>CATIUR010000004.1:9475000-10085000 GCA_949592205.1 Helichrysum umbraculigerum | reverse complement strand
GGGTGGCACACTGACACTAAACATTTTATCACCTGACGATGGACACTAAAAATTTAATATTTGTGCTTTCTTTCTAAACGTGATATCTTGCATCTTTTCTGCTTATTATAGCTTATATCCATATATGCGGAAATTGGGGTATGTGATCGTGGCAAGTGATACTGTTTTCTGTTGCAGGGTGTGTATCCAGGAATTGATGATCTTTCCACCAGACCACCACATTTTCAAAGGTTAGCCTTACTGAAATGCATAATTATTTGGTATGAGCTTATGTCATATGAATCAAATAATATTATTTCTTAGAGTTTTTAAAAGATTCATAAGGTTGCGTTTTCACTGGGTGAATTGCAATCAATTTCTTAGAATCCAATGCCCACAACCGATAACGGACTGGTATCAATCAATATTTATTATTAAAAAATTGTCTTTATATGAGAATATCTTAACCTTACTCTAAATTTGATGAATTGTTGATCCATTTAAACATAATGTTGCATGCAGATTATGTGTTTGATGAAATGCTTTAGAGAAATCACCCTTGGAAGTCCATTTGTTTATTTCCAATCCAAGACAGTTTATAACGAGGACAACACCAAGTGTAAGTAATTCTCATTCTATGTTAATTTCTAATTGATTTTGTACATCATATCCTCACAAAGAAAACATCAATATTCACACACACAAAACCATGGTTAAAAAATTAATTGTATGATCATCTTCCTGGTCTCATTATTGACACATAATGTATTCTCCAATATTTAATTTGGAATCATGGAACTCTACTACATGTCTAATATAGCATATCCTATAGTTTTCACACTTTTACTTACATCTTTGATGACATCTATTAATGTGCTATATGAATCTTTATGCTGGATTGAAATTAATAAGCAACTTGAATGAGTTTGGATTATGCATATGAAGAAAAGCTAGACATCAACTAACCATTTTTTGATCTGTATTACTGCTTACTTCAGTTATATTCATTAAACGATACTCATGGTGTTGGATACCTTTTCTATTTTTTGTGAGGTCTGACCCGATTGAGGATCTATCTGACTGTGGATAACGTTCTTATCTGAAAATTCATCAAGTTAATTGAAGAGATTTCTAATTTTGTTATGAATTGCATATATTCTTGGTTATCATATTAAGCTTATCACATCCTCAGTTGTCGGCTTATCTCATACAACATGTCATTTTTCTACTCAATGTTTTGTCTGTATAAAATAATGTGGTAGATGCATTTAAGGGAGTTTCCACATACATAGAGAGGATCTAAGATAACCTTCCCACTAAAATAAGTGAAACCTGAAAATCCGATATTGATCATATCGAGAGGTTTCCTATTTGGGTTTGCACAAAAGTGTCTGTTGTCCATGGATTAATAAAATCAGGGAGAAACTATAGCACCTCAGTGGTATTAAATGGGCAAGGTGAATACCGTAGCAGGTAAAATGGATTACTTTTCATATGAAATAAACAACATTATCACATTTTGTGTGACTTTTAATATGATCCACCCTTATACTTTTTGGCTATTAATTATCTCCACAATTTGGATAACTCTCAGGTTTCGACATGTTTAGTGACTACCTTCTTCTTGAATCCATGACTTCACCCGCATAGTAAGTTCATGCTTATTAATGTATTTTTAAAATTTTTGGTACAGTTTATTCAATTTCTGATGAACTTTTTCTCAATGGCCCATGCTAAGCAAGGTGATAATTAATTTTGTAAATCAGTAATCCGTGTTGTAGATTCTATATTCAAATAAGAGCTTCATTTATATTGGTACTATAGTGTTACAAGCTTTCTAAATCTAGAAATAAGTTGAAATGATTATGCTGTATATGTTGAAATGACTTTTATATCTTAAAAGATCTATAGAAATTATACAAGACTCTTAAGCTCACTACTATGACTTTACTCTTTTAAAGGAAAGAGCAATATATAACGTAGCAGACTACATCTACTTCTTTTGTGTCTTTATTCGTACTTATAGTCTCTTGCTGTTTTTGTTTTTGCTAGAGGCTATTTTTATATAAGTGCACAGGATGGAGACTTGGGTTTTAGGGGATTTAGACTTTTGTGTTCTTCTATGTATTTGTTATTTTTATTCCTTATACAATGTGGAGATTCATTTTTTGTGTATTCTTATGCTTCTTTAATGTGATATATTACGTAAGTCCAATGTATGGTACATGCAAAAAGCTATATCAGACCTTGACAGTGCTTTGTTTTGGGAGTTTTTTTTAAAGGTTTTGAGGGTGTTTGAGATTGTCTATTTATAAGTACTTATCCGCCCTAAAAAATAAGTATGTGAGGACATGTTTATGTTTAAGTGTTTATTCTTTCTAAACCTGATATCTTGCATCTTTTCTGCTTATTATAGCTTATTTCCATATATGCGGAAATTGGGGTATGTGATCGTGGCAAGTGATGCTTTTTTCAGTTGCAGGGTGTGTATCCAAGAATTGTTATCTACTTTTTCACGTCGTCAATATGACATTTATAATGCAAACATCTTAGACATGCGGTGTTTTTTAATTTGCTATGATTTTTTTTCCAAGTGGTGTTTATCATATTACTTCGTAATATTATTATTTGTTACATTTAAGCTGTATATTAAAAATCAGTTTTACAATCGGTATTTCACTATGCTTTATCATAAATTTCAACTATGTTTCCGCTGCATTGCGCGGGTTACCAGCTAGTATATATATATATATATATATATATATATATATATATATATATATATATATATGTGTGTGTGTGTGTGTGTGTGTGTGTGTGTGTGTGTGTATATATATATATATATATATATATATATATATATATATAACAATAGAGAAGGAATGTCAAAATATAAATACCTAAAACATACCTTATAAATGAGTCGAATGTTCATGTTTTTCTTAAGCATGATATGGATCTATTAAAACAAACGTATGAAAAATTACACAACAAATATAGAACAAAAAGGATTGAGAATAAATATGACGATGGATAGCAAGCGAACGATTGCTCAATTTGTGGATTTTTTGGTTGTAGGGATTCATTGAATGAGTGTAGAAGTAATGCAAATATGGTGTAAAAATTGGGAGGAGATGAATATATATAGTGGAGGGAGATGGAATAAAGTAGGGAAGTAAATCTCCTTTTATTATTATTGGAGGAGTCTAAATTCGTAAACATTTTTGAATTTAGATTCGTTTGACTTAATCTTGCCCATTAAATGAGTTAGTCAAATTAATCTGAACCATTGATTAAGATTTGTAGGATTGTTTACGTAATATGTTATAATTTGAAACCTAAATTTACTTAATTACCCTTGGCTACAACTAATTCTAACTCTTTTTGAGATTTTTAAGGAACTAATTTTCAAATTTAAAATTTTAAAATTTGAATCCTGTAATCAAACTAATTTTCACCTAAATAATTAATGTATTTGTTTATTAAATTATTAAAAACCTCGGCCAAAATATTAAAAAATGGTTTAAAAATTCGTCTGTCACTACCCGACCTTAAAACCCTAGAAAACAAGAAGTCTATTTTTCTCCAGCAGAGGGTCGTATGTAGCAATTGGTTTCCAGCGATCCCAAGCAGCTTCCGTCAATTCTTTTTTCCGGTAATTTTCCAGCAATCCCTAGCAGCTTTCGTCGATTCTTTTTCTGGTAAGCACACTTATAACCTATTCTTTTGATATCGTAATTAATAATTTTAGATCTTAATGTTCATAACTTTTTATTGGCTGATCTGCAATCGATGCTTTTAATTATATGTTTTTTTTATAACTGATTACTACTACCAATATTACGATTAGAATCATACTCGATCATATGTTTGAGATTCAGGTACTACGATTATTTAGTCGGTTGTAATTTTATCTCTAAATATATAATTTGTGTATGTGGTATGTGTTTTTTATGCTTTCATTATTTGTTTATATGGTATGAACATACTACAAAGGTTCTGATGTAGGTTCAAAATCACGATCAATTCCTTTTTCAAATCCTGTTGCAGCTGCACGGTGAATTCATGATTGTTGGTTCAACTAATTTTTTTTATTTTGATTTTAAAGGTCCTAAACTTAGATTTGAACATCTGGGTTTTGAATTTTTAGGCCGTGTTTTTTATGTTGAATTTAATGGCTGTACGAGCAGGTTGATTATATGAACACCTATTTGCAGTTGAAGGAAACGGAAATATTAAACCCATTTTGTTAGTAGTGAGGAAAAGCTATACAATGTTTATGGTTTGAATTTGTGTAAGATAGTTTATGATTTTTTTAACTTATGTTGCTTCTTCTAATGGGCACAAGCTACAACATCTGCGGGGGTATCATGGAACATTCAAAGTAATTTTAATTTGGTTCTTTACATTGATAGTTGTTATCGTCAGTTTTGGGGAAACCACAATAACAATGGTTATAGATGTTAATAAGAAGTAATAATTGCCATTTATTTCTCCTTCAGAAGCTGCTGCTTTTCTTTTTAGACATGAAATTGTTTGAGGTTCTCCAGGATTTCTTCAGACAATTTGAGGAAACCACAATAACAATGGTTATAGATGTTAATAAGAAGTAATAATTGCCATTTATTTCTCCTTCGGAAGCTGCTGCTTTTCTTTTTAGACATGAAATTGTTTGAGGTTCTCCAGGATTTCTTCAGACACACAATCGCTAATCAATTTTCTTTGCACATTGGTAATTAGAATTCTCAGTCATAATGGGCGCTAATTGTGGAACGATGAAGGTTAGTGATGTAGACTTGAACAATCAAATAACCGTCCAACATTGGTGTCAATGAGTTAATAGACCTAACGTTTTTGATGAAAATACATAAACTGTCAATTGTTGGTGGAGCTGATCTCGAGCCTGGTTAAAGTGGTTTTTGTTGTTTTTAATTCTTTTTCTTCTTTTAGATGATATTGTTGTGCTTTGAATGATGTCATGAAGGGCATCTGGAATTTGGATCCGCTATTGTTTTTTTTTTAATTATTGTTGTCCTTTATTGATATATGCTAAAGAATCTCGATATTGATTCTGTTAGTATTTTTTATGTCATTTTCTTAACATGGACCTCAATATATGTGCACGAGTTTATGTAGGTTTGTTTGCACAACTTGCAGTGGCATACATTAAGGGCCAACATTCTATGGTTGAAATGAAGTGCATTTGTGGTTAGTTGTGTTAATAAAGACAACTTCAGATTCGATTATTGCTTAGCTATTAAAACATGCAATTAAATTTTCTACAGCCGCGAGTTCACTCACATGGTAAAATATGTGTCTATGGCCAAGTTTACTACACAAGAAGTTAGTTCCCTTCAAATAGGAGGGAATGCGGTAATATCTTTAATTTATCACTTCTTTTTAGTTTATAGTCGTACTATTTTGCTTTTATGTAAATTAAACACTAACCTTTTACATTGTCGTGTATCGTATAGGATCATATTCACTCTTAAAGGTGAAAGGAGGAAGCAGATTGATGAAATTGAAAAATTTTCTTGTGGAAATCCATGAAAGTTTGGAGGTCCAGTTTTTCGTCGAACTAGGTATTTAGTTGATTAACCCCCTACCTGAATTATCTTTAATGGCCATAACTTAAAATGTTTTCAGCCTCTCGCCTGGACCCGAAATTGGGGCCATCTTACATACACCTTTAAAGGATATTCAACATCACATTCCTTGGATTTCTTGAAGGTAGCTCACATTGAGTTTGGCTAAGGTGGTTGATCGGTACTCAAAATGTGCCCACAGGGAAGACTAACCAATCTGTACTAAAGGTAATATTGTCACATTTCAGTATCTTGCCTATGTGAATATAACATAGAAGTGACACTCTCAGCCCATTCTGGTTCAAAGGGTGAACTAAAGCAAAGTAGTTGTTTAATTAGTCTTAATTATTATTATTATATACTACTCTATATTGAGGTGCTTGATTAGTACTTCAAAAAGGAGCAACATCTAATTATGATTATGATTCTTCCTTATACAAGTGTCAGTATGTTGATTTTCTTATTAGTTTGCAGATTAGATTCTATCACTTGGCATATGCTTTTCATGTTTACTCTCATTATTCTTCTTCCTTATGTCGGCCATATATTATGAATTCTAACACCTAATAGAATGAGTGACGCTTATGATAGATCTTAAATGTACGATAGAAACAAAAAGAATGAAAAGACTTTATTCCTCAAGTATTAATGTATGTCTTGCCTCCTGAATCATAAAGCTGGTTGAGCTATATTTACATTAATTAATTAATAAGCATGTAATTAGAAACAAAAAGAATGAAAAGACTTTATTCCGTAAGTATATTACTGTATTAGTCTTGCCTCCTGAATCATAAAGCTGGTTGAGCTATATTTACATTAATTAATTAAATAGCATGTAATTATGTATAACCAGTTGTGTGGGTGCTAGGTTGAGATGTGAGAAGAGACAACTAGCTCTACTGATAAGACAAACAAAGCTAATGGTATATTTGATTGCAGAATAAATTCTTTGTTTCCGTACCCATGGCGACTAAAGTTAAAAGCTTAATTAGAATTGTGTGATGTACTTTGTGCTTCGGTAGGGAATATGGGCCGATATAATATATATACTACTTAATAAAGTTCAAGTTACCTAATAATTATGTTGTGAATTTATTAGTAGCTGACAACTGTATGGATGATTGATCTGCATAAACAGATTGGAGTGTATGTGACACCTGACGATTTAGGGTTACTGATAATCCTACTTGAAACCCTAATTACGTGTGTTTAGTTTAGAATTAGGCTAAATACTTGTAATTGCTTGTAACTACTTGTATATTTTGTGAATATACGCTTACGTAATTAGTTGTAATTACGCTTACGCAATTTGATGAAATAGCGCAAAACAACCAGACGGAGTCCGCCTAATTATACGACGTTGGTGAAAACATTTCTATAAATAACTTGAATCTATTTTTAGAAATTATTTATCATATATTGTTAATTGCTTAAATTAATACACGAAAAACTTAGGCGTTTTGGCTAAAACGTCTCAAACACTACAGAAACGCGGAGAACGCGCCCGACAACTGAACGAAAGTCAAAATATATTTTTATAATTTAAAATATATTATTTTGTGTGAAATTATTATTAAAAACATCGTATAATGATTCGTCAATAAAAACGTCTATTTAACACGTTACGCGATTAAACATCTGTAAAACGTGCACGCAAATCGAGGCCGATAAATTAACAGAACATTTTTATAAGTGTTTTCAAGTATTTATATTAAATATTTCAAGTGAAAATATCGGAATTTAAACCGTTACTTAAACGCGTGTATTAAACGTTTAACGTCTAAATAAACGTCTAAACAATCGGGTAAACGAACGGAAACGTAACAAATTAATTTGGAAACAAGAAAATGACCAAAATACCCTTGATGGGGCCCCCAAATTCGTTCGCCACCCCCTCCCCCCATACAAGATTCATGCAAAACCTCATCATGAGATTCCTTTCCCTCACTTGGTTACTAGGACACTCAAACCACATGCACTCTTCATTTGAACTCCTTACACTCTCTCACTAACTCTCCCTAATCTCTCTAACCTCTCTCTTTGCTGGAAACTCCAGCCCTCAAACCACCCCTTTCACCACCAATATCCACCATAAATCACCATCATTCATCATCTTGAAGTCTAGGAGAATGAAGAAAGATCAACACCATCATCATCCTCTCTTGTTTTTCTTCACCATTCTTTGTGAGAATCACTAACTCTCTCTCACTTATTTTACTTTAATGCTACTGATTTTGAAGTTATTATGTTCATCTATCACTATTATGTCCAAATATAAGCTTGAAAATCGTTTTTATATATCATATGTTAACATGCACAAATCTGCCCAGAAAAGTCAGACTCAAAGAAAAATCCGTATAAAATCGAATAGTGAGATTTAGAAGATGCATTTTTTAAAAAAATTTGAGTATTGAAAAGATCTACAACTTTCGTGTTTTACACTTTTTCCAGACGTGTACACGATTTTCCCTACGAGTCGATTTATAGGACTGATCTGGAAGTTTTCGATAAAATTGTACGGTTCTTGCGCGGAATTAATTAAAAATGTAAATGGACATTATGGAAGCTGAAATTTCTATGTTAGGATCTAGACTAGTAGAAGAACATCTGGTAAAAATTGTGAAGTTTGATTTGGACCAGAAGTAGGTGAAATCATGTGGCGTAACAAACCGACAAAAACCGAAACATTGAATCTTGAAGTTTTAAGATGCTTATTTAAAACCGACACCTCGAAATAACTCCGACACAAACCGACAAGTTTTATAAACTTAATTAACTGAATTATATGGTTGGGTAAAAGTTTCGGGTCAAACCGAGTCGGTTTGACCAAGTTAACAAAAACGGCTCGGTGGCTAAAAACGACAAAACTTACTATTTTTGGAAAGTGGTAACAAAAATGGGTTTGGATGACTTAGTTAGTAACTTGGACCAAAAACTAAACTTAGAAAGTTTCCCGAATTAGAAACCGACACTTAGAACACTTGAACCAAATATTCTAAGTCTCAAGTAGAGACACTAACCTAGTGATGCCACAATTACTAGTGTTGCTACATTTTGCTAGTGATGCTACAATTTCTGAAAATATCCAAAGTCTCAAGTAGAGACACTAACCTAGTGATGCCACAATTACTAATGTTGCTACATTTTGCTAGTGATGCTAACTTTGACCAGGTTTGACCAACTTTGACCAGTTTGACCAGGTTTACCCAACTTTGACCAGGTTTGACCAACTTTGACCAGGTTTGACTAACTTTGACCAGGTTTGACCAACTTTGACCATGTTTGACCAAGTTTGACCAGCTTTGACCAACGAGTTGACCAACTTTGACCTACGGTTTAAGGCTTATACAAACTAAAATAATCTATTTGCAACAACGATTTGTACTACTGAATAGTATACAACAAAGCAAACTTAATAATAATGTCTAAATGAATTATTATTACAAACTTTCACCAACGGGTCGTACACGTTTTTAATAAACGAACTTGAACAACTTATTTGGACATAACTAGTTGATGAACTAGCTCTAGGTGGATATTATCCCTCCACCTACACGATTGGCTTAAGTGGACATTAACCCCCACTTACACAATCGCTATAGATGGTCTTATAAGACATCTAGTTACACAACCTTATGCGTTTAGGGCGTTAGAAGGTTGCACACCGGTTTGCTTGCTTATTTGATATTTGCTTGCTACTTGCTAATCTGAGGTGAGTTTCATAGCCCCTTTTTACTTGTTTGAACTGTTTTGGGGTGAGAATACATGCACTGTTTATGAACTGTTATGTGAACTGTTTTATGAACTGTTTTTAGGAAAACACTTATACGTATTTCATGAGTTACTTTCTATTCCACTTAGGCCAATACAACCATTTAAATCTGCTGATTTACGCTTGCGATATTGCGGTAAAGCAATACAAAACGATATTGCGGTAAAGCAATACAAAATGATATTGCGGTAAAGCAATACAAAACGATATTGCGGTAAAGCAATACAAAACGATATTGCGGTAAAGCAATACAAAACGATATTGCGGTAAAGCAATACAAACATTCACTACAACAAAATTGAGCTATTAGGACGTTTTTTATTGGGCATCTTTAAAAAGGCATCCTAAAAAGCATCTAATAGGACGCTTTAGTTTTTTCCTTCCAATTGTAATAGTATCCAATAGGACACTTATATTTAAGTCCTATTACATTGAGTTTATAGGACGCTTATTCATTAGTGTCTCATAATAGTCGAGATTAATAGGACATTTAATACATGAGTCGCATTATGTCGAGTTTTATAGGACCCCTATTGGTCGAGTCGTATTAGATTAACTCTTATAGGACACTAATTTGTTGAGGTCTTATTATAGTAGTGGCTAATATGACACATGATATGTAAGTCTTATGTATTGATTTTTAACGGAGGTTTATTGGTTGAGGTCTCATTACATTAAAGACTATTAGGACTCTTCATATTTTAGTCTTATTACATTATATCGTACGTGATGCTTATTCGCTGAGGTCTTATTAGGATGGTTATTTGATAGTGTGTTATTATGTCAAGTATAATATGACAGATGATATTTGATTCTTTTATTAAGTTTAATAGGACATTTAGTACTCCGAGTCTTACAAGGAATCAAGGGCATACTTGGTAGTATGTGATACTAGGTGTTGCATAACGTTTATTCACTCAGGTCTTATTATATATATTTTTAACAAGCTAAACATACATCTTTATGTTTTGCAACTCGTGAACACTGACCAGTTCCATTGTTGCCCAACTTATATAGTAGGATCTATGGGTTATAAATGATGGTTCAAAGGTTCAAGACTTGCTATGAGCAATATTTTATATTTATTATTTTCCTTTTTGAAGCAGATTAATATTTAACATCCATCAAAATATACTTATTCTTTAACTTTCACTTTTCGATCCAAGCAGATTTGTTTGGATACTGCTAGCATAGTTTACTATCATAAAAACTGTTGACAACAACTTTTAACATTAACTTTCAACTTCAACATGATGTAGATGTTATGTGTTGGGTGACTTAAACATCCTTATATGGTGCTTTTAGCAATCAAATCCAAAAACACAACTATAACGCGCCAACTTTTATGCATGTTAAAGCTGTCCAAAAATATTCAATGAATAACAAGACATGATTAATACTAATTTGATAACTTACTATGAACGTATTAATTTGTACAAAAATAATTGAAAATGAGCTTGTCAATATACCAATGTTTTAGCACTAAACATAATATTGAAAAGAAAATCTTCATTTACAACAATCCCAACAACTATAAAAACTTGAAGTATATGATGTTTTCAAATGCAATAGAACTTGGTTCGCCTCAATGCTGATATGAGAGTTCTTCTTGCCATTGTTCTCGCTACAAGGTTGCCCAATCATCTCCTACGTACAAGTAAAAAAAATTAAAAATAAGACATTTAAAAGCTCATAGAACAACTCTTTTTACAATAAAAACTATCATTACTAGTATTTGAGCAGTACTACCTATTCTACAACATAGTAAGGGCGTTTAAACAGCCAGGTTTTGTTTAAATGGTCAGTTTGGTTGGTTTTCAAAAAAATAAAAGTTCAACTCAATTCATTCTTTAAATTCATTGAGACTGATTACATAGGTTAGGTTAATGTTTGGTATATGTACGGTATCATGTTACTGTAAATTCCATGGACTCATAAGTTAGAAGACAGAATAGTAATCTACTAATATACGTAGTTGTTTACACAAACCCGCTTAACCAAAGTCCATTTTGACCCGTACCCATTTTACCAAAACCCATTTTCACTCAATTCCATTGTGACCAGTAGCACGACCCGAACTCCCTGCTAGCCAACTGTTTCCCTAGCCAACTGTTTCCCTACAGGTTTGGTGCATGTTGACTATCTTATGCACGTCAATTGTATACAAGAAGGGTTTTGGTGATTATTGATTCGACAAGAAATGTAGAAATTATAGTGCAGCTGAAGGAATAACATGGAATTCAAAGACTCAAGTCAAGTGGAGCATAGATGAAACTTTAGAGTTATTTTGTTTACTAATAAAGGATGACATATAGACTTGTATTAGTCACAACGTACAAAAAAAAAATGTGAATCAATATCTCAATCTAAACTAAGTCATGGCATAAACGTCACATTTAAACTACACAGTCACTTCCCTATAGTATTAGTAGAATGTCAGCAAAGAATAAACTAAAAATAAGATATTGAATCAAAAATTCTTACGAGTAGTATGAGACAAACCTGAGATTTACACGGGATCCAATCAAGAGAAATTGATATTTAATTTATTAACTGGTTTCTAACTGATCTTCATCTCCATCTAAAACTGTTCGACAAGAAATGTAGAAATTATAGTGCAGCTAAAGGAATAACATGGAATTCAAAGATTCAAGTCAAGTGGAGCATAGATGAATCTTTAGAGTCTTATTTTGTTTACTAATAGAGGATGACATATATACTTGTATTAGTCAAAACATACAGAAAAAAGAAAATGCAAATCAATATCTCAATCTAAACTAAGTCATGGCATAAACGTCACATTTAAACTAAACAGTCACTTCCCCATAGGACTAGTAGAATGTCAGCAAAGCATAAACTAAAAATAAGATATTGAATCAAAAATGCTTACGAGTAGTATGAGACAAACCTGAGATTTACACGAGATCCAATCAAGGAAAATTGATATTTAATTTATTAATTGGTTTCTAACTGATCTTCATCTCCATCTAAAACTTGGGCACTGGCATCAACAATCGTTCCATCTAAACCATCTCTAACTAAGTCGATGTCCATGTTGTCATCATCTTGGGGACTGCTAGATGCATTGCTCTGCAAATATGTTTCAACATCATCTAGACATGTTTGTTCACTCATGTCATAAGAATCTCTAGGTGTTGTCTTGATCATAACATGCCACCCTTTGTTAATAGGGTCCTCAACATAGAACACCTGTTGTGCCTGACTAGCTAGTATAAAAGGCTCATTATGAGGCTTTATTCCTTTGAAGTTGAGTACAGTGAAACCATTTTCATCTTCTTTTATCCTCCTACCATTTGAGATCCAATCACAATCGAATAACACTACTTTCCTGTTAATAGAATATTCCAACTCAATGATGTTATTCAAAACCCCGTAGTACGTTACATCTCCCACAATAGGGTTGTTATCCTTTGCACTAGAGAAGCTGTTTGTCATGGCATTAAGCATAACTCCACTGTTCTGTGTTTTTCTATTTTGCTCAAGATGTTTTGTATGAAATCTGAAACCATTTATGATGAATCCCTTATACTGTTTCACAATCTCAGTGGGTCCTCTTGCCAAAGCCCTTACTTCTTCGGTGATCCTATGATCCCCACTAGTATTTAGCTCCTCAACCTGAATAAAGGTATAATTGGTTAAAAAAATTTGAACATCATCTTGTTGAGATTTTAAAATGCTATATCATTTTTTATTGCTACTTACATGATCTCGAAACCATGATTCGAAAGTTTCACTATGAATGCGTTGAACCTCATGCTCGCGTAATCGTCGATTTTGATTATGAACAATCTTAATATGTTCACTAACATGATAATGAAATAGAAAAATCATATCAATAATAGAAGAACAAAAAGTAATGAAATTGATGATTTCAAAATTTTACTTACCTAATGAACTCGTCAACTTTGTTACAATTAAACAAGACGTAAGTATGTGCTTTTGTCAACGTCTCAAGGTCAAGCGCTTTAATCTCTGCCGCACCCAGAGGACGACCCAGCATTAAAAAGATAGGACAAATATCCACACAACCACCATCATCATGATTCCGACTTGGTCTGTTATGCCTAGTCTCAATTTGAGGCGATAGGTACAATGAACAAAATGACATACACTCTTCAACTAAATACCCTTCTGCAATTGAACCCTCAGGTTTACTCCTATTCCGCACGTAAGATTTCAATGTAGATAAATACCTATATGATCAAAAAATAACTTAAAGTAATATTTAATGATATCTCAAATAAGTACAGAGTAATATATATATACCTCTCAATGGGATACATCCAACGATAATGAACCGGTCCTGCTATTTTGGCCTCCGAAGCAAGATGAACAGAAAGATGAATCATGACATCAAAGAAAGAAGGTGGAAAGATCCTTTCTAAATCACATAGAGTTTTCCCAATCTCACTTTCCATTCGCACCAAATCATGAGGGTTAAGAACTTTTGAGCATAGTTGTCTAAAGTAAAGGCACAGTTTCATCAAAGGAGAACGCACATGCTTAGGTAACACATTTCGTAAGGCTATTGAAAGTAATTGTTGCATCAAAATATGGCTATCGTGACTTTTAAGCCCAAATATTTTTGGAGGTTTTAGTTGGACGCATCTTGATA
Source organism: Helichrysum umbraculigerum (assembly GCA_949592205.1). Classification (NCBI taxonomy): domain Eukaryota; kingdom Viridiplantae; phylum Streptophyta; class Magnoliopsida; order Asterales; family Asteraceae; genus Helichrysum; species Helichrysum umbraculigerum. The sequence continues at coordinate 10,071,028 of CATIUR010000004.1, read as the reverse complement.
TATTGGCTGCATATCCATCCGGAACTTTCACTTTTTTTAAAACAGCACAGAAATTTTCTTTCTCGGTTTTCTTCATAGAGAAACAAGCTGGAGGCAGATACACTTTGTTGCTATCTCTAGCTTGCGGATGCAGTTCGGGTCTTATATTCATTTCTTTTAAATCAAGGCGGGCTTTTACATGATCCTTATTCTTTCCATCTAAATCCATTAACGTGCCGACTACACTATCACAAACATTCTTTTCAATATGCATCACATCTAGATTGTGGCGTAGCAAATTATCCTTCCAGTATGGCAACCTAAAAAATACACTTCTTTTCTTCCAATTATATGGCAGATCTGGGTTATCCTTCACTAGTTTTCCAAATCTAATTTCATATCCATCTAGCTCGTTCAGCACATCCGACCCTATTAAACGAGAAGGTGCTCTCCCTTGTTCTTCGGTGCCATCAAAACACTTCTTATCCTTACGATAAGCATGTTTATAAGGTAAAAATCGACGATGTCCCATGTAACAAAATTTCCTCCCATGCTTTAAGCGTTGTGATTTTGTATGCTTATGGCAACATGGACATGCAAGTTGACCTTTAGTGCTCCATCCTGATAAATTTGCATAAGCAGGAAAGTCACTTATGGTCCATAACAAAGAAGCACGCATTTGAAAATTTTTCTTTGTTGATGCATCGTAGGTCTCCACTCCAACATCCCACAACTCTTTTAGCTCGTCTACTAAAGGTTCTAAATAAACATCTATATTGTTCCCTGGAGCAGATGGACCGGGTATAAGTAAAGACAACATGAAATAAGGTTGCTTCATGCACATCCATGGCGGAAGATTATATGGTATCAAAACAACAGGCCATGTACTATGAGAAACACTCATTGTCCTAAAAGGATTAAACCCATCACTAGCTAAACCAAGTCTAACATTTCGAGGTTCTTTTGCAAATTCAGGATGCAGAAAATCAAACGTTTTCCATGCTGGGGTATCTGCAGGATGTCTTAAGTAACCATCTTTAGTGCGACTTTCTTCATGCCATCTCATGGATGCAGCAGTTTTTGATGACATATATAGCCTTTGCAACCTCGGTTTAAGTGGAAAATAACGTAACACTTTTGCTGCAACCTTCGTACGTTTAGAGGTACCAATTAACTGAACTTCTTGACAATCTTCATTTTGTATATATCTTGAGGTATTGCAAACATCACACTTAGTTTTCATATTGTTCTCTTTCCAATACAACATGCAATCATTTGGACACGCATCAATTTTCTCATAACTAAGTCCCAAGTCTCTTATAATCTTTTTCATTTCATACAATGACTTGGGTATAGATGCATCCGGGAAAGCCTCCCTCAATGTATCGAGCATCATGGTTAAACCGTGGTCATTGCATTTGCCTATACACTTACTATGATAGAGTCTAACTATAAAAGAAAGAACCGAGAATTGTTTACACCCAGGATATAATTCTTTCTTTGCATCTTCCAAAACCTTATAAAACTTACTTGCGTTTACATTTGGTATATCGATATTTTCATCTTCTTCACCTATATCATTGGCATGAATGTTCTCATCTAAGAAACCAAATGCATCATACACCATTCCTTGCATGTCATCATCTATATCAAACGCAGAAAAAGTAGAATGTTTAGAAACCGAAGGTGAAATTTGATAACCTTTAATAAAACCAGCACATATCAGATGCATTCTAGCTGTATCCCGATTGACCCATACTTGATTAACACATTCAATGCAGGGACATAAAATTTGTCCACGTTTACACTCCTTAGCAAACATATGATCAAGAAATTGTTCCAAGCCTTTCTCGTATTCAATATTCACTCTTGGTAAAGACATCCAATTGTTCTCCATCCTAGTCCTCAACCAAAAAAAAAACAGTTAGTATGAACATGTATATGATATTAATGGGCTGTAAACGTCTATATTGTATACATATATGGATAAATAAATAAATAGACCTATTGTTGCATGTATGACCTTTGTGATGATTTACTTATGATTATGCATGTTTGAAAAAGCTATTCTAAAATCATGTACGTTGACATACAATGATACAATACTAGTATGGATAATATGTATACATAAATAATGTTAATAAATAACTTAGACAATCGAAGCCACTCCACAGAGATCCTCAATCGAAGATTTCATCAACACAAAGAAGATATAATGGAGATAAAAATTGGAATACCCGATTTGGCCTATTTTCAGATTGTCTAACCAAAACCCAAAAACCAAGCACACTGTTGACAGAGATACGCAAAGAAAAATTCATTTACACAGAGAAGATATAATGGAGATAAGAAATCAGATACCCTATTTGGCATATTTTCATATTGTTTAACCAAAACCCAGTAACCAAGCACTCCCTTACAAACGAATGGCCTAGGCTAAATTGATTTAAGAAGGCTCAAACATATTAAGTACTAACCCGATTAAACTATTAAACGCCAAAAATCACATGCTAATTGGGTTCAGGTCGATCAAGTGGAGGTCAAATCCCTATTTTTTACGGCCATGTTTCATGGAACTAACCCAATTAAACTATTAAACCCTAATAAACCACACACATGGATGACATCTACTTGAAGTAACTTTAAACTATTTAACAAAAGTTGCTAATTCATCAAAGCTTTTGTAAAAGTTATACGGAGTAAAATATATACACTTGCACAATTAAAGGTGCTCAGCTCAGCTAAACTATATCTATAAGAGTATCCATGTTCGATAATGTTGGAATATTCATACAGACGGAAATTTAAAGTAAAAAAGGTGCAAATGAAATGAAATTAAAGTTGAAATTAGGAAACCTGTGAGTTCCAGAAATCGTTGATGCAGATATCGATCTAGGGTTGTGCGATTTTTTAGAAATCGACGACTTGATATGCGATTAGATTACAAGACAATACATATCGATAATTTTAACATAATTTGTTACAGTTAATTAATTAATCATATATATAGATGAATAGATTAAGTGGAATTTGTTGTTTGTTCGTTATTTTTTGTTCATCATCGTCTGTGCTTTGACTTTTGATAGTTCCAATTGGAATTGATCTCTTGCCGTCTAAACTTTTTGTTTTTACGATTTTGGCCACTAAAGTTTCAGTAATTTCAACTTTTACCCAACTTATTTTTATGTTGTTTATGTTATTATGTATTAGCATTTTATCCGCGCTATGCAGCGGTATAAAAAAAATTTGCGATAGTTTTTGTTCATTTATGTCATCATTTAGTAAAAACTAAAAAGAAAAGATAGCGATATATCAATTTCTTACTTGATCGTATACATTATTATAGGGTAAAGTTGAACTTTCAAACCATTAGCCTACTAACCATTTTTATCTTTTGGGTCGGATTTGAGTTAAGGTTTGCGTCAACTCATCGATCGATCAAGAAAAATAATTTTTTATTTTTTATAAAATGATCTTTCCCATCAACTTGTTTACCCTCGTTTACCTAAATGGGTTATCAAATCATTTTCGAGTGGAATACTTTTATATCAACCCTTTTATAAAATTATTTCGAGTTTAAGTTTTGAACTTTGTACCTTAAATTTCAAATCCATTAACTTGAATTATGAACTTTTAATCGCTATTAACTTTGATAGTTAAACAAATTATCTTTACAAAAAGAAAAAAAAATCAGTGCTTCATATGTTTGTACTTTTTGCATTAGATATTGTACTAAATAAGATGGTAGAATAGTAACTTATATTTTTTTAAGGATACCAAACGACCAAACTATTTTAGATATATATTGAAGATCAGTATATGTCATTCAACTTTGATTCTAGATAAAAATATATCAAGAATTTATGTAGGAAGATCGTTGACTCATATGTATCAAGAATTTATCTAGAAATGATTATGTGTATCAAAGGAATATATTAACTTTGATTCAACTCATAATGAGCCTTTTCAAATCCATTAACTTGAAACATAAATTCTAGAAACTCAAGTCGCACAAGGTGTTTCACCATGACCTCAAGGTCATGGGTTCGAACCCGGATATGAGCAAAATGCTCTCCGGGATGGAGACAGGGGTTTTCTCTCGAAATATTCGGGTTTCCCCTGGAATTGGTGATGGACTGATGGGTATATGAAGAGGCAATGCCACTGAGCCCAATACTGCCTTTCAAAAAAAATAAATTCTAGATAAAAATAAAAAATGGATGTAACATTTATTGTTAAAGTTTCACTAAAATTCGGGTGTTGATATATACAACACATTTTTTGATTCATGCACCAAGTATATGTATTATAGTGTTGTATAATCATTCATGAAAATTATACAAAACAGGACATTTGTAATGGACATAAAAGTAGTTATTTTTTGTATTGGACTATCTTTTTAAACATATATTAATGGTAATGTTAACCTTTATTTAACAACGGTGGGAGTACATTGTTGAGTTGTAGGAGAAACAATAACATTCATTTGGTTAATAAAAGTTGAATGACATATAGTGATCTTCAAGGATGTTGAAATCACTATTTGGGAATTACTCGATCATGACATCATAGGAAGTACTCGGTCGAGGTGGGGAATCCTCGGCTAGTACTATGGATTATACATTTTAATAAAGTAATAAATTATAAAATTATATCCGTAAATATAGAAGATAAATAAAAAACCAATATTAGTTAGAAAAAAAAAGTAAAAAAAAACTTCATTTTAAAACATCTCAAAATGTTGACCGACTTTGACTTTGACCGAGTTAGTCCGAGTTTGGTCAAGTTATTCTGATTTTTATCCCGGTCTGACTCGCTTTAAACCAAGCTCGAGTCACGAGTACTCCCTGAGTATTTGGTTGCATCATTTTTATATCACAATAATTTAAGATACAATTATTGTCACTAGAGATATATTCCAATATAGTGTTAACCGCGACCGTTGGCTAGCATTAGTTTCTTTTAAAGGGAAATTTTTTATGCTTAAGGATCTGAACTTGGGGGCTAATTATAAAAACATGTAATAACTAGTCTCTCCATCCTAAATTGTTTGTCCATCTTACTATATATTGTCCTAAAATTATTGTCCCCTTTCAAAATCAACCAATCAAAATACTTGAAAACTGTAAAATTGAAATTCTATTGATAGTAAATAGTAATAAATACACTTTTATTAAACTTTGTGTTTCTTGTTTGGTGATAATCATTTTGGGATGGAGGGAATAATATGTATGTACGTTATACGCTTATCATCCTATATTATATAGATTTTATTCTTTAACTAGATTAAAATTTTTAATCAAGATGCAATTGGCATTAAATGTTGGTAGAAATCTACCTTCATAAAGAAAATGTCCATCTTTTCAAATTGCATTAGAATTTTCTCTTTTTGCCAAAAAAAAAACTAAATAAATAAAATGTCCATTACTTTACTCACGTAGATAAATAATTGAGGGATTTCATATTATAAAATTAAGATATTAAATATATAAATTGTGACAACTATGATCAGTGGGAGTATATTGTGTTTAACCTAGATTACTTGACAGCCTTGACGTTTCCCTCCCCAATTTCAACTATTCCCACCCTGAATTTCAATATTCCCTCCAATCCAACAATTTCACCACTAATTTCTCCAATCTGTTACCAAAAATGTATCAAAGATATCTTCAATTGAAAACCCTATTAACCTCTCATTCACTGAACCGTCACGCAAGCAGACAGAGCAAACCCTGTAGAACAATTGATTCAGGTATCACACACTTGAAATACTCCCTCTCTGATTTCGTTATGTATATACAAAAAAGTGTTCATACGTATAAAATTTTTTATGTGTTTAAGTGCTCAATCTAAATTTTATGTTTAAAGTCTCTATGATTCAATCTAGTGTGTTTATGGGGGCTGATTTCTGTTATTACCGCTTGATTATGACGGAGTATGTTTTTTTGTTTACTAATTGTAGTAATAGTAACGAAAAATCCAAATGCGAGTTGTTGAAGTTATCCATTTTGAGATTATGATGACCGATTAATGCCCTTTATGGTGTCGATTAGTATTAGTATAATCTTTTTAAAAAAACTTTAAGAGTGTCTATGATATTCAGGAATCACACACTTGAAATACTCCCTCTCTAATATATGTATTTAGGTTCATTAGTTTTAACCTATGTAATATGGATTATTGGTGCACTTGTAGGAGTAGGTATGTTTCGTATTGTAATGATTCATTCAGTATTTTTTGTATTTTTATTCATGCAAATTTTTATGGTCACTAGAACCATTAACACAATATATCTTTGTTAATTTCATAAAACGATTTATGCTATTTTGGGTTTAGTGCTCTTTGGTGAATGATTTATGTTATGTGTATATCCTAGTAAGTTATGCATATAGTTATCCATCTTAACAAAGGTGCATACGGTTTTGTGATACACATGGAATCATACTAAAAGTAATTCACTATTTGTTGTTGCTTGAAAGATCACATATATGTTTTAATCGAGTTTTTTACATTTGTTTTAATTATCTTACTTTGGGTATATTACTTATAACATACAGAAAAATGAATGATTATGAGAAGGCTAAGTTGTTGAGGGTTAAACAGAACAAAGAGAAGTTAAGGGAGCTAGGAATTAAAAAAATTGCCAACTCTCTTACAAGTTTGGTAGATAGTAAGAAAACACAGAAAAGGAAAGGAGAACCAACATTTTGTAATGAGAATGATGTCGATTACATGTCTGATAATGATGGTGACGGTGAGGGATATTACTGTGAAGAAACTGAAACAAGTCATGGACCCGCAAAGGTACCACCAATTAGCAATTTTATTTCGTATTATGTTTTATTTATAAGTACTTCTCTGATGGGATTTTATTTTCTTACAGCAACATCGTCCTCAGTATATTGCGCCCATGTCAATGAACAAATTTGCTAATCTAGCAAAGAAAAAACGGGTGGTTGCTCCAAACGTTTCTTCTATTTTACCTGTTAAGGAGCCCTATATCCAAAGTGGACAACTTGTTGGAACAGCTAAATCAATAAAGAGTAAGTCACAACGATGCGAGGAAGGTCGTAAGTGCAATGGACTAATGGTTGGAAATTCTGCACCAATGGAAAAGCAATCAATGGAAACAGTAACAGTGAATGATTTAATTTTGAAGAAGAAACATTCAGCAAAACAAACAGGTCAACTTAAACATAATTTAACAAAGCCTAATTCGATCCCAAAAAGCGTCTCTAGTGGAGCAAGGCGGAAATTGTTTCTTGTCGATGAAGATAATGATCAAGACGATAACCTGACATTTCAAGGTACATATGTGTCGGTCTCAAACTTCTATATCTACCGTTAATAACAAAGTCTACTTTAGAAATACCAATTTTTATCTTTACTCTCCTGTGATTATAGATATGAACGATGAACAATATTTTGTCGATAATGAAGACACGGAGATGATATTTGAGGATATTCAAAATGGGATTGAAAGGGATGATGTGAGAAGTGAAGGTATGTAGTTGTTAACACTCTTCATGAATGTTTTTACTACCTTCTTTAAAAGCTGCAATCAGTTGCTTAATCATTTTTCTCTTACTTACTTTTCCAAGGTTACATTACAGATGCGGATGAAATTATTAGAGAGCGAGATGATACTGAATATGAAGATATAAATAATAGAATAGTTGATGATAATAATGAGGATGAGGAACTTGTGGAGAAACAACATGAAGGGCATGGATTAGCAAAAGAAACAGGTTAAGCATACTACACTACTTTTGTGTGCCATTTTTGTCTAATAATGCTTAACGCTAAAATTTGGTAGTAAGGTTATAGTTGGTAATTATGTTACGAAGAACTTAATACAATAAAACCGAGTAACTATAAAGTTGACACTGAAACCAAGCTGTCACATAAGAATATGAAGTTTGACACAAGATACATAAGGTCACCACCTAAATGTTAACTAGTTAATGAAATACTGGAACTTTGCAGCTATTAGTGCAGTGGAATTACCCAGTCCAATTACCTCCTCGAAATAACTCAATATAGGCATAGATTATTTTTTAATATCTAAAGGATCACCAATAGGGTAGTGTAAAATGTGTCTTAATCTTTTATGTTTATTTATGTTATTTTTAAGTTTATTGTGGATTTATATATAGCTAATGCTTATGAAATATTGTTTGAATAAGATTAGAGAAGAACACAACATTGACTGATATAATTTTTAACTCCTGTTTATCTTTTGTAGATGCAAGGAATGTACAGAAAAAAGTAAGGGGACCAACTCGCATGAAAAATGTATGGGGTGACTCAGAGATTATTAAGGTTCGATTTAATGAATATGGGCAACCAATTGACAAGGAAAAAACGAGTAAACTGACCCACTTCATGGGAGCTGTTGCTAGGGGTGGAAATTATTGCCCAATTTACTTACCTTGGCATAAAGTTAGTGATACTGACAAACAAGCATTGTTAGAACTGTTACAGGTACTGAAACATGAAACATAGTAAAAATGGGTAATACATTAGTTTACTAATGTAATTAAATTTGTTCTTTTTTAGACGAAGTTTGACCTTCCTGAAAGTTCTCATGACTGGATATTAGCATCATTTGGAAAAAAAGTGAGAAATTGGAGAGCAAGGCTGAAAGAGTATCATGATCCATCTTTGCCACTAAAGAAGCAAATAAAGTCTAGGCCAGAAAGAGTTCATAAAAGTGACTGGAAGAAACTGGTTAACTATTGGAATGAAGAAGCATCTAAGGTATTTAGTAATTTTATTAATATCAGTAAATTATGAAACTATCATTTTACTTGCACTAATTTTTTTTATCTTTAACTTATCCGTTTTACTTTTCCACAATAGAAACTCAGTGAAAAAGCCAAGAACAGTAGGGCCAAAAAGAAGATGGTTCAAGTTACCGGTAAAAAAAGTTACGCGAGAGTCCGTGAAGAGTTGAAGGTATTTTTATGTTATAGTGTAGCTACTATATTTACGTTGTTAAATTTCATTAACGTAATATTCAATGTATATATTTTTGAATACACAACTTTTAAAACAGGCTTCTTCAGGAGTTGAACCAACTAGAATGGAAATGTTTCGTGCGTGTTTCTCGAAAGATGGCACTACAAAGAACAAAAAAGCTGCAAAAGCAATAGTATGTACTATATATGTTTTTTTGTCATGTATCTTATTTTCTGATCATATACATGTTTTTTTTTTTCCAAAAGCATGTATTGTGTTACCATTAACACATCATTGACCTTATTTGCGTTTATACACCTATTTCATAATTGAATAGATATAGTTAGCATTCTTAAGTCATGTAACTATTGAAATTAATTCTGCTTCTTATATAATGTTTTTAATTTAGAAAAAGATGGAAAGATACAAGTCAAAGCTTCCCAAGGGTTCAATTGATAAGCCAGGCCCAGAAGACATATTTTCTAAAGTTATAACCAATGATCCAAATGGTCTTGCACGAATGTATGGGCAAGGTGTTCGCGGTAGAGATGTTTGGGGTGTGATTCCTAGTCGTTCAGCTTCTCGTAGAGAGAATATTAAACTGAAGTTTGAAAATGAACAACTTGAAGCTGAAGTGGCACGATTGAAAGCCAAAGAGTCGGAGAAGGAAAGGTCAAGCGATCATGATATCAATGACTCAAGTGTCCCTTTACGAGTATGTATTTTATTTATCTAATACCTTTTATGCAGGTGTTTCTTTTTTTAAATGTTTATTTGAATATAATTGATATGTTGGTTGATACTACAACTTATAGGTTGGAGCTGAAGTTTACATTCACAATATTTTCAAGTCTAGCGAGATTGTGGCGAAAGGTAGGATTAAGAGCTTGGATCCAAATGAGTATGTTGCTGGGGCAGAGATTGGACCGGGTTGGTGTGAGGTATATATACAAACCCCTATCATTAGATCTGAACGTTTGGTGAGGCCGTATGATTTACTTGTCACAATTGAAGATGCTGTTGGTGCAACTACCGCGTGGCCTTGTCCATTCGTTTCGGTATGTTATACTTATAAACCTTTCTTTAATCTTTTTTATAATTATCACTTTTAGAAGAGGTGCATTTCTAGTATTATTCTATCAATAAATACATACAACACAATCTGCATGGTACGAATTTGATTACAACCACCTTGTACAGCAATACTAACACTCTAAATATGGACAATGTACACCATTATTTCGATACAATCAGACTAAAATACTAAGACAAGGACAAACTGTGTTGTTGAGCTACTCACATCAGTCTTATTCAAGCACCAAGGTTGGCCTCTTATCTGATTAGATGTTCTCAATTTATTGCCACATCCCTTGGATCATTGCCCCATCTCGACCATTTTAATTTATTTGTCAATCTTGCTCTCATACACTCAACTATGGGTCTGAATTTCTTAAACCAACCTGCACCATAAACTTTAGACTTATGTACATACTGCTTTTTTGTAGGTGATGCGTGAGGATGATGCGTGATGAAGATGGGTGATGACTCGATACTATGTTTTCAGTTTTCTTTCAGTTTGCTTGATACTCTTAATTTATTATGTAATCGCTAGAGATCTTTATCTCGGATGAAGTTATTATTGTATTAGGTTGAATTTTTTGTTATGAAATGACTTGTTTGAATCATAATTAGTTTTACTCTATTCTTATTTATTGAATGATCTATGGACTCAAAGTATGTAGATCATAAATCAATATAGTTTTGCATAATTATTGTATATATATTCTTAATATATAGTCGTATACAATGAAAACAATTATTGGAATTGACTTTGTAGGACATTTGTGTGTGTCTCAAAAGATGATATTAAGCACACGTATATTAAAATTTAAAACATCAAAAAGTGTCATATCAGACTTTTTAGGACGTTTGTATGTGTCTCGAAAGATGATAGTAGGCACGCTTATATTAGAATTTAGAACATCATAAAGTGTCCTATTAGACTTTATAGGACATTTGTGCGTGTTTCAAAATATTAAAGTAGGCACGTGTATTAAAATTTAGAACATCAATAAGTGTCATATTTTATAGTTTGTTAGGACGCCATATGTGTTTCAATAGACTTTTTGGAACTCATAAAAAAGTGTCCCATAATCTCTATTAGGACGCCTTACTTATTACGACGCCTTTTTATGTGACTCTTAAACGAGTGGTCCTATCAGGTAAAATGTCCTATAAAGTAGTCTTTAAAGACACTAATGAGCGTCCTATAAGACCAGATTTGTTGTAGTGATTTCGATATTGCGGTAAAGCAATACAAAACGATATTGCGGTAAAGCAATACAAAACGATATTGTGGTAAAGCAATACAAACATTTCGATATTGTGGTAAAGCAATACAAACTATTAAATCTTGTGATTTACAAATACGGTATTGGCAATAGTATACAGAACTTGATTTATACAGAAACTCTGTTTTACAGAACTTTATTTTACAGATCTTTATTTTACAACAAGAAAATCATGTGTTTACATTATTACTTTACAGATTAAACCTATGAACTCACCAACATTATGTTGACCCATTTTAGCGTGTATTCTCAGGTTCACAAATGCAGTAGGACTACCCACAGGAAACAACATACTAAAGGTCGTTCGATGTAACTTTATGTGATGATACTTGATTTGGTCGGCGCCCCCGTGACACCTCATACTTCCGCTGCCACGTGTTTCGGGGGTGCGACAGTGTACAAGCAAATGATTAGCTGGATGCTATCAGAATCTTTAGGTTGAGAAAACGTTTCAATTGTAGCTGAGGAAGATGCACAAACACTCTATGATGCTAATGTTGCACCTTTATTGACATCCGTGGTTGCAACTGTGAATGAAAGTTTGGCAATGGCACCTCGGTTCGGTCTAAAAGCTCCACCTTCACCACTTGGGGGTTAAAAATTTATTGATGCTATCAGCCGATGCAATTCAACTGGTGGTTGGGTTAGAAGGCATTGGGTCCTTGATCCTGTTGATGGAACTTTGGGGTTTGTTTGTTGAGGCCAATATGCCGTGGCTTTGGCTTTGATTTAAAATGTGAAGGAGGTTGTTGGTGTTCTTGGATGCCCTAATTATTCGAGTAAAAAGTAATTGGTTAATAATTCAAATGTACTGAAATCATATATGTGGCAAGAAGGTTATGTTATCTACACAAGAAAAGGTAGTGGTCAATCTTGGATGCAGCCGTTGGTTCATGGAGATGGGACCCTGGAGTGGCCCAATTCAGCTAGCGTTATGCGGCTTTCTTCCATTAATAACGCTGTAATGGATATGTTTTGTGAACAAGTGGAGAAAGGTAACTCAAACCATTCTTTAAAGTGCTAGCATTGCATACAGTTTAGGACTCGGTTGAGTGCAAATTTTATCTTTTTTGATTTTATAATATTTAAATAGTGGCAATATTGACCCATTTACTTAAAAGATTGTTTCTGCAATGATAATTAATGCCTTAATTAATAATTTACTTACGAACATACAAATAGTGTTTGTGACTCAACTGACCCGGCCCGTTTCAACCCAAACAACCTGTTTTGACTTACCGATAATTTTATTGTTTATTTTTACATGACGAACATTTGTTTTTGGTTCCGTAATTGCAAAAAGCAACCATTGTGTGCTTATAGCGTATGGTGAAATATGCTGCAATCGCACGTGGGGATGCAGAGATATATAGGAAGTTTGCAAATTTTGGATATAAGGAGAAGGTATGGAATCATGCTGCTGGGGTGGTGTTGTAGAAGAAGCTATTTAATTAGATGTATTAAATTTAGTGGGGCAAGTTATATAGGTCAAATTGGAGTGGGGTAATTGCATAAAGAGCTTCAGATGAGTTAGAATTCAAATTTTGGCATGAAGAATTGAGTGATAATGGGTTAAATGTAGAAGTCATGGTCTACAAGTGAGTGTTAGAACCTAGAGGATATGTATAGTTTTAGAATGTGTAAGTAAAAAGATTTGTTGATGTTCCTATAAATATAAAATAAACAAAGAAATAAAAGAATACAATCATACATGATACTGGTTGTTTTTAGAATAACTTAAATACATCTCATTTTAGCTAGGTTTTATAACTTGACCTTTATAAATAATATATGATGATTAAAATCAAAATGTTAAAAGAGAAATTAATAATGTAATAGCAATAAGAACCACAAATTACAAGAAACTTAGTACGGAGTATATTATAATAGCTATGGATCAATCGGACAAGAATGAAATGTAAAGGACTTTATGTTATTTTGGTCAACAATAATTTGACCCTTTTACTCGGTTATGCAATCTTTGTCAAAAGGTGCTAACAAAGAGTCTTTCCATAACTTGAGGTCATGACATTTTTTAAAACTTAATATCTAAAAATACTTAAATTTAGTCGCTCACGTTACCGCTTCAATTTATAAGCAACGTGATTTGATTGATAAAATTTATCGCTATTTCTATAAAAATATTGGTTCAGTATTTATGTCTGGTTTGTTTTACTTTGATGATCGTGAATATTTGAAGGATGAAGATGATGATAAGATTCATCTAATGGTTCGGTGTTTTCTCAAATCTATTCTATTTGAAGGCTATTGTAAGTGGTATCGTCAGAGTTAGTATTGTTCGTAGTCAACGGATAAAATGATTTTGACAAATCAATTACAAAAAAAATCGGTAAGTTTCAATGCTTCTTTGCTTTCACTAAGCTTTAATTGTATTCATGTTTTGTTATTTTTTAGCCATTCAAAAGAATATAACTATTCCTTTTTAGATATAAAGTCATAAATGAAACCAAGTTTTCTTTCTTTCTTTTTGCATTTTAGAAAATTTTGAACATGCTTCTTTATGTCATAGTTGATTCATATTTTATCGTAACTTACAAACTCAAATGTTGTAGTCCGCGTTGTCGCGGGTCTTTGATCTAGTATTAAAATTATTTTGAAAGATAATATATTTGAATGAGATTTGTATTGCATTGTTGATTGGGAGATAAAGTCGGACCTTGGACTCGTATATGTAGCACTAATATTTTGAAAGATGGGGCCATTTTTTTTGTGCAACATACTACGTTTTAGTTTTATTTATCTAATTTATTGATTCTAATAAGCTATTTATACCTACTTAATATATTTGATAGTTTATGGCTTACTTAAATACAACAAATTAATAGGCCGGATTTTTTAGGGCCACCGAATATTTTTGACCAAAATATATAGGTTTCAGTAATATATTGATATTGATATTTACTAGGTGAAGGATCCGCGACAACGCGGGCTATCACAATTTGCTTTTGAATTGTGACCAACAATTTTTTAATAAACTTAATGTACAATATTTAATCAGATAAAAGAGAAGAGACTACTAATAAGAAACATTATGAGTATTCTAAAAGCAATACTATATATCTCATACAAGTACAACTTACATTTCACCAATACATATGCCATATGCAGCAACTAAACAATCATACATTCTTACATACTTTTGTCCTAACCTCATGCTTGCCCAACCTTGACATCTATTTCCAGGGGCGGAACTATTAGGTCGGCGGGGGTAGTACGTGCTACTGGTCAAAAAAATTCGAGTAGTGTAAAAATTTAAAAAATTATAAATTTTAGTAGAAATGCAACTAGTGAAATTCTTTTGTGCTACTAGTGAAATTTTCTAAGTGCAACTTATTCCTTGAATAATTATTAACTAAAGTACTAAACTATGTGTCTATTTTTATTACAAAAAGAATAGCCCAATATATAGACTAATTACATATCCTTTAATGACCATATACTTAATTGGAAAAGGGTTCACAAATGTATTATTATGACATCTTCAACAAAATGATCATGATATATTGCAAGCGGCTTTTTCATTATAGAAACTAAACAAGCATTACAAGAGTTTAGAAAAATGGGATTTACATTATTTTTGAGGAAAGTCTGTTTTTTCAATCAAAAACATGATCTTCCTATGGTGAAAATGACAGATTTGTATTTTGCTCCAAGAAATCGAAGGACCAAAATCACTAATCAATATAATTTTGAGGTTGATATTTTTAACACGGTTTTGGATATGCAAATTCAAGAGATTGGTGATCGTTAGATGAGTTAAATACTGAATTGCTTGAAAATATTTTTAACAGGTTAGCTAACTTGAATAATATAACTGACCTTGTTTGTGTGATGGTGGAAATGAAAATGCATCTTTATTTTCGGGTGGTCTATCGCTTGTTGAAGTTAGCTTTGGTTCTGCCGGTTGCAACTGCGACTATTGAACGGTGTTTTTCTATAATGAATCTTGTGAAGACGCATTTGCGGAATAAAATAAGAGATAATTATTTGAATAATGTTTTGGTTTGTTATGTAGAGAAAGAAGCACTTGACAATGTTACGACTGAAGTTATAATCAATCGTTTTCATCGTCTAGGTGAACTTCGAGGATAATATAAGGTGTAATATGTTGGTTTGTTTCTGTTTTACTTTTGAGTTCATAACATTTTTATTATAATAGTACTTTTGGTTGAAATCGCACTTTTTGATGTCATGTCTTTTGTTAAAATCGCACGATCATAACTTATTTTGTTTTATTTAAATTTTGTGGAAATAATTTAGTGATACCTCTGAAAATTCATCTTGGTTCCGCCCCTGTCTATTTCCATACACACAGACACACATACGTACTGTTATATTTGTTTTATTACAACCAACTTTTATATATCTAATACATTACCCATTGGTCCTACAAATTTATTTACTCGATTATCATTATGTGCTCTCCCAGCTTTGTACACTACACTTCATCTAACCCATTTCTTCATCTTTGAACATAAAAGAAATTATGAAGCCGACCCATTCTATAACGGAGACAAAATTCGAACAACACTTGTTGCAGAAAGTCCTGTGTATCCAAGAGATTTATATAGTGCCATAGTCCATTGTAACCATATACTTCAGCATCATAACCCTCAAGAATGAAGAACCACCTATAAAAGAAGACAACGATAGTTTAACATCTGTATGTCCAAGTATTGCAGCATATGTTTTAGTAAATGAATGAACACAATACCATTTCTATAATTTTTAAACTAATTACCTATTATATCATGATTATACATGCTGCATCATAGTAAAACGTTACATTAGATAGGCATTTGCTAAGTGAGCGGGTAGGGACAGATAATTATCATAATGGGTCAACGTCAAAACAGCATATTTGCTTTGCCCTATATTCATACATATAATGCAATAATTCAAAATACCAACTATGACATGAGGTTAAGGGGAACTATGGTTCAGCTCATGGAAATTGGATACGACTACAATCATAGCAGGCTTGTCATTGGTATACTTCAGTCAGCACCTAAACATTAAAACATTAATCTGTATAACAAAACTCAAAGCTTGTAACTGCAAGGAATTGAGAGCACTAAAAGGGTTTGATTATCGTCGACCAAAATAACATAAGCTCTTTTGCATTTCATTCTTGAACGATTGATTATATAGTAATAGTAATGCAATTTGGATTATTAGTTAAACTTTCTCAACGTCATCTCTATACTCAAACTAAAGGATTTCATATTTCATACATTAAGAAACAAATACATTGATACAATAGTTGGACCATCCTCCCCACAAACTAATTGCATTTGTACCCACCCCCTAATTATTCCAATATATCCAAAAACGATTGACTTGCCTCAAACAATGTTGATTTGTTTCTGTCAAGTTATCTGGATTTGTAGGGAGAGGTTGTAGCTAGCAAGAACAATATTACTGTCATTATAAGTTACGATTGATCTACAATAGTTTATATGAACCTCAATTTGATCATATCTTGATGTACACTGTAATGGGCTAATGTGAACTCACCATAGGCTTCTGGATACGTGATAATGTGTTTCGCCAAGGTCTGATTAGGAGTATCAAGTGTCGGACCTGATATTCTACCTGATAAAAAACGAAAGGAACAAAAGCTATATAATAGAACATCATGACAATCAAAAACACAATCATATGGGGAGTTGTAATGTAATGTATTACATTACCTAGATAGAATTGCATAGGCCCACTTTTTGTTTCAGACTGATACAGGGGCAAACAGAAATATACATATACATATTTACGGTTCCTCACACAAGTTACATATTAAATTTTTACCTTCATCTAATTGGAAAACAAAAACGTCGTTGGCAACGAAAGCAATTACATAATTTAGATTTGGAATAGCGTATGAAACTAATAAAATCAAATTGAGTCTGATTTTACAAGAAAATAGACCCTAGAACCTTTGTTCAAGAGACATGAAGATGAGTAGATCAACCAATACTCGTATTACAATTATCACTGACCTCGATGATACCCATGACTCTCGTATCCAATCTTCTGCCCAAATAAGGATGATATGATGGTGGAAAATTTTGAAATTGAAGAAGCACGAGAAGATGATGAATTATTTATTCCAGATGGTCATCGTCTGAGTTAGGGTTTTGGGGTTTTGGACGGGTAGAGAAAAGGATGCATTGTTATTTTATTTTAATTTAATAGTTGCCACAGTTTTTGTAGGATTTTGTTAACAGAATTTTATTTCAATATCCAATAATAACTAGATACAAGACTTGCGGCAACGCGGGTGATTGTAAAGTGTTTTTTTATTTATATTCAAATATATTTGTTTGTCTAGTATTGTTAGTTTATGTACATTCGTATTTGTTTTTTTTTTTTTTTTTGTTTTTTTAAAGAATTTAAATAAATTTATATATGTAACATCTAATTGGGCCTCTGTATTGTATTTAATTTATTTTTTCTTCTTGGCTTGTTTGTGGTCCTTTTTTTTTGTATCTAAAGTTTGTGGGTCATTTATTTTACTGTTTGCTCCGACGTTTTATATTTCCCGTTGTGTGAGACTTTGTAATCGTGAGTGTTCATCTTCAATCCACTAAATTTGTAGTCATATTATTTGATAGTCACTCAATTATTTTGTAATTGTATGAATTTAGATGATGAAGGCTTTTGCAAATTTGATGATGAGTTCGTCGATCTTGGGGGTTTTGGGGAATTTAAGGGTTTTGAGGAATTTAGGTTTAGGTTGGTAGGTGTTTGACAATATCTTTAAACATTTTTTTTTTGGTATCTGAAGCTTACATTATTATTTTTATTCGGGTTATTGTAAAAAAATAAGGAATATATAATATTTATAATTCGTAATTTATATTTATAATATATAATATAAATTAAATAAAATAGGGGTTAAGTGTAAGTATCATCAAAATCATTTACATCGTTGGATCAAGATGGGAAAAAACCAATTATGAATATGAATATAATTAGAGCAAATTTAAAAAAGAATAAAGTTATTAATTGTTAGTTTTTAACGACTATGAAAATCAATTTTACATTGTAAATGATAATCAACACATTCACATCATATACAATGACACAACAATCAGCACCACTGTGGGAAGCAACTCAAGCTTAAAGATATTCATCGTAATTCCTTATGATAAAATATACGGAGTACATGTTTCGACCCAAGTCATTTCGTACATTGTCTTCTTGATCCACCCAATTTACCCTACCTACTAATCACACATGCCAAATGAAGTTGTAAGTTTAGAATTTGATTCAGAAAAATCAAACATATTACCGCATTTATATAACAACATTACCGCATTCCTTCACCCCTGAAGGGCAACAACTTCTTGTGTAGTAAAGTTGGCCACAGATACAAATGTTACCCTGTGAGTGAATTCACAGCTATAGAAAATAAAAAGGCATATTTTAAACTTGGCCATAGAAAATTGAAGTTGACTTTCGAAAAACTATAGGCATATTTATGAAGATTAAACTAAAAAGAAATTAGTTGTTACCTTAGTTAAACTGCAATGATTAAACAAAATAACTAAAACAAACTATTAATGCATAGTAGCAATGACAATGATCACAATTACATTAACCCAGTGTGCACCATTATTGATTAATTTGATTTATATTAAAAAGCTAAAAATATGTGCCATCTTCCATAGTTTGAAGCACATCCATGTTATCATGTTCTATGTTAAGAGAGATGACATTGAGGTTAATCACCAGAATGGGAACTGGTTATACATCATGATCCAGTGCCTAACTACTACTAACAGACCACAAGTTCTATTTTAAGTGGACCTTATATTTATAGGGTTCAATCCACCCATATGGCTATTTTGTAAGGATAATATATTCCTAGACAATTTTATGTTTATCAAATCTGCAATTCTAGGCTTCATGACTCCAAACACACTGTTAGCTTGTCATCTCCATCTACAATCATTAATAGTTAATATCAATATACCATACATATAGCAATAAAATTTGTCATATGAAGGAAAAAACTATTTGAGTTATTCTGTTGATGTCACCTTTCTCAGATAAAATTTTCATCATGTGAACTGGGTCACTAAGGACCTGTAGTTCCTGTTGACGGGTCAAATTAGTATCAGGACGAATCATTCTATTATGTCATCTACGTAAACTGTACTTAAATTTTGTTATTGTAACATACAAAGCTTTTAAATAATAATAATTCCTCCTAGTCAAGATACTCGCAAAAAATTGTTACTGATAAGATGGAAAGTACCTTTTGATCTTGCAAATGGATGTCTTATAATGTGAGAAGTGCATTCATGGGACCACTCTCTAGGTATGAACGAAGTGTTGCTAAAATATGCAACAAACCAACGTTGTCGCCTTCTGCTTCACCAAGTTCTACTATTCAGCTTATCACCAGAGAAAGTCAGAAAACTGATGATAAGCAATAATGAAAATAAGAAATAACTAAATGCTATCGATCTTGACCCTATAAAAGTATAGCAAGTACCTGTGGACTTCAGAGAAAGGCTAATTTAGAGTCCTTGATCAGCTTAAAGAAGGGTAAATATATTTTGTCGGCATCGTACCCCCCCTGTTTGTTCCGAGTTAAGCAACCTACCCTTAAAACTCCCAATGTATGCAACAGACCGGTTATTTATGTGCTACAATCTTTGCAAACTATGTTTTTACCTGTTACAACCTATAAAATGATGACGTGGCAACCACATCATGTGGCCTAAAAAATGACACGTAAGTAATTTTACGTGTTCTCCCGGTAACCGGTTACCATATTGCCGATATCGATACAACATTAACCAGTTTACTGCAGACAATGGGAGTTTTAATGGTAGGTTGCTTAGCTCGGAACAAACAGGGGGGGTACGATACCGACAAAATATATTTACCCCTTAAAGAAATAGTAATTTCTTCCATTTGTATATGGGTATGCGTATGCATAACAAATCTTAATATATTTTACAATACAATTTTTGTTCAGGATATGCACATGCATACCAAACGTACCAAGTAGGTACACCTCTATATCATATAAACAAAATTTCAAAAAAGACAGCATCTTATACGATCTCATTGTCCAGAATAATTGTATACGATTTTTGACAGCTTGTAGAAGTATCCCAAGTTCACAGTTTCACACATGTATTCAATAAATACCATCAAAATGGATACATGATATTTGATAGGAAGCTTTGAAATTATTTTTTCATGAAATGTTTGGGACATAAAGTGTTTTTGGTCAACTCAACATGGTTAAACCCATATCACAAAATTCCTGTATTGTTCCAACCCATTACTGAACCTGCCCATTTTGCCACCTATAATCAGGTGTGCATGCAATAAGGCAATAAAATATCCACTATCAGTGTATATAGACCATGCAGCTATGAAAAAAAAGAAGAAATGCTACTTGTCTAAAGAGGCCCGTGTCACTTGAAAATGGAGAACACTGTACCAGCAGCTCAAGACTTGTGCCCCAACTCATCTTCTTCCATTCTTGCCCACTTCTTTCATAATCAAAACACCATATAGAAATAAATTCATTGTAAGACTCTTGCTATGAGAAGACGGACAAACTAACACATTCAAAACTACTATATCTTCCTCCCTTGTGCTCCGCATAAAGGTGTAGGACAATAGACCAATGCTCTGTAGACCTTCAAGGCGGTATCGAATCATATGTTATTGTTAGTGTTATTGTGAAATCAAATGTTGCTGTGCAGCTTCTGGAACAAAATTAATGTTATTAAAAGTCTTGATAAAAAGTTTTGATACAAACCTCATGGTTACCACATTATATATATAGCATCTAAAGAAGACAAAGAAGAGGGGTGGGATGCTTGTAGGCCATCAGCACCTCCAACCTGCACAACAAACATGATATGCAGAGAAATCTACATCACATTTTCATCATGACCTGAATATCGCATATGATGGTAGGGGTGTCAAAATTGTCAATTCAACCCATTCACTGACTAATGGGTCGAGTGGGTTCTATTATATATAAAACAGGTCAAATGAAGAAAAAATTGGTTAAACAGGTTGAAGTTGCTCAGTCTATTTTTAATACATAAACCTCCTAAATCTTTAATTTTATATCTTCAGATTGTTTTTCCGATCATGGTAAACACGCTTATCATTTATTATGTTTTTTGTACATATGCACAGAAAGTGTAAGCGGGTCAACCCCAACCCTTTTGACATTTACTAAATACGACCCATTTTGTCCAATTACCAACCCATCAGACTTGCCCATCTTGCTAGCCAAGTAGATCTGGAGAGAGCATGCAAAAGAAGCTACTGATAATGAATCAAAAACAAAAGCATATAGGTACCAACACAAGTGACGAAGACAATCTATAATTGCAACAATGCTCAAGACATTTTTGATCCATATAACAACCTTCTCTATAAGGGAAATTGCGCATATGATAAAAAAATTTAGTCTAGAAAGTTGAGGTCTGATGGTGCAAAATGCAGGGTGGGTAAACCAAAAGGCCAACCTAAAGAAGTAGCACTCCAAGCATGTAAAAATTTATTCGTATTGCCTTTTATATATTTTACCAAAGTAATTCTAATTTCAATAGTATATTTTATAACCATTATTAATACATACATACATATCATTTCTATAATTCCAAAAATAAAATAAAAGGAAATGTTGAAGAGGACAACCTGACCCATCCGTGAACCCACCCACCCATTTTGTCCTCTAAATGCTCTGTGTACTTACTAAGGTATTATAGCGAAATTCCGAGTTGTTCAATAAATATGTGTGCACACAATGTCATTGGGTTTATAGAAGGGTCATTTCCAGTCAGGAAGATGCTGCTGCAAATATTTGACAGAAAGAAAATTGAAGAAAGAAAATGAACAAACCGACAACATTTAAAAAAACATACTGCTTTGCTGATTACTAAAGCAGCTTATTAATATAAAACAACAACGACCATAAAGCTCACAATTGTAACTTTAGTTTGTACCTTATAGAAAAAATGAAATATTTGCATACGGTTTTTGGGTCACACTTACAAAAGTTCAATATCAAGAAACGTGTGCACAAAGATATCGAATAAATAAAGAAAAAATTATTTTACTCACCACCAAATCTACTGGTGTCATTCAATAATTTTCCAATGCAAGTCCTAAAAACATAAAAAGTATCAATTTTACAGTAAACTTAATAGTGTTTTTCTTGAAGATTCATATAACCGTACCTCCAAAGATAAGCTTCAACCTTCCATGCTTTCCTCCGACACCAATAGCAACCTTAAAGAGTACCTGATAAGTGAATGTGAACTGATATATCAAATGAAATGGAGATGTATTATGAAGAAAAACATCTAACCTGTTAGTGTCAATGATTAATAAGTTAGTTAAACAACAATCATTGCACCGGCAATGGCTTCTTGTTTTCTGTATACGCACAATTAAAGGTACAAACTATAATGTCATTTTAATTTTGCAGTAAAAAACATTATAAATTTTGAAGTATCTAACATCCATTGATAAAATCATAAATATATATTTTTTTAAAGTCATACCTATAAAGAACACATAAGCATCTGATTCAAATTGTTCTTAAGATCAACCATGTTAGCTGTAAAATATCACCTAATTGAAAACCATATGTTAATGAAATGTTATAAACATTGAATCAGTAAAAAAGACATGTCGATACAAACTTGAACGTAAATCAAACCTTTCCGTTAGGATTATAATAACACATTGAATCCAAAATCGACATTCAAACAATCAAACTGCAAAACAAAGTCCATAAAGATAAAAATCAAAGAGCTTGAAGAAAATATCATAATGTAAATGGATAGATTAACGAAACAATATAACCTGCACAAATCACGAACAAAATCGATAGATTAACGAAAGGGGAAAAGCCGCGGATCGCCCTTGTACTTTCCTTTTTGTTCCGAGGTCACCCATGTACCTATTATATTATCACGATCATTAACAAACTTTCAAATTTTGTTTTCATGTCACCAATGTACAATTTTATTACCACGATCATCAACAAACTTTCGAATTTTGTGTTCATATCACCAATTACATGGCAGCCACGTGGCAGCCACATCATATTAAAAAGGGTGACATGAACATAAAATTCGAAAGTTTGTTAATGATCGTGGTAATAAAATTGTACATTGGTGACATGAAAACAAAATTTGAAAGTTTGTTGATGATCATGATAATATAATAGGTACATGGATGACCTTGGAACAAAAAGGAAAGTACAAGGGCGATCCGCGGCTTTCACCCTTAACGAAAATATAAACCTTCACAAATTATCAAACAAAGTAAGAGAGGTGATGATACCAGAAATTGAAACCCTAATCAATATCAATTGATGAACATGTCAAACTTTAATTTTGAAAGAAGTCATCTCACAGATTCATGGAAAATAGGGTTACGAAAATTTACAGAAAATGTTGAGTAATACGAAGATGTCGTCCGTGGTTTGAGTTTTTGATATTATCTAATTTTATTGAATATTTTGTTATTTATTACTCCGTATATTTGTTAGCCGGTGATGGAAGTTTTTTAAGAGTCATGTGCCTATTTATTTGCTATTTATTATTTAATATAATTTGCCGTATTTTTTTTTCTTTTATAATTAATATTAATAATTTAATATAAATATTTAGTATATTATTAGTATTATTATATTATTATATAATATTTAGGGGTTTTAGGGTGGTAAGTGTAACTATTAAGGTTTAATCTCAATCATTAGATCAATATGAGAAAAATTAATTAAGGGTCGGGATTGCCCCAAGCTATTTTGCTTTAAGTATATGTTATATGTTATAGATATTTTTAAATTAGTCGATGGAAATTTTTATTTCTTTTTTAGATGTTTAACTAATTAAAAGGTTTGTAAATAATTAATAAGTGTGTTTAGTGTAACCATCTTAAACTAATATACACCATTGATCTAAAATTAGAGAGTTTAATCAAAGGTTCAACCTTCTCCGTGGTATTCTATTTTATATATATATATATATATTAAAGATTGAATTATTATATACTTTCTTAATGTATTTTGATAATATACGATTTGATTAGATAAAATTTAAATATTATAATTAACTTAAATATAAAAGGGAGTTAAATGTAATATAATAAAATTAATCTTTTAATAGTTAGATCGACATGGGAAAAAGTAATTAAGGGTTGAGATTGCCCCAAGCTATTCTGTTTTAAGTATATGTTATAGATTATTCCTAACCGTTGGGACTTCGAAGAAATTACAGGTATATTATGCAAAATTTTGAGACAATTATTATTAGATCTAAAACTAAATAATGAGAGGTTCTTTTCCTTATTTGCAAAGTAACTTACAAGGGTTAAAGCTAAAGATTAGTAATGAACTTTCACTTTTGTATCGAATTAGATAATGAACCGGTTTTTTTAGTATGGATGGTAGCGAAATTTCAATATATTTGTCGAGCTAGGTAATTTGTGTTACTTATTAAAATTGTTCTACATGGCATTACGGTAATATGACACGTAATACATATTTCCTAACTCGACAAAAATTTGCAATTTCGCTACCTACGTTATTAATAAAATCGGTACATTATCTAACTTGATACATAAGTGAAAGTTCATTACCGATCTACAATATATTGAATACTCGTATAAACTATCAAGTTTCTTTTAATCATTTCACATATCTTATTTTCTAAACTACACTATGACTATAACACTTTTAAAGACACCATTAACAAATTACCGAATATTTGATTTGATATGTTTTTCTTCA
Source organism: Helichrysum umbraculigerum (assembly GCA_949592205.1). Taxonomy (NCBI): domain Eukaryota; kingdom Viridiplantae; phylum Streptophyta; class Magnoliopsida; order Asterales; family Asteraceae; genus Helichrysum; species Helichrysum umbraculigerum. The sequence continues at coordinate 10,045,927 of CATIUR010000004.1, read as the reverse complement.
GCAACAAATATAGTAGGTTTTCTTGTTTCTTTTTTATATTTTTTTATTTCAATTTGTGATTTGATGTTGTTATGGGTACGATAAAATGAAGAGAAAAAAAAGGGTAAAGTATCTGGAAATGCAACTAACTTGTACCAAATATCTATTGTGTGTACCCAACTTACGTATGCTATTTTTAATGCAACCAACTTTCAAAAAATGTCTATTGTGTGTACTTTGATGACGTGGCGAGCTCAGAGCGTGCCACGTGGCGTAGGATAGAGTGACATGAGCTCGCCACGTCATCAAAGTATACACAATAGACATTTTTTGAAAGTTTGTTGCATTAAAAATAGCATACGTAAGTTGGGTACACACAATAGAGATTTGGTACAAGTTAGTTGCATTTCCAGATACTTTACCCGAAAAAAAATACAAAAGAAATGATGAAGAAGAGATTCGTTAGGATGAAACAGTAGAAACAAATATATATATAATTATATAATTTTAATAACGTTATAGGATTAATATTAAATATGAAGTAATTGATTATATAGAGATTATTAATAGGATAATAAATGTTTATGAAGTTAATGAGGCATGAGCGTCCTAATTTTATTGTAATCGGTAAAATATTGAATGCTATTAACTTTGAAAATCCCAATACATATTTATTTATTACTCCGTTCCAATTTAATTGTCCTAAGACAAAAAACATGCAGTATAAGAAAACATCATTATCTCTCCTACTTTTTGATAAGATGACAGTTTTACCCTTACTTTTTACGTACTTTTTTGTCTTACATATATAAATTAGGGGCCTAAAAGAACTTTATCTCATTATTCTAGTCTATTTGTGAAAGTGGACAATTAAATTAGGACATCCATAAAAGAAATACTGGATAATAAAAGTAGGACGAAGAGAGTATTTAGTATGACCCATGAGGGATGCGATGAGAAGTCAAATTCCCTTTGAAAATTTCCTTCAAATTGGGGAAAGTTATCATAACCAACTTCACTAATTTTAGGTAATTTTTTTACCGTATCAAAGGGTTTCACCGTTTACAAAAAGAGGAGTTCTATGCATACAAAAAATTTACAAAAACATTTATACAAAATGATATGTACCAATTAGAAGTAGAGAGAAGCAAGAAAGAGAAAATGAAAGTTAATTTGATTGGTCCAATTATGCATCCACATCATTTTGTATGTTTTTGTTTGTAAGATTTTTTTAATTCTAGAATTTCTCTTACAAAAACAAAAAAGAATTGATGGGAAAATGAATAAAAAAAGGCGTACGTGGATGCCCTGAGTTTTTGCCAAGTATTTATCCAATATCCTATTTTTATTTTTGGGATAGGTGGATTTCTAATTTAACTTTGGAGTTCAATAGCAAAGATCGTTCAATAGTAAATGTCAATGATAAATTTCCCTAAGAAAATTAAGCTCAACTTCACAAAACAGAGAGCACAAAAAAAACAAATAAAAAAATACACGCCATTGGAGATCATCATAAAAATAAAATAAATTGACACCTTACCAACAAACAAAACATTTATAAGGGATAAAAGCGCCTCATGCCCACAAAGATTAAATGTCATCACCAAGAGATTAAATACAAAAGCGAATATAATAATGAATAAATAAATATAAATATTCATTCTAAACTGATAAAAGATCCATCCATCCATATGACATATTTTCACCGGAAGAAACCATAGGGCACTCATTGAAGTTTAAATAAAGAGAAGGGGTAGATGTCACAAGTATGATATTTTTTTGTATAGGACTACCGCTTCTAAATTTAATAAGATAACAAATTAAACTTGTTGATTCTAAGAATACCCAAGAATAATCTTTTCTAATTAACGTTGATTCACAAAGAATACCGCAATTAGGCAAAATTTCAACTCAAATGATCAACACAATTTGAGAGAAAAATTCAATTTCATAAAACTCATCCTCTTTCTATTACAACTTGAAGGACTTATATAGGCTTAAAATAAAGAAGATAATAACTCTTGAATATCAAAAGTCCGTACCAATCAAGAGTTGCAAAACAATTAAATAAAACATTAAGCATAATAATGGTACTAATTACCATTAAGATAAAACTTAATGATATAATTGATTTATTTGTTTTTTATGTTGAAGAAATATCCCATAAAAATTGGAATTAGTTGTTAGAATAACAAAGATTGTTTTGTTATCCAAACTAATCCATTCTTGTCAATTGGTTGTTGGTAGCTCATGGTCATTTCCGCATCATTATTCCCCTCTAATTTGGGACTTGTCCTCAAGTCCTTAAGGTAGTCATGCTCCAATTTAAACTTCAGGAGATTTACCTCCAATTGAGACATCACCATCCATTCACAAATATCTCGTTCCCCTTTCATCTTGCATCTAATCTTCGAATCACCTCCATCTTCAATGCGTACTCGACAAGGACAACCACCACTAACATCATCTTTGTAAAATGACGAGCAGCCACACAATTTAGCAGACAAATCACCTTTTTGAACTTGACAAACATTTGTAGATAATATAACAAATTTAGCAATCATAGCATATTCAAAAGAATTGTAATCCAAATCAGACTCAAAAGAAACAACATCCAAATAATTAGATTCATGAGATTTAGCATCCACCTCAAATTCAAAAAGTTCCACATTCATATAAATTGATGCTACACTCACACAACTTCCTCCATCTATAATGACATCACAATTGTCATTTTTGTTGTTGCAACTCGGATGGAATATGTCTTCCATTTCTTTATCCCCATCGAGAATTCTGTTTATAAACAAAATCTCACGTTCATCGGGTTTCTCTAGCTCCTCATAAACATCGTAGATTACCATTTCTAACAGGAATTACGGCTCTGATACCAACTAATGTAGGGTGAAAATAATATAATACAAATTAAACTTGTTGATTCAAAGAATACCCAAGAATAATCTTTTCTAATTAACGTTGATTCACAAAGAATACCACAATTAGGCAAAATTTCAACTCAAATGATCAACACAATTTGAGAGAAAAATTCAATTTCATAAAACTCATCCTCTTTCTATTACAACTTGAAGTACTTATATAGACTTAAAATTAAGAAGATAATAACTCTTGAATATTAAAAGTCCCTACCAATCAAGAGTTGCAAAACAATTAAATAAAACATTAAGCATAATAATGATACTAATTACCATTAAGATAAAACTTAATGATATAATTGATTTATTTGTTTTTTATGTTGAAGAAATATCCCATAAAAATTGGAATTAGTTGTTAGAATTAGGGCTGGCAATTTACCCAGTGACTCGAACACGACCCGAGACTGACCCGAAAAAATTTCGGGTTGGGTCAGCATTTTCTGACCTGCCAACCCACCAACCCGAAACCCGACAACCTGATTTTTTTTCAGGTCGGGTTCGGGTCAACCCGATGGGTCATTAGGTCAACCCGCTGACCCGAAATCTAAAAATATAAATTAAATTTTTAAAATTTTTATAATATATAGAACATATGACCCATTTGACTCGAAACAAACCGACCCATATGACCCATTTGACCTGAAACAAACCGACTCATATGACCCATTTGACCTGAAACAAACCGACCCATATGACATGTTTGACCCGAAACTGACCCATTTAACCTGAAAGTAACCCGCAAACCAACCCATTTGACACATTTGACCTGAACCCGACCCTTTTGACCCGAAAGTAACTCGAAAACCGACCCATTTGACCCGAAAGTAACCCGAATACCTATTTAGTTAAAAAAATCAGGTTATTCGGGTTGGGTCAGGGTTATCGGGTTTTGGGTTGGGTTGAAAATTTCCAACCCGATACTATTATCAGGTCAGGTTGGGTTGGCCATTTCTGACCCGCCAACCCGAATCAGGTTGACCCAACCCGACCCAATTGCCACCCCTAGTTAGAATAACAAAGATTGTTTTGTTATCCAAACTAATCCATTCTTGTCAATTGGTTGTTGGTAGCTCATGGTCATTTCCGCATCAGTTACTACAAACCTCCCTCACCAAAAAGAGATCTAAGTTGAATAGATAACAAAAAAAAAAGAAAGAAGAAAAGAAGACCTTACACGTACCACACAATTAGAGATGCTACATGTAGTTGTTAAGATTGAGGTTATCCTCTCCAAATAATATAACCGGTATAATAATAATAATTAATAATAATAATAATAATTTTTATACAGGAGATTCGTTTTGTTAATGTGGTGGTATGGGTGGAAAGGGAAAAGGTAAAATATATAAAGACTACAAACATACTAAATGATGATGATGATTATATCAAAAAGCTAGGCTAACTATAATTATGAAACTCACTCCCAGTCATTCATTCTTATTTACTACATTCATTTATTTCAACAAAACTCGATCTTTACCGTGTTGATGATTGATGATTGATTTCAACAAAACTCGATCTTTATAGTATTGATTGATGATGATTGATGATGATGATTTTTTTTTTTTAAAGGCTAAATGTATTATATAATTGTCTAATAGCAAGGTGCTAATTAGACCAAGATTTACAGACACCATATAATATACACCATATGATATACCTTGAAAAAATCCGGACTGGGAGGATACTAAAAAGGATGAAAAAAACCTGAAAAAATTCCAGAAAAAAATCCCCGATAATAGGGGCCGAGCCACCGGTTTTCACCCTATATCGTTTTTGGTAGTATCCCGAGAGGATTTTAATCAAGGAATATCATTTATACCCCAGGACAAAAACATTACAATCAAGCATATAAAAAAATACTAAACTTAAACTAGAACTCCAAGGCAGACCAACACTTGTGATTCCCTCGTCTTCATGCCAGCCTCCCTATCCTCATCAGTTTTGCTCTGGCCCATAATCAAATTCAGCCCAATTCTTCTTAATCTCCAGTTTCATTGAGGCCCTATTCTTGATCCAAAGAAGTCCAAATGTTTTCACTTCATACACCATTTCTTCAACTATAGTTCTTTTCCCATTAAACACTAGTTTATTTCGAGATTTCCACAACACCCAACAGGTTATTAGTACAATTGCTTGCACTATTAATCTTTTAGATTCATTTCCTGGTACTGCTTCATATAACCTTAAAAGATCTCTCGCCGAGAACGCGAAGAAAGATGGAATCTTACACCACCTTGCTATCATCATCCAAACCCGATTAGAAGTCTCACAACCAGTAAATAAATGGGATGCATCTTCCTGACTTTCTTCACACCATGCGCACTTATTAGAAGTGAAATTAACATTACGCTTCTCCAGGGCCTGTTTTGTAGGCAATCTATCTAACCATAGTCTCCATCCAAACACATTTACTTTTTTTGGCACCAATGCGTTCCAAATATAGACCTGATCCGTTGATACTTCAGCATCCTTTAACCATAATGCCCTGACCGATTTAACAGTGAAGTTTCCATCTGGATTTGGATCCCAAACCCATTTAATTACATTGTCTTCTCCAACCTTTTGTTTGATTACTTCTTTAAGAGTAAATCCTTTCTTTTCAAACTCTTTGTCAAGATCACATACTATTTTCCAAACCCCTGTAGCATTTGACCTTCTTGGAATAAACTGATTGTCCCCCCTGCTATGTAAAGCTAATAGAACTTTTCTCCACAATCGATTTTCTTCCGTTTTAAACCGCCATTGCCATTTAGCTAACAAGCTGAGATTTAGTGCTCGAAGAGATGTTAGTCCTAACCCTCCCTGAATCTTTGGTTTTGTAACCTTTTCCAACTTACCCAATTGATTGATTTTGATTCCTTGTTACCACCCCAAAAGAATTTTCGTCGTAAACCATCAAGCTTTTGAATTACACGAAGAGGAGCCTTAAATAATGAAAAAAAATACACCGGCAAGCTCTCAAAAACCGAGTGTAATAAAGTTACTCTGCCACCTATTGAAAGAGTCAAGGCTTTCCAATTTGAAAGTCTAGCTTCTATTAATTCTATGACCGATATCCAGTTTTTAAAAAGATTCATATTTGCCCCAACCATTAAACCCAAATAGATGAAAGGAAGTTTACCTGTTTTACATTTAAGCGTTGATGCAAACCCATTTCTTTCCTCATCCGGACAACCAATACCAAACAGAGTTGATTTATGCAGATTGATACGCAAACCAGAAACCAAATAGAAAGCCCTCATCATCCTTGCAATAAATTTAATATTTTCCACAGACCAGTCACCCAAAATTAATACATCATCAGCATACATAAGGTGGGTGAGAACTGGGCCATTTCGAGGGGTTTGAATGCCTTTAAACATCCCATTTTTTGCAGCTTTGTTTATGAAACACGATAATGCTTCCATTGCTATCACAAAAAGCATTGGAGAAAGAGGGTCTCCTTGACGTACACCACGAGAATATTGAAATTCCAATGTTGGAGACCCATTGACTAACACCGAAGCTCTAGCCGAGGATAGAATACCATACATCCACTGCCTCCATTTCAAAGAAAAATTCATTTGATTCAATACCATATCAATAAACTTCCAGCTAATAGTATCAAATGCCTTTTCAAAATCTATTTTAAACAATAACGCTTTCTTTTTCGACCTTTCAAGCCATGGAATTATTTCATTTATCATCAATGGACCATCCAAGATATTTCTATTCGCAATAAAACCAGATTGCGTGTCTGAAACAATCAAATTCATAACTTTTTTTAGCCTATTGGCAAGCACCTTAGATATTACTTTCGATATGCACCCCAATAGACTAATTGGCCTGAAATCATTTAGCTCATTCGGATCTGCCACCTTCGGTATCATAGTTAAAAAGCTAGACGTGCATCCCTTGCTAATTCTTCCTCTTTTATGAAACATCCTCATCACAGCCATAAAGTCATCTTCAAGCAAATACCAAAACTTGTGAATAAACTTGAAATTGAATCCATCCGGGCCCGGAGCTTTATCATCCGCACAATCCCTAACAGCTTCTCGAATTTCTATTTTTGAAAATTCACGAACAAGTAAGTCATTATCATCATTTGTTAGCTTGTTTATCCCTTCACATTGAAAAATTGGTCTTGTCTCCTTAGGCTCCTTGAATCTTTCCGAAAAGAAATTATAAACTTGATTTTTAATATATTTTGGATTGATGCACCATTCCCCATTTATCAACATCCCATTAAGTCGAGATCTACTTATCCGACTGTTAATTAGCCCATGAAAAAACTTGCTGTTTTCATCTCCTTCAATCGCCCATCTCACCCTAGCTTGTTGCTTTAAATCCTGCATCTCTTGTCTTTCCATATTCAGTAGTAACAATCGATTTTCATAGCTTTCTTGTAATTCTTCATTCGATAATACTCTTTCTTCCAATTCCACATCCATCAACTCAACTCTATTCCTCAATTCTTCAATGGCCTCTTTCTGTGAATCCTTTTTCTCATGCACCCATTCCTTTAGCTTTTCTTTGACCATCTTTAATTTTTTCGCAAGTCTAAAGTCAGGAAGCCCATTCTGTTCAAACTCACCCTTGGTCAACAGATTTATTATGAACTCCTCAAAGTTTGGAAGATGCATCCACGAGTCAAAAAACTTAAAAGGTTTGGGACCAAAGTTTAGTGAATCCAATGTGAGAACCAGTGGACAATGATCTGAGAAACCTCTATCTAGTGCTACTAAACTTGCTTCCGGCCATTTATTCCAAAATTCCGAGCAAACCAAAATCCTGTCAATTTTACTCAACTTTTGTGTATTTCCCATTCTAAAAGTATATTTCCTTCCTCCCATTGTGTATTCCATCAAATCCGCATTGTTTATGAAAGTATTGAAAACCTGAGCATCTGATTGATTGAATTGGGAGTTCAACCTGTCCTCCGCAAATCTCACTTCATTGAAATCCTCTAGCAAGATCCATTTACCACTAACCGAATTCTTTAAATTTAGCAGGTCATCCCATAACTTTCTTTTGTCAACTAACTGCTGAGGTCCATAAACATTCACAATACAGAGAAAACCTTCTTCATTGATTAACTTACCACGAACCAAAAGAAAATTACGATTCTTTACCACATCAACCATCTTAAACTTACCCGGGTCCCACATTGAGACTAACCCACCTGATCTTCCTGAAGCTTCAACCCATTCTATCTCGTTTGCCCCTCTACCCCAGTATTGCTCAAAAACAAATTTGTTACCGTTGGCGCATAATGTCTCTTGCATACACAAAAAGCTAATCCGATGCAACCTCTTGATTCCATTAATCCATCTCCTCTTCCCTTCATCCACCATACCTTTAATGTTTATAGAAAGAAAATTCATTGTTTACCCTTCTCAACGCCTTCACCAACAATAACCTCTATAACCTGTTCTTTCCACATGGCCAGCTCGATGCCAATTTGATTAGCAACTCTGATTGTAGCCTCGGCTTCCTCCATTTCCTTTTCTTCCACAAATCCCTCATTATTAGAGTTATTCGTTGTATTATATTCCTGATTGAACAAATTCCTCATTTCCGTCCCCATGTCATCCCTACAATCCTGATCAATATTTTGAGAGTTTTGGTTCCCAGGTGAAAGCATTCCAGAGTTTTCCTTGCTAGCCAATTCATCCACCTCCAGAGATCTCTTGCCCTTTTTATGATTGATGAATGCTTCATTTAGATCCAATTCCACTGATCTATTCTTTCGCTTATTACTTTTCCTCTGAACTCCAATCTTACGAATTAGCTCATCCAAATTGAAGGGATCATCAATGTTTTCATTCAGATCGGGTAAATATTCTTTACCCCTTTCCCCATTCCCGTTCTTCCTTTTTGACCTATTTTTGTTCCGTTTATGTTCGTGAAGTTTGGTTTTGGGCCGATCTATTTGACTATTTGAATTGGGCTCAATATGAGATCCAAATACAAAGCCTTCTTTTGGGCCCAATCCATTATGCCTGAGAAGGCTCAATATGAGATCCAACATTTTGAAACATTGGAAATTTGGACTGGAAACAACAGGTTGAAGAGTCTACTTTCATATGAAATCAGTTTCAGAATCTAACTACAATTTTTAGCTGGTCAAATTGTTAAAACGCTACAGGGTGTCAATGCTGGAAACAACAGGTTGAGTCATAATTGTTGTATAAGGAGTTTATGTGTTAGGGGACAACTTGAATCTTATAAATTACTGTTTATAAGTATGTGAACGACTCGTTAAGGTGTCTAAATCTTTCAATGTTAATGTGTTAATTGTCGTGTTCGGTTTCTATCGGTAACACTCTAAATGATTGAATTCGACATAGGTGGGGAAGGATATAAGATGACTATTTAATGGCAAATGTTGTTTGCTTTTGTTACCTAGGGAGCTAATATAGATATTGCAGGATTAATCCCAGGTGAGTACATTGCTTTTCCAAAACTGGGGGCACACACAAAAGTTGTTTTTATATATCACTTATGCACTACTATTGTCTTACAACTGGTACGTTAATATGCCGATGTGGCAGAAAGGGTGATAATGCCGAAGTGGCAAAAAGGGTGTTAAATGGGTCTAAGGACTCATAGCCTAGCTTGGATCCAATGCTTAGGTGAACAGTGCAGGTGGGCACAAAGGGTGTTAGAAATGAGGTTGTAAGTACTTTGTAGGAACTAAGTGATATGGGTGTTTTAAGTTGTTTTATTTATAATTCACTCGCTTTAATATTAGTTGTCGTTAAAGTTTGAATTATTTGTTGTTGTTGTTTTCAAGGTGTTAAAACTTTGTATTCATTAAGCTTTCGAGCTTACATGTCGTCGTGTGTGTGTCCTTAGGTGCTTAAGCAGGTGAAGGGGTTTAACTCAAGGCAATGCTCGAGGATGGTTTGGTTTGTGTTCAAGGGTGTTTAGGGACCCGGCCGTGATATGAAGCTTGTTACCTGTTTGTTAAACTTTTATGAAAGTGGTTTGAAAGTGTAAAATTTTATAAAATTGCTTTTGTTAGTCAATGGTTGAATTGTTTTGACGGGTGACCTTTGACCACTTTTGCATGTTGACCCGTTTGGGCAATTGATTTTGACTACTTTTTGTATAAACTTTTGACAAGAGCTTTATAATAATATACTTACTAGTTTAGTACCCGCAAAATTTGAGGGATGCTTCAACGTTTTACAGTCACAGGTGTGTTTATAAAATAGTTATGCCACTTTGACATCGAAACTTTCATTTATTTGACAAAGTTGTCCTGTTAGAGATATTAACATAACACAATCAACTTATTTCACAAGCATACAGGACGAAATTGCAGCTTGTAAAAATCAAATTAATTTTAACTACACTCGTTTTTGCCGGCACAATGCGCCAAATAACTCAAACAGCGTGTGTGGCCTAAGAAGCTCAAACGCAAGATGAATGGCCTTGGTGTAGTTGGCATGTAATACATCATTTTCAAGCTCTTGCTTTTAATATACTTTCCTCCTGCATAAACAAAGCATTTTCCAACTCCATTAAGACCAAATACAGCAACAGAAATATCAACTTAAATTGTTCACAATCCTTATTCCAGAGGTCTAATATAATTTTAAAACAATAACAAAACAAAATATCAAGCAAAATGAATCGTCACATATATTACCTCTTTCCGGAATGCATCCTGAATCGTCACAAATGGTATTATTTTACCCAATTAAAAGGTCAAGTTGCCATCAACCACTTCTCCATTTACACCTCTCAGCCAGATCTTTTATGCTCTTTTTGATAAATCTGGCAACAAAAAATTGTATAAGGTCAACAACTTAATTGTATATCTGTTTTGGGCTGTAACACATGAAAACAAAAATTAATGATCTGAGAAATGAAGGAAAGAACATTATTTCAGGTATAAAGAGTATTAAACTATCTTACAGCGCTCCATCTATCATCTAAAAGTTCAATTATCACAATGGCTAAAACTATACCAAACATCCAACAACTATTAAACAAATAATCGATAAACCGTGAACAATCATATCGATATGTCCAAACATCCAACAACTTAAAAAAAAATCGACAAAACGTGAACAATCATACCGATTAAACCAATGCACGTGTTTCCATCTCTTTATCGCTTTGTCCTTAGATCGTTACTATTGTGCTTTTGCAGATGCTGTACCCGATGATCCATAGGAATGGCTCCATGGATCTTGTACATGACGAATCACCCATTCGCTTAAATGTTTGAGCTTGATCAACAGCAGCTTACCAACCCATGGCAAAATACTCATCGGAAAGTCTACAGAATTACATAAAAACCTGTGTTGCTGCTTCAGCAAGTTGGCCCATCTCTTCAAAAAGGGCAACTCCTTTGTGTTGGCCGATTATATGAACACAATTCTCCCTATTGAACTCCTCGATAAAAAGAGTTAATAACAGTTGGCAGAAAGTAGGATGTTATTAAATGCAATACGAAGTATTCTATATTGCACTTACTGTAATCAGTATGATCATATAACATGAACGCAATTACTTTCTTCAATATGCAATACAATGACATGACATCAGAATACTTTGTGAAAGGATACCTTACATTTATATAAAAGGATGAGACAAAAATTTATTTATGTCGATATGGAAATTACATACAATTATCAAGCATGTGCTAATTTTTTGTTGACTGTATGAGATTAAATAGAACCCAAATTGACCCATCCGTGCATAAATGACCAATACGACCGAGTGCTCCTGTAAAAGTAAACACTATACATGCTAAGAAAAATGTGGAAGTATGTTTAATGGATTTATAAAAGTTAGTTTCTTAACTTTCAAACATGAATACATGCTAATACTACTAATACCACTATAGCATATATCCCCGTTGTCCCTAAATGAGTGTTATGAACTTTGACGGCTAATAATAGAAAAAGCAGAGAAAGCAAACTAACACAATTTGTGAACCATCTTTACGTATAATTAAATAAAGATGAAATAAGAATGAGAGCGGTTTAATATAAACCTATTTGGACACCCTTAGCCACCTATACAACATGTCAACTAAAAATTAGTACTTCTTAAGTTGCCTTGAGCATGGGAAGATCTATTTTAACATAATTTTAGTATCTTATAGTATCTTCACATTAGAAAATGATAATCGAGAAAGATCATGGAGTACAGGGCCATAGCTGACTTATTTACTTAACATGAATTATAAAAGTTGACTACTTAGTAAACGATTAAATGATTTGTAGGAAATAACTAAATTATCATTATAAGGGTCAAAAGGGTTAACTCCAAAACAGAAGAAATTAAAAGGGTTGAGAGTTACCTGTAAAACATGCTAGATGCAACCAAGTTAAGAATCCACCGATAAGGATCATTAGACCTCCAAATATGCGATTTGATGATTGTGACGAAAGAAAGCTAAATGGTCAAATAAATAAAGATAATAAAATTAGTATAGATTTATCAATTTGGAACTTGCTTTCCTGTAAATCCAGTTTCTCTCCATGTGCCATTCACATGCTTATACAAGGGTGAGGCCGAGTACTCTCCCCCTAGCGAGTTTAACAACCTTGTCAGTGAGTGAGTCAATTTAGGTTGTACTTTTTCACCGACGGGTCAAGTAAACTAAGTTAGTTAAAAGGGATGGGCTTAGATAGGTGACAGTTACACATAGCGAGTTTTTAATCCATACAACATCCTAAATGCGTTTTTGTATGGATTTAAAAAAAATATATATATATTTGAAATCCTAATTAATTCATTATTTTATTCGACAAATAATTTAAAAAATTAGTAAAAAAATTTATGTGGTCAAACTATTGTGACACTGCCCATTTGGACTTGTACTAACCCAAATCTTATTGACCAGTCACCCAACCCGGTTATCTTTCCACCTTGTTATTTACTATTAATAATGTGTTTCACCTGTGACATATGCAAGAACTTGTATGTTTTTTTAAGCGTTCGGCCAAATTCTGAATCAAAAGCCGTAGCCATGTTGACAACAGCATGGCTGCCCCCACCGAGATCGACCACACCCAAATTCTCCAATAATATTTATAGAAACAATTGCTTGAATAGGTAACTGAGTGTCCCATTTGATTGCCACTATAACCCTAAATGAGGTAATATTTGTTCAATATGTTGCATATAAAAAGGATAGATGTGAAATAAACCAACCAAAATAGAGTATCGTGTACACCCTCATTTTCATGCCATTTTCAACAAACCATAGATAGTCATGTATCCGTGGGAGATGAAAGTTGAAACCATCTGAGTTTGGAAGTTTGACCCATCAACAGAGCACATATGGCACCTGCAAGATATTAGTTTCTTTTAGTACTCATAAAGAAGTACATATGTAGAAGTACATATGTAGTCCGTAAAAGCAAATTTCACAAAATTAACTACTTACTTTGTTTACTGATTCTATGTATACATAGAGAGTATTTTCATCTTCATATTGAATATGTTCCATTACACTGCCAGGAGTCATTTCTCTCAAATTCCTCCCGTGCCATTTCATGATAACCGAATCTGTAATTCTATCAATAGTTGCCCAATTAATGTTCTGGATAACAGGGTTTGGATAGTAAAGATCTTCCTGCAAAAAAATATACGCAAGCTCATAATGTGGATTAACATATAACATGAAGAGCTAATGAATATTAAATGGAAGACTATTAGAATGTGGTTGTTTTATGTTTCCCTGCAAAGTTAAGCATCTTTTGAGTCTCCTCGATACCTTCAACTGAACTACCAGCAATGATTCTACTCCTTATCAAAATAACATTCATTAATTATTTATTTGAGCATTTCATCAGACCGGTTAAAAAAGTAAATGAAAACTGTGCAGAATATATCCATATCGAAAATAGCTTAGCTTAAGTTGTGCACCAAGAAGAAGGATATTTAAATATGCCCTATCACCCAATTAAGAATTAACCACCTGTAGAATTAATAATTTTAAAATAATATACATAAAAATTCGCTTGATCACTTTCTTTATATTTTCGTTTTTGTGGGTAATGAAATGATCAGATCTAATTCCTTTAAGTGCTTATCGCTTCTTAAAAATGGATGTGCATAAAGCAGTAACTTCTGCACCAAAAGCCTTAGCCATGTTGACAAAAGCATGGCTGCCCCCACCGAGATCGACCACACCCACTTTCTTACCCGGCTTCCATAAGACCATGGGACTCCAAATAATTAGCGACCGCCTAATATAAGGAACCAACGTGTATTGCCACTTCTTTCAATATTCAATTAGCAACAACGTAAACCGAGCCACACAATATATCGTGTTCAGTCTATGAAGCAAATTGTGCACCAAAAATTTATTTCTATACTTATACTGAACGACAAATATGCAATCTGCCTTCAGTTGACCATCTTTAATAAATGAAGTGGTACCTCTATATAGTCTTCATGTTACATCTTATTATAACTTAATTAAGAAAATGAACTCTACCTTCAGTTTTGTTAAATATAAGTGAGCCCCTAAAAACTGGATAAAATAAAATGCAAAAGAAAGCAAGAGGAAATTTTGTGTACAGTCGTACACTTGCTATAACCCTCTGCTCCAACAGCACAACAACAAATGAAAACTTACGTTTATAAGACCGGGGTAACAAAAGGGTGATAGCAAGAGTAAGATTATTATTATTATTGATATAAAAACAAATTATTAATTAATGGAAGAATATAATAGAAGATCTTATTGAACATGCTTAAATAAATATTAATATAAAAATATATTGTGAAAGAATTCATAGGCATTTTCATGGGTTAGATAAGCAGGTAAGACCCTATATTAATAAACTCTTTGGTTAATCTATTGATCAAATAAAATGGGGGTTTTCTTAATACTACAAAAAGTAAGGGACATGGAAAGAACCATAAGCACCATAAATCAACTATGTTTGACATGATCATACATATTAGAAACATCAAATATAAACAGCCAATATCTAAACACTATAAATCAACTCTTGTTTGACTTGGTCATAATTGTTAGACACAGATCATACTATTAGTAAGACATAAAGCTAATTAGGAACATAACGCAAACTAATCAAAAATTGAAAAAATAATGAACCAGTTAGCAACATGGAATTTATACCACACTTGGTTTTCCATTCTTGGATATGTAAGACGGCTTCCAAGGATGTAACATTTTGCACTGCTCATTAAATATAGCCTATAAACAGATCATTGAGAGCCAAGTAATTGATTCCCAGGTGTTTTTTTGATGCACCAGTAGGCCCACATTATCAAATGATATTAGAATTTTAGAACGACAAAGTTTACTCCAAAAAGTGCAAATAACTATTTTCAAGATTTTTTGAAGTTCACCATTGTATGTGTTTTACCAGATCTCGTTTGTCCGTATGCAAAAATGCACACAATTATAACCATCCATAACAGATCTGATAAGTGGTTGTGTGTCCGCAAATACCTCATCTGATTAAAGTGAAAATTGTTTGAGTTTTAGCAGACAAAAAAGAAAGAAAGAAACAGAAAGTGGTTTAGTGTTCACCTTGAGTGGCAGTTGGACCAAATACGGTTGAACAGAAACAACTTCTTCCTTCTTTATGTGGTTTTGCAGGATCCAAAACTACTAAAGAACCATCTTCTCCAAGATAGTCAATCACATATTTTGTACCAGTTCTAAATGCAGGTCTGATCCTACAGTAAACTCAAATGTTCTTTGAAACTCCATTATTTGACTCTCTGAAAACAGGTGAACGAAAAGGCAAAAATAAGTACAAGAAAGATAACGACTTGCTGAATATTTATAAGTAACTTCGTATACCTATCTCTTTAAAAGCGTTTAGCAATAGTGACTGCATATCCCCAAACTGAGCCTATGAGATTGACAAGTATGCCTTTAAGTTCTACAAGATAAAGATTATTAACAATGAGACAGTAGGTTAACATCATGATGTTCAATATAATATTTAAAAAGATTTATTATAGAAAGCATACTTGTAGCTTTTTCTCTTGTGCTTCAACTACCTTCTAGTGGTTTGAACCACCAGTTTGACAACGCTGCAACAAATTTTTCAAAGATAATTATCACAGCAAACAATCTCTTTTGATAATACCACAATGGAAAGCTTGAATCCACATACTTTGCCGTTTCCAGTTGTGGATGAATTTGGTTGGATGAATTTAGTGGTGATGAAATTGCTTGAATCCACATCCACAGTATCGTATTATAATACCTGATTCAAACAATTATATATCAATCCATTATAATGAATAAAAATTGACGGAACAACAGTTTATAATAAGTAAGTTCATCATCTAATTCAGTGAAGTGTATCTAAATAAAAACTCTAGAATTACCCGTTGTTAAGGAGATCGTCATGTAAAGCCATACGAGCATAGTAGCATAAAAAGGTCACGCCCCCATTCTATTCTACGGAGCATGTTAAGAGGAAGTAAGTATAAAATATGTCAAATTTAGTCTTACATCTGTGATCGTACAACTGGAATACGCAAGCATGAGACAAAAGCAAGGGTGCTCCCATATCTTGCTACACAAATGATCACTCATGCTATTTACAGGATTTCAGTGGTATAACTTCACCCTATATTATTAAATATTTTTCACTTGATAAAATGTGAAGGAACACTGCAGGAAGTCAACATGTCCTACTTTCCATATGAACACTTTGTTTATCATACTTAGTCACACTTTGTTTATGACTACGGCTATCTACTTATCAATCATTAAGGTTAAAGGCTCAACCCTTATCCCATTTATAATGTTTATTACCTACTTAAAAACTATTTAGACAACTTAAAATAGGCGTACTATATTTCCTTCTGATAACTATTGGGTCAGCTTACAAGCATAATATCCTATACCTAGTATATAATAGGTGGCATTAGCTGCTTCCACTAAATATTTTGAAGTTGCATGAAGTTCAATAGTAATTATATATTTATATTCTAGTTGGTTTGCAGAGCATTTATTAGTCCAGCACTTTGAGAGGATGCTAGATTCACATCAAAACATTTCTGCTCCATGCGGTTACTATATTATTGCCAACAATTTGACCGCATAGCTAATAGAAATGCATTAGCATAACCACATTATCTATGCAACGAAATGGAAATAACTCCGTTCACAACATGCACGGTCTACACCCTAAATGGAAGAGTGCCCTAACTACTATGCTTCTCTGTTGGACCATTACTATTCAATTAAGAAGTATACATCCAGAAAACATACAAAATAACAAAAATAAGTATCGGTCAAACTCAGTGACTACTTGAATATCCTAATATTCGTTAATCTAGTCTCGTACCTGTGTCTGGTAGTTCCAAATGCAGACTGTCCCTATATACAAACTTGCTAGAATCCTGTAAAAACCAAAAGAACCATTACAATTAACACATATGTATTACAGTAGCTTATGTGATTCAGCTTATCCTTATTAGTTTTTTAGCTTATAACCTTGAAATTATATTTTCAAAAATCTCGAAGTTTTCGGCTTCACAAAATGGGCATATCAAGCCCTTATAAGCTAAGAAGCTATAAGCTGGTAGAAAGCCCACATGCACCACCATGTATTAACTCATGAATGCACTTCTCAGTGCTAACAATGTACATCAATTTCATATATAAAAATACATCAGTCACCAAGTAGAATTACCATGGCTCGGTAGGATGCAGATCCACCAACTTCACTCTTTCTGATCTTTGAGCAAGTTTTCTCTATCAAAAACACCCAAAATTAGCATTACATCCCAATATACAACTTCACTTGATCACAATAACAATAATGAGTGTATTCAATATTCTAAATTAGAAAGTACCTTGATCTCAAGTCTGAGAGGCTGCTACAAAGTGAAACATATAAACAAAACAAAATTATCAGTTAGCATAACAGATCGTAATAGTCCATAAATATAAGCTAAACGGAAAATTAAATCGAGAAATTGAAATTAAATGAATGAGAATCAAGTAGAATTGTTTGCTCACCATAGTTAGAGATTAAATTGAAGCGGTTTGATCGAGGAATTGAAAATTGATATGAAACCCTAGGATCCGAATGAAATGTGTGGCGATGGGGTAAGCTGTAAACGGATATAGAATTAAACCAAACACATGGTGCCTTAATCAGATAATCACCTATATTTTGTATACAAGTTGAAATTAAGATGTAGAAGAAGATGAAGGTCTGGTTGCTGTTGAATAAGAGAGTGCAGGTTTGTGGAATTGGCGTGGCAACAAGGAAGCGGGAAGGAGTTTTGGAGAAGAGAGTGATTAGGGCATTCTTTAATCAGGGTATTTTCGTAATTTCTAACACAAGTAATTAGGCTAATGACATCATTAGTTTTAATCTAATGGTGTATTAGTTAAAAATTGTTCTTTAATTAAAGGGAGAGATCTCTTTTAAGATGTTCTTATATATATATATAGAGATTTTCAACCCACGTTTGACTCCTTTTCTAAATGGTGTAAGATTTAAAACGGGTGTAACAAAATGCCTTCCCAATTTCCTATCTTTGATTGCTCTACATATATGCCTTCTCAAGCATAACACATGCAAATACATTAACTAATAAGAATGCACGTACAGTAATTGGTATTAAATTCATGTACGTGAAAATGCAAACGTTTTTTAGATATATATGCATACACGTACACGTGTATATATCCGATATAAATATAGAGGGAATCGATCGATAGACAAGAGTTGTAATGGCTTCCTATTGAAAAGTATTATGATCAATTGCGACAAATGAATCTGTGTGCATTTGAAGAACTATAAACAAGTAATGCCTTCATGGCTTCATAGGTCAAGAACCTCGAAAATTAAATATATAAAATTATAATAGTTACAGTTAGTTTCGTCTCTGAGTTTTCGAAGGCCCTGAACAAAAAAATGTTAATCAACAAAACGAGGCCTTATGACGCAAAGTAAAATTATGGTTACGAAATGTAGCATATAACTACTATACCTTTAGTCTCTTTAATGATTTGACAAAATCGAGTCCATTTTCTTATTATGTGTCTATTTGTTTATTGACAATGAAATTAGTATTTATCAAAGAATACATGTACCATTTGCATATACACTCAAATTTTTGAGGCCCTTATGAGTCGGAGATATTGGACACTCAATCACCTCGTCCACTTAGAGACGACACTGGTTACAATAATAATGATTTATTTGTTTGTAGTATATATACGTGGACAGTCATCTTTATCATATTAGTATCTAATTTAATTTATTAAATTGTATGACATTTTGGCTTAAAGTTTGGAGTTGGTGGAAAATCAATTCCACGTGTTCGTGTTCGATTAAAGATTTTTCTCTTGGAAAGTTGAATTCTCTCGACAACAAAGATCATAATAAGATCTTCTACGGCGTGTGCCTTGTTGTCCTTTGGTCGGTTTGGAACTGGAGGGATTGTTTGGTTCATGCTTTTGTTGATGTGGACAATGGCACATTCCTTGCTTAGATATCTTCACGGGCATTTAAAGAAATTCGCTTAATTGGATCGCTAACAGATATACCAAGCTAAATTTGGATTGGTCTCAATCCAAGGGTTGGATCGCCTGGCCTGGGTGATTATAATCTGTTTAAATTCTTCTCTTGGGCTCTTGTATTTTGTTGTTCCCATTTTTTGGTTCAGTTTCTTTCATTGGGTTTTGTTGTTCGGCTCCTTCTTAGAGCCTCTGAAAACGTTTTTTGTTCTTTTTTAATTAATACAACTTAAAAAAAACATATATTTATTGGTGATGATATATGCATCAAGAAGTTTGATATATATATATATATATATATATATATATATATATATATATATATATATATATTGTATAATTTACACCACATGATGTCATGATGTGCATATTTCACTTTCATGTATTTACAAAAAATAAGAATAAAAGTATTAACTTTGTCATTTCTCTTGATTGAAATATTGCAATTAATAATGCTAGGTTATTTACTATTTTTAGTTTTTTACTACGGTATTAATTAATTATATATTCACATTCATTTAATAGAGAAGTGTAGACCGATCAAGGATCCTACACTGACACCAGTCAGTTGGTTATTATTTCTTTGATTTAATACGCGAAATTCAGAAGCAAAATAAAGTTTACGTACATAAAAATTAAAACCTTTAAATTTTGGAAAAATCAAATCATGATATTTATTTATACTATAATACTACACAACTGATATGATCCACGTACGTTAATACGTTACCCATTGACTGATTGACCGTTAACATTAGCATGCATGCGAACGTTCATTCTAGTTTTCCATATAACAACAGATTAGTTACATTAGTTAATGTCGAAATTGATAGTAAAGTTTTATCAACCACTTAATCGTATCAAAAATATAACTGCCTATAAATGAAACGGTTAATTAAGTGTTTAAAAAACCCGTCAAACAAGTATTGAACTAAGCGTGCTATCATGGGTGGTCACTTTTGGTTATACCAAATATAACAATCTAAAAAAAAGGAATTACCCGAAGAATAACCCTGACCCAAGTACAATATTTCAATGGTACACATCCACCCTACCCGTAAAGAGTATAACGCCTGACAAATCAGTGGTTCAAAAATTACCCACAAATTACCAACGTACATGTGGTGAACAACGGATTCAAACCCCTAAGCTATAGGCCACACATATATAATATGGGTTGAATGTTTGATGTGACAATGCCACTTGAGTTATGCTCGACCCCCAAGCTATAGCTCAATTAGCTTTTTCTAAAAAAATTTATAATCTCATTATGCGGAAAATTACATTATATTATTTCTAAAGAGTCATATACGGGAATCTCAATAGTTAAATTACAGTATAGTAAATTATAAGAGAGTTAATTTGTAAAATAATATTGTTTGAATCTCTATAGATGTATCGATCAGTGCTCAATTTGTACCAGAGCTTTCGACACAAATTACCGACAATATAATAGTTCATCTATCTATAAACGTATAAGGTAGACGTACTCAACAAAAACTTGACGTAAGATGGATACAATTAAGAACATGTACCGTGTTAGTGGATCATATCATAAATCCATTATGTTAAGAATTACATTTGATTTAATTTTGCAACCAGATCCAAGTATATACGTTGATCATTTGGCAAAATGTTCACAATCTATGATCATACTTATGAATGGGTGTGCACACATGATCGATTATCAAGACTAGCTTATTATATTGGCTCTAATTAAGAGTACGTGTGTGGTATGTTCTATGTGGATCATCTCATGTTAAACCATGAGATCATATTATAATATTTTCAATGAGAACCGGGCTTATAGTATTGTGATATGAAGAAACACGGGATATCTCATGTTGTGTTTAACATGAAAGGATTTCTATTCAATCTATTACATTCTACGTACATATATCATCCTAGCTTCCCCATTTCAACATCCGTTGAGTAGGTTTTGAATATTATTCGATCTCTTATTATTTACTAGTAGAAGAAAATTAATCAAATACTAGCTAGTCTACATGCATGCATAGTCCTTTTGCAATTGAAAATATTTTATTTGTTACTAGGCCACATATCTATGAAAAGTACCATAAAAGAACCCACCTACAATCATATTACTCCGTACAAAACTAGCCCCTACACCTTTAGGAACTTTCAGTTTCATCAATTAAATGAGAATTAGTACCAGATGGGCAGATGAGGGTATAAATGTATAATAATGTCAACCAGCAGCTACGTACGTACATAAACTCTATAATGAATGTACTACTACTGCACATATTTAATTAAGCCCGATTTATCAAATATATTGAGAAAAGATTTGAATCACAACCAACCATGCATATAATATCGATAATCGCAAGAATACAATAAGATTGAATATATCTTAATTAACGTACATTTTGTTGAGATGATCAAAACCTTCACTACGTATATAGTCTAGTTGTTTTTTGAGATGAAGGCATTTAAAAGCATCCTAGTTTCAATCACCACCGGAGACAAGAAAAAAACATAATATAAAGATAAAAATAAGTATATCTTATAAAAAACTCGATCACTTTGCATTAATAATCGAATATATACACACACACACACTCATTCGTTTACATGCATTTGGGCATGTTCATGGCTTTTACCTAGCAGGGTTGACGTTACCTCCTTATAATTGTGTATACTTTATAGTACGGTTAAACTTCACATTTAATTTTGGTGTAGCCATCCAAAAGAAAAATATAATAATGTAAGTTGTCACATTTTAGCTCACTACAATAAATACAATGATTTTAATTTAAATATTCATGAACTTTTAAGCAAGTAGATACACCCTGTATAATTAATATGCTTGTTTAATCATAACTGTCCAAATTATCATGTCTCAAGTGTACTTCGTGTTAACAATTAAACTGATTACATGATATGAATGGATTAATAAATTAAGTAAACCAATTAAAATTTGGTATGAGACAATTTAATGTAATTAAAAACATATATGACGATATGACTCCACAAACATGAAAATAGCTAAGGGGGGTGAAAAGAGATAAACGGTTATAGTTGAGGGTTATATTGTCGTCACATGGAGACTCACGATAAGTGTGTGTGGTCCAGCTAGCTCCATCGGATTCCAAATCAAAATTCAATAGTACGAAATTTTCATACTCCAGCTGTCTACCCTTTTCACTTTTTACCCATTTAAGATCCAACAGTAACCTCATTCTTCTCATACATCATACAACAATTTTCATCCTCTTACATAAAATCTTCAAAATCTTTCCATGGCTTCAAGCTCAAGAAGAAACCGAGCCACAAACAACCCCCACAGAGGTTCATGTAAGGAATACACCCTACATGTGGAAAATCAACGAAGTGAGGGGCATTGTTTCACTTTTGCCATCGCCGACATGGTCGGCACGACAATACGAATGTGTTCCGGTAAAGAGGTCTACACCTCTCCTATGCCGTTGGTCGATTCGAAACTTAAGACACTACAACAGGTAAAGTTTTGTATGAACTTCGGTCTTGAAACAAATAAAACCTATCCCTACAAACGTCTTGGTAGGGAGGAGGTATTTAATATCGAAGATTATATGAACAGGGAGGTCCCAAGGTATCGCCTAAAACATATTCACACAGAAACATCAAAGGCAAATTTTTTAGAAGATGTAAAAAGTATCCGTGTGTTGGAAGTCTTCAATTTGGTGACCTAAATGATACTTGAGTTGCAATCAACTGTCACATCAAAAATAAACCATTTTACCACGGGATCTATTGGCCAAGGAAAGGTGATAAACCAATACCACCTAAGAAAAGCAAAAGAAATGCTGGTATACACTATCACACCGGAAGATCATTCTGTAATGATTGTTGGTATTGACATATCAAAGAAAAATGAGGAATGGTGTGAAATAAAGAACATCCGGGGACCAAAGTGGGGGTGGATGGTTTCACCAAAGCTAGATTTGAAGTTTTCAGTAAGGTATTTTTTCCAACCCTGCTTGATAATTACGATTGATAATATGTTATTATCATTTTGATGATGATTGACTTGTAATTTAAGTTCGGGATTTTCTATTCCCACCCCCCAAAAGTCTGCTCTTACCTCTTGGCCTACCTTTTCAGTCTAGTTTTATTTAAGTTTGATCCAGTTCAGTACAGAATCAATTTTAGACTAAACATGAGATAGAAATTAAAAAAAAAGAGGGGTAGAAGTAGAAAGTAAAAAAAAAAAGGTGGGTCAGGGGGTATGGTTAGCAGGCCCCGAATAGAAAATCCCGAACTTAAATTACAAGTTATTCATCATCAAAATGATAATACATATTATCAATCGTAATTATCAAGCGGGGTTGGAAAAAACACCTTATTGAAAACTTCAAATCTAACTTTGGTGAAACCATCCACCCCCACTTTGGTCCCCAACTGTTCTTTATTTCACACCATTCCTCATTTTTCTTTGATATGCCAACAATCATTACAGCATGATCTTCCGGTGTGATAGTAGCTATACCAGCATTTCTTTTGCTTTTCTTAGGTGGTATTGGTTTATCACCTTTCCTTGGCCAATAGATCCCGTGGTAAAATGGTTTATTTTTGATGTGACAGTTGGTTGCAACCCAAGTATCATCTAGGTCACCAAATTGAAGACTTCCAACACACGGATACTTTTTACCATCTTCTAGTTAATGCTAATTTAAGTTCCTATGTATTTATTTGTGAGTGGACTGTTGCTTTTTATTTTCTTCTCTAAACTTTGTAGTTAAATTAATTTGTAGTTAATGCATTGTGATTGTTTTGTATTAGAATTTATAAGATAGGGTTTTGATAAAAATACAATGCTGATGTGGATTTATAAGATAGGGTTTTGATAAAAAAAAAAATACAATGCTGATGTGGATGCACTTACAAATTTACTATACAATTTTTAATTAGCAAATGAATCTTGTCTGATCATCACAAACACCCTTCTTCAGTTCCTTCAATAAACTGACTTTTGGAAATTATGATTTGCATCGAGTTTGTTGGAAAAGGGCCCACATCTCTTTTAAATACTACTCCGTAGTAATAGTAAATAAATAAATAGCATGCAGGATTTGGGACTATTGGTAAATTGATATCATTCTCCAATACAATCACCATGATCAGACAAGATTCATTTGCTAATTACGTATTCTTATTATAAGTAATCAATGTATATGCATATAGTGGCTTTTTAACGAAGAACGCGTATCCACTATACAATACAATTTTAGATGCAAACTGAGCTTCACATTAACTTAGTCCGATAACTCATGAAGTTCCTCTAGAAAAATAAATATATAAAAAAACATAAATCTGAGTTGTGTGCGAATTTTGAATTCGTGTTAGGAGTCTTAACATGTAATTTCTTTGAACCTTGCTACAACGCGCAAAAAAAAACTCGTTAAACAAAATGAAGCATAGAATATCAATCTTATAACATTAAATGTATTTTGGTAATTTACAGAACCCAAAAAGAACTAAAAAGAGACTAGCATTATTTATATATAAACTTTAAGGTCAAATCTATATATTTTAGAGACTTTATATATTTAAAATTGCGACAAAACTTGGATAAACAAAAGCTTCAGGGACTGTTTTTGTACAATAAGAAACCATTAAAATTAGCCCAACAGGTCAGCCTTGTTCACACCAGCCCATTACACAACCAGAAGCCCCAGTTTTCAGCTCAAAAAGAAAAGTCAAACAGAAAGTCAACAACATCATGCTGTTGCATTTGCGAGCGAAATCGGACCATTTAACTTGGTTCTTTCTTTGTTATTTTTGCAAATTAATGTAGGAAACGTTTTTACCATAATTTTTCGTCCACTATACTCTAATTTTAATGTTAAAGCGATGTTTTAAAACCCAAAAAGAATGACTGGTTTCTTGAAAATCGAAGCATACAAGGGTATAGTACTCCATTACACTACTGTAAATCTATATTCTATTCTATATTACTACTAAAAAAGAAGCTAAACATATTTTAAAAAAAAAAAAGAACCGAAAAAACTCGTTATCCTTTTACTTGAGTTTCAAGTTCAAAATTCTCTCTCACAAACCAATCCTTTTAAGGGATAATGTTCTAACAATCTTAGTAGTGTTTTCATAGGTAAAGATCAGATCAAAAACGGCCCTCATTTGAACCATTTCGGTGGACATCACCACCATGCCTAACACACCATGCTTACCCCATCCTGATTGTTACATAATCACGCTTTTGTAATTTTACTAATACATATTTATTTACTTTACCTTTATATTATAACAAATACTCCGTACAACCTATAATCTACATTTCTGTCAAACTTATCATTTGATAATTAATTTATAATACATATTTCTTCAACTATTATCCAACACTTTATAGCTATTATATCTTTAACATTTAAGAGCTTCACACTAATTACTCGTATTTCTAGTTTTCAGTGGTGTATTCTAATTGCTAGCTCATTGAAATTAGCAAATTACCAACTCTCCTAATCGTCTTTGTGAACCTCGATCTCGATTGTTTTTACTTTTTAGTAAAACTTGAAAATTTAAAGACTGTTTCATGATTCGCTTTAACGTTTTCATTTTTGATTCTATCAATTTTGTATTATGTAAATGAGATAACATTAGAGAACACGGTGTGCACAGGATTTTGTCCTCGTTTTCTTTTGAGAATATTGTGTTATAGTGTTCTGCCACACCATCACGGTGTTCTCAACAAAATTCTCGACAGTTTCCTCGAACAACATCTAGTTTGAGATCCCGATATTCAACTTATTTATTCTTTTTTATTATTATTGTTTTGCTCCATACACACATTTCTCAAATTACAAAAATTATTTATGAGAACATTGTCCATAACAATGTCTACCACACCACAAAATCCTCGACAACAACGTTCTCACAAAGGTAGTAAAAAGAGTTTCTCGACACCCTGTGTTCTTAGAAATTTAGAGCACGGAAAGTGGTGACATTATTTTTAAGTGTCCTCATGGGGATGGTGTTGTTAAAAAAGTGGGGTGTGGAAGATACTGAGTTTACATTATTCTGAAAATTATTTGTTTATTTGTAAACTAATTATGTACGTGGAGAAAAAGAAAAAACAAAAAAAAAAAACAGCGTCTTGGAACCTTTTGTTCTGTTAAACTAAAATTGGAGAATGATATCAATTTACCAATAGTCCCAAATCCTGCATGCTATTTATATATATATTTAAAAGATATGTGGGCCCTTTTTCAACAAACTCGATGCAAATCAAAACTTCCAAAACTCAGTTTATTCAAAGAACTGAAGAGGGTGTTTGTGATGATCAGACAAGATTGATTTGCTAATTAAAAGTAGAATCGTAATTTTGTAAGTTCATCCACATCAACATAATATCTTTATTAAAACCCTATCTTTTAATACAAAACAATCACAATGCATACAACTTTACCATTTTCATTAAACGGCCACATTATTATCTTAAAATATTAATATTAATTTTCTATAATAGATTAGCATTTGAAGCTATATATAAATGTGAAAATAATACGAGTAAATAAAACATACAACAAAGATACAAAGAATTCTAAAATAAACGAAATTGATCATTATTTCTAACAAAAACAGACGATGATAGAAAATTGAAGTAAACCGAAACAGATGCTTGAGCTTCTCCAATTACCAGATTCTAATAAACGTTGGTATTGTCTACAACAATTTAAGTTCCTACACTTTTATCCATTAAAGAATCAAATTGGTAGTTTTAAATTTTTAATGTGTGATGCCTGATGATCGACACACAACCATAAAAGTCGAAATAACAAACATATAAAGATATATGTATTCATACGCACACTGGCATCTATTAAAATAAAATAAGGAAAATTCACGTTGTAGGCGATGTGATTAAATATATATATATATATATATATATATATTTTTTTTAGCAAAAACAGACGTAAACTACCATTACTCAAAAGAATCACAATACAACTATACAAGGTGTTCATGAAACAACCACCGACTCAATCTCACAAGGAGTGAGAGACGAAAAAGACAAATACAAGAACAGAGAAGTCAGCAGCCACTACCAAACTAAAAAACACTGTAGAATAAATACACAATGACCAAACTGTACCCAACAAAAGAAACAAGCAGGCCATGTGCCCCCTGGAACCAGCAACATAATCAGAGACCATAAGACAAAATCGATGACCAGCGGCAGCAAAATCAGAGTAAAACAAGCACGAAATAAAACATACAGATGCAGGCAACCAAAATGTTAATTTAACCCCACAATATCTTGATTCCAACAATCCCAATTTATTTTAATATCTTCTCTGCTTCTAACAGAAACCCATCCATACACCCTCATTTTAATTCCCTTGAATAGATCATGGCTCACCCCTCTACCTGCTTTGAAAATCTTACTATTTTAATGTGCAACTTATATTATTCTAATTTTTAAGAAAAGGTTAAAATATGTTTGACCATCACTTTCAATTGCGATCAAAAGCGTGAGCGCAAAATTCGGCGTCCCCAACCTAGCATACACTTTCACATTTAAAAATCCCCATATGCCCATCTTCATCTTACATCATTTCCACCAATAATTCTTAGATATTTTATATAATAATATTAGTAAGTAATATTTTATTTCTAACAAAATCTCTCTATATAATTTAGTTTTAATTAAGTTGAGGACATATGAATTGAACGAAGTTTCCTAGTTAACGTCTTTCTTGAAATCTGCAACCAAATTTTCATTAACTTGTTTCTACTTTTCGTAGGAAGACGTTAATGTGGATTTGATTGAGATCATTAAAAAGATACATTTAGAGAGCTAATTTGGCATCCATAAGCGGCAAAACATATGGATACATACATAGTTTTTTATATCAACTTTGTTTTTACTGTACATTTTTTGTCCTTTCTGATGATGTGCTAAATAATGAACACCTTTAATTTTTAAAACCATTAATTGGTGCTTTTAATTTCATTTTAATTAGCAAAAACAAATATAATTTATCGATTAAATGTGTGAATATAGAAAACATAACAAAGGTAACTAAGGGTGTGTTTGGCAAAACGAGCTAGAGATGGAGCTGGAGTTGGAGATGGAGCTGGAGCTGGAGATGAAAGTTTGGGGCTGGAGCTGGAGCTTTAATTTGGGGTTGGAGCTGGAACTTTTATTTTTTAATTCGTGTTTGGCAAACTAATTGGAGTTGTAGCTTATTAATGTAAAATGACATTAATAGACATGATGATTTATGATTTCATTTTTTATAATAATTATAAAAGGGTAATTTACTAATTCAATAACAAGGAGATGGGGATTCTTTGTAGAAGCTAGTTTTAAGAGCTTGTACTTTTGAAGATTATTTTTTAGAGAATCCCTCTACCATTTTTCATGCCAAACAAGGATTATAAATATGTAAGAGATTGAGTTTCTTAAAAATAGAATCTCAATCCCCTAGAATCCCCTAAAATAATGTTGTCAAACACACCCTAAGTTTTGACATACACAAGTGAAATATATTAATTGCATTAAATACCATGCATTTTTACTCGGATGTATAGTAGCATGTAGGTGGTCTAAAGGGAGTATTTCTATAACCGTTTTTGAACCATTTTCTTGACTATCTAAGATATGCATTTAATGAGGTTTGAACCTAAGACATGTGATAATACAATGCCAACAACTATATCACCTTGATTATGGTTCTTTTTGCTATATACTCCGTATAATTCAATATAAAATACATCTTAATAACATAAAACCGGAGATATTTAGTTAGGCACTCGTTCATAGAGAATCGAAACTACAACTTGTGATCCTTTTTTATCAAACAATAACAAAAGTTTGGTGATGAAAATTGCTACATACTCTACTAAACTATTACATGCATGAAAGTGCTGAGAACTCTAACCCTAACAATATTTTAATTAGATTTGAATTAGTCTTAAACTTTGCTTCCACAAGAGCTAACATTATCAAATGCATTATGCATATCCTATTTAACAATAAAAGATTACTAGTTGTGTTTCATTATTGTTTGAAAATGAAAATTTATTCCATGGTATTAAGAAATTATTGTAATATAACTATTTTGGTGTCTACGAAGGCCGGCAAGAAAACAAACAAACCCTTAGAAACTTCAAAAATATTGTCTCAAACTCTCAATTGTTAATAAAATAAAATTGCTTGGCATAATAATTATTTTAATTTGCTTGGCATATTAATTATTTTAATTTATAGATAAAAGTTATAGACGAATTAAAAATTTAATCATACGTACTCTACGTATAAAACGCTGCCAACAAGAAATTGATAGCTGGTTAATTAGGGAGATAGCTTTGCCCCGCAGCTAACACACGCTTATGACACGTACGGGGTGCTCAAAAATAGGAGTATCGATTAGAGTAATGATTTTTATTAGTAAAATTGATGATTGTACATTTTATGTGTTTATATAAAAATTTTATTATTTATTTTAGGAGTAAGGTTCAAATGAGTACACCAATTTTGAGTGAGAATGAGGGAACCAACAGATTTCTGCCATGTGTCACTTTATTCTCTCTCCTCCACACTTTATTCTCTCTCCTCCACATTTTTAAAAATTAAATATCTCACAAACGGTAAGTCGAAAAATCATGAAAATTGCACTATAAAATTCAGCGTTTTCTCCTCTTCGATTTGCCTTCCCTCAAGGCATACTTTTGACAACTTTTTTTTTTTCTCATTTTTTGGTGGGTTTCACAAATTAGTAACACATGTGTTAGTGATTAGTTGTACATTTAATTTGTGGTTAAGGTTAGGGTTAGGTTTAGGGTTTAGTAGGGTGTATGGTTTAGGGTTTATAAGGGTTTAGGGTTTTAGAAGGGGTTCAAGGTTTAGGGTTTAGAAAGATTTAGGGTTTAGCGTTTTGTAAAGCGTTCCCCGAAACCCCAAACCTCAAACCCTAAACCCTAAACCCTAACCCCTAAACCACAAACCCTAAACCCTAAACGCAACACTTTAACACATGTGTTAGTAAATGTGAAACCCACCAAAAAAAATGAAAAAAAAAAAAAACTTTTCGAAAATATGTCTTGAGGGACGGCAAATCGAAGAGGAGAAAACGACGAATTTAATGGTGCAATTTTCATAATTTTTCGATTTGTCGTTTGTTAGATAATTGATGTTGGGGGTAAATGGGTTTTGTACATGTGGAACATTCTCTTTGTACACATGGCTTGATATCATTGGTTCACTCATTCTCACACAAATTCCTATTCTCATTTGAACCCTACCCTTTATTTTAGAGCATATAAATGTATTCATATATATTTTTTTTAAAGGCAGAAATTATATATAAACATAGGCTACTAGCAAGATACTCGTAAACCACCATAAGTACATCTTACATACCCCATAATTACTCCGATATTACTATGACACCAAAAACTCCAGATCTTAACTGTGAGGGATCTAAAAGGGATGAAAAAAACCTAGGAAATCCCAGGAAAAAATCCCCGAGCGTAGGGGCCGCGCCACCGGTTTTCACCCTACCTCGATTTTGATAGAACCCCAAACAGATCCAGGAATTTGATGTCACCAATTACAGACCTCTATATATCCCATTTACAGACCTCATAAGCAAAAAGTTTACATGTGACTCAATTGGATAAAATACCAACAGAGCAGCTTCGGCCCAATTGCATCCTTCTGGAGCCCAGAATTAACCAACAGCTTGAAAATCCCACCTTCAGCTTTTGCATTTAGATTTTGAATTTACACCAATTAGCCCATGTCAAATGGTGCCATTTAGCTCTGTTTTTAATCCATAGATAACTATAGCTTTGAACTTCCTCCCTAAGCCTATACCATGATGGAGCAACGCCTTTGAAACAGACCTCATTTCTGTGATTCCAAATGCACCAGCAAGCTGAGAGCATTATTGCTTGAATGACTTGCTTGTTTACTTCAATCTCCTTACTTGAATAGCTGATGATATCCCGAACTGAAAAAACAAAAATAGGTGGAATTTTGCACCAAGAGCTTATATAACACCACGCCATGTTAGCGAACTCGCATGAAGTTAGAAGATGATCAATTGATTCTTCACATTGGTTACATAATGGATGAAACCTGGTGGTCCAGTTCGGATTAAAGCAGCC
Source organism: Helichrysum umbraculigerum (assembly GCA_949592205.1). Taxonomy (NCBI): domain Eukaryota; kingdom Viridiplantae; phylum Streptophyta; class Magnoliopsida; order Asterales; family Asteraceae; genus Helichrysum; species Helichrysum umbraculigerum. The sequence goes on along the minus strand of CATIUR010000004.1, from coordinate 10,014,391 downwards.
CTTGTGGGAACTCGATCCATATCCGCACGCCAAGCGATGTATTCATATTGGTGTCGTAAATATTGCCAAAAAAGTATATATGGTCTTTGCATAATAAATGAGCGATGACATTATAACTTTTAGTACTCGTTCATATGAACCAAACTTTAATTTCCATTAAATACACTTGTTTGAAGTTTTGGTCGTACTTTCATTTAATAACAATTACATATAATGTTGTAGTTTACATATATTATTATATATGTAATAAGTATTAAAACATATAACAAAACTTTATTCTATCATTATAACTCTGCTATGAAATGTACAATTAAAAAGAAAAACATATACTTTAGAAATTAAAGCTAAGAAAACACACGAGGAAATTGCTTGTTTGAGGAATTATAAGATGATGAATTCAGTTTATACTCTCCCAAATCCTCCAAACCCTCAAAGAAATCGTCGTTAAAAACCATGCCTAACGGTCATAGTCTAGGCCCACTAAATGCAACCTAGTTCACTATAACCTTAGGCTCTGATACCAATCTGTAACACCCCCAAATTTGACAGTTTACGGAAGCGACGTTTTGGGTGTTACTAATCAATAATCACAAGCACAAAGGATACAGTGAACGACTCTAAATGAGACGTTCGAAAAGTTATTACATTAATATTTAAGTAGTTCAAAATACAAGCTCGAGTTTCGTATAAATTCCTAGAGATTCTAATACATAACAGTAAGTACAAAAGTAATGTATGTAAATCTCCAAGCTTGTAAATGCATGCGACTCGAGCTAAGTAGGCTTATCCTGCTGGGCATCCCTACTGATGCTGTGTACCTGAGAAGCATTACTAAAACGGTCAACCAAAAAGGTTGGTGAATCTCACAGGTTTGTAAGTAAGTAAACAGTTTGAACACACAAGTAGTATTTGTAAATCGTAGCCAGCCAGTAAGTAACGATCACATGTTATGCTCATCGTTCACTTAAGTTTTAGTAAGTGGTGGTTGCAGGTTATGCTAACCGTTTGATACAATTGTCATGAGCCACCATAGTTGAAGCTTAACGTACAGTAAATATAGGTACCCCCTCATTATTGTAATCCAAAACATTCATACGGAACGAGTAAGAAACGCCCGTTTCTACAGGAACGGTTCGTGGTAGTGCTTGCTACCCCGGGCGGGGATTGTCAGTCCCATATGGATCCATATACTAAAACTCGCGCTTATCACATAACTAACAACTATGGTTCAGGAGGATTTCATTGGATTAGTCGTAAACTCATGCAGTTGGTGTATTCGTAATCTCATACAGTAAGCAATTCATGGCAGCAAGTAAGTTTTGTGTGTTCATGTAAAACAGTAATGCATCTCACCCCTGAGTATAAAACAGTAAAGTAGGGGCTGTGAGACTCACCTGAGTCTGGCAGTCAATGCAGTAAGTAAGCAAGTAGTATTTCCGTACTAGCACCCTTAGCGTCCTAATACACACAAGGTTTAGTAAGTAAATGGAATACTTGTAAAGTATCCATGCTAGTTGTTCCCAAACTAGTTAATGTCCATTAGTTTGTTTGTAAGTTTGTAATTGTTTGTAAATCGTAGTTTGTATAAAAGTTGTACGGTTCGTTTGTTATCGGAGTATAATAATAATTCCATCCATTATTATTATGTATTCATAATAGTTGTACAGTTGTAAAGTATATTCGTATGATCGTTTGTTTGTATTACAACATGTATCGTTTGTGTACGTTCCAATGGGCTTAAACCCCAAAGGGTACGAGTGAAACCTCGTAAGTATTCGTATGTATGTTCGTATTAGTTAACGTGTAATCCAGCACTTAACTAGTGAGTGAACTTGTAAGTTCGTATCGGGTGCAATCCCGTGTAATGTACAAGTGTAAGTTCGTTGGAGTGTAATCTCCTAAGTATTTCCAAGTGTAATCCCGTACGCGTGTGTGAGTGAAATCTCGCGTTTAGTTTAGTATAGTCTTGTACGTATTCAAGTGTTGTTGTATACTTTCAAAAGTATAGTATTTTCAGGTATAAGTAGCCTCGTATTTGATTTAGTAGTTAAAAAGTGATTCCAACACTTAGAATATATTTTGTTTTCTGATCTGGGCTTTCTGCGACACAAGGCTTGTGTCGCAGACCGTATGCGACATAAGGTCTGTGTCGTATGGGTTCGTTTCTGATTTAGTGTTTATGCGACACAATGGTTGTGTCGCAGACAAGGGTACGACACAGTGATACGACATAGTCGTTGTGTCGCAATCAAGCGATAGGTGAACTTTGTGTCGTAAGTGGTACGACATAAAATGCGACATAAGCGTTGTGTCGCATACATTGCGACATAACGTGCGACATAACATGCGACATAGGCGTTGTGTCGCATGAAATTTCGGTCCGATGCGACACAAGAGGTCTGTTCGGAAATTTAGTTTCCGAAAACGTATTTTCCGGTTTCCGTTGGGTCTAGAACTTTTATACTAGCTTCAATATGTTGTAATAAGTCTATAATAACCATTGGTAGTTGTTTTTAATGTTTGTGGTGTCGTTTTCTTTAAAATGACCAAAACCGACATTTTCGTAAAAGTGTTCAAAAACGAGTTTAGATTATATATTCGGACATCATTTAGTTAGGGTAACAACATGGAAGTAAAATAAAAGTAATCGGAAAAGTTTCGGGTCGCCGGAAAACTTACCAAGTTGTCGAAACGAAAATCCGAAAAGATACGATTGTAGCCCTCGTTCTCGTGATCGCTTTTCTCCAAACGAGTATGGACCTCCGAGGCGTTTTAATGGTGTTTTTAGGGTGGTTTAGTGTCGGTTTTAGAGAGAGAGAGTGAGAGAGCCGATTGGGAGAGAGAGAGGGAGAGAAATGATGGGGTATGGTTTGTGTTTTGTGTGTGTAAGTGGAGGAAGAGGTGAGGGTGTGAGATCCCCTCACCTTGGCCGGTTTTGGTGGGGCCACCATGGTGTGGTCTCACCAATTTTTGCTTCCTCGCGTTTGCGCTCCGTGCGGTGTTCGTTTCCCCGGTCGTTTAAACGCTAAAATAATTTTATACGCGTTTAAGTATACGTTTTAAAATACGAATTATTACCCAATAATTAAGTTGAAGTATTTTATCAAAATACTAGTTTTCAAGTTATAAAACATAACTTTGTTTTGTTTTGTCGGTTGGTCGAGTTTTCGGAGAGTTCGGTATTGTTTTGGTTAAAACGTACGTTTTCGTTATATTATAAACATAATATAGAGTAGTAGTCAAAGTAATTAAATAATCTCACATTATTTAATAATTGTTTTACCAACGTCCGTATGTTTGTACGATTGTTGTTTCATACGATATGTACGAATCGTATACGCGTATATATATATATTCCATCCATATATATATATATAGTAAATAACGTATATAATCCTATTTCATATTATATACAAGTAATAATCACGTAATTAGGAAAATTTTAAATTGATCCAAATTTTGGGGTTGTTACATTCTCCCCTTGTTAATAAAATTTCGTCCCGAAATTTGTTCGAAGTAGTAATCGGTAGTTCTATACTAGTCAAGTAGCTACAATTGTGTACTAGTAGCCTACAGTAGTAGGGTAGGTCCTACAGCGTTTGAGATCAAGTAGTTGTCAGGTGGTAACGTACCCTAAATTTTGTTGCCTGATGGTAGTGGGCACTGGGCCTTGAGATGGCTAGCACTCCCACAGTTGAAGCAGAGTTTCACCTTAGGAGGATTCGTACTTTTAGGGTAGGATTTGCATCGACCGGTGGGTATGGTACACGGTCCTTCATGATGCCGAGTGCATCGGGAACAGAAAGGTTTCTTTCCCAAGTAATTTCCTGAAGAGTTGGAGGGAGTAATCTTCACCCTTTTTGCTGGAGGTGGCGTACAGTCGGTGTCGGTATCCTCTTCCGTAGGAGTATCATGTGAAGTTGGTGGTGAAGTAGGGTTTTCTAAAGCTATTAAACGTAGCTCGTACTCACGCATACGTATGTCATTTTGGAAGGCAATTCGTCGTAGGTCATCAATATCTTCCCGTGCTTCAGTCAGTTGTTTGCGCAGAGAATCATTAGTTTGGTTGAGGTGGCTGACTGATTCAGCAGTCAAGGTTACATCAACTGGTGCTTTTGCAGCAGTTAGAGCAGCAGGAGGGGCATGTGCTGCTGCTGATTCAGCGGAGTGTTCTGTATCACACTCGAGTTCGAGGAGGTAAGGAAACATCTTCGGTTCCTCACTAAGCAGTTCATTTTGCAGTGTAGGGTTGTTGACGGAGTGAGTTGTCATTTCCTACGAAATAAGTGTTCTATTTAAGAATTTGCCCCAAGTAAGTGAAGTTATATTAATTTATCTGTTTAATGTAACGAATAGCATACGAGTTCCCGGTCTCAACCAGTGTGAGATAATTGGGAGGGGAGTTTGGGTTTCTGTATCTAAAGTGTAAGGCAAATTGTGTTGTCGGGATTTAAGTAGTCGGTCGTTTCCTAATCCTATCGTGTACTTAGGATCAAAGAAAACACACAGAATAAAATACAGTTATACATAAGTCATTAAGCGAGAAATTTATAAGGAAACAGATTCGGGTAGTCAAAGAATGAGCGTACCCGGGTTGAGTAAATCACAGAGTCTCGGGTTTGGGTCATCCTCCCTGGTGTTAATTACGTAAGCTCTACTCCTTGTATTGTTGGTTCGGGGTTTCAGCTTAGGGCAATCCTTCCTGAAGTGCCCGGTACCGTTGCACTCATAGCAGGTTTTGGGTGCAGAAGTATCAGTACCAGTGAGGTTGGTTCGGCAGTCTTGGGCCAGATGCCCGAATTTCTTGCACTTAGTGCAGGGACAGGAGCCGTTATGATGGCGATTACAGTTGGAGCAGTAAGGCTTGCTTCCCTTGTAAGCCCTTGAGTCATTGACGTTGACAATTGCAAGCTTCTTGTCAGAAGTCGGGTTGGATGAGTGGGGACTCACTTCCCATTTACGTTTGTTACTCGCAGACGGGGTTGAAGTCGAGCCACGGCGGACAGAATTTGCCGTTAACTCATGAGCCATACGAATGGCGCTCTGAATAGTTCCCGGTTTGGACGAAGTTACTAAATCTTGTAGTCGCTCGGGAAGTCCGTCAACGTACTTTTCGATCCTTTTGTATTCAGGATCAACCATGGATGGGCACAAAAGTGCCAGCTGGTGAAAGCGGTTGGTGTATCCGGTGATGTCGTCACCCTGCATCTTGTGATTCCAGAATTCTAACTCTAGTTGCTTCAGCTCATCTCTTGGGCAGTACTTGCCCCTCAGCATATTCTTTAGTTCATCCCACTGTAGTTTGTAAGCATCGGCAATGCTCACCGTTTGCGCATAAGTGTTCCACCAAGTAAGGGCGGTGTCAGAAAAGGTGCTGGCGGCGAATTTAACTTTATCCTCTTCCTTGCAGTTGCAGATGAGGAACACTGATTCGATTTTCTCGGTCCAACGTATCAGACCGATTGCTCCTTCAGTACCTTGAAAGGTCAAGGGTTTGCAGTTATGGAAATCCTTGTAGGTGCAGGTTTTGGGTTGTGGTCCAGTGTTAGCGGTATCTTCGCTACCAAGGGTTGATGTTCGGGTAGCTAGGGCTTGAGCCACGCTACGGGCAATTATACCCGCTACTTCGGCTTCAGTAAGCATGATTTGACGTCGAGGAGGCATGTTCCTTGAAACAATAATAAAGAACATGTGAGGATCTGAATAAGAATTATGGCGGTGATGATTTAGTACGTTTAAAGAAATTTCGTCAACGGTTGAAATTGGTTCAAAGTTTGTGGGTTATAAATAAGTTTATATAGCTTCGAAATTTTTGAAAATTTTATAAAACATTTTGTAAGAAATTTTGTAACATGTTTGACAAAATACATTTGTTATAAAATTTTTATGTTAAAAATCGGTTGTATAATTTTGAAGTCTGACGGAGACTTGAGTTGAAAATGATATTATTGGGATACATATAACAGTACGGTGGGGTACGTTGTAGAATGGTATAAACGTCGAATTGGGTAGGAATAGTAAATGAAAACAAGGTCTCGATCTTTATGTCGAAGGACGTTCGAGTAACTATGGTTGTTAGTTATAACGGTGTGGAAGTCTTCGGACGTAAGCCGGTAGTCGTGAATTTATAAAAATCGAATAAGGATGGAACGACAAGAGTCGGGTTGTCGTTTGTTTGATAAAATTTGAAAGTGAATTTCGTAGTAGTCGAGAGAGTATCGTATCGGGGAAAGAGGCCTATGTATATATATATATATATATATCACATAACCGCCTAGTTCGTGTATAGCACAATCACGTAAAAGTCCCGGTTCTCTCGAGGTCAGAGTCAGCTAATGCATTCCGGTTCAACATAACCCCTTTTCAGAACTCACATCATCTTCATTTAATTGTACATAGTTGATCAGGCTATGTTAAATTAAACTTGTATGCTGTAATTCCCGAACCAGTTATACCTAATGAGGAATACTGCCTAACGGTCATAGTCTAGGCCCACTAAATGCAACCTAGTTCACTATAACCTTAGGCTCTGATACCAATCTGTAACACCCCCAAATTTGACAGTTTACGGAAGCGACGTTTTGGGTGTTACTAATCAATAATCACAAGCACAAAGGATACAGTGAACGACTCTAAATGAGACGTTCGAAAAGTTATTACATTAATATTTAAGTAGTTCAAAATACAAGCTCGAGTTTCGTATAAATTCCTAGAGATTCTAATACATAACAGTAAGTACAAAAGTAATGTATGTAAATCTCCAAGCTTGTAAATGCATGCGACTCGAGCTAAGTAGGCTTATCCTGCTGGGCATCCCTACTGATGCTGTGTACCTGAGAAGCATTACTAAAACGGTCAACCAAAAAGGTTGGTGAATCTCACAGGTTTGTAAGTAAGTAAACAGTTTGAACACACAAGTAGTATTTGTAAATCGTAGCCAGCCAGTAAGTAACGATCACAGGTTATGCTCATCGTTCACTTAAGTTTTAGTAAGTGGTGGTTGCAGGTTATGCTAACCGTTTGATACAATTGTCATGAGCCACCATAGTTGAAGCTTAACGTACAGTAAATATAGGTACCCCCTCATGAATGTAATCCAAAACATTCATACGGAACGAGTAAGAAACGCCCGTTTCTACAGGAACGGTTCGTGGTAGTGCTTGCTACCCCGGGCGGGGATTGTCAGTCCCATATGGATCCATATACTAAAACTCGCGCTTATCACATAACTAACAACTATGGTTCAGGAGGATTTCATTGGATTAGTCGTAAACTCATGCAGTTGGCGTATTCGTAATCTCATACAGTAAGCAATTCATGGCAGCAAGTAAGTTTTGTGTGTTCATGTAAAACAGTAATGCATCTCACCCCTGAGTATAAAACAGTAAAGTAGGGGCTGTGAGACTCACCTGAGTCTGGCAGTCAATGCAGTAAGTAAGCAAGTAGTATTTCCGTACTAGCACCCTTAGCGTCCTAATACGCACAAGGTTTAGTAAGTAAATGGAATACTTGTAAAGTATCCATGCTAGTTGTTCCCAAACTAGTTAATGTCCATTAGTTTGTTTGTAAGTTTGTAATTGTTTGTAAATCGTAGTTTGTATAAAAGTTGTACGGTTCGTTTGTTATCGGAGTATAATAATAATTCCATCCATTATTATTATGTATTCATAATAGTTGTACAGTTGTAAAGTATATTCGTATGATCGTTTGTTTGTATTACAACATGTATCGTTTGTGTACGTTCCAATGGGCTTAAACCCCAAAGGGTACGAGTGAAACCTCGTAAGTATTCGTATGTATGTTCGTATTAGTTAACGTGTAATCCAGCACTTAACTAGTGAGTGAACTTGTAAGTTCGTATCGGGTGCAATCCCGTGTAATGTACAAGTGTAAGTTCGTTGGAGTGTAATCTCCTAAGTATTTCCAAGTGTAATCCCGTACGCGTGTGTGAGTGAAATCTCGCGTTTAGTTTAGTATAGTCTTGTACGTATTCAAGTGTTGTTGTATACTTTCAAAAGTATAGTATTTTCAGGTATAAGTAGCCTCGTATTTGATTTAATAGTTAAAAAGTGATTCCAACACTTAGAATATATTTTGTTTTCTGATCTGGGCTTTCTGCGACACAAGGCTTGTGTCGCAGACCGTATGCGACATAAGGTCTGTGTCGTATGGGTTCGTTTCTGATTTAGTGTTTATGCGACACAATGGTTGTGTCGCAGACAAGGGTACGACACAGTGATACGACATAGTCGTTGTGTCGCAATCAAGCGATAGGTGAACTTTGTGTCGTAAGTGGTACGACATAAAATGCAACATAAGCGTTGTGTCGCATACATTGCGACATAACGTGCGACATAACATGCGACATAGGCGTTGTGTCGCATGAAATTTCGGTCCGATGCGACACAAGAGGTCTGTTCGGAAATTTAGTTTCCGAAAACGTATTTTTCGGTTTCCGTTGGGTCTAGAACTTTTATACTAGCTTCAATATGTTGTAATAAGTCTATAATAACCATTGGTAGTTGTTTTTAATGTTTGTGGTGTCGTTTTCTTTAAAATGACCAAAACCGACATTTTCGTAAAAGTGTTCAAAAACGAGTTTAGATTATATATTCGGACATCATTTAGTTAGGGGAACAACATGGAAGTAAAATAAAAGTAATCGGAAAAGTTTCGGGTCGCCGGAAAACTTACCAAGTTGTCGAAACGAAAATCCGAAAAGATACGATTGTAGCCCTCGTTCTCGTGATCGCTTTTCTCCAAACGAGTATGGACCTCCGAGGCGTTTTAATGGTGTTTTTAGGGTGGTTTAGTGTCGGTTTTAGAGAGAGAGAGTGAGAGAGCCGATTGGGAGAGAGAGAGGGAGAGAAATGATGGGGTATGGTTTGTGTTTTGTGTGTGTAAGTGGAGGAAGAGGTGAGGGTGTGAGATCCCCTCACCTTGGCCGGTTTTGGTGGGGCCACCATGGTGTGGTCTCACCAATTTTTGCTTCCTCGCGTTTGCGCTCCGTGCGGTGTTCGTTTCCCCGGTCGTTTAAACGCTAAAATAATTTTATACGCGTTTAAGTATACGTTTTAAAATACGAATTATTACCCAATAATTAAGTTGAAGTATTTTATCAAAATACTAGTTTTCAAGTTATAAAACATAACTTTGTTTTGTTTTGTCGGTTGGTCGAGTTTTCGGAGAGTTCGGTATTGTTTTGGTTAAAACGTACGTTTTCGTTATATTATAAACATAATATAGAGTAGTAGTCAAAGTAATTAAATAATCTCACATTATTTAATAATTGTTTTACCAACGTCCGTATGTTTGTACGATTGTTGTTTCATACGATATGTACGAATCGTATACGCGTATATATATATATTCCATCCATATATATATATATAGTAAATAACGTATATAATCCTATTTCATATTATATACAAGTAATAATCACGTAATTAGAAAAATTTTAAATTGATCCAAATTTTGAGGTTGTTACACAAAATGTGTTCCAATTCACTAGTCTATTTAAGGGGCTAAATTTTGCTACACCTATTTGAACAAATTAAAGAAAGAGGTAGTAAAATATGGAGTATATATCTCACTTGTGACCTCTTGTCGTCACAAAAACTAATTATAGTACCTTGGATAGATGGAGCCTTTGATTGGCTTTTGACCATATTTACGCCATGCCCATGGATCGGATGACAAACCATCGGATGTTACTTGAACCACCACCCTCCTTTGTTGATTCTTCCTGTTTGAATTCATCATAGATAAACTAATTAGCATCACAATCTAGAAGATAATAAATTCACCCCTAGTTAGCTAGCTATTAGCTATTGATCATAAGTATGAATACTGTTTGCTGAATTAGTACTAATAGCGAGTAAACATGTAATCCGTATTTAATAAACTAAAATTTCATTATCACATGTATGATTAGTGGGAATTTCAAGAAAAAAGCAAACAAGTCACAAAAACACACCTTTTTTTGAGCTTTGGTGCAAGTTGAGAGATGTTTGAAGTAGACCCAAATGAATCCTTGATATCTTGTTGAACTTCTTGATCAGAATCATGATGATGATGATAATGTTGATGAATGGTCTGAAGATTACTGGAGGGAGGAGGGGAAGAAATAAACTCGTCCGCGGTACCGTAAACCGTATAAAAAGGCTTGTAAAGTTGGTCTAAATCATTTCCAAGAACTTCCTTTTCAGTTGTGCTACTTGTAGTTGCATGATCATGATCAAAAAGATGAGGGAAACAAAAGAGAAAAGCTTGATCATATTCTTTGTTGATATCAATGGATCCAAACCCATCATCATGATCATATTGTTGTTGTTGTTGTTGTTGTTGTTGATGATGAACTTCATGATGTTTAGGTCTAATCACATCTTGTAAACCCCAATTTTCCATATTATTAGATTTTTTGAAAAGAAAGAGAAATGAAAAGAAAGAAGATGAAGATAAAATGTGAAAAGGTGCTGACCTTTTTATAATTAAACTAGAATTTTTATGTTATCAGAAATATCTAAGAAAGTTGGTTTATATTGACAATATTTTAATGACAAGTGTGTATATAGTATACAAGTGGGATTTTGACTTTGGTGGCAAGTCAAAGGGGTGTTTAGGGTTCGGCGGAAATGTAACACGGCATGTGGCTCTACTCGCTTCTTAAACTCAAGCTTGACCGGACTTTTACATATCTTTTTTTGTCTTTTATTTTCAAACCTTTCATAAATAAAGAATAACAATTATTTTTGCTTTTTCTTAAACAAGTTTATTAAGTGTACATTAAAACAAGTTTACATGTGGAAAAAATAAACTGGATTTGCAATAAAGAAAGAAAAGTAAAAGATAACCGACCCTCTGACGGCCTCACCGATGTACCATCTTACGGTTAACACAAACAATGTAAACTTGTAACTTGTAGTTTCAGGAAAATGGAGATGGAGATTAAACCTTTGATCTCTGCTTTTATGCTGCATGTCTTCGATCTGCCGATAACCGTCGCTTTGCATTAAGTCAATAAGTATAACCATTTTTTTATTTTGGTATTAACTATTTTTTATAGATCGATGACATCTAACCTTTTTTGATCGTTTATAACAAAAAATTGGCTGATTTGATGCTTCATTGAGTTTTCAGTTGTTCACGTTTGCTGACAACTACAAAGGATCCTACCAGAGTTCTTGCCCTTTCTACTGCTCCTACTCCGGATACAATGTAAATTAATTTTCCTAATCTGTTTATATATAGGTAACAAGTTTGACTTGTTTATTTATATAAATTATTATTTGTAGTTATAACAGAGAACAGGTTGAAGCGGATCAAATGATTGAAAACATCAAATTAGTAGTTTCAACCACTGATGCAAATTAAACACTAACCTTAAATAGTTTCAATTAGATATTTGAAATATTATTCTAGAAATTAAATATGCATATTCAATCCTATATAACACATTAATTAGCTACAAAAATGGACATGGGAAATATTATTTGTAGATCTCCCCTCACCAGAAACTACCGATTAGCAACCTTTGGACTAGTCAAAAGTTTTTTTTTTTGAATATTTTGTGTTTGTTAATTTAATCAGGATGAGCTATTGTGGGTTGCGGCTTGGTTTTATAAAGCGAGTGACAAGAGCCGTTACTTAAAGTATGCAATAAGCCATAGTGGATGGAGCCAAGCCGCTACCGATCGAGTTCAGCTGGGACAACAAGTTTGTGGGAGCTCAAACATTACTTGCGAATGTATAATATAACTTTTGACTTAAGTTTCATTTGTAGACAAGTATGTGGGGGCGGAACTAAAATGGGGTAGCGGGGTAGCTGCCCCATCAAAAATCTAAAAATACGAGAAAAAGTAAATCTTTTAAGGTTATTATTGACCGTTAAGGAAATATGCCCCCCCCCCCCCCCCCCCCCCCCCCCTTCAAAATGATACATTTTTTATCACCTCGTGTGTAAATTTCTAGCTCCACCCCTACAGGTGCAACTATGAGTTGTAGCTTAGAAGAAATAAATAAAAATAAAAAGATGGGTCGTCTAAAATGACTTAGTGAATTATGCGAAGTAAAAATTGACATATGTAATGTTATTTAATATAATTTTTATCGTTGTTTAATCTGTTCTTTTTAAAAAAAAATATTTTAAGGAATACTTTAAAGGAAAACATGAGTTGGAGACGTACAAACACTACAAAAAAAATGTTATTTCCCCACGCTTATTTTTCCACGGATCATCAAACGTGTAGTTTTTTTCCACGTTTATAAGCGTTTGATTTAATATTGACGCTTTTAAGCGTTAGTAAGAAATGTACACGGTTAAAAGCATTGGAAACCGAAAGGAAAGTTCACATATTAAAGCGTGGAGTTTGTTTTGTGAGATAACCACTGAAAAATATATATAAATAATCACTCAAAAATACGTTGTTCATCACGAATTTGAAATTACTCTCTCGATCCCAAAATCGCTAAATTAGGGCTAGATATATATCAAATCGGTTTGAAAAAGATATCGTTCGTCATATTATTCGTGATCGATTTGGAGCAGATATCGTTCGTCAATCTGTACGTGATCGAATTTGAAGCTGATACGACTTGGTAAATTTATCGTTTTGTTCTTAAGATTCTGTTGATTCTGAATATAAATAAAAACACACAAAGGTGAAAACTGCTATCGTAACTTCGATTTCGATTATGGGCGACGACATGAGCTATCACAGGTTTAGATCGATTTTGTGAGATATAGTTCAGTAATTTGTCCAACAACTTGTTAAGTTTATCACTCTGCTCAATTGTTTTGTTCAGTTAGGGTTTCGAAGTTCCTTTGATCAGGTATACTTCAATTTGTTTCGAAATTCATTTTCTATTATTTGTTGAATCAATTTGGTCAATTAGGGTTTCGAAATTGATTATACCAGCTAGATTCATCAATCTGCTTAATTATATCGCTCAGTTAGGGCTTTGAAGTCGATTACCACAAATTATCTTAAGTAGACATCATCCTTTTATTTGTATTTATGCATACTTTTGTGAAATTGCTTTAACATATGTTGTGTGAATTTATCGAGGTTTTCAGCCCTTCAAGGGACTCATGATAGTTTTACAAAGGGAAATTTGAGTGAAGTGGAAGTGATTGACTACAACATTTAGTTTCAGAACTGTGAAAAGGTTGTAGCCTTCTATATCACAAGACCTAAATGTATAGCATTAGTATTAATTTTAGTAAAACGTATAAAGCATTTGCTATGTTACTTTGTTTATCAGCTAATTTTCTTTTACTTGTTTAGGTAACCTAAATTGATGGATGGGCTGGATCAAAGCTCAAACAACATACAACATTATCAAATATGCAAGAAAGCAACCTCTTAAGGTTCAAATTTTATATTCTGATAATGGAAAAGCTGCTCATATTTAGCAAGAGCAATTGTTTTAGCAAGAGTAATTCTTATATTGAATGCAGGAAGGAATTCAGTTTGGCCACATGACTCAAATAAGAGATGGAGTTACTGTGTTCCAGTTCCTTTTTGGACTATTACTCCATCTGCTAACTGCTCATATATTGTGGTACTTTTCTATTTTTCAATAATTGGGGATTTTATGTGTTCATTTTTGTAGTTGTGTGATTATTCACAAGTTTATGCTGTGGGGTACTAGCTGTATACGTGTTGATGATGTTTATAGTTATGAACTTATGATATGTCTACAATTCTATTGTTAAGTTGATATACAATCACCCAGAAGGAATCACATCGATTCAAGAAGTACTATAAGAAGATTTAACGGGTTCTTGCAGCTACGATCTGACGTTCGTGTTTGTTTTTCTGTTATGCAAATATATGTCTAGGTACATTTACAGTAAGTTATTTAACTTTGAATATGGAACCTTGTTTACAGAACTTACAACCTTATTTATATATTGTTATGGAATCGAGCAAAAGATGATTTTAGAGATGCAAACAATTGATACTGAAAATTAGTTAAATGATAAAGGGATGTTATATAAGAACTCATGGGACATGGATGAACTATTGTCATTTGAATGAATCAAAAAAAAAAATTTCTAGGTTTCTTCAATGCATCATGTGAATGCCGTCAATGAGTACTATTTAAAGTATGCTAGTGCAACAGCATAGTAGGGTTCATATTAGCTCATCTTTCACTGACATGACATAATGTCGTTTTTCATAGAATTTTGGATTATTGGATTATTGGATTATTAAGCTTGTTTGCATCCCATCTATTGCTAAACTCTCAATTTTGCTTCAAGATAGGTAGTCGTATTTAGGGCCGCTTGCTTGCAGTCAAGTAAGTACTATTATACCTATAATGCTACTAATTTACGTTGAACGCTATAAGATCTAATATGTAAGTATTCAATCACGCCTTAAGAATCCATTTCATTGAAAATGAGAAGGAACTGAGTACCAAGTACTGATATACATCCCTTTATTATGAGTCTTTTATGCAAGAGCAAGACGCTATTAAAAAGTGGACCTTGATGGTATATATTGTAACAGAGATTGTTTTCTTTTAAATTGATGGATGGGCTGGATCAAAGCTCAAACAACATACAACATTATCAAATATGCAAGAAAGCAACCTCTTAAGGTTCAAATTTTATATTCTGATAATGGAAAAGCTGCTCATATTTAGCAAGAGCAATTGTTTTAGCAAGAGTAATTCTTATATTGAATGCAGGAAGGAATTCAGTTTGGCCACATGACTCAAATAAGAGATGGAGTTACTGTGTTCCAGTTCCTTTTTGGACTATTACTCCATCTGCTAACTGCTCATATATTGTGGTACTTTTCTATTTTTCAATAATTGGGGATTTTATGTGTTCATTTTTGTAGTTGTGTGATTATTCACAAGTTTATGCTGTGGGGTACTAGCTGTATACGTGTTGATGATGTTTATAGTTATGAACTTATGATATGTCTACAATTCTATTGTTAAGTTGATATACAATCACCCAGAAGGAATCACATCGATTCAAGAAGTACTATAAGAAGATTTAACGGGTTCTTGCAGCTACGATCTGACGTTCGTGTTTGTTTTTCTGTTATGCAAATATATGTCTAGGTACATTTACAGTAAGTTATTTAACTTTGAATATGGAACCTTGTTTACAGAACTTACAACCTTATTTATATATTGTTATGGAATCGAGCAAAAGATGATTTTAGAGATGCAAACAATTGATACTGAAAATTAGTTAAATGATAAAGGGATGTTATATAAGAACTCATGGGACATGGATGAACTATTGTCATTTGAATGAATCAAAAAAAAAAATTTCTAGGTTTCTTCAATGCATCATGTGAATGCCGTCAATGAGTACTATTTAAAGTATGCTAGTGCAACAGCATAGTAGGGTTCATATTAGCTCATCTTTCACTGACATGACATAATGTCGTTTTTCATAGAATTTTGGATTATTGGATTATTGGATTATTAAGCTTGTTTGCATCCCATCTATTGCTAAACTCTCAATTTTGCTTCAAGATAGGTAGTCGTATTTAGGGCCGCTTGCTTGCAGTCAAGTAAGTACTATTATACCTATAATGCTACTAATTTACGTTGAACGCTATAAGATCTAATATGTAAGTATTCAATCACGCCTTAAGAATCCATTTCATTGAAAATGAGAAGGAACTGAGTACCAAGTACTGATATACATCCCTTTATTATGAGTCTTTTATGCAAGAGCAAGACGCTATTAAAAAGTGGACCTTGATGGTATATATTGTAACAGAGATTGTTTTCTTTTAAATTGATGGATGGGCTGGATCAAAGCTCAAACAACATACAACATTATCAAATATGCAAGAAAGCAACCTCTTAAGGTTCAAATTTTATATTCTGATAATGGAAAAGCTGCTCATATTTAGCAAGAGCAATTGTTTTAGCAAGAGTAATTCTTATATTGAATGCAGGAAGGAATTCAGTTTGGCCACATGACTCAAATAAGAGATGGAGTTACTGTGTTCCAGTTCCTTTTTGGACTATTACTCCATCTGCTAACTGCTCATATATTGTGGTACTTTTCTATTTTTCAATAATTGGGGATTTTATGTGTTCATTTTTGTAGTTGTGTGATTATTCACAAGTTTATGCTGTGGGGTACTAGCTGTATACGTGTTGATGATGTTTATAGTTATGAACTTATGATATGTCTACAATTCTATTGTTAAGTTGATATACAATCACCCAGAAGGAATCACATCGATTCAAGAAGTACTATAAGAAGATTTAACGGGTTCTTGCAGCTACGATCTGACGTTCGTGTTTGTTTTTCTGTTATGCAAATATATGTCTAGGTACATTTACAGTAAGTTATTTAACTTTGAATATGGAACCTTGTTTACAGAACTTACAACCTTATTTATATATTGTTATGGAATCGAGCAAAAGATGATTTTAGAGATACAAACAATTGATACTGAAAATTAGTTAAATGATAAAGGGATGTTATATAAGAACTCATGGGACATGGATGAACTATTGTCATTTGAATGAATCAAAAAAAAAAATTTCTAGGTTTCTTCAATGCATCATGTGAATGCCGTCAATGAGTACTATTTAAAGTATGCTAGTGCAACAGCATAGTAGGGTTCATATTAGCTCATCTTTCACTGACATGACATAATGTCGTTTTTCATAGAATTTTGGATTATTGGATTATTGGATTATTAAGCTTGTTTGCATCCCATCTATTGCTAAACTCTCAATTTTGCTTCAAGATAGGTAGTCGTATTTAGGGCCGCTTGCTTGCAGTCAAGTAAGTACTATTATACCTATAATGCTACTAATTTACGTTGAACGCTATAAGATCTAATATGTAAGTATTCAATCACGCCTTAAGAATCCATTTCATTGAAAATGAGAAGGAACTGAGTACCAAGTACTGATATACATCCCTTTATTATGAGTCTTTTATGCAAGAGCAAGACGCTATTAAAAAGTGGACCTTGATGGTATATATTGTAACAGAGATTGTTTTCTTTTAAATTGATGGATGGGCTGGATCAAAGCTCAAACAACATACAACATTATCAAATATGCAAGAAAGCAACCTCTTAAGGTTCAAATTTTATATTCTGATAATGGAAAAGCTGCTCATATTTAGCAAGAGCAATTGTTTTAGCAAGAGTAATTCTTATATTGAATGCAGGAAGGAATTCAGTTTGGCCACATGACTCAAATAAGAGATGGAGTTACTGTGTTCCAGTTCCTTTTTGGACTATTACTCCATCTGCTAACTGCTCATATATTGTGGTACTTTTCTATTTTTCAATAATTGGGGATTTTATGTGTTCATTTTTGTAGTTGTGTGATTATTCACAAGTTTATGCTGTGGGGTACTAGCTGTATACGTGTTGATGATGTTTATAGTTATGAACTTATGATATGTCTACAATTCTATTGTTAAGTTGATATACAATCACCCAGAAGGAATCACATCGATTCAAGAAGTACTATAAGAAGATTTAACGGGTTCTTGCAGCTACGATCTGACGTTCGTGTTTGTTTTTCTGTTATGCAAATATATGTCTAGGTACATTTACAGTAAGTTATTTAACTTTGAATATGGAACCTTGTTTACAGAACTTACAACCTTATTTATATATTGTTATGGAATCGAGCAAAAGATGATTTTAGAGATACAAACAATTGATACTGAAAATTAGTTAAATGATAAAGGGATGTTATATAAGAACTCATGGGACATGGATGAACTATTGTCATTTGAATGAATCAAAAAAAAAATTTCTAGGTTTCTTCAATGCATCATGTGAATGCCGTCAATGAGTACTATTTAAAGTATGCTAGTGCAACAGCATAGTAGGGTTCATATTAGCTCATCTTTCACTGACATGACATAATGTCGTTTTTCATAGAATTTTGGATTATTGGATTATTGGATTATTAAGCTTGTTTGCATCCCATCTATTGCTAAACTCTCAATTTTGCTTCAAGATAGGTAGTCGTATTTAGGGCCGCTTGCTTGCAGTCAAGTAAGTACTATTATACCTATAATGCTACTAATTTACGTTGAACGCTATAAGATCTAATATGTAAGTATTCAATCACGCCTTAAGAATCCATTTCATTGAAAATGAGAAGGAACTGAGTACCAAGTACTGATATACATCCCTTTATTATGAGTCTTTTATGCAAGAGCAAGACGCTGTTAAAAAGTGGACCTTGATGGTATATATTGTAACAGAGATTGTTTTCTTTTTTGCAGCTACATGCACTCTGATACAAGTATCTGCCAAATAAGATTTTGTTATGCATTTGATCACAGTTTACATGACACTTAATCCGTTTCAACCCTATCGATTTCCTGTTTGCCAAATATGTTTAGCTTAACTCATTTGAGTAGTTACTGATGAGCATTTTCTTTTTGCAGGGGATATATTGAAGCAATTAGAGAGTTTTCTCTACATGTAAAAGGTTTGACTCTTAGAATCAAGTTCCAATGAATACGAAAATTTTATGAAGTTGATGTAAATGAGTGAGCATCAAAACAAATTTGTTGATCTTTGCCCTTTTTTGCAGGTATCAAAGCTCAAAGGGCTATGAAGAATTGATTTTAGAAAGCTTAGCAGTAGCTTTAAGGGTTAAGTATTATGTATTTGTAGGCTTGTAGCTCTAGATGTTACACATGTAAAATGATATTTATTTTGGAAGTCTTAGTAGTTTAATAACATTATGTACTTTTTATTTGGAATAATATGTTATTTTAAGTATGTGTATGCAATGCAAAATTGAAGGACTATTTGTACCTAGTTCTGTGCAAGTATCTGTATATCTATTTGTATAATTGTATCCACGTTGCACCGCCCATTTGTAAATTTCATTATTTACACAATTACCCCTGGTATTTTCCACGCTTTTTTCTGTTGGGTTTCTTAATTTTACAACGCTTTTTAGCGTAGGAAACTTTAACCATTTGTCCACACTTAATTGTGTTGACTTTCAGAGCTTTTCACTACGCCTTTGAACGTGACAAAATAACTGTAAGCTCACGGAAATAAGCGTGAAGAATTTTGTAACGCATGAAAAACCCACGCTTCTTTTTGCGTGGAGTTTGAAAATGCACACGGTTCTAAGCGTGGAAATTTGGCCAAAAAGGTGTGGAGATTTCGACACTTTGTTGTAGTGAAAAAGGAGGCGATTCATTTGTTTGTGCTGTAATGCCAAACAGCGGCTCCGCAATCAATACCACTCCAGGTAAGCCTTAAAATCTTCAAAAACGGGCCCATTCAAACATTCTTTTCAATTTCTAATTCTAAAAATATATAAAAAAAAGTACAGAGTAGTTCTTTTAAATTTAATTTTACAGTATAAATTAAGATGTTATTAGTTATTAATTTATAATGAGAAAAAGATCTAAGATGTCGTGTGATATGTTATGAATCCAAGTTTATTCATTGTGACAAAATTTAGCCTTTGACTCATTGTAGCAGAACTGAGTCCGGCCCATGCAACACCTTCATGGGCTTAAAAAGGCCTTTAGCGCTGCTCCTTGTAATAAAAATTGTAAAAGCAACGTTTAGGAATAATTGATGATTTAAAAAGTTATATTTTACAAAGAATCATGTGTTTAATGATTGTCATGCATTTTTAAATTTAGGAATTATGGGTTAATGTATAAACATGAGGACTTTTGTACACGAGAGATCGTAGCAACTTATAATATGCTTCAATGGTGTTACTTGCCTACTCTAAGATACTCACCGGAACCGTTCAATGCGGTGGCACCAGTTTCACACCTTCTCAGATCAAATCTTTTGCAAGGTTAATTATTATAACATTAAGGAATAAATACATTTGGATTGTAGTTAACGTATTGGTCTTTTATTCTAAAATTAGGTATTTGATAAGCAATGCTCTAAAAGCAATAGTTTAGCGTACCTTAAATAAAAAAAAATTACATTAATAAATATCAACATTTTTATAAAAATTATCATTAGATGAATTATATATGAAATGTGATGTTTATAATACACTTTAAATACGGAAACGTTGTTGTTTATTCAATATATGGAATCCTTATCCAATGCCATTAGGTCAATGTGTATCAAATTTCCTTCATATAATGTTAGGTTCTTTGGCTTTTAGGATGTTGTTTTGATATTTCGTTCATTGTATTTGTATCACCTATAGTCTCGCTAGATTTTCTGTTATATAAATTTAACATATGTTACAACATTTTTAGGTTGATTACATTTTGGGAAACAGCCCATTAAAGACGTCCTACATATATGGTTGGGTACGGTTCCAAGTATCCAAAACAATTGCACCACCGTGGTGCATCCATTGATTTGGTCTACAACCACCCGGCTAAGATCGGGTGCAATGATGGTTACTCGAGCTACTTTTCTTCTAGTAAACCTAATCCTAATATCCATGTGGGTGCGATTGTTGGAGGGCCAAACTCAAATGATGGATTTAGTGACACGAGATCCGAATCTTCTCACTTGGAGCCTACCACCTATATGAATGCCGCTTTTGTACGTGGGGTCAGTGGCTGTGTTTCTTGGTCATGATTTACTTAGCTAACCAGACTAGCCGGAAACACCGTTTGATGCATCCTGGGTAGCCTTTTCATAGAAAATCATATACGTGCATGTACAAAAGTGTTGCAAGAATGGCAACTTTATTAAGTAATAAATAATTATAGTAACATAAGTCGTTTCTTAATGTGTCGTTGAATAATTACTTTCAAAATGATACGTAGTAACATTTTGTGAAATAAATTGGGAACTAATGAACTTCCTTTGGTAACTGCTTAATTAATTAGGTGCGTGCTTGGTCTTTAACTACTTACCTTGATTTTTTTTTAATGTATAAGTTACAGAGTTTATGAAACATATATAATTATATTTTTTTATACAATAATATCATTTAAACTTTACATTTATAAATTTTTTGAAACATAATATCACTTAAACTTTACATTTATCCTTAACATATATTTGTACTTAATTAACAATTTATTGCAACCATATGAAAGTCGAGGTATAGAGAAATACAAATATAGGTATTCATACCGCTGGCATCTCATAAAATAAAATAAACAAAATTCACGTTGTAGGTTGTGTGATTAAATATATTTAAATTGCAACTATATTATTTAACTAGAATTAGAAAATGTTAAATTATTTTTGACCATCACTTTCAATTGCCATCAAAAGCGTGAGCGCAAAATTCGGCGTCCACAACCTAGCATACACTTTCACATTTTAAAATTGCCATATATCTTCATCTTACATCATTTCCACCAATAATTCATCCCTATTTTATTAATTATATACATATTTTTTTTAACTATAATATATATATATATTCAATGGAATTTTTCTTTGTAACTAAAATTATAAATGTGCATGTTACTTCTAGCAAATGTTGGCCTTATTTTAATTGTTGAAAATTATTTTGGTATATATTATGCTATGTAAAAAATAAATATAAGTTGCAACTTAATAAAATGATATGAAAACGTGTTGAAGATAAATATCAGATATGATAATCCCAATATAGACTATGAAAGACGTACATACCACACAAAAAATTGGTAATTAATCTGCTTTTAATTATAGTATCGTTTAGATTTAAGTTGATGACATATGAGTTGAACGAACCTTCCTGGTTAACGTCTTTCTTGAAATTTGCAATTAATTAGTTAATAAATTATTTTGATTTTCATTAACTTGTTTCTACTTTTCGTAGGAAGACATCAATGTGGATTCAGGGAGATAATTTGGCATCCATAAGCGGCAAAATATATGGATTATTGCATAATTCTTTATTACCAACAAAGTTTATATATAAATATCCGCTAGAGATATGATCAAACAAATAATAAAATTTAGGCGATCAGAATTAAAATTTATTAAATTGGTGTATATATTACATTAATTAATGTGGTAAGAACTTTAACACTATCGCAATTTTCTAACTTAATTATTCCGTAAAGTCATATGTTAAGAATCATTTAATAAACCTTATTTTTTATAAACATATATAAATGAAAATAAATGAGTTTAATAAGTGAATATTGTATCATAATAATCATATACTATCTCCGTTTCAAGATTACAGTTCATGTTTTTTTTTTTGAATGTCCTAATATAATTGTTCATTTTTTATTTTAACTAATAGGAAGAGACTTTAGTTGGTGAAGATTATATTTGATTAGTTGAAAGATGTTCTGGTTCTACTTTTATTAATTAAACTGTGTACTTTTTATTGGTGGATAATAATTTTGAAATATGGAATATATAGTTTTAATGAAGCTCAATCTATACCTTTTATATATAACATAAAGTTAACAATAAAAACCCCTAATTATTTTGAATCTATATAGTTGAATGAGTCTTAGAACTTTCCTTCTACATGAGCTAACACTATCAAAACCTGTCTATTTTGACAATCGAAAATAGAGATAGCTAGGATCTCTTATATCTAATACGGAAAATTAATTACTAGTTGCATATTTCATTATTATTTGAAAATAAAAATATATATTCCGAGGTAAGAAATATAAAAAAATGAACAATACGTACGTAATTCTCTAGCTTCGTGTCCACGAAGAGGCAACAAAACCAACAACACTTGGAAACTCCCAAAATATTCTTAAACGATTTTGAATTATATTAATTTTTATGTTATTAATTATAGATAAGAATGAGAATAATATAATAGACAAACATTTTCACACGTATGAAACGCTGCTATAGGTTAGCTAGCTTTGCTCTGTAGGTAACACACGCTTATTACGGGGTGCTTGAAATATTGATAACAGTACTAATGATTTTGATTAGTAAAGCTGATTACAATTATCATTAGTGACGGTTGCTTTAATTACTCCGTACATTTTATGTTTACATAATATATACTCCGTACTTTATTAATTTTAGAACAAATAAATGTATTCGATCATATTACAGAATATATATTGCAAAGGTTAAGTTTTTTTTTGAAAGACAGTATATTATAAATAACGACAACTAGCAAGACACTAGAAGTCGCAACCGTACAATTGTACATACACCAATTAAAACACCTCTGATACTAATACTCCTTGTCTCTAGATCCGAACTGGGAGGGAACTAAAAGGGATGAAAAAAACCTGAACAAATCCAGGAAAAAATCCCCGAGTATAAGGGCCGCGCCACCGGTTTTCACCTTATATCGTTTTTGATAGCTCCCCAAATAGATCCAAAGCCTATTTCTACCAAAACATTACAATAAATCGAAAGCTAATAAGGGAGTACAACAAACAGCAAGAACATAAGGGGCAAAACCACCGAATGCTAATACAATGATCCTATGACTTCAACGGGTATCCCTCCTGCCAGCTCACTTCGAAATCTGCTTAGGTATTTTGAACTCGACCCACTGTTCCCATGTCATGTTATTCCATTTTGCTCTGTTTTTAATCCAAAGATAACTGTAGCATTGTATATCTTCTTTCAACCGGGGCCGAGATGGGACAACTCCATTGAAACAAGCATCATTCCTGGCTTTTCAAATGCACAAACAAGCAAAAAGTATAATTGCATGAATCACTTTGTTAATCTCCCCAATCCCCTTATCCTCATGACAAATTATGTCTCTAACAGTGAATGCAAAGATAGGTGTAATTTTACACCAAGAGCTTATGAAACACCACATCCAATTAGCATACTCACAAGAAATTAAGAGATGCTCAATTGTCTCATCATATTGATTACATAAAGGGCAAAGGGGTGATGATACCTGAACTTGCCTGCGTATCAATGCAACTTTAGTAGGAATTCTGTCCTCCAAGCAAAGATATTTACTTTCCCTGGCACCCATTTATTCCAACTAAAAGGGAACTCATTGGCCCGAGCATACGAATTTACAATCGCCTTTCTTACCGAAGCTACTGTGAACTTACCAGAAGCATCCCCTTTCCATATCCATTCATTATTTTCTGGAACTATTAATTGTGACAGATCCATATTGAATTCCCGGAGCTCCTTTTGCACTTTACATATGTTTACCCAAGTGCTCGCAAAACCCTTCTTGATGGGGACCCACGGGGAGTTAACTATATTCGGATGAATAGCACAAATAGCTTTATTCCATACCGCGTTCGCTTCCTGTTTAAACCTCCAATGCCATTTTAACAATAAGCTGATGTTAAAATGTTTCAGGGAACCATTTTAACAATAAGCTGATGTTAAGTTATATATATGGTCTTTGCATAATAAATGAGCAACCCCTTTGACATTAGAAACTACATTATTATTCATTACATATATAAACCTAACTTAATATCTATTACACATTTACACTTGTTTGAAATTTTTGTCGTAGTTTCATTTAATAACATTTACATTTGTCATAGTTTACATATTTTAATATCCAAATATTAAAACATAAAACAAAACTTTATTCTAACATTATAGCTCTGCTATGAAATTTACAACATAAAAAAACAAAAAGAAAAAAAAAACATATACTTCAGAAATTGGTGGCTAAGAAAACACACGAGGAAATTGCTTGTTTGAGGAATTGTAACATGATGAATCCATTTTATAGCCTCCTAAATCCTCCAAACCCTCAAAGAAATCGTCACCAAAAGCCATACAATCGTCATCGTTGATTCCAGCATTCATCGTGTGTCCTTGATCATAGTCGTAGTTGTTGTAATACATCGTCTCTTTTTTAATGTTTGATTGTTGGATAACTTCATCATCAATAGATGAGGTTGAATGAGTTGTTGGAGATTGAAAAGGCGAGTCATCTTTTGATTTTGCAACGCTTTTACCACTGTCACTATTGGTGGGACTCTTTGGAGTAGCCTTGAATCGGTTGCGGTTGATTCCAGCTAACGAGTTCCTGCGAGTTGGTTGTACATGGTTGTGATCCGCAGTGTAGGTTAAAATGTAGATGCTTGAATCGGTGCAACTTTGTTCAACTTGTCTCCTTGCCATACAACCTTTCGAACTACTACATCTATAATAGCTTCTGTAGAAATTAAATATCAAATAGTTAGCATTTAAGGCAACACATATATATCATGAAAGAAATAAGTGCAAGAAAGATTGGAGATAAAGGTCACTATAATGAAGTTCACCATTTTCAAACCTAACTAATTAGCTACTGACTAGATATGTTTAGATTGCTTGCATAATTAACTAAGCTATATTAGATTATTTCTAGCCACAAAATGTGTTCCAATTAACTAGTCTATTTAAGGGGCTAAATTTTGCTACACCCAGAAAAATATCAGAACAAATTAAAGAAGTAGAAAAAATATATATGGTTTGTGACCTTTTGTCATCACAAAACTAATTATAGTGACTGATTTTTCACTTTATAGTGACATTATGTACCTTGGATAGATGGAGCCTTTGATTGGTTTTTGACCATACTTACGCCATGCCCAAGGATCTGATGACAAACCATCGGATGTTACTTGAACCACCACCCTCTTTTGTTGATTCTTCCTGTTTGAATTCATCATACATAACTAATTAAGCATCACAATCTAGAAGATGTAAAATTAACCCTAGCTAGCTAATAATTAAAGATCAAGGAAAAAATCTCATTAGATTGAGATTTACTCAAAATATATTACTAACCTAATCTTGATCATAAGTATGAAGAGTGTTTACTGAATTAGTACTAATAACTACTAAACGTGTATTTAATAAAAATAAGTTTCATTATCACATGTATGGTTAGTGGGAATTTCAAGAAAAAACCAAACAATTAAGTCACAAAAACACACCTTTTTTTGAGCTTTGGTGCAAGTTGAGAGATGTTTGAAGTAGACCCAAATGAATTCTTGATATCTTGTTGAACTTCTTGATCAGAATCATGATGATGATGTTGATGAATGGTCTGAAGATTACTGGCAGGTAGAGGGGAAGAAATAAACTCGTCCGCGGCACCGTAAACCGGATAAAAAGGCTTGTAAAGTTGGTCTAAATCATCTCCAAGAACTTCCTTTTCAATTGTGCTACTTGTAGTTGCATGATCATGCTCAAAAAGATGAGGGAAACAAAAGAGAAAAGCTTGATCATATTCTTTCTTGATATCAATTGATCCAAACCCATCATCATGATGATGATGTTGTTGATGATGATGATGATGATTATGTTGATGAACTTCATGATGATCATATTGTTTAGGTCTAATCACATCTTGTAAACCCCAATTTTCCATTTTTTTAGATTTCTTGATAAGAAAGAGAAAGAAAAGAAGATGAAGATAAAATGTGATGAAAAGGTGATGACCTTTTTATAATTAAATTGGAATATTTATGTTATCAGAAATATCTAAGAAGGTTGGTTTATTTTGACAATATTTTAATGGCAAGTGTGTATATATACAAGTGGGATTTTGACTTTGGTGGCAAGTCAAAGGGGTTTTTAGGGTTCGGCGGAAATGTAACACGGCATGTGGCTCTACTCGCTTCTTAAACTCATGCTTGACCGGACTTTTGCATCTCTCTTTTTGCCTTTTATTTACAGACCTTCATAAATAAAGTATAACAATTATTTTTGCTTTTTCTAAAACAAGTTTATTAACTGTACATTAAAACAAGTTTACATATGAAAAAAAATTAAGGTTTGATTTGCAATAATAAAAAGTACAGCCAACAAGCTCCATCGACTGGTTTCATGGCCAATATGATAGAGGTAATTGTGTAATCCACGGTTAAAGGCTCATTGTGACGAATATTAAACCCGTGATTTCCGCTTTTATGTTTGGTGTCCCTCACCGATATGCTGTCATCTATTTGCAATAAGTCAAACTAACCCATTTTTTTATTGGTGTTAATTAGTTAACTACCTTTTTTATACATCAATGACATTTAACTTTTTTATGATCATTATAACAAAACAATTAGCTGATTTGTTGTGCATTAGTTTCGTAACTTTTGGTTTTATAAAAATCATAAGTTACTAGTTTGAAGAAGTTGTTACTAATTTTCTAGTTAGCAATTAATTTGTGCTGTAATGTTGCTATCAAAATAATTGAATAAAGCAAGCGTTCACATAGCACTTTAAATGCTGATTGAAAGTAGTACAGTAACTTTTAAAACATTCAAAAGGTGGATATACTTACTTATTAAAGAAGGAGCAAAACACATATAATTAATTAACATCCTACTTACTCCGTTCCATCAAAAGTGTCCACTTTCATGTTTCAACCAATTGAAAAAGACGTTAGTGGGTCAATATGTTATTTGATTCGTGAAAAATGTAGTTAGTGAAGAATCTTAAAATTGTGTGATGTGTGCAAAGTCAAAGTGAACACTTTAGGTGGGACGGAGGGAGTATATATGTATATGCATATATTTTGTAATATGATTCCGTATGGATATAGATGGGCAGAGTGTTAATTTCACATATCCTACTTTTTAAAAATTATACAAATACTATGTATGATTCTTTCATTATATATATATATATATATATATATATATATATATATATATATATATATATATGGGAAATGCTATTGACAGCCCTTAGGGCTGTCAATAAGAACCCTTGAACTTATTTATTAAACTCAAACTTTCCTTTATTATCAAAAATCATAATTAATACATCACATATAAACGAAAAGTTACAATGAATTAACTACAAAACTTCAGTGTATTAATTATAATTTTAATTATATAAGGAAACTTTAACTTCATAAATGTACTTATTGACAGCCCTAAGGGCTGTCAATAGCATTTCCCTATATATATATATATATATATATATATATATATATATATATATATATATATATATATAGGGGAAGGATCAAGAGGGAAGTATCAAGTTTGAGGGAAGGAGGGAAGCAAATCCCAGCCACTAATTTTCTCCTACTTTTTTCATACAATAAATAATACATATACAATACCCATTTAATCAACTTTAGTCTAAAATCCAAAATTAAAGCATCAAATTCAATAATAATCAACCAAAAACATTATAAACTTTCCAATCCAATAAACACATTCATACGTATCTTCAATTCGTCATGATTTGAAATCATCAAAAAATATGAATTTTGAGTATAACTTTTAGGTTTTTATATAAAATTTTATTTTGCCAATGAAAATAATAATTTTAAACGAATTTCATCATACAAAACTTATAAACATGTAATTAATCAAATTATGGTCGTCATTAATCATCAAATTTCACAAATTTGAAAATATCCAGAACGTTAACATACATTTGCAATGCATGTTAATCAAAATTACAAGTAAGATTCTTAAACATTCATATTTGTTGAATATTACCTTATATAAGTTATTATACATCGTTGAACGTTATAACATAACATTCATCAATGTATTACTCCCTCCGTCCCAGAATAAGTGTCCTGTTTCAGATTTCGAAGTCTTTCTTTTTCAACTTTGACCTTAAATATCTTTGTTTGTGTTATATAATACTTTATGAAAATTATACCAATGGAAATACATTTAAAACTCAACCCATTTATATATTTTGCATCAACTATTATATAACACAAACAAAAATATGTAAGGTCAAAGTTGAAAAAGAAAGACTCAAAAAGTCAAAACAGGACATTTATTCTGGGACGGAGGGAGTACAATATATATGAGTTAATATGCATTATAAATGAATGTTATAATGTTCATCAGCATTATATAAGTTAATATTCGTCATAAATGAATGTTAAAGACTCAATGATATGTTAACATGCATTTATGATGAATTTGAGTTATTATACACTAATAATATATATATAAGCTAAAATATTCATCGTAAATGAATATTTAAATTGTAATTTTTATAACATGCATTTCAAATGAGTGTTAACTTTCTGAAAATTTTGATTTTGAGATTTTTTTTGTGTAAAACGTAAAATAACTACATGTTTGTTTGATTATTGATGTATATGATCGATTTATTTGAATTTTGCTTTATATACATCTCAATTTTGTACTCAATTGAATGAATTTGTGATTTTTTTTATGGGTTTCTACATTTTTCTTCATGAAATCTATTTTCTAACATTTTTTTTATTGAATCTAACAATTGTTAATCAATCTTGCTCAACGAGTTGTGTATTAGTGTTTTTAAATTTATTTTTGCAAGTTTCAAGCTTTAATTTGATGAATTTAAGATGAAAATCACGTTTTTGGTTGTTTTTGATTAACATGCTTTTGAAATGCATGTTAACGTTCTGGGAGGTGATTTCAAGTTATTTACAAAAATGCCACCGCGTTGACTTTTGAGTTGACCAGAATGTGTGGCTGAGAATCACTTCCCTTCTTCCCTAATTATTTTACTTCCCCAAGGATCTCCCCCCATATATATATATATATATATATATATATATATATATATATATATATATATATATATATATATATTTCTTCTTTTCTAAGAAATTTAAATTATTATTTAAAATCTTATTGGTTATATGTCATGCATACGCAAGTTATTACGACTCTTTCTTTGTATCAATATTTATTTATTTGTTTGTTGGACCAACCTACGATTGCGGGATAAGATTTGGGAGTTGGGACGGGGTTTCGATTCATCTCTTTGCATTATTTTCTTATTTCAAACTTTATTATTTTTCCTTTTCTTTTACATTTTCATATATTTTTTCCTCATACGAGTAAACTTTTACATATATACGACATTTTTGTCAATATATATTAGACAATTTTTTATTTAGTAACTTTTAATATAAGCAATTTTAGTATCAGCTGTCATTTATTGCTTGATTTTAAGAATATAATATTTTAATTAAATACAAAATATAACCGGTTTTGATATTTTTTAAGTAATTATATTATTTAAACTTTTTAACACGCGATATGATTTTTCAACCATTATTACTTTGTTTACGATCACACAAAAGACAAAATGTAGTACTCGATCATTGGATTCAGAAACGATCCATTTGTTTATTTTAATATTTTAATAATATTATAAAATTATAAAATTCTTTGATATTGGCGCTAGCTGTTATTTTTTATTAAACTAGTTAAATTGCAACGACCTTTTCTTATATTTCCTGTACATATATACTTTTAAATATAAATATTGGTCCATTTTTAATAATAAAATATGTAACGGTTTTCACTCCGAGATTTCTATTATTGTCTTTTTAATTTGTAAACTACACTCATACATTTATTAATCATATCTTTAATTAGAAACTTATATACCAAGTACTTTTAACCGGCCCCTAAAATCCTATTACTATTCTAAACGTTAATAGTTAATTAATGATAATCCATCGATATACTATATATTTTCTAAAAAGCCAATTAATCTCGTATGGTTGATTATCACAATACATATAATTATTTTTAGTATCCACACTAATTAAAATACTAGCTTCTTATTTTTTGATGTATTCACAATTAAATTCTTTACATTTCTAGAAAACTATCATCTTTTGGTTGATTTCTAAAATCGAGTAAGCAGAGGCGGACTTTGAAAATTTAGTTATCGGTGACATAAAAAATTTGAAGCTCCCTCGACTTTGTAGTTGATTTACTTTTTTTAAACGGTGAAGTGCACGGCCTAAGTATGAGTGGTAGCACTCTTAA
The DNA here is from genome assembly GCA_949592205.1 of Helichrysum umbraculigerum. Taxonomy (NCBI): domain Eukaryota; kingdom Viridiplantae; phylum Streptophyta; class Magnoliopsida; order Asterales; family Asteraceae; genus Helichrysum; species Helichrysum umbraculigerum. The sequence goes on along the minus strand of CATIUR010000004.1, from coordinate 9,983,802 downwards.
AAAACCAATACCTCTTCATCTAAATTTACACTAAGTCGACTTAATTGATTAGTGTCATATGTCACCGCTGACTATAATGTGGGTCCGCACCTGCGAGTAAGTATTTATTTATTCCAACCTTTTAGTAAAAATCAAGCAAGAACATGTTATCCTATATTCCTAATGAATATGATAATATATAGTGGCTTAGCTAGGCATTTGATTTATACGTATAATAATAATAGCTATAGTATTAATAACATTAGTTATGTGTTTTAAAATAGATGTATTTGTATCTGTAATTAAGCTAAAATTAATGTGTGAGGTTCAAAGGAGCATTGGCTATTTAGAGGAGCAGGGAAGGCAGGTTTAACATACTGTAAATTATAGAGTACTTCGAAAATAAAATGCAGTAAACCAAAAATAAAATGCAGTAGACGGACCAAAAATAACCAAAAAATAAAATGCAGTGGACCAAAAAGCAGTGGACAAAAAATAAAATGCAGTAGACGGATCAAAAATAACCAAAAATAAAATGCAGTGGATCAAAAATAAAATGCAGTAGACCAAAAAGATGTGGTTTTTGAATGAAAAAATTTATGCCCTCCCTGCTCCTCCAAACTAGCCTGCTCCGCTGATCCTCTTTTAAAATTAATTATGTCATAAATCTAAAATATACTCCTTCCGTTCCACTCGAAATATCCTTCACATTTTTATTTTTATTTTAATTTAAGATAGATTGAATAAATATCAAATTTGCCCTTATATTCTAAGTAAATTTTGGCTGAAATTTATAAGAAATATATGATTATTAGTAATAAATGAGAGTAAAATTGAAAGTTTAATAAATTTTATTAGTTATTTTTTGCACGTAAACACTTTTTTGGACAAATAAAAATAGTAACTTTGACATGTAAATAGGGACGGAGGAAGTATTAAATAATAGTTTTTTGATATATACATACGTACGTAAGCCATCATGTGTAGACATAAAATGATCATATTTATCTTTTTACAATTAATGTTTGTTTTATACATACGTAAGCCATTGTTTCCAAATTTTTATTCTATGGTAAAATAATTAATTAATAATATTAATGTAATGCATATGGATAAGCTATAAGATCCACGTCTTGTGCTGAGAACATCCAACTTGGTTGTCGCAATAATATAGTAAAAAGTTTTTAATTATTAAGTTTGATTTATTGGGTTTTTTTAATGATTAATGATACATATTCTTATTATATAAGTGTTGTTGTTGTGGTTGTTGTTAGCAGGGGCGGTACAAGAATATTTTTCTAACGGGGGCAAATTGTAGGATGTTATTCACATATGATTTTGGGCTACGAAACGTTATACTGAACCAACCAAAACTTAAGTAAGCATGTATCCGACATAATCGTAAAAGAATTAGGTGTCAAATGATTTTCAACACTAAAGATCATACCGAAGGTTCATAAATTAAGCAATGAACAAACTTTTTGGTTATTTGCGTTTTGCTCGCAAGTTCTTTTCGAAAGTTCCGAATTTTTCAGATTCTCCATGTGTGACGTTTAATGCATTTATACGTGTTCTTTTAGACTTAGATTATGGAGGGACAAATGAATATATCATCATTTTTAATTTAGTGTTTAGTTTAATTGTTCTTGTAGTTGTAACATTTTCTTATATCTACTTAATAAGCAATAGAGGGAAAATGATAAGTTTAGTTTAATTGTTATTGTAGTAGTATCTTCTTATAACTAGTTAAGCAATACAGGGGGAAATATATATATACTAGATAGAAAAGAAGGATGTGGAAGTGCAACAAAGAATAAAAAATAAGGAAAAAAAATCTGGAATGGGTCTCGAACCACTGACCATCGAGTTGCGAAGCAGGGTGCTAACCGCTATGCTATGTGGGCAAAATGTTAATTTGTTTAGCTTAATAAATATATAACAGAGCTTATAAAAATCCTGGTGTAGGCCGATGCCCACACTGCCCACACCTTCCTACCGCCACTGGTTGTTAGCAACTAGAGAATAAATATTGGTGATCTTGCTATAGTTCTTATTAATAATCATTGGAACAGAGTAATCTTTTTTCCTTTTTAATATTAGTATTTAATTAACAAGAATGTAGAAATTGAATCCCACTAATTTATTTTTAATTAACTAATTCAAAATCATTGTTCTAATTAGCTAGGTCTAATGATTAATATGCCAGTTATTAAGAAAATTATAAACAAAGCTTATGTGTGAAATGAAATTGAAATATTACATTAAAATAATAATTTCCTGGTATAACGAATTATTTTGTGGAATAGCTCTTTTTGTCTGTTACAAAGACGTTGAATTTTTTTATTTTTGTTTAAGGTTTAAAATTAAGGAAGGGAAATTATAACACACAAACGCACACATATAAAAACGTTAGGGAAAAAAAAAATACTACTTTGAATCAACAATTTTCATATTAGTTAGTTTAGTATCGTGTCGAGAATTATATACACGCACTTTTTTCGTTTTTTCTTTTCTTTTTCTCTCAAAAGTCAAAAGCGTATAGCTATACACACGTATAGGGGTGTGATTAAAGGGTAATACCAACTAAAATAAAAAGGAAACAATTCGTCGAAAGTAAAACTCGATCACCTAATCATCTAAAAAGGCGTAATGTGACAAAAAAAAAAAAAAAAAAAAAAGTTTGACGTGTTCTTACTTGGTAGCCTAAATTATGAGCAAGTTGTGGATCGAATTGTAGTTCAGTTTGAATGTTTAGTTAGTTAGTATGAAACTGGCACACAAAACTCCAAAAAAACACTTTTCTATTTTCTTGCATGTTGCCTTAAACCCCATCCTACGCCTACTCCCAACTTGCCTTCAATTAATACCCACAAATGGAAGTCTAAATCATCATATCATAATTATATATTTACTTATGTAAATAATTAAAAAAGGAAATTAAAATAATGAAAAAAAAGAATATAATTCCAACGGTACGTGTCTTGTAAATTATAATGGCGTTTAACGATTGTTATGACAAGAAGTATTAGAAAAATGAAACACGTCAAGAAGACGGTGGTGAATGGTGTTGGGCATGGGGGAATGAAAAAAATTCAAAGATGATGGAGAAATAAGTTGTAGTTTTACTTGGCGTGAAGCCATGGATTTTATGGACCACCGGCCATCCACTTGCTCCATGCCCCTACTAGTTTTTTCTATAGCGTGGGGTTCCCCTGGATATACTCCAAAATCCTTATTATTGCAGCCGCATTTTTAGGAGAAAAGACGAACATACAATTTCAATAGTTGATTTAAACAATTAGCGACTTAGATTCGCAACACTTCATTTTTCGTGAAATGCATTCTTGTTCATATGCAGTAAATCTAGGCTATTGATCACAAAATCAACGCACTAGAAATGTAGGTCCATTCTTCTCCTCAAAATGCTGTCCATCAAAACTTTACCCTATTATTTTTTACAGAATTTATTAGAAAATGGATTATTTGGGATTTTAAGAAAATATATATATATTGGTTTCGATTATGTTACATAATTTGAATCCATAGCCTCACGGCTTATATTTGATGAGAAACTTTTTAACACGTACAACTTAAAAAAGGAAAAAAAAAATTGGGTTTATTATTTTGTTATGTGCTCAACTTTACACTCATTACTATTGTATGTTCCAAACTTTCATACCTTATATTGTATGAGGTGAACTTTCTAAAAATTCTAATGTATGCTCCCTACTTTCATACCCTTTATTGTATGCAATGAACTTTTCTAATAAAGTTTTTAAAATGTCTAATTTATACTAGTATCATATTACTTAAAGTTTTTAGAAAGTTCAGTCCGTACAATAGAAGATATGAAAGTTGGGAACATACAATAGAGTTATTAGAAAGTTCACCTCATACAATGGAGGGTATGAAAGTTGGGCGCATAAGATATTAATGAGTGTAAAGTTAAGCGCATAACGAAACAATAATCCCTATTATATCTACTTTTTAATAACCTTTTTAATACTACTATAGAGTATAGATATAGATTAGACTATTAGTAGTCAAAAAGCATTATTTATTGTTGCAAATACTAATTTTTTGTCAACCCAAGTCGGCTTTGTTTTTTTGACTTTTCGCCTTTTTCTCATATACGGGTATAACTAATCTTAATTAGTCATACACGAACCTAGTTTATATCATGGGAAAATCACAAAAATATCACATCATCACACCTCATTTAACAAATCAATCCTTTGACCAAGGTTTTTAACAAAATAATCCACCAATTGGCGCCGGGGGCGCCGATGGTGACATGTGTGAGAGGGTGGGGCGCCGATGTGACATGTGTGAGGGGTGGCGCCGATGGGACATGTGTGAGGGGTGGGCGCCGATGGTGACATGTGTGAGAGGGTGGGTCGCCGATGTGACATCCGAGGGGCGCCGGGCCCATCAATTTTTTGACTTAAATGTTTAAAAACGAATTAAATAATGGTGGGGCGCCGACCCGGCGCCAATTGGTGGATTATTTTGTTAAAAAGCTTGATAAAAGGATTAGTTTGTTAAATGAGGTGTGATGATGGGATCATTTTTGTGATTTTCCCTTATATCATTCATGCTGGTTTAATATCTAACATCAACTATACATGTTTGCTTGTAGTGCAACTAAACATTTTGTCAACAGTGGTAGTGTTTCTTATTATGTCACCCTAAACAAATGATGAGAAATCCTTAACAGTATCATGATAAATTGGAAGTTTAGTTTGCTACTCCAATTGATTATATGTAGTAATACATGAACAAAAAAAGCGGGTTTTATATCCTACCCGATTTTAAACCCGAATACCCAACCCGACCCGATCCTACCCGGTTTTACCCTATCCGGTTCGGGTTTTCTTAGTACCCGGCGGGTACCAAACCGGGTTGTGTTTTTTGAATTCGAAATTGGGTTGAACCCGGGTTGAAATCGGGTCGGGTTGAAAAACCGGTCAAAAACCCGGAAAAAACCCGAAAACCCGGTTTGAACCCGGTCAAAACCCCGGTTGAAACCCGAAAAAAACCCGGTTCGTGTTGGTCAAAACCCGATTTGACCGGGTTTGACGAAAACCCGTTTCGGGTTTTGGGTTGGGTCGGGCAGGGCAAATACCTGGTTTTGTTCATGCCTAAGTAGTAATAGACTAATAGTAATACTAATTCATTATAAGTTTTTGGGCCAGATTCCGCCCCAAACCATATATGATCCAACAAAAAGCCCGGATTCAATCCAGTTATATTCAATACTTATAATTTATAAACCAAAGTTGGTTTGGATCAAAACTGGCAACTGAAACAAAGAAACAAAACAGTGCTCTTTTTGCATAAAAAGGCAAAGATTTTTGAACTCAGATCAGAAAATCGACTTTTGAACTCAGAATATAATTAAATATTAACAATAAGATTCTAAGATTATCAAGATTTGTGAACGAACAACCAATAATTGTTTACGCAACTAATACAGTGGCTTATTATATAGTCACATTTCATATCATTCTTGTCAATGACCCCAAAAGGCCAAAACACACCGATCAGCAACGGTTTATAACACATAAAAACTACAGTAATACTATTAACGTTTCTAAACACAAATGGAAAGTGACAGAAAACAAAGATGACACCATTCAAAAGGGAAAATCAAGTACCCGGATACAATTGTAGGTATACAGGGGAAATTAACAATAATCCTACGTTCCAAATTTTTTTAATTTTAATTATAAAATTACTATTGATATCAACTGATCATTTTATAAAAGAATATAGTTACCAACTTCTTAACTGTGCACGCATATATGTATATGGCAAACTCTACAATCAACTCGGTCATAAAGCTTTGTTCTCATTTTGATGAGAGACTGACTCGCTTTCCTTCAACTATAAACTTATCACTGTGTTCAAGCTGCGATGGAACAACACACAATATTAATAATTTAATAAGTAAGATTAACCAGATTGGCATGTTTCAGTTTTAGGAGAGTTTTTAAGTTGAACGTTATAGAAAACTCATACCTTATTTCTCAAAAATGCAAGAGCGTCCTTTTTCGAGGAGAAGTGGGATAGAACTGATGATTGTTCATTAACAAGAGCTTTAAGTTGTTTAAATTTCAATGACTTTTCAGGTACCTGCCAAATTATATTGATTAGCATAAAAGAATCTCATTAGGCCTCTTTTTATGAAACAAATTAATACCGTAGATAACAGAAAATCATACTTGGCAAAGAATCTTTCTGCACAGCTTCTTTAGTTTCACTTTTGATTCATTGTACTTTTGTGATTTTGATATATTATCAAATTTACGTTTTGCTGAAGAATTATCATCTTCAGACTCGTAATCCTCCTTGTCACTGTCACTGAACGATGTTTTTTTACCTTGAAAGTGAACCCCGGCAACTTTCCTTGGACGATCCTTGATACCAAGTCCTTGTTTTCCAGACGTTGCTTTATCCTGCAAAAACGTTCCTCAAGACGAATACTACTGACAATAACTTCTTTTATGAATAATAAAAAACACCCTGAATGTTGATATTTCCTTAGTACTAGTTGACCTTAAAAGTTACAAAGAAGGTACATACTTGTACAAGTTTGTATAGATTCTCTTGATCCTCCTCATGAAATGCAGTCCTTTTGTTACAGTTTTTAGCAACATCTGTTGTACTAGACTTCTTTCTTCGGGAATGAGCTCCAAGTAATCCTCCAAATACAAATCCAAATTTATTACCCCACCAATCTGGGGGAATTTCTTTTTCGTCTTCAACTGCCAATTCAAAACAGTTATAACTTATAAGAATATATAATTGGTGAAAGAATATATTACTTAAAATAGTAATGTAAGGAGAGCAAATGTTTGTGAACCAAAAAATAGACTATCAGAAAATTCCTCAGAAAAATATGAGATTTTGTGCATACAACAATATGGCATAAATGTCTGCATCATACAAATTTACCTTCTTTAATCAATTCTAAGTCTCCATCCTGACTACAAACAGAATCAGACTCTGAAGTATCATCAACCTTTTTGACCTGCAGATATAATTTAAGAGAAACTTATAAAAGGGCTGACATCATAATAACATGAGAATCAACTATCATGTAAAAATCCAAATCTAAGTCTTTTGGTTTTTAGTTTTAGATCCCTGACACCTTATTGAGTTAAGCGTTTCTTTTAGCTTCTTGTTAATAAGTTTGTTGACCTGTTCATGCATTAATGACAGATATGCAGCCTTATCCTGCCACATATAAGACATCTTAATCTAATCGCTGATCTTAGACTCATTGACTATAAACAAAAAACCGGTTCTTGATTTCCCAATCACGTTATTTGACTGATCCTATAGCCAGCCCATACGGATGTATGATTATCAGTTGTTTCGATGTCAAGAACAGAAAATAAAAAATGACCCACACTGCCAAACCAGCGAACCTACGCGGTTAAGTCGGCTTGCCTGGCACGGTTTGCGACATTTATTCTAGCTAGAGGGTTTGGAATAATGCGAATCCAAGGTCGCTGACCAAACTTTTTGCCAATCTGAATCGCACACATTCCCAAATCTTAAATATCACCTACTCTTCAAAATCATCACATACAATAAAGTGCAACCTATTTTTCTGTGAAACCCAATGGAGCAATCTACAGGGACCCCCATCCACTAAATAAGCTGATAGAATCAGAAACAGACTTCCCTATTTTTCAAACCTACCTGTATATATATTATATGTCTACCAATAACTAAAATAGATAAATTAAAATTTCCGCTTGTTTTAGTTCATATCTGAATCAAGGAGGCATTCTGGTGGGCACGTGTTGAGCATTCAGAATTCTTTCTTTCAAACGCTTCTTTATGATTCTATGGCAGGATATTCCATAACTCACAATTTATCAAATGTAGACATAAAAATTTAATAACATTATCTACAGGCAACAGACAAAGCAAACTGAACATTTAAGCACATTACCATCAAACCCATCTCCAAATAACTCCATACTATCAGAATAATTCTACGTAGTATCACTAAGAAGTCTAGGAATAAAAATGAATGGTAGCAGTTAGATTAAAAACAAGAAAACGTACAAGAATTCCTTCAAGATCCTGAGCAGAGTATGCATCGACACGCTTTCCTTTCTCTCTTCTCTTGTATCTGGTAATAAACAAACATATCACACATGTATCACTACTTAGAACTCATAATATTTTTAAAACCTAAAGTCCAGTGTGCAAAAAATGAACCTTCCTTGTGGCCGTGTCATCTTGATAGCAGGTCCGGTATCACCTTTGAGCGAATTTGTTTCATCGTCATCGTCATCATCATCATCCAGAACAACTGAAAAACATCAGTACGAAACAAGTAATCATAACTTAACAAATGCTACATCCTCATTTGAGTAATAGACCAGTTATCATAAAACATACCTTCATCAATTTTTATTTCCGGTGCTTGCTGTCGGAATATACATAACAAAAGATTGATTAGTAATCATGCACCAAACAGCAAAAATAAGTGTATGAGAAAATTGAGTAACTTACAACTTTCAACTTTTTGAGGATGTTATCAAACTGTGTAGTATCAAACGCCCACACATTCGGCTTCTCTAAACCAACCCCTGTTTCGCATTCAATTCAGGTTAAAATATTAAAGATCATATACACAAAAACCTTAAGATATACGGAAATGCAATACAATCAGTGCTTTAAATTATCATCCAATAATAAATAAATTTACAATAATAATAAATAATTAAATTTACCAAGGGTATCTTGTTTATTAGTAACCCTAACATGACCTTTGATTCCTTGTTTATCTTTGCCAAGGCCTTCTCCTTCTTCCCATCCCTACAAAATAAACACACACAATTAAATTAGGAAATGAATACAAGATTTAGATTTAATTATATTCAAATTTAACAGGATCCAAACCGACCATTTGTTTCATGAGACGAAAGGCAGCGGAATTTTTGGCAACTCCGACGTAACGAAGAGGAGCTTCCGGTGCGGCCATGGTTCCACCGGAATTTGATTCCGGCGACGACGAATTCACGAGGCGGCGAGTAACTAGGGTTTAGCAGTCGGCGAGGAAGAATATGATTTGATGGTCCCATACGGTGTCGTTTGGGTTCACACTTTCACCAACCCGAGATAATTGCTATTAGCCTATTACAACCCTTGTATTTTAAAGAATTTAAGATATACCCCCTTGACCTTTTTAACAAACGCTAAAAAGTTAAAACAAATGTAATTACTCATACGGATTCTTTCTATTCTCAATCAACAAGATAAGTCTCGAATGCAAATCAACAGCTCCTTTATAGTTGTAATTACTTTGTGTTAAAGTACTTTTGCACTCGTTATTACAATCTTTGTTTGTTGCTTCAAGTTTTAGTCAAATTTCGTATGGTTGGTATTCAATTTCGGTAGTATATATGAAGTATGTGTAATTTAGCAATTGTCATCAATTTGCTTATAATATGATTCATTGGTCGTAAGTTCGTAACTCTTGTCCGCAAATACCAACCGTGTTTAGTATGATGCAAGATAACCTTAAGTTACTTGAATTACGATTTGGCCAAAGTCATAATGTACCGATAACTTTGATCAATGTGATTGAAGAGTCCGTGAATTTTACTCGAATTTGGAAAGCAAAAAGCGTACTATAATCTACAAAATGTAGTATGGATTATGGAAGGTGGATGGAAAGGACTAAAAGTATGCAATAGGTAAATTACTATGCAAATATAACATGACATTAAATAGAGTCGAACATGTCATTTAAAAATAAAGCTAGATAGATAACTTTTCTAAATCATACTACTAAACATGTTTAGAAGGTCATTTAACTTTTCAAATCACTAATAAACATCAAATCAAACAATAATTAATACTCTCAAGTTCTTATAGATCCAAGTGAGTTTGAGTTCTGGTCGCCACTGATTACGTATAACGTACCATCGCATTGGACCAATATCTTATTGGTACGTATGTAACCATGTACGATGACATTAATATGTCGTACATTTCGATGCCAATAACATACTCCATTATTAAAGCATATGGTACAACTTTTAAATGCACATTTTATTTCCGTGTATGCATCAAAATACATGTAAAAGTTTTCTTTCGATAGTAAGATTTTATTCGTAAATCAATTTTTTATCTTTTTGTTTTTAGGAATAAGAAAAAACTAAATAAACGTGATCAAGATTTTTAACGATTTAAAAATGAACTCATGTATATATCGTGTTCATTGTATCCCCAAAAACACAAACAATTGTTATTAAATTAATTAATAAAATCATTCTATTCTACTTTTTATTATTGTAATGTAATTATTCCTATTCCTATTATCTCTCGATCTGCTCCAGAAACAGAAGGGGAAAAAGTGGAATTGAATTGAATGGGGTCGTGGATTGTTGGTAATTGGCCATCATTCGATCCCCATAACTTCACCCAGCTTCGCCCCAACGATCCTTCTGCTCCTTCCGTAAGTAATAATAATTCGCAATTTTCTTTTATCTTTTATCATCATCATAATTTCATGTTATATTCATACATATTCAATCTAGGGTTTTCTTCACTAATTCAATTGAATGTCATATTATTCCTTATCAATTCAGTTGTGTAATGGGTGTGCAGTTATAAGCTCTATTTTGGGGTTTATTGAACTAATATATGCAAATTTTGTTGAATTTATACTATGTGATATTATTATTTTGTACTTTGTACTACTAGTTTATATGTTATATCTGCTTCAAAATAGTATGGTTCGTGAGCTTCTGAAAATTTGTGTATTCCTTAAAAAAGAAAAAATAAGTTAATAGTAGTCTGCAACTCTGACCGGCCCACTCGCCCCGCCACTAGGACAATATGTGGAAGACGGTGTTCATAGTGACTCAAAGGAGAGTGTCGGACCGTATCGGGAAAATGTGACCATTTTCACAAAGTTTTCTATTACATAACCAACTAAGCTACATGTCTGACGGCAGTTCCAAAGTTGAAATATGAGGTTCTTCACTAGAGATTCTCAAGCTTCGACCCACTGTGGAAATTTTAGTATCAAAATGCATAATGTGCATAAGTGCATTTCAAGGGTATAGTGTTTCAAGGATATACATTTTTAAGTTACAGGCTCGCATCAACCTGGGAGCATTAGCCGATATGGTACATCAATACTTTATACATGTTCCTATGCCCATTCCAATCTTGTCTAACTTTGCTAACTCCCCGGCGATCATTAGAAATTCACGAATTCGAGATGCTGTAATATACTCTTTCCCATAACTTCTCATACCAGACCAACCCACTAAAATGCAAATAGGGATCAGAAATGTGGTCAATATCACGAAGAATAAAGAGATATCGTCTATACCCAAATAAAAATGTAGCCATGTAACTAAGATTGCATTGTTTGTCTTAAAGTTCTTTACTTTTTTTGTAACTAAGCATGGAAAGCAATAAGGAAATTCCGATACATTTCATGGTATAAATGTTTGGAAGTAACAATATGGTAAGATGCTAAGATGATAGTTTGTAACATTAGAATTAGAGTTTCACATTTACTTGCACTTTCAGTCAATGTCTTCAAAGTTCCATTTTTTGATGCATTTTGTTAACGATTACGTTTTTATATTTTCCGTGCATTGCATCCGCTTTATTTGTTAATACCATAATCACACACAAAAATCCAATTTTCATACACGAAAAACAGCCTTCCTCCTTCCCGGTAACTACTCTATTAGATTCTTTGAAGCACCTACGAGAATGTAAGTTGATATAAAGCTTTGTTGTTTGTTCACGGTTCAGATATAAATTACATTACATTTTTTTTTTTAGAAGAAGACACCAATTACGTATCATCCAACTCATGAACGGACTCTTCCACCACCTGACCAAGGTAACATAATTTTATCTTACGTTTTTAGTTCTTACCTCTTCCGTCTTTATATTTTTCACATTTTACACGTTCTACGTCAAATTTTTAGGTGCTATAACCTTGTATGTTTGTGAAAGTACACATGAGCTGTGTATAGCATACGAGACCAATATTGTTACCTGATGATTTGAGTTGTCTATATATGATTCACTAAGCCACCCATGCAGGGGAGGTGGGGTAGGGTTTGGTTTACTAGAAATTATACCAATCATTGTGGAACTTGAAATTTGAACACCCAATGGTGTAATCATGGCAAGTGGTCGCTTCTTTGAATATATTAATTTCTAGAGGTAGCAAAATGGACGGGTCTAGCTGAGTCAACCGGCACAGACTTAGATGCGTTCTTTTTCTGAATTTTATATGCAATTAATTTGCTAAGTGTGATTGTAAAAGTGTCACAATAACAATCATCGATTTTGAAGTTTTTCTTCATTTGAATACACCTTGGGCAACTTTTGATGCATTTGACCTGGCCAAAACTGTTGTAGTTGGTCGTTTGTAGATAATTCCTCCATTAATATTGCAACATCTGATTTGTTTTGACAGTTCGTTTTGTCTAAGAAAAAATTCTGAATGTGCTTGAACCAAATCAAAAGCATTACTTGGCAATTCTATTAATGGTATTGAATAATATTATGATGTTAACATGAAAACGTTTCCTAAAATGAAGCGGTTTTTATATTTCATTGATGGGACAAGGGGACAACTTTGATTTCAAGGTTACGAAATCTTCACGTTTCTCAGAAGAGCATGGTTGAACTTTACTCTACTTACCTCAAGAAACAAATGATAGTTGTGTACAAGTTTTGAGGAAAAACTTCCCCAAATTTTAATTTTCAAATTGTTAAATTCGAGTTCTAAACTCTATACCTTTTGTTGTGTGCTAATTACTTAAGGGTCATAAGTCATAACATTCACCTAGAAAACCTAAATCTGTCTGGCCTATGTTGAGGGACTACTTGCAAGGTCCCTGTAGTCTATTTGGGTGAACGTGGCTAAATACCACTTTGACAATAAAAAGCTTTTTAATAATTGTTTCATTAAGCTTGCCATTTGTGTGTATTGTATTCTTGACGTGAGTCATTTTTGCAGTAATATCTTCAGAAGCCAAAAACATACTTCTCAGGCAATTCTATCAGCGTGGTGACGAGAAGGTGAGATTGTTGCAAAAGATCGATGTGTATTTATGCCTACATTACATGCCCTAATTCAACAAGACAAGTTTGCCCTTCTCGATTTACTGTATTCATGAGCCATGACTATAAAAGCACGCGCTGATTCAAACGATATGCATACGCACCCCTTGTATTTATACCGTATAAATACAAACAAATATGATTGGACATGATTACCATCTTTTCGTGCTCTCATTAGAATATGTATCCTTTTTTGCAGTTGAGACCAAAGAGAGCTGCCCCAGAAAATCTGGCACCTGAGCAAGAATACAAGCATCCAAGAGCTTCTGCCCCTTCGACCTCAGAACCTCCACCATGAGGCTTCTTGAATAGCCAAGCTTTTCGCAAATTCTGCACATCTATGTAAATATACATCGTGGTTGATGCAATATGTTGTGTGTTATGCTATAGAGCGAGTTGTTTGCTTCTTGGTGTGTACTCTCGGATATACAGACTTGTACATTTTTACATTTATATATAGCCAGAAAATTGCATATTCAAAATAGAATTGGTTGCCCACACCAAAATAAGACTTTTATGCAAGTTACCTTTTAAATACACAATCATTTTTTTTGGTAACTAGATCAAGCATATTTATACTTGTATTATCATATGCTAATCCGTTAAGTTAAAGTCTTGTTTATCGGTTGTTTGTGATGCTTATTATTTAAGTTACAATGTACTAGTAATGTTATCTGGATAATAAACATGTTCAAATGAATGTATGTGTAACAGTGTAGGTTACAGTATATTGTCTTTCACATTTTATGTCTGAGACGGTGTTCGTGGATTTATCAGTTTTGTTCGTCAAATTTATCAGTTTTGTTCGTTATCAACGTTCTTTTACAATATATTGTCTTCATTGGTTGATTGCATTTCATCTTTTATGCAACCTACGAGTTCAAATTTCAATGGTTGATTACTTTTTGTACCATTATTATGTTCTCATGTCTTAATTTACTTGTTCTTTGTTTACTAGAGTCTCACCTTGAATCTAGTTTATCACTTGTTGAACAAGGGAATTATTGCTAGTTCACACATGAAGACTTCTAGTATGCTTGTATGAAGTTGTTTTATATGCATAAAGGGTTGTACTCTTGAAGAATTTTATTAGTAGTATACTTGTTAGGCCTGGATAAATATTACAGCCACCTCATATACTTTATACCATGGAGGCATGGACCATTATAGATAGTCCCATGTTTTTATTAATGTTAAAATATTCAACGGTCTAAAAATCAAGGAGGACTATTTGACTTGAAATTACATAACCACGAGGGTTGAATATAATCTTTGACTAAATTACATCTTTGACCCTTTACTTTTCTCAGTATCAAATACCAACCCCAACCTCGATATTGACTTAAAACATACATCCATTTAGCAGCCTCACTTAAATTCAAACTGATCTTGCTCATGAAATGACAGTGAAACCTGCATAATGACTACAAAAACGGTTTGACTCGTTGTACTAGGCCTACTTGCTCGACTAACTTGCATATATCAACTATAGTTTGATCAACATTAATGTCATCCGTATGTTTGGTAGATGTGCGACAAGAGAAAATATCAGGTCACTTGAATATGGGTCATGTTAATTTTATCCATCCAATATTATATAACGTTTTGTTAATGACGAACCTAAAGATCAAAATGTATTCATTAACAATGATACCGTAAAAATTCTTTATACATTCTTTTATTGACGGCTCTGAGAGATGTTCTTATCATATCTTTATTATATAACTTTAAGAATATTAATACATAAAAGTTATTTTATGAAAACATAATGATTCAACAAGTTGTAAACATTTAGATATTCTTTTGATGACTTTTGGGTCATTCAACTACTAGCTATCTTTTTCAAATTATTTAGTCAGTCTCACTATTATTAACAAAGGTAGCATATAGTCATATGCTAATCGGTTGAAATTTTCACTTCTAACTAAAATTGGATTGGGAAATTATAAAGCCATCCCCAAAATTACAGGGGATACCACCAGGCCCAGTTCAGTCCCGGTCCAGTCCTTTTCCAGTCCAGTTTTATCTAAGATCGGTCCCAGTTCAGTACAGAATCAGTTTCAGTTTTAGACTAACCAGGGGTAGGAATTAGAAAAAGATAGGGTATACCCAGAAAGTAAAAAAAAAAAAAAACATGATGTGATTGATTAGATGGGTGTGGATGTGGATCTATGCATCAACTACTAGTTCGAGCAACTCTTACAATTTATAACAAAGGAGGATGATAGTAGTCAAATGACTATATATCATATGGTTTTCAATTCAATAGTAAATCGAGGGGTTTTTTTTTTTTTTTTTTTTTTTTGTATTCCAATGTAGAAAAACATGGACTAATTACTAGAACTTGACCCATTCATATCTTGATTTATGAACACTGAACAACATAGACCTTTTCACTTCGTGTTTTGAAAAAGACGAGGGTACATTAGTCATTATACATCATACCCAATGGATTCGGTTCATTTGCTCTTAACTCACCAAGTGAGGGAGTTTAAGTGAAATGAAATATGGTGGGAGGGTACTAAAGTGTTCAAGCCCATTAATGTAAGGGGTAATATTGAAAAGTAGTAGTTAACAAAATACAAGTAATTTTTAGTCAAAGCTTTTGTCTTTCATGGTCATCTAATTATACCCGAAACAGAAAATCGATGTTTCTTAATTTTGAGGTCACTCAAATTAAACGGGTGCCATTCTTGATCTTAATTTTATATTTTGGAATATATAACTTTTAACAATTTCTACATAAAGTTTGGCAATTTGTTCTTTTAAAATTATATATATGCATGCATTAGAATCAGAATATTTGTTGTTGGTCCTCTTGTGATATTAATAATGACTAAAATGTCATAAAGTATCATTCATGCATGTACTTCTTTTTAAATTTGCATACATAAAGTGTCGAATCTTAAAATTTTCGCATTAAAAATTAGGTGATGATTCGTACACCACCTATTTTTAGCCGTACACCACCAAATGTGCTTCAGGATGTTGTACTGTACAAAACTGTAAAGCGCGTTAGTGGTGTATAGCTAAAAAAGGTGGTATACGAATCACTACCCTTAAAAATTTGATGTTACATTTTGCCATGTCGGCACGTTGATATTATTGGTTTTCAATTAAAAAATTTAAGTTATAAGTTATAAAATCACGTCACATAGAAATAAATAGGAATATTGATTCTTCTCGAACCTATTTTAAATGCCTTCACCCATATATACTACATAATATAGAAGAAATAGAAAAATAAAAATAAATAAAATGAGGCTTTAGAACATCCTCAATGATTTTGTATAATTACTTTTTTAGAAATAAGTTTTTGTTTCAATGTAGAAATATTTTTAATTTTTAACTCAATAATAAAAGAAGACGGCTATAATCAACAAATAAGAGAAGTGCGAGTCACAATCGAACTTTTGTATTTATTTATTTATTTTTTTTTTAAAAAAGAAACAAATTGTGGATGTACGTTCTTCAAATGATGAAAATAAATTTAGAACACAAGTTTTGAACGAAATTTGATGTACAAGAAAATTAAGTTTTGTTTGACAACAACGGACTCAAGTTGAAGCTAATTGAGAGGCGAATTCAAAGTTTACTCACTGAGGGGCATATATATTTTGTTTTCCTTTTCTACTAATTAGTTTTGAGGGCAGAATAATTAAAATGCTAATAAAAACATTTACTTATTTGAAAGTTTTTGAGGCTCGAATAATTAAGTTCCACTTTATAGATTCGCCTCTCCTAATGGAATGATATAGTCTGCAAATTTTGTTAATTGATGAACATGTCTCGTCACAAAAACTTCTTATAGACAGCAGCCTTTTATAATGGGTGATGATCCCTACACCATCACTTTTTATCCATACACCATTTTTATGTTTTACAGTGTTGTGCAAGTGTTGTGCAGTACAAAATTATAAAACATGTTTGATGATATATAGATAAATAATGGTGGTGTAAGGATCACTGCCCTTTTATAATTGGTTTGTAAATTGTATACACATCCAATTTTCCAATTTGATATATAAAAATAAAAGTTGATGTTAGACACATATATAATCTGTTCATGCATCGTGCGTATAAAATCTCAGAAAGTCATATATCAGTGTATCTAGACTCTGATAACTTTTAAGTTTGGAGTACCTTTTAAGCTGTTCAAATGATTAAATGATAATTACATCTCTAATTATATGAAACTTAATTTCCTTATCTAATGATATGGCTTAGCAGAATAATACAGACATATTGTTTGTGCTAATATCAACATGTACATGGGTTCGAACCCGGATGTGAGCAAAATGCTCTCCGGGATGGAGACAGGGGTTTTCTCTCGAAATATTCGGGTTTCCCCTGGAATTGGTGATGGGTATATGAAGATGCAATGCCACTGAGCCCAATACTGCCTTTCAAAAAAATATCAACATGTACATGACCATGTAATTAGAACAAATTAGTATTGCATGTTGTCTGCTTTTATTGTTTTTTCCAAACCACGTCGATAGTCAATCTGTCTTTTGTAATGTTCTTGTAAGAAAAAAATCAAGTGCATTAATTAAAGTTTTTTTCTTTTTTAAATAATTTTCCGTTCTGTGTTTAAGAATCAGTAAGGGTTTTGGAAGAATAATGATTGATATTTCTTTAATTATGTGTATTTTTAAAGTGAATATCTTAAATGGACGGAGTGAGCAGGGGCGGAAAATGAAGAAAAAAAAGTTACACTTCTCATATAAAAATTTCTAGCTCCGTCCAATGGTTGTTATTGGCAATTTAAACTCTTATACTAAATGTCTTTTAGAAGGATTGATTGAATTATAACATACAATCTTACATGTATGTCATCCTAGATATTACTTCTAGATACCAATAGTTAAAGATCAATTGATAATAGAAAATGGCTATTTCAACATCGAGAAGGTGCCTAATTAAACTACATTATTCAAATGAATTTTTTTTTTGTAGCCTATGTAATGAACTAATTATCAAAAAGGAAAATTTGTCTTTTATGACGTGTTGTGGATATTATTAAGGGTAAATGGCGCAGATCGGCAACGAACTTTCTCTTTTTTGTCGAGTTAGGGTATGAACCAAATTTATTATACAGGTCGGTAACGAACTTTCAAATTATGTTTCGAGTTAGGTAATTAACTTTTTTTTTTTCATCTAACTTTAAAAGTTCGTTACCTAACTCGAAACATAATTTGAAAGTTTGTTACCTAACTCGAAACATAATTCGAAAGTTCGTGTCCAATATATGTTTCGAGTTAGGTAACGAACTTCGAATTATGTTTCGAGTTAGGTAACGAACTTCGAATTATGTTTCGAGTCAGGTAACGAACTTTCAAATTATGTTTCGAGTTAGGTAACTCGAAAAGTTCGTTACCTAACTCGAAACATAATTTTAAAGTTCGTTACCGACCTGTATAATAAATTGGGTTCATACCCTAACTCGACAAAAAAGGGAAAGTTCGTTGCCGATATGCGCCACTTATTATTTGACAACTCAAAATAATAATACGGACACTTTAAGTGTGACAGATGGAATAATATATTCTTTTGTAAGAAGACAATTAACTCACAAAGAATATATACATATGTTCACCTCTGGACTTAAATCGACAACCTAATGATGAAGTGTCACTTCATTACCGCTAGACTAAGACCTTTGATAATTTTATACATTACTCAAAATGTTATATTCAAAAGGTAATTTTATATATTCAATATATTCTGCAAAGAAAAGAGGAAAAGGTAAAACTAAAAAACCAAAGGAGAGAACACATGTCGGTGGTGAATCCGACCAACCCCGTTGATTTTGTCAATGTAGTCTATGAACATATGATAAATTCGTTTCATAAGTTTTCTTCCGAAAAATTAGGTTACAATTACCCTTTTATTAATTTTATATATATATTAAAAATGCATCGTGAAGATACTATATACGTCTAGAGTTCAATACTTCAATAAGAGAATAATTTTATTTGTGTTTATTTTTGTGAACATCTATTTTTTAAATACGTAATAATCTTTAATAAATCGGCAGACGTAGAAGAGGGACTCAAAATTTCAAATTATGTAATGAATTTTTTTTAAAAGTATTAATGATATTTTATAAGTTTTGTTTTTTAAAAGTAAAAATAAAAATAAAACCATTTTTTTTTCTACCTCATTAGATATATTATAACCCTGCCCTTACTTTTATGTTGTTTATGCAATAATAATTTATACGTTGACATAAACACTTGATTTTCAAAGGTTTTGAGAATTGTAGTTATCCTTAATTATGATCGTGATTGTGATCATCCATAAGTAACTTAATTTGTAATAAAATTGTGATCTATACAAAAAGTACTAGCTACCATGATAATGATTGGAAATCAAGTTTATGTAAAATGACATGTACCCGTGTTTCTTTAATTTTTGGCCAAATTAGTCGATACGTGTCCAATGCCATTGATTTATGGATGAAAATGGTAACGATATCGACATACAATTCAATGTTCCATGTGTTGTATGTGTGTTAATCAGTTAGTGTAGGTTATCCTTGTATTTCCCGTGTCTAATGCGCGTCGTAGATATGTACGTGTACGAGAAAAAATAAAACAAATCGAAAGGTTAAAATGTTATATATAGAGTATCATTTTTTTCTACACATGATTGAACATATGTGAGGTGATAATAGCATTTAGGCATGAGTTTGTTAATTACTTATGTCTAAACATTTAATGTGTCACATGTCAAGCTAGTACGGTAGACCTTGTTTCAAGATCTTTATCAATGTTGAAATGCTACATCACATTTGGTTAACCGGGGCAGTCGCTTCTCGTCGGTTAGAACAGACGGAGCCGACGCCGATGACACGGAGCCGTCGGTTCGGTCCGTCGGTTTTGACCATCAGTTTTCCGACGCTCCATCGCTTTGTATGTGTGGGTCCCGCGCGAGTTTAATTGTTTTTTTTGTTTAGTGTGTAGAAATAAAGGTAAATTGGTAAATGTGGGACCCAAAAATTAAAGTGACGGGTCACTGATAGCAGGGATCCGTCAGTTTCAGTTAGTTTTGGAAAAAAAGCTGACGTGGCGCTGACGTGGCACGTCGGTTTCAGTTAGTTTCAGTCTTCTGTTGGAAATGGTCTTAGTATGCCATGTGAAAGTGGAGGAGATTAGATTGGACATTGTAGTACACGAGTTTATCCGTTTTCTTAAAGTAAAACATGTAACACGTACTAACTATTGACATTGACTATCATATTAACGTACGAAGAAAATAACTCGTGTTACAAGTCGTGTATGGTCCATGACTCCGTGAGATGTTAAAGTCCTTTTTTAGTACACCATGTGAGCTAGGCCTGTAAGCGAACTGAACGTTCGGCGAACTATTCGCGAACTGTTCGGCGGGAAGTTCGTTTATGTTCGTTCGCTTCGTTATATGAACGAACATGAACAAATTTTTACGTTCGTTTAATTATATGAACGAACATGAACACAGGTCTCGTTCGTTCATTTACGTTCGTGAACGTTTGATAACATGTTCATGAATGTTCGGTTAAATGTTCGTTTATTAACTAATAGTTTAATTAATTTATTACATATTTGTATATCTTATTTTGATTTAAGCTAAATTCAAAATATAATACTATTAAATATTTAGATCTTTTCATTTAATAATATTAAACATCTAGATATTTTTACCTCATATTTTACCCCACTCCAAACTCACCTCCACTAAATATGTTGCTCCTACCTACGATCGTAGCAAGAAAAAGGAGGTTATCTTCATATTTTGATCGTTTTGTAATGCTTAATATGCATTACAAAGTTTCAAGTTTTATAATATATATGTGTAGATGTGTATATATACGTTCGTTTACGTTTGTTGAGGTTTATTTAAGGAATTAACGAAGAAATGCATTACATTATGTGTTTGTTCGTGTACGTTCGTTTGTGTTCGTGAACAAACAAATTTTCTTAATGAACGAACATGAACAAAAAAATATGTTCGCTTATCCGTTCGTGTTCGTTCATTTGTTCGTCAAAACCTTAATGAACGAACACGAACAGACTCCGTTCGTGTTCGTTCGGTTCGTTTACAGGCCTAATGTGAGCTGATAAAAGGTTGAATCATTCAATGACACAATGTCATATGTGGAGTGTAGAGGATAATGAAGCATGGAACCGCAATTGTCAAAGATGAGAAGTATGAGGGTGAAAGTGTTATTTAAAATGGTACCATTCAGAAGAACTGTCCTAAAACATGGACCACGAAATTTGGACTAAAAAATTATACTACGTAACTGTGAAAAGTCACTAGTAGACTAGTAGTATTATTTATCGAGTAATGCTATATATGACCTACTTACTTATATCTAAAAAAGTAGACCTAGTTTTTTGATTGGTTGAATTTTTTTTTACTCTTAATCTCATCCAATTAATTTTTCAAACCCACCAATTACATCCTTAAGTCAACATTTAGTTCTACAACTTTAGGTCAACATTTAGTTCTACAACTTTAAGCCAACCAATCATTTTCCTTATTTATTTGTTATTCATATAATTTTTGTGCCAAATAAGCAGAACAAGGGAAACGCATTACTTATCTTAGGTGTTAGTGGCTTAGTGCTACTTATCAAGTTGAAGTAGATTAGTTTGTGTTTGGTTCGCAAAAGTTTTTAAGAAAATTAAATTCGTCAAAGGAAAAGAAATTCTAAAAACTTTGGCCAAGTGAATTTTGATGGATACTTACCGTTATCAATTACTCAACCAAACACAACAAATAATGGAATCTTAATTTGAATTTCATCGAATCCTTATCAATTCCGTGTGCTCAAAATGAGATATCCATTTTCCATGTTATCAGTCACGGTAATTTTATGTTAGTCAATAAATTGATATTTGATGTTACTATTCACAATATTTTTTAAAAGCCCACTATTAGTCAAACAAGTGTAAAGTCTGGGTCTAGTGCGACCGGTTCAACCCAATAACAATTATATGACAAATTACCAACAAGAAAAAGTGAGTGCGGTACAGTAACCAAAAGGTGGTGATTTGTACACCACCATTTTTTTGCCATACACCACTAAAATATATATTTTAGACCCTTTTACTCCTTGCAACTTAAAATTCTTCAAACACTCATTCACAACTTCAAAGGCAAAAATGTCCGAAATATAATTTTGGTGGTGTATGACAAAAAAGTGGTGGTGTACAAATCACCACCCATAACCAAATGATATTCGCATTATCCAAATTATACATAGAATTTATATACCAGAAGATTACCCGCTTAGTGCGGCGGACGATATTTTTTTCGTTTTGCAGTGTTGAATCAACAATCATTTCTAAGTTTGTTTGATGTACAAATACTAAAGCAAGAACATGAATGATAAAGAGATAAAGTACTTTTATGTTAAACATTTAATATTTTACAACTTTGCATTCCGCAATTAAATTTTTTCATTCGTAAGTCAATTTGTTGGTGTTCTTTATATTAGGAGTAATAGATTACATAGTTTAAGTGTAATCAGTTACACATATTGTGTCATTTTTATTGTGTCCGATATAGAATTATGTATATATATATATTTAGTTGGTTAAACGGTAATGATTAATTTGGTTAATCCGTATGAAGATTTAAATATCATAATTTGATTGTATTAAAACTTAGAATATTTTAATATACTCGGCTTTTTTACATTAATTAATAATATATGGAACATACAGTATATTTCAATATCCATTACTATGTCAGTCTTAAAAATTAAACTAAAGGGATAAGTATTTGTAACTTAACAATTAATTATGACATTAACTTTTATAACTAATTGCATTGATTTTGATTTAAGTATTTAAAATTTCATTAAAAGTATTTAAATGGGTAAAATAGTCATCTAAATTGTCTCCTTATTAAGGGATAAAGATTTAGGAGCGAAACATTTTATAAAGTACAGTAATAGATAAGTGCTACGACAAATTACTCCATCATCATCGTCATCATGATTATTTAATTAAAAAAAATAATGTCAAATGAGTTTCAAACACTAAACAAGTTCTTAAGTTTGAATTAAAATCAAGGTGGCAGCTGCCACCATATACTTTCCACTCGACGAAACTTCTTGATTCCTTCCAAACCCCACTCACTAATTTACTTGTCTATATAAATCCATCCCTCCTACATTTTCATTAACCATCTCAACTTAATTAATTCACATTCACATTCATTTTCTGCTTACTTTCGTTTAACTTACTACGTACCAATTTCTTCATTTTTGCAACTCAAATCAAACAAGACAATGGGTGTTGCCATGAAAAACGACCACGATTTGTTGTCGAAAATCGCAACCAACAATGGACATGGCGAAAACTCACCTTATTTCGACGGTTGGAAGGCTTACTACGCCAACCCTTTCCACCTTCAACACAATCCCACTGGCGTTATTCAAATGGGCCTTGCCGAAAATCAGGTACGTAGATACAACAACAACAGATTAAAACTAAAAAAAAATAATGAAAGATTGCATCAGAATTGTAATAAATTTTGAACCTTTTTGCTAATTTGTTTGTTTTTTGTTTTTATTTAGCTTACTTTCGATTTGATCCAAGAATGGATTAAGGCGAACCCAAGTGCATCAATATGTACTCCACAAGGTGTTTTTGATTTCAAAGAAACTGCTATCTTTCAAGACTACCACGGTTTGCCAGAATTTCGAACCGCCATTGCTAACTTCATGAGCCAAGTTCGAGGAAACCGAGTGAAGTTCGACCCTAACCGTATCGTCATGAGTGGTGGCGCCACCGGTGCTCATGAAACTGTGGCATTTTGCTTAGCTAATCCAGGGGAAGCGTTCTTAGTTCCAACCCCTTATTATCCAGGGTATGTATATGCATACAACTTCTATTGTAGCGAGCTGACCTATCAACCAAAAAGTTGTGGGTCATGTTCATTTAAGACAAACATTTACATTGCAAAATGAATATAAATTACAATGTGAGACTAAATTATTCGGTTTTGGAATTTTTTTCAGGTTCGATCGAGATTTGAGATGGCGAACAGGGGTTGAGCTTTTACCTGTTGCTTGTGAAAGCTCGAATAACTTCAAGATCACCCAAGAAGCTCTTGAAACCGCCTACGAGAAAGCAAAACTAGACAACATTAAGGTCAAAGGATTGCTTATAACGAACCCATCGAATCCATTAGGAACTCACTACGACAAGGAAACCTTAAAAGATCTCGTGAGTTTTATTAACGACAAGAACATACACCTCATATGTGACGAGATCTACGCAGGGACAGTAACGGCTGGTGATGAATTTGTTAGCATTGCGGAAATCATAGAGGAAGAGCCTGAATGCAACCGCGACTTGATTCATATAGTTTATAGCCTTTCTAAAGATATGGGGTTCCCGGGTTTTAGAGTGGGGATCGTGTATTCCTACAACGATAATGTCGTGAATATCGCACGCAAAATGTCAAGTTTCGGGCTTGTTTCAACTCAAACCCAACACATGTTGGCCTCTATGCTCTCGGATAATAAGTTCGTTGAGAACTTCATATCCGAGAGCAGAGTCAGGTTGGCCCACAGACATGATATGTTTACACGTGGGCTAGCCCAAGTCGGGATAGGAACTTTGGAAAGCAATGCCGGGTTGTTCTTTTGGATGGACCTGCGTCGATTTTTAAAAGAGCCAACTTTCGAATCCGAATTGACATTCTGGCGAATTATAATTAACGATATTAAACTCAATGTTTCGCCCGGCCAATCTTTTCATTGCTCTGAGCCTGGTTGGTTTCGTGTTTGTTTTGCAAATATGGACGATGAGACTACAATGATCGCGTTAAGGAGGATAAAAACATTTGTGCTAAAGAACAAAATGCTCGAGATCAAGACCAAGAAACAATGTTGGCAAAACAATCAACATCTCAGGTTATCGTCAAGAAGGCTCGACGATATCTTGACTCCTCATCATATGTCACCACATTCTCCTCTCGCCTGGATGTCGCCACATTCGCCGCTCGCCTCGCCACTCGTTCGGGCACAAAATTAGGCAAGAAGTATATGGTACAAGTGGTGTACGATATAGTGATATATAATGCAAGTCTTAATATATTAATTGCATTAGATATAGCAATGATTTTGACATAAAAGAAGGGTTGGGTGATATAGTGTGACAATTGTATAGTGTCTATCTATGACATGAATTATTTGGTGCATGACATGACATGACCTATTGTATTCAATAAATGTTGGAATAAGATTGATTAATATATTTGAAAGTAATTTGTTAATTCTAAAATCTAATCCAATTTTAATATGCTGTTGATCATGATTTTCAAAATATAAATTTGATGGTGGGAATATTAATATGGTTATTAGAGAGCTTAACTTATTGTACATAAAAAACAAATACCGAAGATGTGACTGAAGCCACGCAAAAGGTTCCAAGCAGTAACTGAAGGGCCGTCCCGGAAAAATAAAAAATAACTATATTATTATTTATCAATAAAAATAACAAACAAAAAGAAGAAATCGTTTGTGCTTATCAATCAACATTCTTGTTATCAAATCAACTAATGAACAATTGATGTTTAATATTGATATCGATATAATTATGACTAATAAAACTTACTTAAAATAAGATGGCTCCCGGTGGATACGTCGGTTTTTCGTCCATTTAAACCGACGGAACCGACAACAACATTAGCATACGTCGGTTGGTCTCCATCGGTTGAATCCGTCGGATATCCGACGATGTATCGTTTTTTTTCTTTTCCGATAATTAAAGGTAAATTGGTAAATGTGATATCCAAAAAATAAAGTGACTGTGTCACTGACATTAAAGGTCCGTAAGTTTCAATCAATTTTGGAAAAAGTTGATGTGACACTGACATGACCCAGTCAGTTTCAGTCACGAATGAAAGTGTCTAATGTTTTAATCTAAAGAATAAAGCAATATGAAGTGACCCGTTGCGCATATATATATTATCATTAACTTTAGGATCTTTGTTGATAGAATAACCATATAGATTTATTCAGGGGCGGATTTGATTAGTTAGCATGGGGTTCCCGGGGCCCCCCATGAGATTGGGCTTTTGATATAATTACTTGTTAAATTTTAACATAACCCAACATAAATTGTGATTAGGCCCCCCCTATAAATAGCTCATTATGAATGAAAAGGATTAAAATGGCCCCCTCTTTAAGGACATTATGCCAAGTATAATTAAGTTTTAATTTAAAAAAAAATTAGTGATAAACTTTTGCCCCCCATGACGTGAATTTCTGGATCCGCCACTGGATTTATTACTGTTTATATATACATAACTAATAAAGTTACACCGTTAAATAATATTGTAATATAATGTTATAGAAAGAAAACATTATATATTGGAAAACGGGTGGTACACAAAATTCAAAAGAATTCATGGTTTGAGGAACATCATATCAGCCTCAGAACATCCTAAATGTCGTTACCACTAAATCCGACCGACCAACATGTTTATTTTGGGCAGATAATCAAGCTCAATATTAATTAGTCGAATATCATACTTATTACTTCTACTTTGTTAAGTTACGAGGTTTTGATAAACAACGTTCTTAAGACAATGATTAAGTCAACCATAAATAAATAAATACAAACATTAAATTAATAGCAATTTTATAATAAGAGTTAATTGCATGGTTGGTCCCTATATTTTACACAAAATTGCACCGTTAGTCCCTATATTTTACTTTTTGCACCGAAGATCCAAAAACAAGAAAGTTGTTGCGTGGGTGGTCCCCCCTCCAACTAAAATGACTACCATACCCTTAATGTCCTATTTTTTGTCTTGATTCAAGTGAGGGTAATTTAGTCATTTTAGTTCGAGGAGGGACCAACTGCGCAATAACTTTTTTTGTTTTTGGACCTCCGATGCAAAAGGTAAAATATAGGGACTAACGGTGCAATTTTGTGTAAAATATAGGGACCAACCATGCAATTAACTCTTATAATAATAAAATGGAATATGTGAGTTATATTTAAAAAGTGATATTACATTATAAATTTTGAAGTTTTGAATTTTATTAAATGCTTTGATTATAATTATGATTAGCTTAATTAACCATTGCCCAAAGGGACATTGTTTATTAAAATCCATTTCGAAATTAGATGAATCACATGTTCATGGCCGACTAATGAGTTTTAGAGACAATTAGACCCATGACACAAATAGTTCAAATGTATGGAGTATATGGAACGTTTAACTCATTTAATTCTTCACTTAAAAGTGTTACTCTCTTAATACATCCTAATCCTAATAGAATAAAGTATGAAGGTTTTTATTTTTATTAAGTGTATGTATTACATTTTACATATTTTACTATTATATGGTGAGTGCTTTCAAAACTTTTATCGTATGTATCGAGTTAATAGTAGCATGTAAGTAGGGTCTAGAATGTAACACTTATCATTCTAAACACACACATTAACGTGTATTATCAATAAAGCTCTCAAGTTAAACATCAAACACATACACGTTCATATCATTTACATATGATTCGTTACTACGATATTGATGATCTTTTCACACATATAAAAGTTGCGCTATATATATATAGTCTAATCACGCAAATAGAATGATTTAACATATGCTCAAGATATAACACAGCATTTTGGATTTTCATCCATAACAACATAATAACGTTCTGGCAAATAAGGATTAAAATGTGGTTCATAAGTCCACGCTCTGTTACTTTCATTTGGCTTATTTTCGTCTTCTTTTTTCGGTTCTTCCTTCTTCGGTTCTTCCTTTTTCGGTTCTTCCTTCTTTGGTTCCTCCTTTTTCACTATCTCAAGGAATAAGAGATTCGTACAACACACCTTTTTTACTTTTTTGTATCCTCGTATCGGATCAAAGATCCCAACAACTGTCAGTTTCTGTTCATTCAAGTCTATATCTATGGATTGAATCCCTACACATATATAAATTACCGGTAAATTTGGAAATGCTAATTGAATTCTTGGTATGAAATTGTTAGTTTGAAGTATAAGTACTCACCTTTGACGCTAGAAATCGCCTTCATGACCTTCTTTTTACCTTTACCGTCATGTATGTCTACTCCATATATCACTTTCTGCTTTCAAAATACACAAACTTATATATGATCAAACCTATTCGATTTAACAAAAATTTGTGAAGACAAATTAAATATGTGTTTAAGTATCAATTTGAAAAAAGGTTTATGTTGTAGGAACTAAGTTAAATTTATAAAACTTACGAACTAATTATGTATGTACTAGGTGACCTATTGAATGTGTTGACCAGATCGATCTTTGAACGATGAGCGAGGCAGCTACATACAATCTATGCCACATCAGTATGACTAGTGTCATTTCATCGGTTTACATGTTATAGAGGGTAAGGCGTACGTACAATAGCGTACTCTCTGATTGCAAAATAATTGATATAAGTTGGTGCGTACAATATTAAAAACGATAAAATGGAATACTTACTAAAATATATTTACTATACTGCTTTTTAGAACGGTAAGACATATATAAACTATAGTAACAGCTAATGCATCGATACATAAACGACAAGTACCTCATCCCTCCAAACTTGATTATAGAATATTATGAATGTTCATATGAGACAGATAATGAGTGCAGAATTATGTGAAAAACTGAAGAAACAGAGAGAACAGAGTAAGGGTAGACACTTCACCTTTGGTTCAGCCATGTTTTAGGGGTAGCTAGTAGTGTAAGAAAGTGGGATTTTTTTGCTTAGAGAAGCAATTAGAGTGTGTGTTTTATAGGAAGAAAAATATAAGAAAGTTAGCATTTGCAAATGTCTTGGTCAAGAAGTATTGATTGATGTATATATGATTGTTTGTTTCTGAAAGCTCGGCGTGTGTCGGTTGAGGTTGCCGGAAAAAAATCTACCTTAAGCCAATGGAATGTGTACACTAGTTGAGGGAAGATTTACACTTATATACGTACCGAGCATCTAGCATCTCTAGATATAATGATCAATATGGAACAACGAAATGATGTGCGTACTTGAAAAAATTGACTCTAAAACGAGGTCAAGTCTAACAGGCACTCACGATACTTGTATTTTAAACTGATAGATCGTCATCGTACTTAGTTTTGTTACAAATGATCAAGCTAGATTTACTTTTGTAGGTCACTTAAGTAACCACATCCGTTTCGATTATAATCACTTAATGCAAAACTAAAAACAAGTGGATTAAAACAATGCTTCGATGTACAATAAACTCATTTTTGAAGTCCATCTTGGTGGCTACCTTTACAGAGGTATAAACCAACTAAGATGGCACTCCTACCACTAAGTTCTTTTCAATTCCGAAAAACGGTAGGACTCATCACAACCCATCAATAGTGCTTGATACAAACAAAGATGCAACGCTATCAAACTTTATGTAAATCATATCGATCCAAGTGTTTTTTTTAGTCAGATTCATTGATAGTCGATGTAGTTCACCCATACTTAACGAATGTGACATTTTTGTCTTAACCGGTCTCATTCTCAATGTAGACGTACCTTATCATATAACTTTGATCTTGTGGTCTTTTAATATTTCTTTTCTGATATGATCTTCTAATAATTCTTTTCTGATAGTTACTTTGATATTATTTGCTAGTGATTAGGAGTGGAGCTGAGATACGTTCATGATGGTGATGGGTTAAAAAAATTGTTCTTTTTCTTCATTTTTGAGGTGATATAACTTATAAAATATCATTAATAAGAAATTTTCAATATTACATAGTTTAGAATTTATCGAAGAGGGGGCAACTGCCCCTTCCCCTTCGACATCCGCCTCTATTAGTGACAAAATTTTCAATCATAGGTGTTTAATTAGATATACTTGGTTATTATTATGTATTACTAGCTTGTTTACTCTCAAGCGAAAAAAAAAAACATAACATTGTTTCTCGAACTAATTAAAAGAATCGTGTACATAAATAAAACATGTAATCGAAACATCAAAATTAAAGACTTTTGTGATTCTTGCATAAGTGCTAAAAACTGAGAATAAATAAATGTGACAAACAAATAAAAAAAAACATATGAAATCTATGGTTAGATTTCAATATGGAACCGGTGTGGCTATCTTATTCACTTGATCAAGAACACCAAGTGTTTCAGCTCTACTCCTTACAATCCGATGAAACAATTCGATCACTTGCATTTGCAGCGCCGCCAATCCCTCCTCCATACTCCAACAAATCTCTCCCATTTCCGCCACTTGTGCCGCCACTTCCTCCGCCTTCTCCACCTCTACCGGAAACTTAAATCCCTCCGCGAACTCCACCAAAGTTTTCGCCAATTTCTCTAATCTTTGTGTTTCTTCCAACAACCCACTCCTCCCTTTCTTCTCTTTTTTCTTCCAATCTTCACCAATTTTGTCCTGCAATCCGATCATGGGTTGCGCCCAGGCGAATTGCTTTGATAATTGCAAATGTGCTGCCAGCCCGGTACGTTCTTGACATGGAATCGCGGCCACCATGGCCCACATTACGAAAACCAAAACCGAGCTCATTAAGTAAACCGGTACAACCAAACCTGTCGGCTCACCGCCACGTGGCACCGCTAGATTGGAGGACATAGCCTATTTTGAACAGCAAAATCATTTGTTAATTTATTACGTATAGTTGTAACAATCTTTATATATAAATTATAAGAGGTAATGTAATTTTTTTCTTTATTGTGTATATATAATATATTGTTCTATTTTAATTATAACTCTAACACCAAGCTAGATGATTACATTTTGATAGTACGCATTTCTATTTTCTCATAATTTCTTTAATTTTATCGATCTGATTTTAGACGTATATATCATCACTCAGTTACAACTTATAACCCTATAAGATATTTACCAAATCACACCTGAATTTGCTTAGAGGCCGACCACGACTTAGCGAATGAATACGATAACGACTTTAGGTTTCCAATCGTTGTATGATCTTTCGACGATGCAGGAGCTGCGGCGGATTTCGTGTGTTGGTGGTTCTCTTTATCGTCGATATGAATCGACGATAATAAAGTGTTCAACGCCTTTTTCGCCCTTTTGACGTGTCCTTCTCCAATTGGTTTTTGTTGAAGCGAATCAACAGCAATTTTGGCCAATGTTTGCCAGTGTAGAAGTAAATCAATCCCATGAATAATAGCAGTGCATATATCAAGAGCTTTTACCGTACGATCAAGATGTTCGGGAATTAAACGATCAAGTGGCGATTTAGTGAAATTGTTAGCGTCACGGCCCATGATTACAACCGCCTTGAATTCGGCCTCGACACATAGAAATATGTCGAGAAGTTTACGAAACCATGCGATGGATAATGGTGTTTCGGGTAGGTCGCTAGATGAGGCGTCTTCGGGAGGGTGGAAGAGTTCAGAGAGGCGGTCAGCGACGTGTTTCTGGAATTGTTCGAGGTCTTCGACTTCGTTTTCGTAAACTACTTGGTTTCGACGGATGCTGATCCGGTTCAGGAATGATCCTTGATTGTCTGTTGGTGGCATTCTTGTTTGTGTTTGTGTTTGTTTGGTCGGAAATGAGAGAAATTTTTTGTGCGAGATAAAAGAGGTTATTTTTGGAGGAAATTACGGTTGATTAATGTTTGATTTGAATGGTTTATGATGAACGATTTTATCGTGTTACATTTGTAAACATAATCCTATAATGATTAACATTTCGATTTACGATATTACCCTTTATATACAAATGGCCAATTAAAATCGTTGAATTACCGTGATATTTTAAAGGTTTTATCGTGGGTTTAGCTTGACATGAACTATTCGAAAGACATTAACATCGAAAAAGGTTTACGAAAAATCGAAAATATGTAGTAATGATGCAAGTTGCCCATTATCATCTATTTATAATTTTTATCATAATTTTTCGTAAGAAAAGAAAACATAAAGAGAAGACAAAGCTACAAACCTCTCCTCACGTACTTATATTTATTTATAGGTCAAAACTCAAAAGCAATTTAATTTTATAGTCCACTAAGACCATTGCCAACGGTCCGTCTGTGAGGAGCATCGGTTGGGCCGACGCAACCGACGCCGTTGGCACGGGGCATCGGTTGCTCGGCGTCGGTGGGCTGCGTCGGAAAACCGAAGGTGAAGGGAAAACAGAGGGGCCCGCGTCGGTGTGCAAAACGGCTTCAAAAAGATAAAAAAAAAAATGTACTTTGTATCCGTTGGCTAGGGAGAAAAAAAATTAAACTTCATCCATTTTTAAACACTATATATACACACAACTATCAACATATTTTTTAACCAATTTTCACTCAACAATATATACACACTTCTTTCAACACAATTTTAATCCATTTCTGTAACATCCGTAAATCGGACCTAGTTGTTTTATACTCCCTCCGTCCCAGATTAAGTGTCCTGTATCAGATTTGGAAGTCTTTCTTTTTCAACTTTGACCTTAAATATTTTTGTTTGTGTTATATATTACTTTATGAAAATTATACCAATGAAAATATATTAAAAATCCAATCCATACATATATTTTGCATCAAGTATTATATAACACAAACAAAAATATTTAAGGTCAAAGTTGAAAAGAGAAGACTCAAAAAGTCAAACCAGGACACTTAATTTGGGACGGAGGGAGTATTATTTTGTGATTTGAAATTAATATTAACGTGTTTGGAAATAATATTGTTTGAATTAATTGCGAATAAATAGGAAATAAGTTTCAGGACTTATTGTGGTTGATAAAATATTAAGTGATTTAAATTAATAAAGTTGACGGTAAAATAAAAGTTTGGACTCGTAAATGGTTTTCGGGTTCCAGACAATAGGTTGAGAAGGGGTATTAAATTATACCCGTGTAATTGAAGGTCGATTTTGAGAACCGACTTATTTCCTTTTATATAGTTTCATTTCTTTCATTTTTGAAAACTAAAATCATAGAATCAAAGAAATACAAAACCCAAACTTTGAACAAAAATTATGTTGTGCTCCTGATTCGAATTCATCATCATAATCGGGTTGATTTCACCATCATCATCATAACAAATTTGTAAGTGTTTCTCATGAATACAAGGTTAGGATTTAGTGAAATTAATGATTGAAATTGCGATATGTGCTTTTAGTTGTTGTTAGAAACTGTTATTAGTTGTATATAATCGATTAGAAACCTGAAGACATTGATTTGAGAAAGTTTGATTAGGAATTAGGAAGAACAGAAAGAACAGGGTTTGGGACGAAGGCCTGTGGCCGGCGGTCAAGATGTTTAGCCGGCGGTCAGGAATTGTTTTGGGCTGAAGGACACGAAATTGATTTAGCCGGCGGCTAAATGGCCCCAAGGCAGAAAACTATTTTTCGTGACAAACCTTATTTTAAACACTTTTTCGTGTTTTAGCGGTGACTAGTGAGTGAAGTGACTTAATAAATATTGTAACTAGATAACATAATTGTGCGATGTTACAATCGAGATAAGTTGTAATATAATTGCGATGACATAAGTGTTAATTATCATGATTGATATGATATATTGTGTATTGAGATAATGTGATATGTTATATGATTATAACATGTGTTGATTATTATAACGAGTTCGTTGTTGATACCAAGTTACTGACTTGTGTATTTTGTTGTGATTCTCAGATGGTGAGAAGGCTCAGTAATATTAGACTTCTGAGCTTGCAGCTGAGGTATTGGTGAGTGGACTCGTACTCTCAGTGTGATTTAGTTGTAACATATTTGGTTACAACAAGTTATCATAGTGATATTGTGATAGTGATTGTTGACTGTGAACTGGTGAAATACACGTGTGATAAGTGATGTGTTGCCATTGAGCATTCTGTGATTCGGAGGTCAACTTGCCTGATTAGTTGGACTGGGTTGCTACAGGTTAGTCAATGTGAGATTTGTGATCATGTGTTGAGAATGGAACACATATTGACTAAAGGTAGCAAACAGTTATCGGTAAAGCCACTGTATTGGCCTGCAGTTGGTTGTAAGGGTTCTTGGTGCCCTCCCGGGTCTCAGCGGTGTCACAAGGACCACCGATCCTCTTGGTGATGTTGTGTCAGTGTCTATGTGATATTTGTGATAATCAGTGTTGTTATACTGAGTTGTACTGATTGTGACAGGTTAACTCACTTAGCTTTGTGCTAATCCCATCATTTACCCTTACAGGTCTTGAGATGATTTGGACTGAGCAGGGAATGGACTGAAGAATGTTTGACTACCAAGTGTTACTCTGATATTTAATTTTATAGATCGGTGTTGTTCTTGTTTTTATATAACACCCAAATTGATAAATTGTGTTTTAAATTAGTTGAACTTTTATGTTTTGATCGATTAAAGTTTAAAAAATTTGGACAGACGCTTCCGATATATTGTATTTAAATAACTATGAAATGAGGGGTTTTATAAGTTGGTATCAGAGCATAGGTTTGGGTGAATTGGACATTGGTAAGTGTTCAATCCCAAATCTATTTTGTGTTAAGTCAAACATTCTAAAGTGTGGGATTAGTAGTGGTATGGGAAAGTGATTATATAAAGTGTACTAACCTATAACAAGATGCAAGGTTGTTGTTTTGATTGCAGAGACGGAGGAACATGAGTAATTGACTGGTATTCTCAATGGTTCCTCGATCTTTGTGAGCCCAAGTGTATCAGGTACTTCTTGATAAGCTTGTTAAATTTGAATAAGCTTGAATTGATTACTTTGCTATGATATTGTAACACCCTGAATTGGGCCCAGTAGAATCAGGTAATTATTTAAATTTAAATACGTAAATTTAATTATTTAAATACGTTTGATTGTGAAATTAATAGGTAAATAAGTCTCAAGAGATATAGTGACTAGTAAAATATTATTTGTTTTAAATTATCTTAGACGACGGTAAAATAAAATAATTTTCTCGCAATTGGTATTTAGGTTCCAGACAATAGAGCTGAGAGGGGTATTATATGGTACTGTAATTAAATGAGGTGGGCTGTAATAAAAGGAGGAGGCCGATATATTTTCCCCAAATTCTCATTTCTTACTTAGTTTCAAAACCTAACTCAATTCATTTCAAATCAAAAGCTAGTATCAAATTGATTGAAGATTGAAGCTTGTAATCACTAAGATAATCCTCCTCATCATCTCATTCTTGCTTCCTCTTTATCTTGTAAGTTATATTTTATATATATGATGAGTTTTAAGCAAATTAGTGATTATAATGATTTGAAGCTTGATGAGCTAAATAGATGTGGTATATCGATTTAATGATGATGATTGAACTTCTTGTACTCGATTACATGAAAAATATGATAGATTTCTTGAGTTTTTAGTTTGAATGGAAATTTTTAGGTTAGATGTGATTTGAATGAATTGTGTTGATTAGATGAATGAAACTATGTTATATGAGGTTACTAGATGTTATAGTAGCTAAATATTGGTATAGAATGGAGTTATAAATGGGTTTTGGTCGATTTTGTGATTTTGGCTCGAACATGAATAGTGCAGAATTATGCAACTGCGCAGGTCTGGAAGACGAGGGAATACGATCGTATTCCAGGGAGTACGTTCGTATTCCAGGGAGTACGGCGTATTCCCAATCGTATTCCCAATCGTACTCCTTAAATAAAGGTCTGATCAAAACTGAGCTTGTAAATGGTCGAGAATACGGCGTATTCCCTTGAATACGGTCGTATTCCCGGGAGTACGGCGTACTCATGGAACGTACTCACGGGAGTACGGCGTACTCAATTGAGTTCGATCGTATTCCCATGGTTTGACTGGGCAATTTTCAATTGAGCTTAATTATGTAATTTAGTTTGTACATTGTATTTATATTGCTTCGTATATGCTTGATTGTGGATATTAAGTAAATATAAAATGATTTTGGAGATTGATTTGGATTTCTCGTATGTTTCAGAACCGCCGAAGACTCAATAAAGTTAGAATTTTGAGTGGAGACGGGATCGATACAGGTGAGTGGACTTTGATCTCTCACTATATTTAGTGATCACTTATGTGGTTACTCCAAGTGTTAATTGTTGCATTCGTGTGTTAAGTGTTTTGTGAATTAGTAAGCAAGTGTTAAGAGATCTATTGATAATTGTGTTAAAGAGGTCAACTTGTTGGACGTTGTGTTACAGGTTAGTCAACACAAGAGTTGTGAACATGTGTTGTGAATAGAGCTTGTGTTGACTAAAGGTAGCAAACCGTTATCGGTTAACCACTGTATTGGCCTGCAGTTGGTGTAAGTGTCGCTTGGTGGGCCACCGCGGCTGAGGGTGCCACAAGGGCCACCGATCCTCTAGTGATGTTGAGTCAATGTGTTAAATTGTTGTAGACTCATGGTGTTAAACTAAGTGTAGTGTTAGTAATGAGTTAACTCACTTAGCTTCGTGCTAATCCCTCGTTGTTTACTCCTTGCAGGTTATTATATTTTGTAAAGGGCGGGTCTCGGAGTAAATTGAAGGAATGTTCGACAATGATGAAACTCTGATGAATTTTGTACTACTTTAAATGTTTTGTTAAAGTAACGCCCATCTAATTGTGTAACACCCGCCAAATTAGGACTAGTAATTAGTGCCTAATCATACGTTAATACATGTAATTAGTTCTGTGTTAGGCTAATTAATGTATCGAATTATATATATTGTTGAATATATACGAAAATGCGATTTGGTTAAATCGTACGCAATTTAAATCGAATGTATTTCGATTCAATTTAATACGGACGTTGGTGACCAACTTTATTAAATAACGCTTTTATGTCAAAAATATTATTGTGATAATATTTCGTATTCATTCGTATCGTACAAACAGAACTTACACGATTTAAAATATTAAAACGCGCAAACTAAATAAACAAACTTACATTTTATAACTCAAATATAAATTGATTTGTAAAGTATTTAACTAAAACAATCGCGTAATAAATTTTATTTTAAAACTTATAATTAAAATGTAAAATAATTGTTTAACGATTAAAAGACGGAGAAAACGAACACCACGCGGAACGCGGGGCACAAACTGAAAAGTGGGGATAACCCCCACCTCCCACTCACTTTTCTCATTTCTCTATCATCTCTCTCTCTCTCTTCTCTTATTTTTCTCCAAAACCACCAAAATACCACAAATCACTAAAACCGCAAATAACACCATTATACGCGCTCGAATCACCAAGATTTTTAGAGATTCACGACCACCTCGCGACGATCTACATTTCTATCCTTCCGGATTTCCATTTCGGCAACTTGTAAGTTTCCGACAAAATCCCGAAATCTCTCGAATCTTAGTATTTTTCACTTGTGGTTGTTTATATAACATATATATGTCCCTTACTAAGTATATAACACGATTTCATAGCTTAAAAACGAGTTTAAAACGGAATTTTGGCCGGAAAAACATTAACAGCCGGACTTTCTGGGCTGGTGTTCATCCATGCGACACAAGCCTTGTGTCGCATGTTGTGTCGTATTTTGGCCTTTGTGTCGCATAAAATCCCTGTGTCGTACCTTATGTCGTACCCAATAATTAGTGTCGCAAGTCTTGCGACACAACCACTATGTCGCAAACTCCATACGACACAATCACTATGTCGCTGTTGAATCAGCATCTCGCATCTATGCGACACAACCATTGTGTCGCATAGACATTGTGTCGCATTCCTATGCGACACAACCCTTGTGTCGCATAACCACTTTTGTGTCGCATATTGTGTCGCAAAACACAGAAAACTCAGATTTTTACTAAGTGTCGAGACTCGAAATTTATCACTCGACTTTACCCGAATTCAGATCCCAGATGCGTTTTTCGTCAAAGCAATATAGTAGAAATAAAAATTTTCCAAGCTGACCTGGCAGCTCGACCCCAGCCAGGGGCTGCCGCCCCTTGGACCCCGCTACCAGGGGCGCTGCCCCCGGACCCCCGTACTTAGATTCCGTAACGGCTTCTAAAACACAATCAAAACACATTTTTCAAGTAAAACGCCACGAAATCAAAATAATAATAGTTGAGATTATTATTACAAATCCGTCACCAACGGGCCGTACATGTTTTCAAACACTTAACAAATCAACCAAATCGTAGTAATTTGGACATATATATAGTTGTGTAACAACTACAAGGGTGATCTTTTGAGATACCCAATCATGTTTATAACCATCGCGTGTCGTGGACACCCTCAGGTTACAAGTCTTTGGACTTCATACTCGGCTAATCAACTTACGTTTGTTTAAACGCTTTCAGACTCAGGTGAGTCTCATAGCCCCTCTTTTACTGTTTTACTCAGGGGTGTGATATATTGCTCAACTTTTACATGTGAACGCAAGTACAAACATTTCACATACTACATGAGTTTTTCGAAACTAATCTTTTAAAGTCCTCCGTCAACATAGTTGTTAATACGTTGTAGCGTGAATATTAGTATATGGTACCATATAGGATTGACCCACCTCATCCGGGTTAGCAAGCACTAACCGGGTAAACGGATGTACTAATATTTGGGAAGACGAGTGTTGATTAGGCACTCGTGGAGGCACCTCGCCCGGAATTCTCTATAGGGGACCCGGCCCTCGAGTTAAGCTCAACTATGTGCTCATGGCTGTATACACGATTATTATCATTTAATTGCTGGATGCAATTCATTATTTAATTGCTGGATGCAATTCATTATTTAAATCTTGCGGTTCATACGATATTACTTGATTTCAAACCTGTGAGCTCACCAGCTTTATAGCTGACCTTTTAGCATATATCGCAGGTACCCAGCAGTAGGATGTTTCTGCTTCAGGACTTTAGCTCGAGTCAGCATACAGACGATTGAGATTTTCTTGCATTAGTATATTTTGTACAAGTACATATGTACTGAAATCTCATTTTATTTAAACTCGAGCTATGTAAAGCTTTAATTGTTGTAAACATTTCAGTTATCAATATATTTTGTTAAAACGACGCATATAGAGTCGTTTACTATATATCTTTGTGTCTTGTTATTGATTAGTAACACCCAAATCAAGCTTCCGCAAATCATCAAATTTGGGGGTGTTACAGATTGGTATCAAAGCCTAAGGTTATAGTGAACTAGGTTGCATTTAGTGGGCCTAGACTATGACCATTAGGTGGTATTCCTTATTAGGTATAACTGGTTCAGCGATTACATCATACGAGTTTAATTTAACATAGCCTGATCAACTATGTACAATTAAGCAAAGATGATGTAAGACCTGAAAGTAGTTATGGCTGAACGGGGTACGATAGAAGACTCTGACCTCGAGCGAACCGAGAGTTAAACATGTTTATGCTAGACACTCAATAGGCTATATTATATAGGAACTATATGAATATAGGCCTCAATCTTACTAACGCTTTGTCTCAGAAATGGCAAACACACCATCAAATTCATCTCGCTCTCAATCTGGGTCGCAGAACCCAAGGGTAGCTAGGAGGAACGCCAGGTTGCCTCGAGCTGGCCCGTACCCTACTCACCTCACCTTGCCGGCTTTAGCCGCTAGGGTGAACCAACACGAGCAGCGACTTCGCACCATGGATGTCGTGCTGCAGGAAACGAACGAAAACTGGAGACTTACATCACTTGAACGCATCGAACAAGTCTCCGACGACCTTGAAACCACAAATAACAACATGGATGTCCTTCGCAACAAAGTAATAGCGATAAGCGTGGAAAATGCCCTCCTGCGTCAAAGGATGGAAGAATGTGAACAGCGTTCACATGAAGCAGAAGAGTATGCCCGTGGACTAACGCAACGACTAGCACTAGCAGAAGATAACGCCCGTCAAGCTAGCAGACTTGCAAACACTGTGGACCGTCTTGTCACGATGATGGAACAAATTAATCTACGTTAAGGCTAGTGTAGTCCTTGTCTTGTAATCTATCCTGTAATCTAGTAACTATCTACGCGCTACTCTATAATTCGGTCGGATGTAACAATTCCCGACGCCTTTTGTAACACATCCATAGGATGTAACCTTTGAACTCTTATTAGCTATCAAATATTCCTTGTTGTTCAACTCATATTAATTGTCATTTTTCCATATTGATGTCATGTATTACTGCTTTTATACATGTACATCTATAACAAATACAACTTTCCGACGAAATCTCATGTATCTTCATTTCTTTTATTGAAGAATCATGCCGCCAAAGTCAAGACCATACACCGATGCTCAGCTTACATCTCTTATAACCCAGGCTGTTACTGAAGCCTTGGCTCGGAATACCCCTCAAAATTCCACCAGAAACAGCGATGCCGCTGAAACCACTACTGCTAAACCTTGTTCTTACAAGGACTTTCAAAGCTGCAAACCCTCCAGTTTCAAGGGTTCTGAAGGAGCCATCGGACTGATCAGATGGTTCGAAAAGATGGAAACTGTTTTCCGTGTCAGCAAATGCGCGGAGAACGACAAAGTAAACTTCGCCACCTGCTCTCTCAAAGATGATGACCACTCTTGGTGGAACTCATATACCCAATCAGTGGGTGCTGACATTGCCTACCAACTCTCTTGGGAGGATTTGAAAGCAAAACTCACTGCCAAATACTGCTCAATCGCCAAACTCCAAAAGCTAGACGAGGAGTTCTGGAACCTAAAGGTTCAGGGTGGTGATATCGATGGTTATACCACCAGGTTCCAACAACTTGCCGCCCTCCGCCCAGCTATGGTAAGCACCGAACCTGATAAAATCAGGAAGTACATCCTTGGCCTTCCTGAGCCTGTTCGGGGGCATGTTGCCTCTTCCAACCAAACCACCATTGACGGTGCAATCCTATTGGCCCAAGACCTGATGTCCATGAGCCAAGATTCTGAACCACCCACTTCATCCTCTCAAAACAACAAACGAAAGTGGTCTGACTACCACAACAACCACTCCAACCAACAAAACAAGAAACCCGACACCATCAAAGCCTACAACACCACCACTGACATCACACGGGGCTACACTGGGAACAAACCCTATTGTTCCAAGTGCAGCCGTCATCATGAAGGCTCCTGTGGCCCCTTTTGCAACAATTGCAAGAGGTACGGCCATCTCACCAAAGATTGCAATTCTCCTGCCAACAACAATTCCAACAACAACACCAGACCACCCAAAGTCTGCTTTGAGTGTGGGAAACCAGGGCATTTCAGGGACACATGCCTAAAGCTGAAGAACAACAACAACAACCGCAACAGCAACAACAACAACACCCGAAGCAGAGCCTTCGTCATCAAATCTGGGGACGCCCGCCAAGACCCGAACGTGGTCTCGGGTATGTTCCTCCTCAACAACTTACATGCTTCTGTTCTATTTGATACTGGTGCTGATAGAAGCTTTATCTCTGATGACTTTTACCCACTACTTGACATCAATCCTGTTGCCTTAGATGTTAAGTACACTGTAGAGCTAGCAAATGGGAAACTTATAGAAACCAATAGTGTGATACCTAATTGCACTTTAAACCTTGCTGACGAAACCTTTTCCATCGACCTTGTACCCATTGAAATCGGGAGTTTTGACGTCATCATTGGAATGGACTGGTTGTCCAAACACCGAGCAGAAATCGTTTGTTACGATAAGATCGTCCGCATTCCACTCACTGCCGGTGGAACCTTGATCATACAGGGGGAGACCGGTGGGACGGGACTCAATATCATCTCTTGCTTAAAAACCCGAAAATTCCTGAGAAAGGGTTACCCTGCAATACTCGCACACATCACAGAGAAGAAGTCGGAGGAGAAGCGACTTGAGGATGTGCCAATTGTTAGAGACTTTCCCGAAGTCTTTTCGGAAGAACTACCTGGTTTACCTCCACCTAGACAGGTTGAGTTCTCAATTGATCTCGTGCCGGGTGCAGCACCGGTGGCCCGTGCACCGTATCGTTTAGCCCCATCCGAACTTCAGGAGTTGTCCGCTCAGTTACAGGAACTCCTGGATAGAGGATTCATTAGACCGAGTTCTTCACCTTGGGGAGCTCCGGTCTTATTTGTTAAAAAGAAGGACGGTTCATTCAGAATGTGCATCGACTATCGAGAGTTGAACAAATTGACCGTCAAGAACCGTTATCCACTTCCTCGCATTGATGATTTATTCGACCAACTTCAGGGTTTAAGTTTCTACTCAAAAATCGACCTACGATCTGGCTATCATCAGTTACGAGTTCGCGACACCGATATTCCGAAAACTGCTTTCAGAACTCGTTACGGGCACTACGAATTCCAAGTGATGCCCTTCGGTCTAACCAACGCACCGGCTGTATTCATGGACCTCATGAACCGGGTGTGCAAACCGTACCTCGATAAGTTTGTCATCGTCTTTATTGATGACATACTCATTTACTCGCGCAACGAGCAAGAACATGCGCAACACCTCAAAACCATCCTTGAACTACTTAGACACGAGGAGCTTTACGCCAAATTCTCTAAGTGTGAGTTCTGGATTCAAACAGTTCAATTCCTTGGTCACGTGATCGACAGTCAGGGAATTCACGTTGACCCATCAAAAATCGAGGCTATCAAAGACTGGCAAGCACCCACCTCTGCAACTGAAGTACGACAATTCTTGGGTCTTGCTGGGTACTATCGGCGATTTATCGAAAATTTCTCCAAAATAGCTCAACCACTCACGACACTGACTCAGAAGGACAAGAGGTTCGATTGGACCGATAAACAAGAGTCAGCCATCCAACTTCTGAAACAAAAGCTTTGCAGTGCTCCAATTTTATCCTTACCCGAAGGCACCGATGACTTCGTGGTATACTGCGATGCCTCTCACCAAGGTCTCGGTTGCGTACTGATGCAACGAGATAAAGTCATTGCTTATGCCTCACGACAGCTAAAAATTCACGAAAAGAACTACACCACTGATGATCTCGAACTTGGAGCTGTCGTTTTTGCTCTCAAAATCTGGAGACATTATCTCTACGGCACTAAGTGCACAATCTTTACCGATCACAAAAGTCTCCAACATATATTCGATCAGAAGGATCTCAATATGAGGCAACGTCGATGGGTCGAGTTGCTTACCGATTACGACTGCGAGATCAAGTACCATCCAGGGAAGGCAAATGTTGTAGCCGATGCCCTTAGTCGAAAGGAACGACCAAAACCACTTCGAGTCCGAGTTCTCAGTATGACCATTCACAACGATCTTACCATTCAGATTCATACCGCTCAGATCGAAGCCTTGAAACCTGAAAACATCAAAAATGAAGCCTTACGGGGTATTGACAAACAATTTGAAATCAAATCTAACGGGATTAGGCATTTCTCAAACCGAATCTGGTTGCCTAATTTCGGGAACTTACGAGACTTGGTGATGGATGAGGCTCACAAGTCCAAATATTCTATCCATCCGGGATCCGATAAGATGTACCACGGAATCAAGGAATTTTATTGGTGGCCGAACATGAAAGCCGAAATCGCCACTTATGTCAGCAAATGTCTTACTTGCTCGAAAGTCAAAACCGAACATCAGAAACCTCCTGGTTTACTCCAACAACCTGAAATCCCTGAATGGAAATGGGAACAAATTGCCATGGATTTCATAACCAAACTACCAAAGTCGTCGAACGGTTGCGATACCATTTGGGT
The DNA here is from genome assembly GCA_949592205.1 of Helichrysum umbraculigerum. Lineage (NCBI taxonomy): Eukaryota > Viridiplantae > Streptophyta > Magnoliopsida > Asterales > Asteraceae > Helichrysum > Helichrysum umbraculigerum. The sequence continues at coordinate 9,940,136 of CATIUR010000004.1, read as the reverse complement.
GATCGTCGATCGTCTCACCAAATCTGCTCATTTCCTGGCAATCAAGGAAAACGATAAAATGGAACGTCTTACACAAATCTATATCAAGGAAATCGTTTCTCATCACGGCGTTCCAATCTCGATCATCTCTGACAGAGATGCCCGTTTCACTTCTCGTTTTTGGCAATCACTTCAGAAAGCTTTGGGTACTCGCCTTGACATGAGTACCGCATACCATCCTCAAACCGACGGCCAAAGTGAACGAACCATCCAAACCCTGGAAGATATGCTACGCGCCTGCGTAGTTGATTTCGGTACAAACTGGGAAAAACATCTACCGTTGTGCGAATTCTCGTACAATAACAGTTATCACGCCAGCATTAAGGCTGCACCTTTTGAGGCACTGTACGATCGTAAGTGCCGATCACCGATCTGTTGGACTGAAGTGGGAGATAGTCAACTCACTGGTCCTGAACTCATACACGCCACCACTGAGAAAATTGTGGAAATCCAAAACCGACTCAAAGCCGCACGTGATCGTCAGAAAAGTTATGCTGACGTGAGACGCAAACCACTCGAGTTCCAAGTTGGGGATCGAGTACTCTTAAAAGTATCGCCTTGGAAAGGCGTCATCCGTTTTGGCAAACGCGGGAAGTTAAATCCCAGGTATATCGGGCCTTTTGAGATCCTCGAACGGATTGGCCCCGTAGCTTATCGATTGCAGCTGCCATCCGAACTCAGCAGCGTGCACCCCACTTTTCATATTTCGAATCTGAAGAAGTGTCTGTCTGATGAGACACTTATTATCCCACTAGATGAAATTCGTGTTGACGATAAACTCCACTTCGTTGAGGAACCCGCTGAGATTATGGACCGTGAGGTCAAACAACTGAAGCAAAGTCGTATTCCCATCGTAAAGGTCAGATGGAATTCGCGGCGTGGTCCGGAATTCACCTGGGAACGGGAAGACCAAATGCGACTCAAATATCCTCAACTTTTCACTGATTCTACATCAAACACGACTTCGAACTAAATTTCGGGACGAAATTCTTCTAACAGGGGGAGAATGTAACACCCGCCAAATTAGGACTAGTAATTAGTGCCTAATCATACGTTAATACATGTAATTAGTTCTGTGTTAGGCTAATTAATGTATCGAATTATATATATTGTTGAATATATACGAAAATGCGATTTGGTTAAATCGTACGCAATTTAAATCGAATGTATTTCGATTCAATTTAATACGGACGTTGGTGACCAACTTTATTAAATAACGCTTTTATGTCAAAAATATTATTGTGATAATATTTCGTATTCATTCGTATCGTACAAACAGAACTTACACGATTTAAAATATTAAAACGCGCAAACTAAATAAACAAACTTACATTTTATAACTCAAATATAAATTGATTTGTAAAGTATTTAACTAAAACAATCGCGTAATAAATTTTATTTTAAAACTTATAATTAAAATGTAAAATAATTGTTTAACGATTAAAAGACGGAGAAAACGAACACCACGCGGAACGCGGGGCACAAACTGAAAAGTGGGGATAACCCCCACCTCCCACTCACTTTTCTCATTTCTCTATCATCTCTCTCTCTCTCTTCTCTTATTTTTCTCCAAAACCACCAAAATACCACAAATCACTAAAACCGCAAATAACACCATTATACGCGCTCGAATCACCAAGATTTTTAGAGATTCACGACCACCTCGCGACGATCTACATTTCTATCCTTCCGGATTTCCATTTCGGCAACTTGTAAGTTTCCGACAAAATCCCGAAATCTCTCGAATCTTAGTATTTTTCACTTGTGGTTGTTTATATAACATATATATGTCCCTTACTAAGTATATAACACGATTTCATAGCTTAAAAACGAGTTTAAAACGGAATTTTGGCCGGAAAAACATTAACAGCCGGACTTTCTGGGCTGGTGTTCATCCATGCGACACAAGCCTTGTGTCGCATGTTGTGTCGTATTTTGGCCTTTGTGTCGCATAAAATCCCTGTGTCGTACCTTATGTCGTACCCAATAATTAGTGTCGCAAGTCTTGCGACACAACCACTATGTCGCAAACTCCATACGACACAATCACTATGTCGCTGTTGAATCAGCATCTCGCATCTATGCGACACAACCATTGTGTCGCATAGACATTGTGTCGCATTCCTATGCGACACAACCCTTGTGTCGCATAACCACTTTTGTGTCGCATATTGTGTCGCAAAACACAGAAAACTCAGATTTTTACTAAGTGTCGAGACTCGAAATTTATCACTCGACTTTACCCGAATTCAGATCCCAGATGCGTTTTTCGTCAAAGCAATATAGTAGAAATAAAAATTTTCCAAGCTGACCTGGCAGCTCGACCCCAGCCAGGGGCTGCCGCCCCTTGGACCCCGCTACCAGGGGCGCTGCCCCCGGACCCCCGTACTTAGATTCCGTAACGGCTTCTAAAACACAATCAAAACACATTTTTCAAGTAAAACGCCACGAAATCAAAATAATAATAGTTGAGATTATTATTACAAATCCGTCACCAACGGGCCGTACATGTTTTCAAACACTTAACAAATCAACCAAATCGTAGTAATTTGGACATATATATAGTTGTGTAACAACTACAAGGGTGATCTTTTGAGATACCCAATCATGTTTATAACCATCGCGTGTCGTGGACACCCTCAGGTTACAAGTCTTTGGACTTCATACTCGGCTAATCAACTTACGTTTGTTTAAACGCTTTCAGACTCAGGTGAGTCTCATAGCCCCTCTTTTACTGTTTTACTCAGGGGTGTGATATATTGCTCAACTTTTACATGTGAACGCAAGTACAAACATTTCACATACTACATGAGTTTTTCGAAACTAATCATTTAAAGTCCTCCGTCAACATAGTTGTTAATACGTTGTAGCGTGAATATTAGTATATGGTACCATATAGGATTGACCCACCTCATCCGGGTTAGCAAGCACTAACCGGGTAAACGGATGTACTAATATTTGGGAAGACGAGTGTTGATTAGGCACTCGTGGAGGCACCTCGCCCGGAATTCTCTATAGGGGACCCGGCCCTCGAGTTAAGCTCAACTATGTGCTCATGGCTGTATACACGATTATTATCATTTAATTGCTGGATGCAATTCATTATTTAATTGCTGGATGCAATTCATTATTTAAATCTTGCGGTTCATACGATATTACTTGATTTCAAACCTGTGAGCTCACCAGCTTTATAGCTGACCTTTTAGCATATATCGCAGGTACCCAGCAGTAGGATGTTTCTGCTTCAGGACTTTAGCTCGAGTCAGCATACAGACGATTGAGATTTTCTTGCATTAGTATATTTTGTACAAGTACATATGTACTGAAATCTCATTTTATTTAAACTCGAGCTATGTAAAGCTTTAATTGTTGTAAACATTTCAGTTATCAATATATTTTGTTAAAACGACGCATATAGAGTCGTTTACTATATATCTTTGTGCCTTGTTATTGATTAGTAACACCCAAATCAAGCTTCCGCAAATCATCAAATTTGGGGGTGTTACAAATTGTGTAGTTATACAACGAAATACTTATGTAAATGATTATATGTATTTTGGATAGTTCAGGGTTATATATATATGGGATATTGCTTCCGCGATGTTTTAAAAAAAAAAATGTGCTTAAAATTAGGGGCGTTATAAGTTGGTATCAGAGCTTAGATTTGGGCGAATTGAACAACTTAGAGTGTTTAATCCCAAATCTAGTGTCGAGTTGTCGAACATTTCGGGTTGTGGGATTAGCTATAGAGTGAAAGAAGTTAGTATATTAGTGCTAACAATTAATAAGTGTTGAGATGTGTTGTGATGACAGATGGCAGAAAATGAGCAACCACCCCGTACTCTCTATAATGTCTCGACTGTTCACTCCGCCCCAGAAGATGTGGATCATAATGGTACTTCGAATCCGGTAAATACTGAAGTTGAAACTAGTCAAGAGTATATATTAAGATTAGAGAACCGTGTAGTAGAACTTGAGAGAGAACGTGCAGGGTCTTCTCAACGGTCCATTCCTACTTATTCTCATGTTGCTACTACTACCCCTCCCATTACTGCTTCTACTCGGATTCCGGTTACTTTTCCTTATGTTTCACAACAACAGCAGCAGGGTTATGATTTTCAGTCATCAATTCCGTTTTCTTCATTTGGATCGACTGGTTATCAGGCACAATTGTTTCCACCCTTTCAGGTGTCGAAGAAAGGATGTTCTCTCAAAACCTTCATGTCTAGTAAACCATCCTCTTACTCTGGAAGTCCGGATCCTACGGTTACCTTAGACTGGTTGCGTGATGTGGAAAGAAAGTTAGAGGTTTGTCATTGTGATGATGAAGACAAAGTTCCCTATGCTATCCAATTATTGAAAGGTGAAGCTATGTCTTGGTGGGATTCAATAACTGCTCATTTTACTTCACAACAAAAGAGTTCCATTAGGTGGCAGGATTTTCATGCCGAAGTATGCAAACAGTTCTGTTCGGAATATAATCTTGATCGTGTCAGACAGGAATTTATGGATTTACGAAAGACTGATGAGATGTCAATCGATGAGCTTATCCGACAATTTTCCGAGAAGTTAAGATTTGTGCAACAGTGGGTCCCGGCTGAAAGAAATAAAATTAGTCATTTTGTGAAAACCTTACCACCAGATTACCGTACCACGGTGCGATTAGCTAGTACTATTTCTCAGGCTTTTGAGTGGGCACGATCCGCTGATAGTGATTTCATGGCTAAGAAATTGTTCAATAAAGAGAAGTATGCACAGAAACCGAAGAGTGATTCTTCCGGTAAGGGAAAATAAAGATGGCAACCTTCTCAATCAAGCAAGAAAACTAGTTATGGTGGTGTTCCGATGGATAATTCATATTGTGCAAGATGTCGATCAAAACATACCAGACCTTGTTCTATTCGGACATCTAGGTGTATGAAATGTGGAGTGTTGGGTCATAATGCGAGTGATTGTACTTATCCAAATAATGTGTGCTGGACATGTCATAAAGAAGGACATCGAGCGGGTGATTGTCCTGATGCAAGGAAACAGGGTACGGGTGTGGCTAGAGGTTTCTCATCTTCTGGCCAGAAAAGGAAGAATCCACCAGCTGCTACGGGTCGAGCTTTCCAGATGACCGTGGATGATGATGTGCTTACTGATGATGTGATTACTGGTACTTTCCTTGTTAACTCTGTACCAGCCCGTGTATTATTTGATTCTGGAGCAAATTGCTCGTTCATATCTGTGCAATTTTGTGATAAACTGAAATTGATGCCCTCTGTGATTTCTAATCCCTTAGAAGTTGAGGTAGCTGATGGTAAGACAGTTCCTGTTACCACATCGGTAGCCGGAGCTAGTATACTAATAGAGGATCAAGAATTTCCAGTTTCTTTCCTATTGATGCCAATCCCTAGTTTTGATGTTGTTCTTGGTATGGACTGGCTGAGTCAAAACAAAGCCGACATCTCTTGTCATAAAAAGTTGATAAAAATCCCAGTTTAAAATCAATCATATGTTGTGGCGCGTGGGGAACGTGCAAAGGGTAGTATTCATGTAATATCCATGATAAAGGCTAGGAAATCTTTAGTTAAGGGTTGTGAATCCTTCGTGGCCTATGTGGTAGATGTCAAATTAGAAAAGAAATCCATTTCCGATATTCGGGTGGTTTCTGAATATTCGGAAGTGTTTCCGGATGAATTGCCTGGCCTTCCCCCTGTAAGAGATGTAGAATACCAAATTGACTTAATCCCTGGTTCGTCTCCAGTAGCAAGGGCTCCTTATAGATTAGCTCCTTCCGAAATCCGTGAAATGATGGGTCAAATTCAGGAATTGTTAGATAAGGGATTTATTAGGCCGAGTTCATCGCCGTGGGGGTGCTCCCGTGTTGTTTGTGAAGAAGAAAGATGGTACTCTCCGTATGTGCATTGATTATTGGGAATTAAATAAGAGGACAGTAAAGAATAAATACCCGTTGCCCAGAATTGATGAACTGTTTGATCAATTGCAAGGATCCTCATATTTTTCAAAAATTGATTTGAGATCGGGATATCATCAGGTCCGAGTTCGTGAGGAAGATATTCCTAAAACCGCTTTTCGCACGAGGTATGGTCACTATGAGTTTTTAGTTATGCCGTTTGGGTTAACGAATGCTCCTGCAATCTTTATGGATTTAATGAATCGGGTGTGTCGTCCCTATCTTGACCAGTTTGTGATTGTGTTTATCGATGATATTTTGATTTATTCCAAGTCTGAAGCGGATCATGAAATGCATCTGAGATTGATACTTGAAACCTTGAAAAGAGAGCTGCTTTATGCAAAGTTTTCGAAATGTGAATTTTGGTTGCGTGAGGTGCATTTTTTGGGGCATATTATTTGCAAAGACGGGGTTAGAGTGGATCCATCTAAAGTGAAAGCTGTTATGAATTGGAATGCGCCTAAGTCTCCGTCAGAAATTAAGAGTTTCCTTGGATTAGCAGGATACTACAGAAAGTTTATCAAAGATTTTTCTAAAATTGCGAGCCCATTGACTAAGTTAACTCGGAAGGATGTGAAATTTCAGTGGACCGAACAACAAGAGGCAGCTTTTCAGACATTAAAGCAATTATTGTGTCAAGCCCCGGTTTTGGCGTTACCGAATGGGTCGGATGATTTCATTGTATATTTTGATGCATCGCATACCGGATTAGGTGGTGTTTTAATGCAAAGAGATCGTGTAATTGCGTATGCTTCTAGACAGCTTAAACCACATGAAAAGAATTATCCGACGCATGATTTGGAGCTTGCGGCGGTAATTTTTGCCTTAAAGATTTGGAGACATTATTTGTATGGTACGAAATGTGTGATTTGCACGGATCATAAAAGCCTTCAGTACATGTTTTCGCAAAAAGAATTGAATATGTGTCAGAGGCGGTGGTTAGAATTGATTAAAGATTACGACTGTGAGATTCGTTATCATCCGGGTAAAGCTAATGTGGTTGCGGATGCGTTGAGTAGAAATATATCTAGTGACAAGATTTGTTTTATGCGATTAGAGGTATCCTCTGATTTGATTTCTCAGCTTAGAGTCGCACAGATTGAAGCTTTATTGGATGTTAATTTGAAATCTGAGATCATGTTGAAACGAAAGGATTTGTTAGTTGATGATTCACGTGGGTTGAAAACTTTTCAGTCTCGGGTTTGGGTTCCATTAATTGGTGGACTTCGTGAGTTGATTTTGAAGGAGGTTCATAAATCAAGACTATCTATTCATCCTGGTAGCACAAAAATGTATAACGATTTAAAACCTCTCTATTGTTGTCTGGATTAGGCAAAGTTAAATCTGAATGTGATAGTATTAAACTTGGTAATAGTTATGTTATAAAGTGATAAAGGTGATTAGATGTTGATGTGTGACAGTGACTATTATTGTGGGTTGAATTATGTATAAAAAGTGATATAGTAATGTAGTAAGAAAATAAAGGTAGTTGACAAACCTTTATATATGTGAAACAGGTTGTGAAAAGTATTTGCTAAATACTTGTTGTAAGTGGTATAAATAGGATGATTTTAATGGGAAATTAGTGTTTTAAGATTGTAATAGAACACTAATAGTGAAATTGGTTGTGTGTGACTAGGATAGTCAAAGAGATGTGAACCAGTAAGTGATATATTATATTGAACTAGTAATATAAGAAATGATGGGAATCTTATATATTATTAATAGGTGACTTGAGGCATGAGATAATGCCGAGTAATGTGATAAAGTACCTAGTACCTGGTGTTGTGTTTTGTACTGATTGTTGATATTAAATATATGTAGTTGATATTATACGTGGAATTATGGAGCATTAGGGTTAAATTGATATTGTATCATGAGTGAAAAGATGATAATAAATTTAAAAGTGATTAGCTGTTATGGGAACAGCTGCAAAGATAATTACTAAAGAAATGTGATGAATTGATTATGTGGAATTACTTGTTCCTAGAAATTAGAGGATTTTGAAGCAAATTGATTTGGTTGATATTATAATCAAGTAATTGTGGAGAATTACGTGTTTGGAATTACACGTGATATTATGGTGTCATTATTATTTGACAAAGTGTTATTTGTGGAAATTATGAGGATAGGTTATCAGGTGTTTAGAGTTTCAGACAGGTTGAAATACTGAATGAATCAGTTGTGAAGTGAATATATATATAAAAGTTGAAAATAATTGAAATAGGTGTGAATAAATACATACCAAAAGATGATTTGGTATATATATCTGTGGTTAGGAAACATGTAGAATGATCAGAATTGTTTAAAACAAAGGTTTAAGTAATATGTGTAAGTGAAGGAAATCACATTGTGATTGATGATATGAAGTAACCTGAGAAGGAAATGTGAAGAACATAATCAAGCAACGCTTGATCACCGTTGTTACATTATGTTGTATCACATGAACTTGTTGAGGTTACCAAGTATCTAAGAAAGTGAATGTGATTGAGAGAGATACAATTTGAAGTTATATTAAACAAATTAATTGTTGTTTACAGGGTAAAGGTTAATTAGTGAAAATTATAATAATTAGTAAGTGAAACTTGCAAGTGTGTATGGTACTTGCAATTGTTTGAAATTGTTGAAATGTGATTGTGTAACTAATGGGTGTGGATTACCTATTAGTGAGTCATATAGTCTCCTAACGGATAATTAGTGTGTATATGGTTTGTATTAAGCTGGGTCGAGTTACTGACTCTGTATGGTGATTGAGTCATTAAATTAGTGATAGCAGTGTTTTAAATTTTGTGATTAGGTTAAATCTAAAACTTGAGATAATTACCAGAGGAGATATATATAGGTATGTGATCAGTGATATGAGTAAATAACTTCTATTGTGTGTTAAATAAGTTATTAGAATGTCATTGAATGGTAATTGACTAGAGAAGGGTATAGTGGTTCCATTTTGGTTGAATGGGCCGCTGTTGTCGAATATAATTATGGAAAATTTATGTTTGAGGTTAAACATAGTATTTATATGTTAAAATGTGATACGTTGACTTTGAAAGTCAACTATGAATAAAGAGATTAGTGTATGACAGGAAATTATAAGAATATGATTGATTTTGTTGTGAGTTAAAAATTGAGAAAAGTGGTCAAACTAGTTGTTGACTTGTGGATTAAATTAAGATTGATAAAAGTGACCAAAGTGATTTGTTGATTTATTGATTAAGTTGAAGTTGACAAATAGTCAACAGTATTGAAATTCTCAAATAGGTTATTATTAACTCAAATGAGAGAGAAAAGTTGTTAAGGGCTATTAAACATTGAGTGATTGTGTTAAGTTATTTAACATGTGAACAGTGTAAATATGAGACTGAACTTATTAGAAATTGATTGTGATATAAGTTCTCAGGGAGTAATTGAGTACACATCTAAATCAGGTGGGTATTGTGAATGATATTGGCTAAATTAAAATTTGTGTGTGCAACTAGTGTGTGTTGAAACTGTGTAGACAGTGTGTACTGATATGTAGTTGTAATGTGATCTATGTAAGATCACTAGCTGATTTAAGAAAATTGCAAACGATGTTGGATGATCGTGATGCATTGTAAGGGCGTTGAAATATTGATTTCATTGGGTAAGATGATTGTATCCTGTTATACTTAAATATACTAAAGTTGAATTGTGAATAAACTTTGTGCAAGTTTATTATTAAACTCATAGTTGAAAGAATGTAGATTATAAAAGAGTGATAACATGAACCCTAAGGGGGAGAGAACTAAATAGATGATAATCCCATTCAGGTGAATGTGATAATATAAATTAATGATTGAGTTGAGAATTTAGAATTTTGTGCCATTAATTGAGAAAAGGTGATATGTTGTGAAAGTAATAGTTGAAATTTTGGAAATGATGATTATATTTTCATTTATTGCAGAAATGTGTATTTTGCTGATAGAATAAATTGTGATTTAAGGTGAAATAAGTTAATGTAGAGGTCGGTTGAATGTAGGTACTACGGTGTGATAGTACATGTGCTGATTAAAATGTACTTCTTGTTGGTGTTTTACCTACTATGTGTGACCTCTACTTTACTTATTAAGGTGATATGAATCCGGATTACTTTTGAGTAAAGGATTTCATATAGTTGAAGTGATATGTGAATATTTGTTAATTGTTGGTTATGAACTGAAATTAATTTTCAGTGTTGTTAAGTGTATTGTGTTATTAGGTGTATTGTGGTTTTATAACCACTGATGTTAGATGTTGTTGTTTGTTGTTGTTCTAGTTGTTAGAAGATAAGTTGTCAAAGATTTTAGCATATTGCTAATTTCTGGTTAATATAGTTGTTAAAGATTTTGACACGTTACTAGTGTCTGGTTGTAAATGATTATGTGTCTATTTGTTAAAGCGAGTGTGTGTTTAAACATATGTCTGATTGATGATAGAGGATTCAGGTAAATGATTGTTTTATAGAAAACGTTAGATGAATGTACAATATATAAAGGGGTGAAAGATAGAAACATGTACATTGGGATATGTGGATGTGGAAAGAATTCAAATAAATAAATTATTATTATAAGTTGCTCAAGGGGAGCAAGGTACGTTATTAGTTTTGGTTGTAATTGATTTTGTGTCCACTTGTTAAAGTGATTGTGTGTTAATGATAAAGAATTCAGATATATGCTAGTTTCATGGAAAATATTGGATGAAAGCACAGTATATGTGCGTGGGAAAAGACAGAAGCATGTCCATGGGGACAGGTGAATGTAGAAAGAATTGAAACAATATAAATATAGTATAAGTTGCTCTTGAGTATTAATGTATGATAAGATGTAGGTGAGTATGTTATATTAGACGAGCTGAGTGTGATCAGATTTCGAGGACGAAATCTTTTAAGGGGGAGAGATTTGTAACATCCGTAAATCGGACCTAGTTGTTTTATATTATTTTGTGATTTTAAATTAATATTAACGTGTTTGGAAATAATATTGTTTGAATTAATTGCGAATAAATAGGAAATAAGTTTCAGGACTTATTGTGGCTGATAAAATATTAAGTGATTTAAATTAATAAAGTTGACGGTAAAATAAAAGTTTGGACTCGTAAATGGTTTTCGGGTTCCAGACAATAGGTTGAGAAGGGGTATTAAATTATACCCGTGTAATTGAAGGTCGGTTTTGAGAACCGACTTATTTCCTTTTATATAGTTTCATTTCTTTCATTTTTGAAAACTAAAATCATAGAATCAAAGAAATACAAAACCCAAACTTTGAACAAAAATTATGTTGTGCTCCTGATTCGAATTCATCATCATAATCGGGTTGATTTCACCATCATCATCATAACAAATTTGTAAGTGTTTCTCATGAATACAAGGTTAGGATCTAGTGAAATTAATGATTGACATTGCGATATGTGCTTTTAGTTGTTGTTAGAAACTGTTATTAGTTGTATATAATCGATTAGAAACCTGAAGACATTGATTTGAGAAAGTTTGATTCGGAATTAGGAAGAACAGAAAGAACAGGGTTTGGGACGAAGGCCTGTGGCCGGCGGTCAAGAAGTTTAGCCGGCGGTCAGGAATTGTTTTGGGCTGAAGGACACGAAATTGATTTAGCCGGCGGTTAAACCTTTTAGCCGGCGGCTAAATGGCCCCAAGGCAGAAAACTATTTTTCGTGACAAACCTTATTTTAAACACTTTTTCGTGTTTTAGCGGTGACTAGTGAGTGAAGTGACTTAATAAATATTGTAACTAGATAACATAATTATGCGATGTTATAATCGAGATAAGTTGTAATATAATTGCGATGACATAAGTGTTAATTATCATGATTGATATGATATATTGTGTATTGAGATAATGTGATATGTTATATGATTATAACATGTGTTGATTATTACAACGAGTTCGTTGTTGATACCAAGTTACTGACTTGTGTATTTTGTTGTGATTCACAGATGGAGAGAAGGCTCAGTAATATTAGACTTCTGAGCTTGCAGCTGAGGTATTGGTAAGTGGACTCGTACTCTCAGTGTGATTTAGTTGTAACATATTTGGTTACAACAAGTGATCATAGTGATATTGTGATAGTGATTGTTGACTGTGAACTGGTGAAATACACGTGTGATAAGTGATGTGTTGCCATTGAGCATTCTGTGATTCGGAGGTCAACTTGCCTGATTAGTTGGACTGGGTTGCTACAGGTTAGTCAATGTGAGATTTGTGATCTTGTGTTGAGAATGGAACACATATTGACTAAAGGTAGCAAACAGTTATCGGTAAAGCCACTGTATTGGCCTGCAGTTGGTTGTAAGGGTTCTTGGTGCCCTCCCGGGTCTCAGCGGTGTCACAAGGACCACCGATCCTCTTGGTGATGTTGTGTCAGTGTCTATGTGATATTTGTGATAATCAGTGTTGTTATACTGAGTTGTACTGATTGTGACAGGTTAACTCACTTAGCTTTGTGCTAATCCCATCATTTACCCTTACAGGTCTTGAGATGATTTGGACTGAGCAGGGAATGGACTGAAGAATGTTTGACTACCAAGTGTTACTCTGATATTTAATTTTATAGATCGGTGTTGTTCTTGTTTTTATATAACACCCAAATTGATAAATTGTGTTTTAAATTAGTTGAACTTTTATGTTTTGATCGATTAAAGTTTAAAAAATTTGGACAGACGCTTCCGATATATTGTATTTAAATAACTATGAAATGAGGGGTTTTATAATTTCCACTTCACAATATATATAACTTTTTAAACACATTTTTCATCTATTTTCTCTCCACAATATATACAATATATATATATATATATATATATATATATATATATATATATATATATATATATATATATATATATATATATCTTTTAACCCATTTTCTCTCAACAATATATACAAATTATAACGTCGTCGTCCGATTTCGACCATGAAGATTTAAGTGCCATTATGGTCGTCCGCAATCCAATCGCTAGGATAAATAATCTCGACGCACAAGATTCGGATTCGGATTCGGACGAGAATACCGAATTTACATTTCGTATTCCTCGAGCTCCAAGACGTTATTTACCTAGAGATCGGTTGGGCGCCGGGCAACGTTTATCTCAAGATTACTTTGCCGAGCAACCGACATTCCCTCTAGATTATTTTCGGCGTCAGTTTCGGATGAGTCGCCCATTGTTTATCCGTATCTGTCAAGGTATATTATCGTACTCTGACATGCCGAATTTACATTTCGTATTCCTCGAGCACCAAGACGTTATTTACCTAGAGATCGGTTGGGCGCCGGGCTTGGCAAAATTGCCCAATAGCATGGCAAGGTCAATACACTCGAGGTGATCACGGTTATCCAACAATCATGCTCGAAGCCGTTGCCTCTTATGATTTGTGGATTTGGCACGCTTTCTTTGGCCCTGCAGGATCGAGCAACGACCTCAATGTTCTTAATGAATCTGATTTATTCCAAGACTTACTACAAGATAGAGCTCCTGAAGTTGTGTTCAATATTGCCGGTCAACAATTCAACAAAGGATATTATCTCGGCGATGGAATATATCCAGAATGTGCGACGATTGTGAAGTCGTTTAAGCATCCGATATCAGAAGCCGATAAGAGGTTTAAGAGATACCAAGAATCTGCAAGGAAAGATGTGGAACGGGCATTCGGAGTGCTTCAAGGCCGTTGGGGGATCATTAAAAACCCTGCTAGACCATACAGTGTCGACAAAATCCGTCGAATCATGTATTGTTGTGTAATTTTGCACAACATGATAACCGAAGACAATGGACGAAATATGTGTCCACTTGAGAAAGACTATACGGTAGGGGTGAGCATGGTACGGAACCGGTACCGAACCGTACCGAACCGGTTGGTACCGGTTATTTTTTTGACCCTAAAGTGAGTACCGAATACCGGACCGTTTAAAGCGGTACGGTACCGGTACGGTTCCGGTACCGGTCCGGGTAAAAGTGGTACTATACCGCTTTGGTACCAAAAAATTGTAGAATATTATATCTACGTATTTTGTACTCGATAAAATTCAAAGAAGATAAATATTAATGAATTTCAAATAAATAAAAACATCGTTAAGTACTTAAGTGACATAGATGGATATTGACGAAGAAAAACAAATATATACAACGACGTTATTGTACCGTGTTAAGTGATTTAGTAATGACACAACTTACGATCTTTACCTTTATGTTAACAAGCAATATGTTTGGAATCCGATTTAACTAGGGTGCTAAAAACGTGATTGTTTGTGTAGCAAAGAGTATTAGCTAGCAAGAATTATATAAAATTACAATTGTAATCATACGTACGTGAGAGTCTAACTCTATTTTTTATACTTCTTAATTACCAAAAAAATATCATTTTTATATTCATAGACATATTATATGATCATAGAAATGAGGTTTCAAATAAATCTTTTTAAATTATAGAAAGAACATACGACCTATAACAAATAAAAACATGTATCTTTTGGATATGGTACCAAAGCGGGAAAAGTGGTAAAATACCGGTACCGAACCGGTTGGTACCGGTTATTTTTTGGCCCTAAAGTGAGTACCAAATACCGGACCATTTAAAACGGTACGGTACCGGTTTGGTACGGTATCGGTATGGTACCGGTACGGGATCGGGATTCGGGTACAAATGCTCACCCCTACTATACGGCAAACCCGGAAAACATGCCTCAACGATCGTGGGAACAAAGGGTTGAAACGCACTTACGTATGGATAAGGAATTACGCGACCATGCCGTGCATCATCAACTCCGCGAAGCTTTAATCGCACACATTTCCACTCTCCCACCAAATTTCCGTACGCGTTAGCTACTTGTATTTTTAAATTTAATAAATGTATTTTTTTTTTCAATAATTGTATTTTTTTTTCATTTGTAATGGTTTAATTTTATTTAATCTAATGTTTTATTTTTATATTAATGTAATGTTTTTAGTTTTAATAAAAATGTTATATTTAAGTTTGTGTTTTAAATAAATAAAGAAATTAGAGGGTGGGTCACAAAAAAAGAGAAGTGATGTTAACTGATGTTCACTGTTGGCAGGGTAGTGTCAGTTTTGAAAAAAGCTGATGTGACGCTGATGTGGTACCAACTGATGCGTCAGTTGCCTTAAACCATTGGGAAGGGTCTAATAAATAGGAAAACTGAAGACTTTTTATCCATTTCGATATAATATACACAACTTTAAATGTTTCAATTTAAGATATTGAAGTGTGGGTAGGGTTCAAATGAGAATAGGAATTTGTGTGAGAATGAGGGAACCAATGATATCAAGCCATGTGTACAAAGAGAATGTTCCACATGTACAAAACCCATTTACCCCCAACATCAATTATCTCACAAACGACGAATCCAAAAATTATGAAAATTGCACCATTAAATTCTGCGTTTTCTCCTCTTCGATTTGCCGTCCCTCAAGGCATACTTTTGACGAAATTTTTTTTTTCATTTTTTTGGTGGGTTTCACATTTATTAACACATGTGTTAGAGTGTTGCGTTTAGCGTTTAGGGTTTGGGGTTTAGGGGTTAGGGTAACCCTAAACGCTTTATAAAACTCTAAACCCTAAATCATACTAAACCCTAAACCTTAAACCATACTAAACTCTAAACCCTACTAAACCATAACCCTAACCCTAAACCCTAACCTTAACCACAAATTAAATGTACAACCAATCACTAACACATGTGTTACTAATTTGTAAAACCCACCAAAAAATGGAATAAAAAAAAGTTGTCAAAAGTATGCCTTGAGGGACGGCAAATCGAAGAGGAAAAACGCTGAATTTTATGGTGCAATTTTCATGATTTTTCGACTTACCGTTTGTGAGATATTTAATTTTTAAAAATGTGGAAGAGAGAGAATAAAGTGACACATGACAGAAATCTGGTGGTTCATCAATTCTCACTCAAAGTTGGTGTACTCATTTGAACCTTACTCATTGAAGTATTGGACTTTTAATTTGTGATCAAGTTAACTACGTGTTTTATGTGAAATTGCACACATAATAAGTTGTCACCGATTCTCTTCTTTATAAGTACATATTTACTTAATCGATTAGTATTCATCGATTCTCTCTCATTCAATACTTAATCTAGTATTTACTTAAAAGTTTTGTCACCGATTCTCTCTCATTCAATATTTTATAGAAATAGAAGTAAGCGAGGAATACTAATCGAGTAAGTGGATATGTTACTTATAACGAAGAGATTCAGTGACAACGCTTCATTTGTGGAATTTCACGTAAAACACACCCATAACTCGATTACAAATTGAAAGTTCGATACCTTAAATTGAAACATTTAAAGCTATGTATCTTAAATCGAAATAGATGAAAATTATAGCATTTTTTCTGTATTATTTCGACAAACATCAAACTATACAGTAAATACTACTCCTTTGTCTTTATTGTATTTTTAGTTGAGTAAAGTTTCAAGCGGGCTGTTATCTATGATCGAGGAGGCTTTTCATGGAATCCAATTTCCTATCTTATATTCAAAATTAAATGATGTACATGAAAGACGTATAATAAACTACAAACATGTCGTTTTTATCGAACCAAAAAGTTATTGAAATTTGAAAAGATGTTGAAATGGGAAGATTCATAATTATATGATCAAGAGTGTTTGATAAGCCGGAAGGCCCACGCTTTTTTATCATCCATCGCTACTTGAACTTGAATGGAGGACAAGAGAATGCATGTCTCTATGTTCTAATTTTTGTTTTTAGAGTATTTTGTGTATTAATGGTTTAATCGGAGCTTTCTTGAAACACGTTAAGATGTATTTAATGAATTCATAATAATCTTAAATATTAGAACTTAGTAATTAATATATTATAACACCCCACAAATTTAAACGCAATTATAAACATTAATCACTTGCATTATTAGGCTAATTCCCTACTTGAGTGAATTCACAACTACTTTTAGAGGTAAGTCTAGCAAAGTCCAACTAGATAATACGCGTAGTATTACGTATTCGTAATTAGTTGTAATTACGTACTGAACGACCTGAAAACAAACGCGACAAAAATATACGACTGTTGGTGAACAAAAATTATTTAATAAAATGAAATTTTTAAATAACGTCGTGAACAATTAAATATTATGTCGATAATATTTACATATCATTTTATAACGTAAAACGCAAACTTGTATAATTAAAATAAAAACAAAGTTAAAATTTTAATTCTAAATTAATATGGTTTCATAAAAAGATTCTAATAAAAATATAATGAAATATGGAATTTAAAATGTATTAGTTAAAATAATGTAACATTTAACAATCGGGTAAACAAACACGGATAAAATACCGCAAAATGGGACTCCTCTTTAGTTCCCAAAAATCTGCCCCAAACCCCCACCCAAACCCCCATTTCTTCCTCATTTTCATTTCTCACCACCAAAAACACACACATTTTCTCTCAACCCAATCCACATCAAAAATTCGGATTCACAAATCAACCCACGAAATTTACATTTTCGGAATCCTCTCAAGCTAAGGAACAAGATTTACAAAAGCAACATACTCGTTTTCTTCCTCATTTGGCTTCGATTCGCATTTGTAAGAAATTTCTAAAAACTTAGATTTATCCACTTTGGTGTAATGTTTGGGTGTAATATTGTTTATACAACTTGGTATTGTCCATATGTATCAATAAAACACGATTTTACAGCTTAAAAACGTTTTAGATTTGTGATTTTGGCCGGAAAAAACGCGACAGGCAAAAGTTTCTGGGCTGGTGTTCATACATGTGACACAAGGCTTGTGTCGCATAATGTGACACAAGGGTTGTGTCGCATAATGTGACACAAGGGTTGTGTCGCATAATCATGTGACACAAGGGCTGTGTCGCATTTTGTGTCGCGAAAACCCAAAAACATAAGCCAAAAACATCCTAAGTGTTTAAAAATCACTTTTCAATGACCAAACCAAATACGATACGAATAATACGCAAAAATGGATAGATCAAAGTATAATAATAGTAACTAAGGTTATTATTATAAATCTGTCACCAACGGGCGGTACACGTTTTAAAACACAAACGATAACGAAAAATCATTGGACACAACATTGGTTGTACGAACTATAGCATGGATGATTAGCTTAGACATCCACATACTTATTAAATCTCATACGTTTAGGACGTTAGGAGAATTCGGACTGTACTTGGGCTTAGGTTTGCTAGCACTCGCACGCAACTTAACTCGACAGGTGAGTTCACAGCCCCTACTTTTACTGTTTTAACTGCTTTGAACAGGGGTGGAAAACATAGTCAAACACTTTTATATATACATGATTGTTTATCATACTTGTTTACTCGAACAATTAGAGTACTTTGAACTATTAAACTATTGAATAAACTGGTGTTTATGAAATAACATTTTCATATTGACACACTGAACAAATGGGATAATTTATTCGACAAACTGTTTTAACTAGACCGGAGAACGACCGGTAAACTATTTTGCAAACGACTGTAAACCTTTAAACTTGGTTGGTATACCGGAGAACGACCGGTACTTTTATATAAGCGCTGGAGAACTACCAGCTACGTATTTTAGTGCCAGAGAACGACTGGCCAAGGGACGGGAGAACGACCCGTGCGTCTTGGATGGGAGAACGACCCATGCGTTTGTTGGACGGGAGAACGACCCGTGCGTAACTAGACCGGAGAACGACCGGTAAACTGTTTTATTTGAACGGGAGAACGACCCGTGCGTATTTGGCCGGAGAACGACCGGTACTGTTTGTAAACCGCTGGAGAACGACCAGCACGTGTTTTAAACTGACATTTTGGGTAACATCCCACTTAAACCAAACTTTGGGCGAACAACCCACTAAGCTTGTATTTGGATAACATTCCACAAAGCATTACGTGACTATTATGGCAATTACTATTTGTGAACGTATTTGGATAACAACTGTGCTTACAAATTTGGTTCAACTATTGCAAACATAAAACCTGTGAATTCACTCAACCTAGTTGTTGACTTTTACTGTGTTTTTCAGGGAATTAGCTGCGCATGTAAGAATCGCCAACACACATGGAGAACTAGGCGACCCTTGAAGTTTAGGATGCCAACTTTTGGAAACACATGGATTTCTTTAGTATAACTGAAATGTTTTAGTCATATTTCAGAAATCTACTTTTGTAAACTTAATTCTTTTACCTTATACGATTCGATGAATCGTAAACTTTGTAACTAATACTTTTGGCATCTTAATATATTATGTTCTGTTGTAATCATAAGCTCTGATACGTATGCATGCTTTGTTATTGTGACACCCCGTACTTAAACTAAATGCTTCCGCTAAACGAATTTGGGGGTGTTACATATATACATATATAAAATTTAAGTATTATATCAAATTAATGAGTATTAAGAAAAAATATGAATATTTTAGAAAATTCCGACTTCATTAAATACACATTATCGTGTAAGTGGATAACGTTAGAAAAATCCATGTTTAAAAATTCATCCTATCAAACACTTGTGTACAATAAGAACATTAAAAATTTAAAACTCCTCTGGTCTTTATTAATCGATCATCGGAAATTCGGAATCATTATCATACATGCACCGTCCTCTGGCCAATTATTTATCATTGACGAAAATATAAACATGTACATCATATGAGTTTTGTGCCTAATTATCATTATTAGTGGTGTCACCATCACTTCATTTCATCGGCACCCTCCTCACAGTTTCTGAACACATTTTTCTTATTTCCAATTAATGCGTAAACAGATTACATAAACAGAAACTTACGATACATTTACCCGTAGCAATGTACCATATATCTTAATTTGTATATCTAATCGTATCCCAAAGACGTCAAGTGATCACACAACGACAATTGGGATTTTCCTCCATAATTACATAGTTACCTAGTGAGCTAGAACCATAACACGGTACCGGTGTTATAGGTGGTTTCGGTTTGGTTTCAGGCAGTGGTTTAGGTGTTTCTTTTTTAACAGGCTCGACGATTAAAATTTCTGTGTAACAAACTTTCGAGAGTTTCTTGTAGCCGCATGCCGGGTTGATAACACCGACTACCGTCATTTTCTTGTCTTTCATGTTCATCTCTATGGAATTAATCCCTACACATAATTTTTTATGGTAAGCTCAAAACAATTAATCATCAATTTGTAGATAGCTAAGTACCAAAAAAAATTTAAAAATACATACTTACCTTCAAGACTTGAAATTGATTTCATGGCCTTTCTTTTACATTTATTGTCATGTATTGCTACTCCATATACCACTTTCTAAAATCAAAAAATATTTGTTTAGAAAGGCAATTACTCACGCATTCTACTACCATGAATATATTAATCCACAAATATATATACAACTATTCCATCCCTACGACTTGAACACCAACATCATGGTTGAAAGGGTCAGCACGATACCGTTAGACCAATGGCCATTTGGTACAAAAAGCAATTGTTATATGATTAATTAAAAATCAAATAAAAAGAGAAAAAGGGCAAGAATTTGACCTTGGGTTCAGCCATATATGTTCGATGGTAGTGATCGAAGACTTCAATATATAAATGTTTTGAATCCTAGCTTTTGTGTGTGTCCAATTTATAGAAAGAAGAAAAACAGCATGGTGTTTTGCATATTCTTTGTTGAACAAGAGGTTCCAAAACAATATAATTTTCTTTTATCATCGTCATAATTAATATTATATAATAAATGTCTTTTAGGGAGACCAATATATTAATAGTGTTATTACTACTATTTAATATATTTGTTCCAATGACAAATGGGGCTCAAAAGTGAGTTTCCTTAACGCTACAAAACACAGAGAATCGGGTTCCTTGGAATGGTCACTTTCAGTACGTACAATAGTTGTAGGTGACATGTATAATTATAATTATAATTATAATTAAATTTGTAGTACGGAGTAATATTTAACCTTCGACCTACCATACTTCTAACGACTAATGTTGTCTTGTTGTTTGTTTAACATTATAAGGCTGCTCCCAACGCAAGCCGTCGGTTTGCTCGTCACTTGCAACCGACGGTGGTCACTTAAGTAACGGGGATGACACCATTTAGTCACTTGTCCGTCGGTTGCCTCCTCGTCACAATTCCGACGTGAGGTTTGATGTTTTTTATTATTTTTTTTAATTTTTTTATGTATAATATTAAAGGTAATTGGTAAATACGGGAACCAAAAATTAAAGTGACGGAACAGTGATGTGAGTGGTCAGTCAGTTTCAGTCAGTTTTTGAAAAAGTTGACGTGGCGCTGACGTGGCTTAGTCGGTTTCAGTTAGTCTTTTTCAAGGTTGGGAGTGGTCTAATACTAATTGAATTAGACGATAATTGCTTAGAAACATATACTATAATCATAAATATGCACTACGAGTACCGGGACGACGTTAGTGTTGGTGTACGTCTATGGTGGTCATTGGGGGTGGCAAGTTGGCAAGGTTGTTAAAATTGTTAATGGTTATGACTTCAAGGGCCGGTCCGTTGTTTTTGGATGCTCTGTGCGACAACTGCAAAATGGGCCCTTTAACTTTAAACTTATACTACTGTCATACAAAATTTAACTAGCTAGTACTATAGTACATTACATAGTGATTAATTGCAATTTATTTTCTTCTTTTTCTGGAATAATAAAACAAACTACCATTAAAAAAGTTAACTGTATATGATGTACAACAACAACATCACCATACCACTGAGCTATTATAAAATTTGTATGTCACGTCACTTGGTACAAGTTATCATTTATAGAGCTCAATGCTATTACAGGGATGGTGAATTGGTGATCATATCACCCAAAATTTATGATTACGAATAAAAATTAAGATGTGATTTTTTTTATATATATTAAGATATTGAATTAGTGATGACCATTATCATTATCATTATCATTATAATGAAAATTAGCATAATCTAGTATCATCATGTAATTCTTTCATTTTTGCATCTTTGATGGACCCTTTTTTCGTTTAGAAAATAAATATAAAAAAAGGAGAAAAGTTAGACAACAAATTGTTGCCTTGTGCAGTCAGTGAAGGCTATACAGTTTTCTGTTCGGACCCGGTTCAATCCGGTTGAACCGGTTTTGTATCCGGTTGAACCGGTTTTGTATCCGGTTGAACCGTCCATTTTGTACTATATGAGTTAAACCGGTTTTGTGTCCATATCCGATCCGGTCCCGGTTTTCAAAACATTGGTGCTAACGAGGGAGTAGTAATTGGGCTAATATAACTGGGCTTATAGTAATAAGGTTATACTTAGACCCTATAGGATTTTAAGCCCTGTGCAATAGCTCAGCTTGCACATACCCAAATCCGGTCCTAATGACTTGTATAAGTGGGTCATGCAATAGTTTGACTTTTTAAGTAGTCCTATTTGAATTTGGATCATATTGAAAGATATGCAAAATTCAAAGGTTATGACATTAATGATTAATCACTGAAAATGAATTGTATCTGATTGATTTTAATTTTAATTAAGATAGATAAATTATATACCTGGTAAACGGGTCGGGTTGGGTTGGGTTGGGTCATGGGTCATATCGGGTTTGGGTCAAAATGGGTCATGGGTCGAACGGGTCATTTTTCAATTTGGGTCGAACGTGTTGGGTCGAAATTGGGTTGGGTCGGGTTGGGTCAACCCATTTAATCTTGCCTTTGCTTTGTAAACTATTCGCTTTTTTTTTTTTTTTTTTTTTTACAAAAAAACTTACATATATGAATAATAATAGTAAATACTAAAGTAAGATTCTTTATAAATTGAGTTTTATTGATAATGATAATGATAATTACTTTTAAATAGATTATGATATTATGATATTAATCATGGACTCATCGTCAAAACTTATTAACTATTTTTATAATTCGATCTTACGAATTTTCCGATGTACTAATCGATAGTTTGATGGATTCAAATTCTAACTTCTATATGCATCACAATAATCAAACTATATTATATATATAAATATAAATTTAAAATTTAGACTTTCGCATTTCAAAAATAGTGTTTTTAATAAAATCATAAACAACACTATTCGAAAATTTAAGCCTTATCATTCATGACAACCTGACAAGTACAGTTTTACATGCCTACCCTAATATCTTGGGTTAAAGCTACATATCAACAACGAATTTCTAGTTTTTTACCGAGTTATTTAACGAATCGATTATATTTCCAATGTAGGTCGCAAATTTCAAATTTTGTGTCGAATAAGTAATATATATTACATGGTATTATTTAAATTGTTTTACGTAACATTACGGTAATATGCCACGTAATACATATTACCTAATACAGATTATCTTTGCAAAATCGTAATGAACATGAAAAAGAAAAAAACAAAAAAAAAGTAATGAATAAACCTAAAACTATCCTTGCAAAATAAATATTGTACACTCCAAATTGATTTTAAAAATTAAAATCCCACTTGTGAGAAAGAATTGGAAGGAGCGTTTGTAGTTTTCTTCACAACCCGCTCGACCCGCTATATAAACCTTTTGGACCCATGAAATTGTTACTGGATTTTCTAAAAGACTTAGTGGACAATAAGTCCAAGAAACTTAATTTCATTAGGTAACTTAAAGTACCCGATAAGTCCAAGAAACTTACCCAATTGACCTGAATAAAATGAGTTTGGGTCTTGATTGCCAGGTGTAATAAATTATATGCCAGTTTTGTTCTTATATCCAAATCAAGTTTGATTAGATTTATTTAAAAGATAAATTATTGAGAATAATAAATAAAAGTAAAACGAATAATTTAATAATTTTTAATAGTTATTTATTGCAAGTTGGCAATTATTTTGACCTGAATAAAATGAGTTTGGGTCTTGATTGCCAGGTGTAATAAATTATATGCCAGTTTTGTTCTTATATCCAAATCAAGTTTGATTAGATTTTTTTAAAAGATAAATTATTGAGAATAATAAATAAAAGTAAAATGAATAATTTAATAATTTTTAATAGTTATTTATTGCAAGTTGGCAATTATTTTGAGACATATAAAGATAATAATAATGTGGACATTTATTTTGGGACGAATGTAGTGCTATTTTTGGCAAATAATGGATAGCCTTAGGATTTTGGAAGCTAATAACGAAATTAATATGATTTCGTTTTTTTAATTTATAGGGTTATTAAGTAGGTACAACTAATAACGAAATTAATTCTATTATGGGTAACTAGCTAAAACTAATTAAGTTGTGTGTTATGATTTTTTTTAAGGAAAATGATAACTATAGCCGGCTATAGTTAAGTCTACTATGTTTAGTTTAATTTTATAATTATAACTCACAATTACTATGAATAAATACTCTTATCAAATTTTGAATAAGGAAACTTGATATAAAAACGGAATATTCATACCTCGTAATTAATTCAATCGAGTTTAAAATTATAAATATAGAAATCTTAATGTTAGCATTCTCCTTTTTAGATTTTTCTAATGATAGTCATAAAGATTATGTTTAAGAAAATATTTTATGCATAAAGTAAGTGTGACAGTTAGCGGTTATCATTAGAGTACAACAAAACAATGTATTTCCCGAGGAGTATATATGCGGCTACCCCTCCTACCCTCTAGAAGACTATATCCACCTTTTATGAAATCTATACTATATAATATAAGGGGGTTGATGCTGATGTCATGCAGCTAACTTGGCCCAATCTAAAGCTGTTATTTTGATGACGTGGCATTTGAGGAGCAAGAAAAATCAATTTAATTAATTTTTTTTATTTATTAACTACAATAAAGCTTTTATATTTAATTGCACACATTACCCTATGTCAGTTTTTACAGAAATTTTGAATTTCGTTTTTTAGTTAAGCAATTAAGCTAGCATGGTTAATTGCACTTGAGCATGCTTCTTGAAAATGTCATTGCAGTATTGCACGCGTATATTTTTAGTGGTGCTGTTGTAATCAAGAATTCAAATCAGACACATATCCCTAAACAAAACCCACAAAACTTCACATCTGAACTTGCTTGGGTTCCTTAAACCAATATCCCCCGCCCAAAATTGAGAAGGTTTTCTCCATCAAGTTTCTTTGCATAATCATCTCTCTCATATCCATATAATATAAACCGAATTCGAAGCAAAAATATAAACCGAATTCGAAGCAAAAACCCGTTGTCTGAGTGAGAAAGATGGATCGAATGGGGTTCAAACCAGGTAGCGGTGGCAGTGGTGAAATGGTGTCGCGTGAATTCGAAAGAACGATGCAATTGAAGGAAAGAGAAGGAAAGGTTTTTTTTTTTTTCTTCATACTTTCTTAATCTTTCATATTTGGATATCAATTAAAACTTGCATAATTATGTGATTGAGATTGTGGCAGGTCATAGTAGGGTTTAGATAATTTGAAGGCTATGGGTTTCGATTATGTAAGTTTTGTAGTTTAGGGTTTTATTTCATACTTCATCTCCATGACACTACTATGATTAAATGAATGAGTCTGATATTTGTAAAGAATTACACATATTTGTTACTGATTTTGTGAAGACTGACATGTTTGTTACTGATTTTGTGAAGGCTACATGAAATTTCAGTAATTGATATAAACCGCATATATGAAATTTCAGCATACGATGTTGTATATGCGCCACATGTGCTATTGTGCTTGGATTCTGATTTGCTTTTTGTCATTGGTTTATATGGTGATTCATGGTGATGGAAGGTAGAGATATATATGAAGATGGAGATTGCAATAAGTCATTATCTGAAGGTAAATGGTAGTAGTCATTATCTTCATAGTTTGTGCAAAAGCTATTTCTTTCTCTGTATCAACTTTATGAAATACATTCAGATTATTAGTACTCTTTATTGTTTATTTTACTATTACTATGACTAATCTTTTTATTTGTTAATTACTTTGATTGATTTTTGTGTAGCCTTAAATTTATTGGCTACCATAGATGAATTAATATTAGCTGTAATGGGTTGTGTTTCTTTAGCTTTTAAGGTTTAAGTAAAACAATTATGTTTGAATACAGTTATAACCAAATACACCAATATCTCTCCCACCTCTGATTAATGGGAGGAAAAGATACAGTTATATACACTTAGTAATTTCTTGACTTTTTACCCATTTGATTCACATGTTTGAACTGGATATATGGTGCCTTTCAACCTGTTGGTACCGAGAAGAGAATGAAGAAAAAATCATGTAAGCATCATGACTTGAAATGTTTGATTTGTGAGTTTCAGACCCTTGATTCTTTATTAGTTTTCTCATTTGACTTTCCTTTACTTAATGTTTTGTAATACTTTGTAGTAACTACTAGATATAAATGAAAAAACCCAAAATGTGTATTGAATTTGAAGGTATTGTGAGTTGTGATATAGTAGGCACTGAAATTCATTAATATAGTAGTTACTTTGCATTTGTTAATTTTGCTTCCTAATATAAATAACTACTCACTAACAGGGTTTGTATTATATCTTGCTTTAAGTTGTTTGTTTTGCTAATGTAGCGCGCATAAACTGTTTGATGAAATGCCCAAGAGAAAAAACTTTTAAAGGTATAATTTTCTTTTTGATTTTGTACTCTTCAATTATATATATAGCCCTACTGTTATCTTGAAGTGTAGTTGGTAATGTGTGTTTTTTTGTTTCGGTAATTTTTTTGATTGGTACTACTAATAGCCCTACTGTTATCTTGAAGTGTAGTTGGTCAAGTATGATTTGAACTCTTCAGGTATAGGTGAAATGTTGAGGGATGTATTACTTGGCAACTTTTGACATCCGTGGAGATAATCTGTTGGTAAAATGTTCTATTGGAGCTATGTGTCATTGCATTTTTTATATAAGTATTTCTTCATTTTGTTTGCATGCCAAATCTCCAGTACTTTTTTGACAATAGATCGGTGGCTAGACTTTGTCTTAAAGATTTTGATAACAGAAATTTCATTGGAAAAATAACTGGTGTATTTTGTTAATTCAACTTTGCATTTAAGCAATGGAATATATTCATGTGTATTAAACTTTGTTTCTTATGCTTTTCTTTGTGTTCCAATGTATGTTTCACAGGTCCAACATTATGTGCAATTACATAATGTCAAGTGCATTGAGAAATTGAGTGGTAGCAGAAGAAGTTTCAATAGAACATCCGGGCCGAAGTTTTTTTTTTCTCTGTAAGTATAGCTCTTTTTTATGTTTTAAAGATGAAAGTAATAGTCCATCAAACTGCTTTGGAATGCTAAATATGAATCATAGTCCCTGTATAGATTTCTTACGTTCATAGATTTCTTACGCTTTTTCAGAAGATACAACATATATTTTCTATGAAATATATTAGTGTTTGTTATCGTACATTGTTTGACATATATTTCGTACTCCAAATTGTTATCGTACATAGATGCTTTGTTTGTATTGCTCCCGCCTCATGCCCCTTATAATGTATGTCTGATTGTATGTATGGATGTTTTTCAGATGAAAGGCTTAACGATATCGTGGGAAGTGCCTACTATGTGGCGCCAGAAGTTTTACATAGATCATATTGTACAGAGGCAGATGTATGTAGTATTGGTGTCATATCATATATTATTTTTTGTGGTAGATTTCCTTTTTGGGCTCGATCCGAGTCTGGAACTTTTCGAGATGTTTTAAAAGTCGATCCAAGTTTTGATGAAGTACCATGGGCTACACTATCATCTGATGCCAAAGATTTTGTCAAACGCTTATTAAACAAGGACCCCTAGGAAACGATTGACTGCTGCTCAAGCCCTCAGTAAGCGTCTCACGATCTTTTTTTCTTTCTTTTGCAGTTTCTAAAATTTGATTACGTGTAATAATGAATGGATTATGATATGATATTGTGCAGGTCATCCGTGGATCAGAAATAATGCTGACGAAGTGAAAGTGCCTTTTGATATCTCAATACTGAGACTCATGGAGGGTTATATGCGTTCTTCTGGTCTTCGTAAAGCTGCTTTACGGGTGTGTTATTTGTTGTTATGACGAATGCTTAGAATTGTTAGTTAGGTTTGTTGTGTTAATTCTAATTAATATCCCTGTCAATTTTCAGGCTTTATAGAAGATGACACTAAAGGAGTTAATGGAAGCTTTGCGTTTCATTTGCACCGTTTCATTTTGGAGAATGGTCTTTTTATGGACATTTCCCCTTATAATTTCTTATATAAAGCTGCTCAATCAAAGTATTTTCTCCAAGAAACCGATATACCACCATTGTGCTGTTTTACCTTTGCCGTCAATAACATCAGTCTCAACAAGCTACAAGACATCTGGCAGACGGCTACCAATTTGCATTATCACTGGTGTAAGTACTTACTTGATTTTTCTAAATTTCGATCGGTATACTTTTTGGCAAAACAAAAGTGGATGGAGAGATATGTAAACACATCAAAATAAACTATTTAATAGTATGCAAAGCTGACTAAATACTTACGAAGGTATCATTAGAAAAAGATTAATGCTTAAGAAAGTAGGTAGAATGTGAATTTGTATTCATATGTTCTGTTACAACGTTTGAAGTGCAAGTTTTAGAAGATGCAATGTCAAGCTATTGTTGATTTGGGTAGTATTTTATATCAGATGGGCCAAAATAAATAAAATGTTAAAAGATAAATGGGTCAAATGGGTTGTAACTCTTCTTTTTAAAAGTATTAAATAAATATTGTGAAAATATTTGCTTATTCATACCTATCACACAAGTGGTCAAGTTTTATCAAATGCACAATATCTCCAGGTCAACCTAAGCCGAACTAATCTGTTTCAGACCATATACAATTTCAACTATTTCAACCCAACCCCACTTTGAACTATTTTACTTATATATTGTCGGATCATCATGTACGTTTTCATTACGTGCAGCTTAGCACGCTTCAATACCGACGAATTGATTTTGAGGAATTTTGTGCTGCCACTATAAACATCTATCAGCTCAAGGCTCTTGATAGATGGTATCTATCTTTATATAATGGTTGGAATTGCTCTTTAATTATTTGTGCGTGCCTACTTACAGGTTGTTCTAAGGGACAAAAAAAGTCAACATTATATATAGTAATACATTGATATCCCTGATAGAAGTTGTTTCTAAAGTTATTTTAGCTTAGTTTTGGCTTCAAACTAAGGTGGCAATTTAGACCCATTTACTTATTCTAGCAATGTGAACACTTAGTTTAGCTTATTAATTTTTAATCTTACATTAACTAAATGAACAGAATAGATGTGTTGTAAGTTTTTTTTTTATCTATATATTGTTTTTGTGGTCAAGTAAAGATGTAGTCTTGGTTTTAGAGATGTATATTGATTTCAATATATGATAGTGGGGGTTTGAGGAGATGGAAGCAGGCAAGTTGATCATCTTAGGGGAATGGCTGGGATGATACATGAATACTGTGGATGGATTTGCTTGCACAAATACTGTCAAGTGTCTCAATTGTATTTCTATAATGTATAATTTAATTGTGCCATACATGTAATTGTGCCATACATGTAGTTACAGTAATAGGTAATAGGTTGTGTTGTTGTTTTTATGTATATGTATGGTTCCGTAACAAAAAATCAGAGATTGTAAGTAAATTAGTAATAAATTGTTGATTATTTCAGTCTATTCAAGATAATTTAAAGTGATATATGGATCGGCCTAATAGGCCTTATATTTGTAGTTCTTACTTTATTCAATTACTTTAGCTTTCGTTTATGTTTATTTGTGTTTGTGGGTGTTAGTAAAGCCAATGAGTTTGTGGCTTTCTTTCGGGTGTGATGTAAAAAGTTTCTTGGCAACACTATGCACGCGTTTTATTCAAGCTTTTGTCTTTGTTTCTTTATGTTCTTTGTATATCATAAAAATAGGGCATTTTTCGTTAAAATGCACGATATCGTTTTTTTCAATAATCAATAAAAGTTTGCTTTTTTCATTTTTTTTTTGAAATTTTGCAATAGATACTGTGCAATATGTAAATGGATTGTGAGTAGAGCCGAAGTTAAGTAATTGGTTTTCAATGTTGAGTTGTATAGTAGTAATAATTGGTGGTAAAATGTGATAATCTCATCCATAGGTAAGTATCGATGCCTATTATATATTTTATATATATATATGTTGAGTTGTACCTTAACAATATGATTATTAGTTAGATAAAACAATATTTGTCTTTTCAGAATAAATAATCATTAATTGAATATAAAAAACTTAAGTAACTATAATGCATAATAAAACAATATTTGACAAAAGTAATACTACATAATTTAATACGGGGTAGATGATAGTTATTTCCAAAATTATAAAGGTTAAGAATAACAAATATTTTTATTTAAGTATCTTTAAATTCCCGTGTTTTCACAGGTCTTAAAACTAGTTTTGAAATATATGAAAGGCTTTATCTATCCATACTCTCTATAATTAATCACTATATCACTTTTGCTTTTTTTTTTTTAAAAAAAAAGTACAGAATGAAAGAAAAAGTGATTGATGCCACGGAGGTTCACCCGCGATGACTCCGGGCTACTCGCAAAGCGAGTAGTCGCCCTGGGATTAGTCAGCTCGCAAAGCGAGTTGGATACCCAGGTATACCAAAAAAAAAAAAAAAGTGATTGAATAAAGTACAGAAAAATTAATTTAAAATAAATAAATGGTATATAATGGTATATAAAGCATGTACCTATATGAAACTTATCTACTACAGTACTACTATGGAGTACACTAGTAGCATTCTGAGCAGCATCAAACATGCTCAACACTCACAGAACAAGTTGTGCTACTGTCTACCATATTTTATCTAACTTTTTGTGCCAATTTCAACACAAATATTAGCTGTCAAAAACCCATGCAAAAACAATTCACTCAAACCCTGTATTAAAAACCACAGCACAAAACAATTGTACACTTTGCATAGACAATTGTACAGTTTTCAAAATCAATTTTACATGTCACCACCTGGTTGACTCAGTTTGTCACAAATGTGAGACAAAACGAATCATGGGTTCAAAAGTATTTGCTGGCATTGTCATTTGTCACTCAACCACCTACCAAATCACCAATCATAACATACAAAATTCAAGATCTTGTACAGTACAACACCAAATCTTGGGCTATATATATAACCCAAGAAACGTAGCAAAACATCATACTCATATCTAATTATCCTCTTCATTAGATTCAAGATATATTGGATATTTATTATTTTATTTCAAGATTTTAAAAATGCAGAAAATACTTAGAGCAAGTTTAACAAGTAGAAGACCGATACCAATCAGAGGGCAGATCATGGTAAGGATAGCAGCAACAGCTTATCATTCAGTCGTTTTCGTGTTCTCAAAACCGCCACAAGCTGCCATGCACCGCCATCTTTCTGGTGGTAAACCGTATCCGAGAGATCAAGATGAACATAAGTAATTAGACTGATGTATTATTAGATTCATTTTGATAATGTATTTTAGTTTCTAGATTTGTATTCCAGTCCAAGTGTTGCATGCCTCATTTATTGAATGTCATTATGCTTTGATAACTTAAGAATTTAAAAGCTTTTTCAAGCAGTTTTGTTAACTAAATTAGTTATGTTATAACTATATTACTTTGACACCAAAATTCACACAAATGTATACAAACAAAAACATAAAAAGTCCCTTGATTACATGCAAACATATGCATGTATAAGTGACAAGACATTGTTGTACATAATGCCTTAGAAGTTGTACTTAAACGTATATCCATCTTAAGCTAGTGATAATCTTTTGATCATCAATACATAAATAATGCTAAGCTAACTTATCTTAAACAATGGAATAATATATTAGTAACAGAAGCTATATACACAATATCAAACATTCTTATGACATAAAAACTTAATCATAAGAACATTTTCTTGTCCAAATTAATTAGAGAAAATTACATAAACCGTCCTTATGGTTTGATCTAAATTTCACTGAGAGTCCTTTAATTAATTTAATTACACAGAACATCCTTTATTTTGAAATTTGTTACGTCAATAGTCCTTTAGACTAACGATTGTTAACTCTCCGTTAAAAAGGACCACGTGTGATATTTATTTTGTTCTTTTAATTTTTTTAAGTAAACTTAAATTATATAATCTAAAATATGCATAGACACGTTATTAGGTGCACAAATATTATTGTCATTTCCACATTTCACTTAGCAAAATCATCATCAAATTCGATTCTCTTATGTACTGATACATCAAATTTTATAGTCCACAATCATCTTTCACTACCCAATGACCCTTCATCAACAATTTATCTTATCTTGTCACAACTTTGGTGGCTATTGTCTCTTCTCTTTTGCAACTAATCCTTACTCGAAAAACATCAATGACCCTAGCTTCAATGTAAAATGACGTTGAATAGTGGGAACCAAATACGTGACTTGTAATCTTTGAGGCGGAAATGTATGTTTGGGTGGTGAAAGCCAGTGGTGGATTTGAGTGGTAGTATATAAAATTTGATGTTTTATTGGAGAGTATGGCCGAATTTGATAATGAATAAAATGAGAGAAACGAAAATAAAGTTTTGTGCACCTAATAATGTATTTATACATATTTTAGATTTTTTAATTAAGATTTTACTCAAAAAATTTAAAAGAATAAAAAAAATTATCACACGTGGTCCTTTTTAACGAAGAGTTAACAATCGTTAGTTTAAAGGACTATTTATGTAACAAGTTTCAAAATAAAAGATGATCTTTGTAATTAAATTAATTAAAGGACTAATAGTGAAACTTAGACCAAACCATAAGGATGAATTATGTAATTTTCTCAATTAATTAATACTCAATTACTCAAATAATCACTAACTACTAGATCATAACCCGCGAATCCGCGGGCTATATCATGAAATTCTGACCCGTCTTTAATTGAGCATCTATGATCTAGCCATTGGTCGAACATCAACTTCCTTATTGTTTGGTCCAAAAGCATTTTATCAAGTTTGTTGGCATTATTTTACCAACTTCAATTCTATGAGAAAACGTGTGTGCTCATCACTCTCACTTTTTATATACCAAGTTGCAGAATAGTAAAAAGTACCAAAAATTTAAGCATCATCACTGACATCATCATGGTCAATCCATAGACATATAGGAAGATCATTCAATAAGTTAATAAGATTGTTGCACCATGTGCATTGGAAGAGGTATGATGTGACTCAAATAGTCATGTTTTTAAGGGCAATATTTCGCACTTTTTGGACGAATCTTTAGTGAAAACATTCCAAAATGATTATTATTTACTAAAATTCACTAAAGTGGTCTAAATATAGGCATTGCTGCAAAAATCACCTAAAACGTCCAAATAACAAGCAAATCAGGACGAATAAACGTGCACAAAATCCTCCGGCCTCATTTACCTTATATAGATCACATTCTAACTTCATCATATGATTAAACAGGTAAAATCGAGACGGGAAAATCAAGAATCATGCAAATCAGATAAAGAACGGAGAAGACTGAGCAGTATCAGACCCTATAAAGTCATTTCGGCTATGCTTGAGCTATACACATCCAATTTTAGTGAAGTTGGCATCATTAGAAGCGTAACGGAATTACGAAGACACGGGCGAAAGAATCAGGTCAAACGGACGCATAACGAAGGAGATACACGCGTTTTAAGCAACGAACGAAATCAGACGGACACCGTATACGGCCTTGGCAACCGTATACGGCCTACCTAAGACTGTATACGGCCTCTTACACACCGTATACGGCCACACCAAGGCCGTATACGGCCCCCTGCCCCCGTATCATGCTTCGTTTGCTTGTACGTGCTGTTTCGCGAGTTGTACGGCTGATTTTTGAGTTTTGCCTATAAATAGGGGGTCACCCCTCCTCATTTTACACACCTTAACACATTCACACACTTTCACATTTCTCTCATTTTCATTTCTCTCATTTTCTTTCACTTTCTCTCTCTAACTTTCTCTCTCTAGCACTACTCTTAGGAGTTAGAGGAGAAAGGTTAGGGTTGAGCTTACAGCTCGAGTCTAGAGGAAGTTTTAGCTTGGTAATCTTGTTGTAACGAGCTTTTCAGACTATTTGTAATCCTCAGTATTACGCTGCTGTATTCCCGGTGATATCTAAACTTTACTTACTGTTATAATGCTTGTGCTTTATGTTATTTCAGTTTGTATTCTGCATATTGCCATGTTTATAAGGTAGTTTAATATTGTGATTGTTGAAATGTAGATATTAGG
Source organism: Helichrysum umbraculigerum (assembly GCA_949592205.1). Classification (NCBI taxonomy): domain Eukaryota; kingdom Viridiplantae; phylum Streptophyta; class Magnoliopsida; order Asterales; family Asteraceae; genus Helichrysum; species Helichrysum umbraculigerum. The sequence continues at coordinate 9,905,954 of CATIUR010000004.1, read as the reverse complement.
AGTAGGGATGATGTTAAATTAATGTTTCATTTATACGATTGGAAATTGTTATGCTGTGTATCTGGTTAAGCTTATCCTGAATATAGATCTAGTCTCTCATCACCCTTTCCAGACTTTCACGTGACTGTTGCCCTAGGATAGGATCTGATCAACCCTAATACTATGAATATACAGTTATCTCCAGTTATAGTATGAAACTATGAACTTTCCTTTAAAAGGCACGGTACTTCGTATAGCGTTGGAAACACCTCGTGTGGAGTACAAATACGTGGAAGCTAAGGAAATGCCATGGATTGTTTCATCGTGAATTACCTAGAAGTGATCCTTCTAGAACTGTGGTCTAGGAATCAAAGCTGTGGAAATGCTTGTTGCACTGTACACCGTTAGTACACCTAAGATCTGGAACACTGTGGAAATGCTTAAATGCCCAGTAAACCGTCAGTACATCTAGGGTTTGGAATACTGTGGAAATGCCTAATTGCCCTGTACACCGTGATTATTTCTAGGGATGAACGCCTGACTGTAAAGGAGGGTCTATATTTACGATGGTTAAGTAGGTGTTTCAATAGAAACAATACAGGGTAGTGTCAATCATATACCTAGACATGCAAAACCCTAATCACACCAATAGTTTAACATACACAGGATACAATCAGTATTTGCTATAATAAAGGTAAATAGACGATTAGGTGTTAAGAAAGGTCAGTAAATACAATTGCGGTCTGTTGCCTTATGCCTGATCCCTAGAACATTTAGGGTGCCTTTGTCTTAGTTAAGCAAAGGCTCAGGAGGGTTTGAAAACAGCCTGATCTGATCAGAATCATGATAACCTAGGATTCCAGTGACATATGTTTTTAGGGTTCCACCTGAATGTAGGGTCCTAGTGTTTACACCAAAAGTATGTCTACTCTTTATCTGGTAAATCTCCAATCAATTTTATAATGAACATCATCCCGAAACCCTAATTATCCAAGTTTCAGCAATCACATCTCTACCTGTCTGCTTAAACCCTAATTTCATTTCTCGTTATTTACTTTTCTGCATTTAGGATAATTATAAAACAAAACCTTCCAAAATCTATCTACCTACCCCCATCCTAATTGCGACCATAATCTTTGGTGACCCGCTTTATTTCAATTCGCTCCGATTTAAGAACGACCTCGAGTTATACTTACTGCTTGCTCCCAAGGTAGGTAGTACTTATAGTTTGAGCCCCAGCTCATATAAATTTAAAACTCACTGTCCGCCGCTTCTGTTGCTGTTGGAACAACGACCGGAGTCAAATCCGACCGACCGATAGAAGCCGCGACAATGTACTATGTACTATACATAACCATTGAATGATTTTGCATTTTATATCATTGTGTGAATTATTAATCAGTATGCAAATCATCTTATGGATTCACTTTTAGTCAATAGTAGGAGACCAATTTCAATCATAAAAAGTAAAGTACATAATGAATTAATTAACGAATAAACTGATAAAGCTCTTTCCCTTGAGCTTTAGCAATTATACAAACCCCCTTGCAGATTTTATTCCAAAGCACAAATCCCATCCATTCCAGAAGGGTATTGATAAATACAACACAAATTTTGATTCTTACAACAAAATATTGCATAGTTAATTCATACAAAATATTGCATAGTTAATTCATACAGTACAAGTTACTGATGCACACTTTTATTGTATCAATCAAAATTCATATTGTATCTTTCACTTCCCATCCTAGAAAAAAATCTCCTTTTGGTTTTTAATTTTGAAAAAATCAAATATTTTACCTTTTGAAAATTCTAAGCATATGATGTCAACCTTTTGGTTTTGAATTGTTTGTGGCACATAGTTTGAGGTAAAAATAACTTTCATATACTTTTAATGCATACATCAAAACTATGCATATGCATTATATAATGATTTTTGGTATATGCATTAGTTAATGTGGTGTAAATATCACTTTCTAGAGGCAAAATTATTCCTATGACAGTTAACCAACTAACTAACTATAACTATATATGAGGCACAGATCAACATGTTCCAACATGGCACATGAAAAGTTTCAGTACCATAATAACACATGTGTACAAGTTAGAAGGCAAGCTGTATCACTATCCTTTAATCTATGATCAGGGTAAATTTGACATTCCCAATGTCATCATTTAATAAAAAATTTCAGTCAAAGATGAGAATAATTTAAGTAAACCATTCATCTTTTCAAACTTTTCACCCTTTGCTGATGAAGTTTTACCATGTTCCAGTATTTCCTTTTCATCATGCCAACAAAAAGAAAAAGTGAAATTGCTAAAAAGATTTGAACTTACATCATAGCATTGGGCTAAGGCCCATGCTTCCTAGGTATCAATGGCCATTGATTTATCCCAAGTTGGTAGAAAAGAAACTTATAATATGTAAAAAGCAAGGCTGTATATATTTTGGAATGTAGTATATAATGGAGACAATATTGACTTGTTCAAGCAAAATGGTCTTCCCTAGAAAACCAGAGGGAACAATACCAGACAACCAGATGCTCCCTCATCTTTTTTTTTTTGAAAGGCAATATATTATATAACAATCTACTAGCAAGGAGCTAGATAGATTTAGAACATACAATCACCAAATAGACAACCCAAATTCCTATGATCCTATAGTTTAAATCCGAACTGTGAGGCCGTTAAAATGGATGAAAAAAACCTGAAAATTATCAGGAAAAAATCCCCGAGGAATAGGGGCCGAGCCACCGGTTTTCACCCTATCTCGTTTTTGGTAACGACCCATGTGGATCTAAACACAAGGAACATCCCACATGACACTATAACTACTACCCGACATGACCTTAAGTACAGTGGAATCGGGAGTAAAACCTCCATACAATCAGACCATCTAACTATCAAAATGAATTATCAAACCAAGTGCAATCTTCTTCATTTATTCCATCCAATTTCCAGATGCTCCCTCATCTAATTCAAATTGACTTATTCAAATACAATTAATTATGTGTTCACACAAAAGCTTTCCAGTGTGTTCACACCCAAAGACTTCACTCTTTGACCCTTACAAAGTCAGCAAAGAATTCACTGAAATCATAATGAACAACTGGTCATACAAAAAACCATGATAAACCATATATCCATACCAGACATCACTTGAATATATGCTCAAATATTGGTCTTGCATAAAGCCGATAATTTTAACTCATTTACTTGAATAAAATTCGATGAACGTTATATGGTATATCTGATTGGTCAATATGGCAAACTAAGAAAAACCAGCTAAAGATGAAAAGAAAAATCACTCAAAGTATATTCAAATGCTTTTACATTATTATAGTTAAAGAAAAATGTGCAAAAGAGTTACTAATTTTGGCGTAAACCCATTCTAAACTGTATTAATATTTACCTATTTTGACCGGACAGGCTACTGAGAGCCGCCGATTATGACACTTCTAGTTATTGTGGGATAATTACACCCCTTTATACTTTAATTAGTTAAAAAATAAACATACGGATTCTGTTTGTCCCATGCATTGGATAGAAGAATTTTTTATAGGAGACAATTTGTTGGCATTGCAAATACCACACATCCCATTGTTATATAATAATATAAAAAATCAACCATCAATTTATTCCTAAAGGGTCTCGACTCTTGAGTCAAAGTTGAATGTCTATATAAACCCCTTTGCAGATAGCATAACATCACAAACACAAACACACACCAAGTGACTCACAAACCAAGTAACTCATATATCAAGTGACCAGTTGTAGAAATCTTCTTTTAAAGTGAAAGATGTTGAACATGGAAAACAGTTACAGAGACAGCAAAAGAGTCATACCGATAAGGGGGCTGATAAAGTCGAAGATTGCAACAATGGCGTTTCATTCGATGGTTTCTGTTTTCTCAAGATCCACCACGCATCACCATTTCACTGGGAGATAGAACAATATAGATGAATGTAATTCATAAAAGTGTATGTTAGACATGCACAATGTACATTAAGTTGACATTGGCTTGTATTGTAATTTTTGCCTGGAATTAACTAATGTATGTTCATGATATTGTATGTTTAATTGTTTGTCTTAATAGCTTGATAGTGCCAAAGTGGTTCTGTTATTAAAATTATTCATATTTAAAAGTAAATGATTAAAAGATAGCACATAAACAATTGGCTTTAATATTAAATATTCATGAATATACAAATGAACACACTGCTGTAGAACTTACTATAACTTTTACCAGAATAGAAGACTTTATCATAAGTTACTAAGAATATAAATGTGAAAAACTGAAAATGAACAAGTTTTAAGAAAATTTTCTAGGCGGGTGCAGGTGGATATTGATGATGAAGATGGCTTTTAGATTTATACTGTAATTAATTAATTCATTGTTAATAATAAAAGAAGGATACTAAACAACGTGTACCAATTTACCCTTCACTTAACGGACTTGATTTAAAGGTCTTAACAAGTACGTTTACCAAACACTTTCATACATTTCAGGCATGTGTTTTGTAAGTTATCAATAAGACTTATTCAATCCACAAAATCGAAGTGTGCTATTGATCTTTTTTTTTTTTACTAAGAAAATGTGAGTGATTTGGAACGAAACGAAAAGACAGGTATAAAAATTCCGTTGCAAAGTAAGAAAAAAGAAGAATCGGAAAGAAATTCAAGTCATTCTCCTAAACATGGAAAGATTCGGCTATAAAATACAATATGGTTCCTTGCCATAATGACCAAATCACGTATGACCTAATTAAACATAATTCAGGTGATAATGTATCAGTAACATATTAACGAAAAAAGTTCATTTTCTTTGAAGCCAGGAACTTGCAAGAAAAGTTAAAATATCACAGTCTATATTAATTTCTAACTAACTCAAAAACTTTACTACATTTTTTTTATCTCCTTACTTTTTCAACTATAGAAACCACAGAGAGAGACGATTTATGTAACTTACACTTTAACTTAATTATATTTATTTTCATAGTCCCCGCCTTCGGCGGGATTGGGTAGGGTCGTTGTTGTTGTATATTTATATTCATAGTCACCAACCCATATGCACAATTTCAGCATAAAGTGTATCTAACCTTGGGGCATAAATCATGTTCCCAACATGGTACTAGAGATATGAGCATTATTTACCAACTTCAACTTTTTCTCTCCTTTTTCAATTTCTAAAACGTGTAAACTGTTCTTCTAAAAATAATTGAAACAAGATCCAATGAATCGTAACAATAACAAACATCATGACAGATGTCACAATGATCATATTAACCTCTCCCCAAAAAATGAACAAACAGAGTCAATTCATAAAAAGGATGTCTCCTTAATCCACTGCTAATTGCTTATTTATCAGACATTATTAGCTGTCAATATTGACACATCATCACCATTATCTTAAGCCTATTGTATTCTATGGTTTATGCTAGTGACTTTGCTAATCAGTGAGCTAAACCTTTTGTTTTAATAAAACTAACAAACCAAATCAATTATAGATTCAGTGGGTCTTAATGTAAGGTAGAAATGGAATCTTTATACAGCCACCAATTTGCTGGCATTGTCCCTCAACTCCTCACCACTAAAGAAAATAAAATACTAACCAGAAGTTTCTTTCCTGCTGCTAGTATAGTACTCCATAGTTAGTGCATTTTCTATATAAATAGCTCAATTTGTTAACAAACATAACATCTGACTCACACACCAAGTACTACACATCAGAGAACCAAAACAAATCAAGAAAACATCAAAAACATGGAGAAAATATTCAGAGATAACTTTACAAGCAGAAGAGTGATACCTGTAAGGGGGCAGATAAAATCAAAGATAGCAGCAACCGCTTTTCATTCTGTAGTTTCTGTCTTCTCTCGAGCTTCTTTGCATCATAACATTTCCCATCAGAGAACCTACTAGAGACCATAGCTTATACTTATTGAGATGTATGATATATATATATATATATATATATATATATATATATATATATATATATATATATATATATATATATATATATATATTATTAATTTCTTTGTAATATCAGTTGGAAGTTTTGTAACTGAATGCACATAATAAGAACTCCATTTGCAAAGATAGTACATTACAAAATTTGTCCTTGAACTGTTTACCGACCTGCATAAATCTCACATGACTATTTTCTTGCATTTTCAGCTTAAAATCATAATATTGTTTTCTTGCTTCTTTGGAAGTTGTAGCATTTGGTTGATCAGTGTATGCAGTTCCATATGTGATGTATCATCAGCAAAAAAGTAATGCACCGATCCTTTAACTTGAATCCAACTACAACCAGCTTCCTTAGAAACGTCTTTATCTTTCATTTCCTTTCTCACATGTCTTACATCACTCCACATGCCCGCAGAAGCGTAAAGATTCGGATAAAAGAACGAAACTAGACTCGTTTTCAGGTTGTAAACGAGCAAGTTCTTTAGCAGCAACCGTTCCAATATCAACGTTTCCATAGATATTGCAAGCAGATAAAAGAATCTGCCAAATCCGAGAATCAGGAAACATGGGCATGACATCAATCATTTTCTTAGCATCATCAAATTTTCCAACTTTACCAAGAACATCAACCACACACGCATAATGTTCTAAACACGGACGACTCCATGGAGATCAAACATAGAATTTAAATGATAACGTGCTTCATTTACTAATCCTCTATGGGAACATGTAGGCCTGTTCAAAGTCGGATAATCCGATTTTCGGATATCCGAAATTTCGGATACCTGATTTTGCTATCCGAAATCCGAATCCGAAATTTCGGATATCCGAAATTCGGATATCCGAATTTTCGGATATCCGATTATCCGAAATTCTGTACATATTCAACCCTTCAACATCAATCTGGAAAACCCACTTATAAAGTCATAATAAATATTTTAAATCACCATCTCAAATCTCCCTCACAAACCACAATCGATTACAAAAAATTTACATACAAAATTGAAGATTAAAGATGGAGGCACCAAAGATGAAGAAAGGGAGAAAACAGAGGAACAAAGATACCAAAACCATACTAATCTGTTTGAAGTTGAATCCACTATTGACCCCACCATCACCTCAAGTTTGTGGTTGTTGTGCTATGTTTGGTAAACATAACCCAAAAGCACAAATCAAAAGCCACCCACAGGCCACAGGTCATAATCTTGTAAAGATTCTTGTATATCTATACAATCTATACATACACCTCCTTATATATCTATGTATAAACATATACATACACACTTCTGTAAATGATTTACAACTACAACATGTCCGACATAGAGGTTGCAATCGGCGGCGGTGAGACAGAGGTTGCAATCGAGTGATCAATTGCAAATGAGTTATTGATTTATTGATGTTAACAAACGATATTTAGAGTTTGGGGGTTCTTGAATCTTGAGTTGTAGGTGGAGGAAAATAAGATACGAGAGACTTGGAAAGGAAAGTGGTATTTTTAGGGTTAAAACAGATCTGTCAAATTTATTTATATTCATTTAAGAATAAAAACATAAATTCAACTTTCGGATTTCGGGTATCCGAAGTATCCGAATTTTCTGGAAATCGGTATCCGAATCCGAATCCGAAAAATCGGATATCCGAAATTCGGGTATCCGAATTTTCGGATATCCGATTTTTCGGATAAATTCGGATCGGATTTTCGGGTAACGGATTCGGATACGGATATTTTTAACACCCCTAGAAACATGAACTCAAAATGCCAAGATAAGTTATCTCATCGGGTATCATTCCACATTTGGGTATTTTGGTAAATAAATCATAAGTTTTATCATACCAACCAAACTGGGCGTATCCCATAATCATTGCATTCCAAGCAACTAAATTGCAGACATTTGTCGCATTGAAAAAAACTTTTTCTGCATCCTCTATGCTACCACATTTACAGTAAACATTTATAATAGCACTTTCTATAAACTTATCTACACTAATTGCGGTTTTAATAGCCAACGAATGAACAGATTTCCCTTGATGAATATCTGATAATGCACCACATGATTTAAGAACTACATTAAAAGTTATGATGTCAACGTCTAGAGATGAGTTCCATCTTTTATGAAACAAATTTTGGACATCAGTATAACATCCACAGTGATCATAGGCTCCTGCCATTGCATTTACGTGTACCACATCTACTTTATCAATATCAGTGAACAGGCTTTCTGATTCATCAATTCCATTGCATTTCCCATAAGTTGTAATCAGACGACAAAGAATTGCATCGGAATATAGAAATCCAAGCTTAAGTATAAGTGTATGGATTTGCATTGCCTTCTTTAGAGACTTCATGTTTGATAACACTTCAAGAATGCTAGCAAAGGTATATTCATTCGGTTGTATCAAAGAATTTCGCAATACTGAAAACAACTCGACAGCTTGGTTATAAAGATGATTCTGAGAATAACCACTAATCAGTGAATTCCAAGACACGAAATCTCGAAGAACCATTTCATCAAAAACTTGCCTAGCATCATGCATCTGGCCACTCTTCGCATACATGGAAATCAGCACGTTACAAACAGAAATAACAACCATATATCCAGACTTCGATATGATCGTATGAACCTGCTTCCCCATTTCCACCATCTCAACACCTTCAACATGAGACGAGACATTTATTAAAGTATACTCATTTATCTCATAATCTTTCGAAATAAAACATTTAAACATCTCAAAAGCTTCAGCACAGTCAAAAGCCACAGCAATCCGCCCAGTCCATGACACAACATCTCGTTCAGGCATTTCATCAAACACCTTCACTGCATTACTTTTAGACCCACATCTACCATACATAACCATGATCGCGTTGTTCAAATACATAGAACACCCACATAAGTACCCTCTCTTAACACATAACCCATGAATCTGTTCACCTTCATCGGTATCAAACACAGCACCAACCACACTACTCAAACTGAACTCGTTAAATTCGAACCCCAGATCCTTCATTTTCATAAAACAGTCTCTCCCTTTATCGAACTCCCCATTTTTAACATAACCATTGATCATTACACTCCAAATCACACCATCAAAACAATCACACTCCTCAAAACACCTCTCACCCAAATCCACACACTCATACTTAAAATAATTCTCGATCAACCCACTAACCAAAAACACATTTTTCGCAAAGCCAAGTTTCAAAAACCCTAAATGAACAACCTTTATCTGATTCAAATCATCACAACACTTGATCAAATTACTAAAGGAAACCTCATCAGGTTCTAGTCCTATTCGTCTCAACCGATTAAAAAGCTCGAAACCTCGATTCGGTTCGTCAGACCGTGCGTAACACGACAGTAAGGCGTTAAATACAACGATATCGGGGTTTTCAGTGTGGCGGAGGAGGTAGGTGGCGCGTGAGAGCTCGCCGGAGCGTGAGAATTGTGTGATTAGTGAAGCGGATTGGAAAGGGTTAAGAAGAGTGTTTGATTTGATGAACTGTGAGTAGATTGTGTTGGTGAGTTTAGAGTTGTGATAAAAAGTTGAGATTTTTAGAGCTTGTCCGTACAGGTTTTTGTTTAGTAGAGATTTGAGTGAGCGCATGTATGTGTTTGTTTATGCAACCTTGTTTGAAGATTTGGGCGGTTTATAGTTTTAATACGAGTAGTTCTTTGACCCGTGAAAACACGGGGAACAAAAAAAAAATTTTAATTTTACTTTTTAATATGATTTAGTTGTTAAATTATTAGTTGAATGTTGTTAGACATTATTTATTGATAGTATCAAATTATCGAAGTCAAGAATATATTTTAAATGTAAATATATTTTAGTGTGATGCTAATACCATGCTTAATCCCTCTACCATAATTCCTGTTGAAGAAAAATCAGGTTTACTTTGATGAAAGTTGAAGTCAGTTTTCTTATAATATCGTTGACACTATTAATGTATTCTTTGTATTTAATTGGACAGGTGATCCAAGAATGATGCACTTATGTCGTTGGAATGGACACGAACATTTCAATGAGAAAGTTGCATTTTATAGGCCGCTAATGAACTATGTTATCAAAAAGAGGCAACTGGTATAAGAAATTTACCAATATATTGTATGGGTAGTTTAATTAATATACCATGCAAATTTTTGATGTTTTGACTTTGATTTTTATTACAGACTATTCCTGCAATATTTGTGAGAGCAAATCGACTAAGCGAAAAGAGCAAATCAGTGCTATGTTACAACGATATGGAATGTACAATGGAACTGAAGCTTGTAACAGATAAGAAAAGACCACAAAGAAAGGATCATGTAAAAATGACGGGAAATTGGACGCAAGTTAAGGAAATGTTTTGTTTCACTGAAAAGAAGATGATGAGGTTTGAATTGAAGGAGATAACCTCTGATGATTGGGTTATATTTCATGTTTGCTAAACTGTCATGTATTTCATCCTAAAAGTTTCTATTGTATTGTTTTTTCATAACTGTTTAGATGTTTAATGCGATGAACGTACTTTTTAGTTTTGTTAACTAATTTATTCAATATTTATGGCAAGCTTTAGGTTTAGTAATTTATATGTTACAGCGGTTCCATAGACGAAATTCATTCATGGAAGTGAACGTAAAAGGACTGTTTTTTTGGTTTGAATATGACTATTTGGGCCTAATAGCTTTATGACTATTTGAAATAAACATCAAGGGCCACCATGAAGAACAAAAAAAATAAAACTTCTAAAACCTTTGAAATATAACAACACAGCAAAGTAAAGTAACATAGTTTTGAAGCTATGTTTATCTAGTGAAAATATGATTATTTTTTAAAAGAAAATCGTTGGAAGAACAATTTTTTTACTCAAAAGTTGGTCCATGTAAAGGTTTAATAGTGGAAGAGATCATACCCTTTGATAAGATATAAGATAGGTCATAACTGAAAAGGCAAATTTTTTCAACTATGACTTGACCAAAGATGGTAAAAAGACAAAGTCACAGATTTTATTTATATATTTACCTTTTTTAAATAAGTCATATAATACTGACAAAGATCTTTTTTTCTTGGTAGATACACAACAAAGGCTGAATCTAAACCCACCCCTAAAATTCTGCTCCTACCCCCTGGCCCACCATTTTCAGTCTAATTTTATTTAAGTTTGATCTAGTTCAGTACAGAATCAGTTTCAGTTTTAGACTAAACAGAGGGTAGAAATTAAAAAAAAAAAGGGTAGGAGCAGAAAAAGAGTGGGCCAGGGGGTATGGTTAGCAGCCCCCCTACACAAATGAGCAAATGAAAAGTTATTTAAAAAGAAATTACAGTATTATTTTACCTTTTCCAATGTTACTATTATGGACAGTTGGTAATAAGGTGAACTGGAAAATATATTTTCTTTGTACACATCTTTTATAGGATAACTAATATTATATAAATAAAAAAATTTTAAAAAAAGGCACCGATTATAAAACTATATTTGTTCTTCACGAATGACATCTATTGGGCAGAGATAAGCAATGTTTCCAATAGATTAGAAAAAAGAAAATAAACATAAAAGAAACATTTTATAAACAACATAAAAAGTGCACCATCTGTTCGTGAGGAGTTTCCATACGTTACCAAAAACGTATCTCATTTTGACTTTTCAAGATCATTAATTGTCAACTTTTACATTAAATATTTTTTATTGGTGTGTATTATACTTGATGCAAAATTATAAGGAATCGTTTATTTGGTTCAACTGTGGAACACAATTACAACGTAGTGAGGTAGGTAATAAGAGTAAGTCTTGAAGTTCTAATAGACAATGTAATTTCTTTTCAAACGTGTCAGTTAAAAACTCAAGCCAAAATATTCATTGGAAAAGGAAATGCTTTATTGAATAGTTGTATCTTCCTAGCTTTTAAAATCTACTACAAAAATTGGTGATACATGTGAATTATATTGAACGTAATGTAAATGGTTGTTATAAGAATTAATTAGGAAATATTCAAATAAATTCTAAGATCCTATAATTGGTTACTATTTTTTTGACTTTTTATTTTGTGAAGTGGTGATAACATTGATGGCATAACCAAAAACTAAAACACCAATATCCCATATGCTAAAGGAGTTTTTTTGTAACCTTCATACATATTTCAAAATCGAAGGTAGTTACAAAAAAAGGTGAGTAGAAACACAAAACATGATAACGCATAGTAACAAAGTTACTCTTAAAATGATAAAACAAAATTAACTTGATGCCACAAATTCAATAAATTTCATTCTTATCTTCTTTGCTTTGTCCGAATGAAAAAAGCAACAGTTCAAAGGCAAAGTGATAATTTTCTTGAAAGGAAAGGACTTCTTGAAGTGTAGCAATCACCTTATCTTTAAATGGAGAGTAAGCCATTGTTTCCAACTCTTCAATTAGACGTCTAGCCTCATCGAAACTTCCGTTAATCGGATCCAACATTATAACTATTTTACCTTTCCTGTCGATCTCTTTCTTTAGTTCATCACACAACATTTGTATGAGTACGGATTTGTATTCATGTTTTTTTCCGATAGATTTGTTTTGATAACGTAAGATAAAAGTAAACGATCATGAAAGATAACGCTTGAATTTTTGAAGAACCATTTGTTTAAGATTTTGAGCTTGGAGAAAGATTGTTAATGTTTATATGGAAATGGTGATATTTATTAGTAAGAAAGAGAAGGACGAATTACAATATTGATATGTAGTGTGTTATAGTTCCAAAAAGGAAGTAGGAAAAAGCTATTGATGGGATAGACTAACATCTCAAAAAGGTGGAAAGAAAATTATATTCCCAATAAATTTTATAATAAAAAAAACGATTGTATATGCCCACAAACTGTAAAGGGATTTAAAGATTGTAAAATAAATATTAGGGGTGTTCATCGGTTCGATTTTCGGTTTCCTCGGTTTATTCGGTTCGGGTTGTTCGGTTTTGAAATTTTTTTGGGCAAAACCGAAAACCGAACCGAACACCGAATTCAAACCGAAAACCGAAAACCGAATTCGAATTCGGTTCGGTTTCGGTTAAAACCGAAAAAACCGAATTCCAACAAAAACCCGAAAAACTTTAAAAAAAAAACTGAAAACCGTACAAAAAAACCGAAAACCGAACATAAAAACCGAAAAACTAACAAAAAAAAACCGAAAACCGAACCGAAAAACCGAAAACCGAACCGAAAAACCGAAAAAATAATATTATTTTTTTGAATTCGGTTTTGAATTCGGTTTTCGGTTAAACCGAATTCAAAATTTTTAAAACCGAAAACCGAACCGAAAACCGAATTCAAATTCGGTTTTCGGTTTTATCGATCCAAAAACCGTTTTCAAAATTCGGTTCGGTTTTTTTTCGGTTTTTATTCGGTTCGATTTTCGGGTTAAACGGTTTCAAACCAAATACTGAACACCCCTAATAAATATGTAGAATATAAAACCAAGGATATATGTGCACCTTTTTTTATTTATCAGGCTATTTATAGAGACTATATATTTATTTACAAAAAGGTGATATTTTAGTGCATTATATAGTTTAGTACATGGAAAAACTATAGATATTTGTTTAACAAATTATAGTTAATAGTTAATATATTCTACAATTAGATGCTAATTAAATTAAAGTTGAGGCAAATTTTTTTTGCATTGGTAGCAAAAACATTACATGAATCAAGGCCAATGCAGTTATTATTACCAATCAGTTTGTTGGACTCTTCATTACCCAATGCAGTTATTATACAAATACATGAATCAAGGCTAATGCATTTCAAGACTGTTCATTCCCCAATGCATTATACCAATTATTTTAAATAAAATTTATGTATACTAATATATAAAAGTATGATTTAGCATGATGTCATGCATACCTCATCGAATGAACCTGGGCTTGCCACGTAAGCACCAAAACCAACCTTAGAAGAGGACAAGTCAGCATCATGACATCATCGTTAGTGTCCTTTAATATATAGTATAGATACTTCTAAATAAAGGTGTTATTGTAATCAAAACCTTATTTTGGAGGCAAAAATATACCATAGTAGTTACTACTTTTATATTCCCTCCGTCCCAAAATTATTTTCTACTAACAAAAAGCACATAGTTTAATAAAAGTGGGACTACAACAGTTTTCAACCACTCAAATAGAATCTGCACCCACTAAACTCTCTTCTTATTGGTTGAAATGGAAAGTGGACAATTATTTTGGGACGTCCTAAAAAGGAAAGATGGACTATAATTTTGGGACGGAGGGAGTAATATTTTGTTTTACATGCATCAAATTTTATTTTACAAGTATGTAAAGTTACTTTTATACTCTTGTTATTCAATCTTGTGAAGTTAAACCTTCGTTATTACCTGATGATACCTTAGTTCACGGGTCTAACCGATATGCACATGCAAATTAAGGGTTATATTGGTCTGTTTGTTAAGGATCAATCAACGAAAAGAGGTTTGCGGGATCTATGAATTTTTATAAGAAGGTCATGGCTCGGGTGGTGATTCCCCAGCTGGCAACTCACATTGTATTCATGTGGTTATACGCCACGTTAGCAATGAGGAGATTATGAATAGGCCAGGATAAGAAGGAAAAAGATCTCAGTTAATTGTAAGAGAAGACTTTTGTATTAGCTTTTGTTGTTATATGGAATATTGCCAACTATAAATTTATGGACGACCTTGATATAAAATATAATCTGTACTCATGGGATTAGACAACAATATCATGTAATTGTCCTTGACTGGGTTTTGTAGTGTAGATGCCTTTATGTCAAGTATATGCATTTGTATATTATGTACATTAAGGTTGGATCCAACAGGTAATGCAAGAGAGTTATGGTGCCACCTTGTAGGCTGTAGCTTATTGCTTTAATTTGTATAAATTGGGAAAAGAAAAACATTATAACCCACACCTCATCTATTATTCATAACACCTCGATACATGTTTCTCTTTGAAACCACTCACCATCACGAATACCTGCCTTGTCATTCATATGACATTATCAAACAAGGTTTTGGCATATACATGATCAAATAGCAGCTAGATTAATTTCCACGCAGTGTTGAATTGTATATGATCACATAATCATCAAAATAAAATGATCAAGGCATAAACACATAACATCATAGTTGTAAAATAAAATGACATATAAATAATGATTATGTACACAACAAACACATACTTGCCATGCACATTACATATGTAATATTACAATCATTCACCCTTGAAAACTATTACAACCTTCTAAAGTGAACTATACTTTATTCTGCTGAAACAACAATATACACATTTCAATCAAGGTTCTATCTTAATTGTCATATAAGGGGTATAGGGGTAGCAACAAGTGGTGTTGTCTTGCTCGAGGTAATGCCAAAAGTATCATTCATGTCCATTTCTTTTTTGGCATGAGGAAGTTCCCAATCAAAATGATACACAAATGATGCCACCATCAAACTTACCATCCTGTGAGCCAAAGGCACTCCTGGACACATCCTTCTACCTGACCCAAAGGGTAAAACTCAAAATATTGGCCCTTATAGTCAACCTTATTATTCAAGAACCTTTCTGGCATAAAAACCGTCGGGTTTTCCCAAAATTTTGTGTCTCGTGCCATAGCCCATACGTTCACAAGAATTCGGGTGTTTTCTGGAACAATATAGTTGCCGAGTTTGACTTCTTTCTCAGTTTTATGAGGTACCAACAATGGTACAGCTAAGTGAAGCCGCATTGTTTCCTTGATGACAGCATGCAAGTATGGCAAGTCGATGATTTTGGATTCACTAACTTTTCCATCTTTCCCCACTATTTGTCCAACTTCTTTACGAACTCTTAACAACATATCAGGGTTAAGTAATAATTCAGTCATTGCCCATGTTGTCGTGCTTGAAACTGTTTCTGTTCCTGCTAAGTATAGATCCTGTACGTATTTCCATTTAAACGATATAGTGTAACTACTTTACTCACAAACTATGACAAAAATAAAATGATCGACTCCCACCCTACTAATATATTAAATAAAATAGAAAAACACTAGCTTACCACAAGTAAAGTCTTTATGTGTATGAGATTAAACTTGACTTCATTATCTCGACTGTAATCCAGAAGTGAATCTAACATATCGCCAAACGTCGGCCCCTTCAACTCTCGGTGTTTTAGTCTCTCACTTACCAAACCTTCTATAACTTCATCCAACACTTCAAAAGACGCCTTTATATGCTTCCGCACGTTCTGCAGGTCAAACGGTTTCAGCACTGGAAATACGTCTCCTAAGTTTAACTTCCCTTGTGCCTTAAAATGGCTATTCACAGCCATCATTAACTTCCCCACATCATCAAAATCGTAGGTGGCCATATTTCGTGAAAGAAGGGTATTCGACATTTGATTGAGTGACACCGTAAATGCCAACTTTCCGATGTCCACTAGAGACTTTTTACGACCAGACTCGTGTAGGAATTCCAACATCTCACCCACCATGTTTTTTCGGAGATCAATGAGTGTGTCAAGTTTCTTTTGGTTTGTGAGATACATGTTGAGGGATTTTCTAATAATGCGCCATGTTTCGTTAGGTGGCATCCATATAATTGTGGCATCTAGGTTTTTCATTGCTGTGGCAGAATCTGGTATGGGACGACCAGAGCAAGCTTCATCGTTTCTTTGGAGGACTTCTTTTGCGGCATCAGGCGTGGACACTACCACACTGGCGATGCTGCCTAATTGTATGGTCATAAAAGGACCATGTTTTTTCGCTAGTTTGGCTAGGGATTCATGTGGTTTTGTACTAAGGTCAAGGAGGTTTCCGATGATAGGGAGCCCGATGGGGCCAGGAGGGAGTCTTCTTTTCCTGTAAATGTCGATGACATGGAGAAAGAAAAAGAAGAAAATGATGGATGAAAGAAACAGATATGTAAGCTCCATTGTTTCTAATGATAATGGTTGAGTGCATTAGACTTTATACACACGACAATTATAAAAAAATACACACATGCTTTCCAAATATATAATGACTACTTTTCATGATGATTATTCAATAGGGAAAAAGAAGAAGAAAATGATGGATGACAAAAAAAATTGCACACGTAAGCTCTATTGTTTCTAATGATAATGATTGAGTGCAATAATATACTTTATGCACAACAATTATAAAAAATTGCACACGTATTTTCCAAATTTATAATAATGACTACATTTCATAATTCATAATTATTGAATAGGGAAGAAGAAGAAGAAAATGATGGATGACAAAAATGAAAATGTAAGCTCTATTGTTTCTAATGATAATGGTTGATTGCATTAGACTTTATACATACAACAATTACAAAAAATAATAGGGCATAGTCCCTCGAAATGCAACGAACTTTGCCAAAAATTCTATTGTATGGGACTAACTTATGAGGAGGCATAAGAATGCAACCAACTTTCAAAAGTGGGTTTTTTGATGTAATTTGCTGACATGTCGCTCGTTGAAGGTGACACGCGGCATACGGATGTGCCACGTGGCTTCCGGAGAGTTTGACACATGGCTTCTGGTGATTCTCTTTATTTCGATGATAGCTTGTTTCGAAACTTATACTCTTGCTGGCGAAACCCTCTCCTGGCTGTGAAAAAGATTTCACCGAATCGTTGATCGAAGAATCGGTTTGAAATCCAAAACGCCATTATTCAAGGTAAATAACCTAATTTCATCAATTGTTAAATAATGTAAGTATGTCTGAATTTGCTTCTCTTTTGGTCATGACTTTTAGGTTCGAATTGAGATTTTTTTTTTTTTTTTTAATTTTATTGAAGTCACAATCTCTCTGTGATAATCTGAGGTTATTCGCTTATGCTGGTGACGTTTCTTTAACCTATTAATTTATCTCGTTTATACGGTTTTTGAGGTTTTGATGTTTGATATTTGCATATGTATGTATGTATAGCAGTTATATATATAATGTAGTATAGCACGAGTGTATAGCTACATGTGATTCTGAGGTTCATAAGTTCTTAATTCTGAAGTTTTTTCATTTTTTGTGTTCTTTAACGGTTATATTTCTCGTTATTTGATTTTTCTACTTACTCTAATCAGTCTCCATGTGTTTAACATTGTTTTCTAGTCTTACGTATTATTCTTTTGTTTCTCTTTTCTTGTTGGAATAGGTTGTTGGGTGCCATAGACACTGACAGTATGATCATTTTCCGTAAGCCTAGTGTCACCATTTAGAGCTGGATCAAAGGCTGAGATTGGTATCTTTTTTCTATGATACCAATCGAGTTCACCGCAACTGAACACGATATAATTCGTGAAGTCTTTGCAATTGTCTGAGGTTATTCGCTGATGTAAATGACGGTCAAAATCTGACGTAGTCGCTGGTGAGATTACTTAAGATGATTGTGTGCTTTAATAGTTATATGTGTTGAGTGATTTATATCCAATGTATTTATGCTTGGGAATTAACTGTAGTATAGTTGTTTAGCTACTTGAAGAAATTGTTTAAACTTGATATCATGTGTAGTTGTGATCCTAGTGAAACTGAGTATATATTAATTACTACTACTAGTAATTTGTAGATGAAAACTAACAAGGTAAAGAAAGAATGATAAACATAGACAAAAGAAAGAAGAACTCAATATGTGTTTTTCTATCATTATCGATGTACAATGCATGTCTTAATATAGGGAATACAATCTTCATAAAGTCAAACATATAGCTGTCAGATTTCTATCTATTAGCTGTGAATGACTATCACAAGATATGACAAGATCCTATCTTTTTGACTATGCAATAATGTCACAATATACGGCTAGATATATATTTCTAATATCCCCCCGCAAGTGAAACGTTTGAAGAAACGTGAAGCTTGGAGCAAAGTTGTTGAAACTGAGCAGCAGTAAGACCCTTAGTTAGTACATCAGCCAACTGATATTTAGTTGGAACATATCGAATTTGCAATTGCTGAGAAAGTACCATATCCCGAATAAAATGTAAATCGATTTCTATGTGTTTTGTACGCTGATGAAATACTGGGTTTGAAGCAAGATATGTCGCACCAATATTATCACACCAGAGTGTTGATGGGCAAGATAATGATAGGTGCAACTCACTCATAAGAGAAGTCAGCCAACGTATCTCAGCAGCAGTATGTGCTAATGCTCGATACTCTGCCTCTGTACTCGAACGAGCAACGGTGTTTTGTTTCTTGGAACTCCAACTAATGAGATTTGGGCCAAGAAATATGCAGTATCCACTAGTGGAGCGTCTGTCATCTGGACATCCAGCCCAATCGGCATCAGCATAAGCATGTAAAGTTGTATCATTGGAGCGTTGAATGAGCAGACCATGAGAGCTAGTTCCTTTGAGATACCGGAGAATGCGCTTAACCGCAACCCAATGCCGATCAGTAGGTTGTTGAAGGAACTGAGAGACTTAGTAACAGCATATGCAATCTCTGGTCGTGTAAGAACAAGGTACTGTAATGCTCCAACTGTACTCCGATATAAGAGTGGGTCGTTCATAGGAACACCTGCAAAACGAGAAAGTTGGCGACCAGGAGACACTGGTGTAGATAATGACTTACAGTGACTCAACCCAGTGCGCTCAAGAAGATCAAGTAAGTATCGTTGTTGAGTCAAGTAAAGACCATCAGGTGTAAACGTAGCCTGAACTCCCAAGAAGTAGCTTAATTGCCCCAAATCTTTAAGAGCAAAACGTGAATGTAGTTGCTTAATCAAGTTATAAATGTCGAAGAGCTCCCGGTTATAAGAATGTCATCTACATACACCAACACATAACAAATGATATCGGAAGTATGATAGACAAATAGAGATGTGTCCGAGACACATTGTTTGAAACCGAGCGTAATAAGAGAAGATGAAAGCTTTGCAAACCAGGCTCATGGAGCTTGCTTAAGACCATAAAGGGCTTTCTTAAGCATGCATACATGGTGAGGGTGTGAGGGATCAACAAATCCCGGTGGTTGAGTCATGTAAACTGTCTCGGTTAAATCTCCATGCAAGAATGCATTATTGACATCAACTTGACGAATGTCCTAACCACGAGAATACGCAATGGATAGAACTAATCGAATAGTCGTGGGTTTAACAACTGGGCTAAGCCGTATATTGTGACATTATTGCATAGTCAAAAAGATAGGATCTTGTCATAGCATCGTGATGCATCATGTCCACATGGGCGGATGTAGAGTACAAGTATGGGGGGCCATGGAACCCTATGAAAAAAGCCTGCTTAGTGTAAATTTTGATATGTTTTTTAGTTGGCCCCCTAGCCCAATATTGTTTGGCCCCTAGCCTAAATAAATTTGGCCCAATCCTTAACAATATCCACTAATTAAAAAAGAATGATCATATACTTCCATGTGAACTTGTCGATCAGTGGATGTAAAGTTGTTTCTTCCCAACTGATATCTAAATCACTTGGTTCAAGCAAAGCTTTTAAAAAACCCTTATTTTCGCAACTGTTTTGCTACTATTTTGCAGCAGTTTTTGCTGCTGTTAAATGATCTTTTAGTTTTGCTATTTTGTGCATACATTAGGCGTTATTTTGTGCAGAATTTAACGTAGTAGGGTGTATGTTATTGCAGTTTTTGGTGTTGTTTTAAAAACGAATAAATACTATCTTGCGCAGAATTTATCTAAAATTTCTGCCCCCCACGATTTGAAAACCTGGATCCGCCACTGCATGTCCAACCTTTTGACAGATCTGGCAAACAATATCATTTTTGCTTATGTTACCACCAACATGAGGGGCTGATTTTGATTCATTGTGTGAACCGAGCTTCATGGCACTCATTGCAGAAATAGGAACAGTGGGTTCGTTTTGTTGAGCTAGTCGTTGTTCACAAACTAGTAATCTTGATCTCAGTTGACTGAAAGTCGGTTGTTGTTCAGAGTTTTCAACACTCATCACAAATGAATTATAAGCGGGATTCAAACCATTTAAAGTTTTCAAAACAAGATTTGAATCCGGTATGGCATCACCAACAGAACGTAGTGCATCAGCAAGTTTCTTCAACGTATCACAGTAAGTAGAAATTGACATCGAGCCCTGCTGGATTGTTTGCATTTGTGCCTGCAATTGAGACCGTTTTGCAAATGCTTGCTGTAAGTAAAGTTCTTCAAGTTCTTTCCATAATGTAGCAGCAGAATCAATACCGATGGCAACATGTGCAATTGAAGGATCCAGTGTTGCATTAATACAAGCACTCACATAACCGTTTGCCTTTGTCCAGGCTTCAAACTCTGATGTTGATTCATTCGATCGGTTGAGGTGTCTTTGTATCTACATACTTCAGTAATCCAAGTGTCTTGAGAATGGTAACCATCTGATGCTTCCAAACTAGATAATTATCTCCATTTAATTGAATGGAGATAAAGTAGGTTATATTTGTAAATGACATTTGTGGTGATTTATCACTTGAAGAGGTTTCTGGTACTCCTCCTGTCATACCTTTTATTATTGTTATTATTATTATTATTATTATTTTATTGGATCTACTGGGTGAAAAAGGACGAAGTCTGAAGCAGAATTGAAAACTTCAGAATGAAAATGGACACTGGAATTTCAGAAGTCATGGTGCTCTGATACCATGAAAACTAACAAGGTAAAGAAAGAATGATAAACATAGACAAAAGAAAGAAGAACTCAATATGTGTTTTTATATCATTATCGATGTACAATGCATGTCTAAATATAGGGAATACAATCTTCATAAAGTCAAACATATAGCTGTCAGATTTCTATCTATTAGCTGTGAATGACTATCAGACCATACGTAACCGTAACATCAGAACGCCACTTTTTCAGCTGCTACATCAGCGCCACATCAGCATCAAACTATAACACCAGAACGCCCCTAATCATAACACCAGAACGCCACTTTTTTTCTCCATTCTGGGACCCACCCACCTACTAACTAAATAAAACAATCAAAGCAAAAAAAAAAAAAAAAAAGAATAAAAAAATCACAACGCTCCTTTTTTTCTCCGTTATCCCAACCACAACGCTTCCAGAACGCCAAGCCACAACGCCCCACTAGGAGCATTATGGCGTTGTGAGAGGTGATAACGCTTGCCACACAAGCCCGTTACGTGTGGTCTCACAAGATATGACAAGATCCTATCTTTTTGACTATGCAATAATGTCACAATATACTGCTAGATATATATTTCTAATAGTAGAAATATATGTTAGATAGTTGAATACATTGCTTAAACTTGAGCTTATGTAACTACTCACACCTAGTGAACCTTTATATTTCCTCCGTGCTTTTTATAATTCTGAACCTAATTACTTAACATATATCGATAGTGGTGGATTCATGCCAACGAATAGAATAGAGTAATTGAAAATCTGGAGTGAACTACACGTAGTAGAGGATATATATATATATAGGGGAAGGATCAAGAGGGAAGCATCAAGTTTGAGGGAAAGAGGGAAGCAAATCCTAGCCATTAATTTTCTCCCACCTTTTTCATACAATAAATAATACATATACAATACCCATTTAATCAACTTTAGTCTAAAATCCAAAATTAAAGCATCAAATTCAATAATTCATCAACCAAAAACATTATAAACTTTCCAATCCATCAAACACATTGATACATATCTTCAATTCGTCATGATTTGAAATCATCAAAAATTATGAATTTTTGGTATAACTTTTGGGTTATTATATAAAATTTTATTTTGCCAATGAAAACAATAAAATTAAACGAATTTCGTCATACAAAACTTATAAACATGTAATTAATCAAATTATGGTTGTCATTAATCATCAAATTTCACAAATTTGAAAATATCCAGAACGTTAACATACATTTGCAATGCATGTTAATCAAAATTACAAGTAAGATTCTTAAACATTCATATTTGTTGAATATTACCTTATATAAGTTATTATACATCGTTGAACGTTATAACATAACATTCATCAATGTATTACAATATATATGAGTTAATATGCATTATAAATGAATGTTATAATGTTCATCAGCATTATATAAGTTAATATTCGTCATAAATGAATGTTAAAGACTCAATGAGATGTTAACATGCATTTATGATGAATATGAGTTATTATACACTAATAACATATATAAGCGAAAATATTCATCGTAAATGAATATTTAAATTGTAATTTTTATAACATGCATTTCAAATGAGTGTTAACTTTCTGAAAATTTTGATTTTGAGATTTTTTTTTGTGTAAAACGTAAAATAACTACAAGTTTGTTTGATTATTGATGTATATGATCGATTTATTTGAATTTTACTTTATATACATCTCAATTTTGTACTCAATTGAATGAATTTGTGATTTTTTTATGGGTTTCTACATTTTTCTTCATGAAATCTATTTTCTAACATTTTTTTTTATTGAATCTAACAATTGTTAATCAATCTTGCTCAACGAGTTGTGTATTAGTGTTTTTAAATTTATTTTTGCAAGTTTCAAGCTTTAATTTGATGAATTTAAGATGAAAATCACGTTTTTAGTTATTTTTGATTAACATGCTTTTGAAATGCATGTTAACGTTCTGGGAGGTGATTTCAAGTTATTTACAAAAATGCCAACGCGTTGACTTTTGAGTTGACCAGAATGTGTGGCTGAGAATCACTTCCCTCCTTCCCTAATTATTTTACTTCCCCAAGGATCTCCACCCTATATATATATATATATATATATATATATATATATATATATATATATATATATATATATATATATATATATGGTAGTGATCTAGGGGGAAGTGCAAAAAATGGGGGAAGGAGGAAGTGAATCACTACCATTAATATGATGAATTCTATGATAATTAGTGTGGGGGTGCAATCATGTGATCACCTCAATAATAATCAAAACCCATTTACTTATTTACCCCCAAAACAAATTATCTCACAAATGGCAAGTCGAAAAATTATGAAAATTGCACTATAAAACTCAGCGTTTTCTCCCTTTCGATTTAAGATCCATCAATGCATATTTTCGACAATTTTTTTTTCATTTTTTGGTGGGATAATAGTATGCATTGTGATGCATCTTAACATAAATTGGTTCACATTGTATTGATGTATTTAACAACCACTACAATCAGAACAAATCCTCATTATTTTCAAATAGCTATATTTGATTCGGTGTAAATCAGTTTTTAAATTAATATACATTAACATTTATGTTCACAAATACTAATAAGATGCATTTTGATGCATACTAATTTGTAAAACCCATCAAAAAATGAAAAAAAAAAAATAAACTTGTCGAAAATATGTCTTGAGTGATCTTAAATCGAAGAGGAGAAAACGCTGAATTTTATGGTGCAATTTTCATAATTTTTTGACTCGTCGTTTGTGAGATAATTTATTTTAGGGGTAAATGGGTTTTCATTGTACACATGTCATACTCTTATTGGTACCTCCATGCTTGCATTAAATTTACATGAAATACATACTACAATAATATGGTGCACCTTAATTTGCTTAGATGAGATGATTGGTTAGATCAACACTTCCCCCCTTCCCTCAAAAAATGCACTTCCCTCTAGATCATTCCAATATATATATATATATATATATATATATATATATATATATATATATATATATAGGGTGAAACGCCCCGAAAACACGACCGTTTTTTTTTTTTTTTTACTCACTTTATACACTAAAATACATTCTATTAGGTCCCATTCATCAACACTAATTGATTTAAACCAACCCTATATGAATCTTAACTCAAAATACAAGTTAAAAACTAAAAATCACCAAAATTGGTCCATACCCGCCGGGTACAATATACTTTCAACAAACATTTTTGATCAGAACCTTTTTAAGGGAAGCCGGCTGGGAAGCCGGTTGGGAAGCCGCCGGCTTCATCACTTACCCGCCGGGCAAAGGGGTTACCCGCCGGGTACACCCCCTGCACAGCAGACCCTGGACCATTTTCACTTAATACCAAAACACGAACTTTCGACGCGCATAAAATCCAAACCGCTTCGAGTTAGACCTTAAAAATTTGCAGTCATCTCCATATCGACGAAACGAAACTTTCTACTTTTTCACTTTTCCAAATTTCCCAAAAACGCGGGATTTTGGCGTATGACTCTTTTCGGCACTAAAATGACCATTTTAAGAACATATCAATTCACTAACCATATACAATTGAACTCCACTATTTTGCACACTTATTTAACTTCTCAAAACAAACTTAAAGCAATTAAAAACCAACCCATAACACCACCACACACTAAATTCATCACGTGACCACTTTAAACCCGTTTTGACACTATTTTGACCCGTTTCATGATGTAACAACTTTTCAACCTATTCAACAACCAAATCACATTTATTTGACCATTTCAACTCTGTTGACTATTTGTCAACTTCACAGTTGACCAACCAATCCTAATTGACCCTTTTTCACTTTTCATCACTTTTAACCGAAACAAAACCACATATACTAGACTCTTTTCTCTGTTTGACTTTCAAAGTCAAATACAACATATTGACCAACATATTTAAAATCCAAAAATCTTCATTTGGGCGATTTACACAATCGTATATCAAAACAACAATTCAAAGAGAAGGAGCATCATCTAACCACATAGTTAGCTCCTTATCCACTTCGCTAACATAAGCACATTCTTTATCCACGTATCGCTAGCCAAACCTCAACCTACATAATAAACACTGAAACGGGTAAGCACCACTGCTTAGTGAGTACACAGGCAATTAAGCAAGCAATTCCACATAACACTATTAACACATATCAACACATGACTACTTAAACATATAATCACTGAACTCTATTTCTCTGAACACTGTACACTGAACCCTGAACACTATGCTAACCGTAGTTAGCTTCTTTATTCACCACAGTATCTGTACACATAATCATTTTATTAACCGTACTCACAACACTAATCGACAACCATCACAACTTTTCACAAAATCTTAAATACACATATAAGAAATCAATCATATAATAAACAACTTCCACCCGATTGTATAGTCTCTTGCTCAACTGCAATCCGAATCCAATACAATCGAATCGTACACTATTCATCACAAAATCACTATTTAATTCACATATATTAACAAGTAACCTTCCACCCAATTGTGTAGTCTCTTGCACAACTGCAATCCGAATCCAACACAATTGAATTGTACACTATTAACAAATAACTTTACCTTTACCTTCAAGCTAGTGGCATCCTCATTACTTGCTAATGAGTAATCACTACTGACTTTTCCAAATAATATGTAATCACATAACAATTAAATATAAACAATTAATTTAATACAACAAACTAAGTAAACACACAACAACAAATAACTTTTCCTTGATTGTGCAAACCTCTAGCCCGCGAGCTATACGGTACTACACAATCAAATCACCTGTTTAACCCCCGTATCACTCACCATACTCTTTTAATCGACTACTCCATGTTGATCATCATAAGCTTCCACGTCTCTAGAAACCTACATAATCATATTATACATAACAACATAATTAAACACTAATTACACATTCACTTTTCTACTAATTTCATGCTCTATTTTCATAATCGTAATTCACTAAATTAACTCTTTAATCATTTACACTAAAACTACTTCTTATGATCACTTTAATCTTTCACTATTTTAATTCACTATAAATCAACTAACACAATCACTAGCTTTATTATCATAATCATAAGCATAATCATAATAAAAACCTTTATGAACATATTACTACTTATAATTCTTTAACTCATTTTAACACAAATTCTTTCACTATTTAGCTCCATTAGCATCAATTCAACATGTTAAACACCAATTCCATATCAAAATCACTAATTCATGAAGTTTCATCAAAACCCCACTTTAATCACTAACTACATACTTCAAATTAATCACTTTCATAATGATATATGGTTCATAATCATAATCAAAACACTAAACAACACTAATTCAATCAATTTCAAACCCTAATTTCGTAGCTAAATTCACTAATTTCACAAAACCCATAAAAACCCCATAAAACTCATAAACCCTAGCATAAATCATAAAGAAATCACTTACTATTGATTAAGAAGGATAAAGGAGATGATTACTCAAAGATTTCTAGCTTGAATCATGAATTGGATTGAAGGAAATGGAAGTAAAAATCGTCCCTGTGGTTTCTCTGTTTTCTCTCGCTCTAGTTCTCTATCTCTCTGGATTTCTTTAAAAAGAAATAAGGATATATACGTATATATGTGTATTTATCTGTTAAATCTTATCCCTTTTTAAACTTTACAGTCTAAAACTGATAAAACCACTTACGTTTTTCACTATATCTCGGTATCTACTTATTTATATTTCATTATAAAAATATATCCGCGTACGATTTTAAATTCCTGAAACTTGGGGTGTTACAACTCTCCCCCACTTATTTCATTCATGTCCTCACGAATGACACTTGTACTACTCAGTCTTAACGTTATCTCTGTTCATACACAAACACTTAATCTTGCTCAAAACACTTCACTTAGTTCACTAGTCATACTTAAACGCATATATTACTATTCTCTAGCACCACCACGTACATTATCAATACTAACTCTACAAGTTCTTAATCGTATATCCCTTACATATTGGTTTCACATAATTAGTGAAATACACAACACTAAACACAAGTCTATTACTCCTACTCTCTCTATTATTTCATCTTATCATAATATTTAACCCGCAATTCACATATGTTAAACACCTCTTCCCTTACACTTTATCTCAACAATCACACTAAATCACTTTGATATTTGATAACTCCAACAATTCTATGTGAAATAGCATAATATGACTACGGTGATCAGGCGTAGACATATTATGTTATACACACTTCATTCTCAAGTTATCTCATATCATCGTTTTTCAATGTGATTCCCACACAAACACATAACACATAATAATTAATTTACCAATTAAGCACATAATCAGAACTACTTTGCTACTTATTCAATTCGAACTCATACACATAACTACAACAAATAATTTCACATAAACACTTACTTTTATCTCTATCAATCCATCTCTGCACTTATACATCATAAAATCAATTTCACTGTTAAACATAATCATAATCATAACAATTCAATAATCATAAATGGTTTAAGTTTAAGCAATCCTATCATGGATCACCTAACTCTCTTAAACCATTGCTCTGATACCAACTTGAAACGCCCCGAAAACATGACCGTTTTTTTTTTTTTTTACTCACTTTATACACTAAAATACATTCTATTAGGTCCCATTCATGAACACTAATTGATTTAAACCAACCCTATATGAATCTTAACTCAAAATACAAGTTAAAAACTAAAAATCACCAAAATTGGTCCATACCCGCCGGGTATGGACCCTACCCGCCGGGTACAATATACTTTCAACAAACATTTTTGATCAGAACCTTTTTAAGGGAAGCCGGCTGGGAAGCCGGTTGGGAAGCCGCCGGCTTCATCACTTACCCGCCGGGCAAAGGGGTTACCCGCCGGGTACACCCCCTGCACAGCAGACCCTGGACCATTTTCACTTAATACCAAAACACGAACTTTCGACGCGCATAAAATCCAAACCGCTTCGAGTTAGACCTTAAAAATTTGCAGTCATCTCCATATCGACGAAACGAAACTTTCTACTTTTTCACTTTTCCAAATTTCCCAAAAACGCGGGATTTTGGCGTATGACTCTTTTCGGCACTAAAATGACCATTTTAAGAACATATCAATTCACTAACCATATACAATTGAACTCCACTATTTTGCACACTTATTTAACTTCTCAAAACAAACTTAAAGCAATTAAAAACCAACCCATAACACCACCACACACTAAATTCATCACGTGACCACTTTAAACCCGTTTTGACACTATTTTGACCCGTTTCATGATGTAACAACTTTTCAACCTATTCAACAACCAAATCACATTTATTTGACCATTTCAACTCTGTTGACTATTTGTCAACTTCACAGTTGACCAACCAATCCTAATTGACCCTTTTTCACTTTTCATCACTTTTAACCGAAACAAAACCACATATACTAGACTCTTTTCTCTGTTTGACTTTCAAAGTCAAATACAACATATTGACCAACATATTTAAAATCCAAAAATCTTCATTTGGGCGATTTACACAATCGTATATCAAAACAACAATTCAAAGAGAAGGAGCATCATCTAACCACATAGTGTAACACCCCCAAATTTAGTGATTTGCGGAAGCATACTTGGGTGTTACTAATCAATATACAAAGCACAAGATATACAGCAAACGACCTCTAAATGAGAAGTTTTGTAAATTTGTTACATTCCATAGATATAATGTTTGAAAACTTAGTGTTTTCGTATACAAAATGTAGTTTCCCCTAGAGTCCACGCGTATAGCGGGAGATTCTACTACATAATCGTAATATACAAAAGATAATGCTAAGAATCTCCGTTAATGCAGTTGTGTTGAAATCATGCGACTCTAGCTAAAATCCTGGAGTAATCCTACTCCATCCGGGTACCTGAGAAAACATGCTAAAAAGTGTCAACCAAAAGGTTGGTGAATCTCACAGGTTTGTAAGTAATATCAGCTTTGAACACGAGGTTTCATCAGTAATGCCCGCAGGCGTAAAATCAGCAATTTCAGTCCAGAAATCGTAAACCAGTATTTGCAATCCCGCAAATGTAAGTAAGTAAGTTTATACCGTTGCCATGAGGCTCATAATCGAAGCTTAACCCGTAAGTAATAAGTTTGCTCCCGTGACATGCTCGTAAATGAGCAAGCATTAGTAACGAATAAGTAGTCACCCGTTTCTACGTGTAAATCAGTACGTGGCAGCGCTACTGCCCCGGGTGGGGAGGGTCATTTCCCTAATGGATCCATTAACTAGTGTTCGCGCTTAAGTCCATAACTAACGATATATGATGGAGAGACTTCTGTAAATAGTAACAACTCATGCAATTCCGTTTGGTATAGTAAACAGTTTAGTACTTGTGTTCAAGAAAAAGTAGTAGCATGTATCTCCCCCAATAAGATAAAACAGTAAAAGTGGGGCCGTAAGACTCACCTGAGTCTTTGCAAGTACGTTTATATCAATAAACGAGTAAGTAATATCAACCGTAGGTTCTCCGAACCCGTAACCTTCAAATGCCTAAACATATAAAGTTAAGTAAGTAGATGTCTCGCAAGACCATCTAGGCTAGTTGTGTACACAACTCATTATGTCCAAGTGTTTGTTTAGTAATCCGTTTGTAGTTTGAGAACAATTATGGCCCGTTGGTGACGGTTTGTAATAATGATTCAGAGTGTTAACCTTATATGTATCGTTGAATCAGGTGTTAAAATCTTGGTTCCGACACTTGGTAAAAATCTGTGTTTTTCTAGTTTCTGGTTTGTGCGACGTAGCATGCGACGTAGCATGCGACGTTGCAAGCGACGTAGGGTGCGACGTGGGCATGTACGTCGCATGATGCGACCTTCGCAAATCAATGCGACGTAGGGGGTGGCGTCGCTAATGCGACGTTGAGATTTTTGTGCGACGTAGGTCGCGACGTCGCTAAGTGCGACGTCGGCCACTTAATGCGACGTTGGTAACGACGTCGCTATGTGCGACGTTGTGAGGTGTAATGCGACGTTTTGAGCTACGTCGCAGATAGCCCAGCGTCTCTGCGACGTAGCGGTCTGATCGGAAATAGGTGGCCGGAAAATCGGTCGAAAAACTCCCGTTAGGTCCAAACCTTTTACCCAACCCATTTTTGGACATTTTAAGCATATATAAACCATAAAAACGTAAAAATGAGTAAAAACGGAGAGTTTCGGGTTTTGTCGGGAACTTACAAAATGTCGGATTGAAAATCCGAAAAGATGGAAAGATAGATCGGGATACGGTGGTCGTTTTCTTCCAAAAGAGTAGTATGATTCGCGTGCGTTTAGTATGTTTATTTGTCGATTTTGTGAAGTTGGGGGTATTTGGTTGGTTGGTAGATTAGAGAGAAAAGAAAGGAGAAAGAGAAAGAAAATGAGAAAATGAAAAGAAAAGAAAAGGAGGTGGGAGGTTAAGCCTCCCATTTTCAGTTCGCGCCTCCGCGCTCCGTGCGGTGTCCGTTTCTTCCGTCGTTTAAACGTTATATCAAGCAGTTATATTTTTAAAAGGTGACGGGAATATTTTAATGAAATACCTTGAAATTAATTATAAAAACATTTGTCGAAGTATTAAAATTCTTAACTCGCGTTTAATACGTATTCGTTAAATTATTTAAAATGTCGTCGCGATATTAAAATAATGTTTGTTCGCTGTGTATTTTATATAATAAAATACGTTCTCATTATTTAGGTAAGTTTCTGTCACCAACGTCCAAGTAACTGTGTCGGACTCCGTCCGGTTAATTCGTACGATTTATCCAAATCGCGTAAGTACACTCATATATATATAAATCACCTTATATATATACAAATAGAGTCTGCAATTAGTCCTATTACATACTAATTACAACTAGTTACAATTAATTAGGCATAATTAATTATCCTAATTTAGCAGGTGTTACATTCTCCCCTTGTTAAAGAAATTTCGTCCCGAAATTAGCTTGAGTGCACGGACGGTGCGTTGTCTGGGAAGAGATGTGGGTATTTCTGTCGCATTTGGTCTTCCCGTTCCCAGGTGAACTCAGGGCCGCGCCTAGAATTCCACCTGACTTTTACTATGGGAATACGACTCTGTTTCAATTGCTTGACCTCTCGGTCCATGATTTCCATAGGTTTCTCGACAAAATGAAGTTTATCATCGATTTGAATTTCGTCGAGCGGTATAATCAGCGTCTCGTCAGACAGACATTTCTTCAAGTTAGAAATGTGGAATGTGTTGTGTACGCTGCTAAGTTCAGCAGGAAGTTGCAGGCGATATGCCACTGGACCAATCCTTTCAAGGATTTCGAATGGTCCGATGTATCTAGGATTTAGTTTGCCTCGCTTCCCGAATCGAATAACACCTTTCCACGGTGCCACCTTGAGAAGTACCTTGTCTCCTACCTGGAACTCAAGGTGTTTGCGTCTCACGTCAGCATAGCTTTTCTGACGATCACGCGCGGCTTTCAGCCGGTTTTGAATACCAACGATTTTCTCAGTAGTTTCTTGAATGATTTCTGGACCCGTGAGTTGGGATTCTCCTAACTCAGTCCAACAGACAGGTGATCGGCACTTACGTCCGTAAAGTGCCTCGAAGGGTGCCGCCTTTATGCTGGTATGGTAACTGTTGTTGTACGAAAACTCACACAACGGTAAGTGATTTTCCCAAGAAGTACCGAAGTCGATTACGCAGGCTCGTAGCATATCCTCCAGTGTTTGAATAGTTCGCTCGCTTTGGCCATCGGTTTGCGGGTGATAAGCAGTACTCATATCCAGACGAGTACCAAGAGATTTCTGTAGCGATTGCCAAAAGTTTGAAGTAAAACGGCTGTCCCTATCCGAGATGATCGAGATAGGTACACCATGTCGCGAGATGATTTCTTTGACATAGATGCGAGTCAGACGCTCAATCTTGTCGGTTTCCTTGATGGCCAGAAAATGAGCAGATTTCGTGAGACGGTCCACGATCACCCAAATGGTATCGCAACCACTCGAAGTTTTCGGTAGTTTGGTAATGAAGTCCATGGAAATCTGTTCCCATTTCCATTGAGGAATTTCAGGTTGTTGAAGCAACCTAGAGGGTCTTTGGTGTTCGGTCTTTACTTTGGAACAGGTTAGGCATTTACTGACGTACAAGGCGATGTCAACTTTCATGTTAGGCCACCAATACAACCCTTTGACGTCATGATACATCTTGTCAGATCCAGGATGTATAGAGTATCGAGATTTGTGAGCTTCAGCCATCACCAAATCTCGCAAGTTTCCGAATTTGGGTAACCACACCCGGTTAGAGAAGTATCGAGTTCCATCGGGTTTGATTTCAAATTGTTTATCCAAGCCTCGCAAGGCTTCATTTTTCAAGTTTTCATCGTTGAGTGCTTCAAGTTGAGCGGTAAGGATTTGAGCAGGAAGCTCGTTATGAATTGTCATAGAAAGTGCTCGGACTCGAAGGGGTTTCACTCGTTCTTTTCGGCTTAAGGCATCGGCAACTACGTTAGCCTTGCCCGGATGGAATTTGATCTCGCAGTCGTAGTCACTAAGTAACTCAACCCAGCGACGTTGCCTCATGTTTAGATCCTTCTGATCGAATATGTGTTGGAGACTTTTGTGATCAGTGAAGATAGTGCTTTTCGTACCGTAGACATAATGTCTCCAGATTTTCAATGCGAAGACCACAGCACCTAACTCGAGGTCGTGGGTCGTATAGTTTTTCTCGTGAATTTTTAGTTGTCGTGAGGCATAGGCAATGACTTTTTCCCGTTGCATCAACACACAACCAAGTCCCTGGTGTGAGGCGTCGCAGTAAACTACGAAATCGTCGGTGCCCTCGGGTAAGGACAGGATTGGTGCACTGCAAAGTTTGTTTTTCAATAGCTGGAAGGCTGACTCTTGTTTATCAGTCCAATCGAACTTCTTATCTTTCTGAGTCAGTGTGGTTAGTGGAACAGCTATTCTTGAAAAGTTTTCGATGAATCGGCGGTAATAACCAGCAAGACCTAAGAATTGTCTCACTTCGGTTGGAGTGGTCGGTGACTCCCAGCCCGTGATTGCTTCAATCTTGGCGGGATCAACATGAATTCCTTGGCTGTCAATCACGTGCCCGAGGAATTGAACGGTTCGAATCCAGAACTCACACTTAGACAATTTGGCATATAACTCTTCGTGTTTCAGAAGTCCGAGAATGGTTTTCAGATGTTGAGCATGTTCCTGTTCGTTGCACGAGTAAATCAGTATATCGTCGATGAACACAATGACGAATTTGTCAAGATATGGTTTGCACACCCGATTCATAAGGTCCATGAATACGGCCGGTGCGTTGGTCAACCCGAATGGCATCACTTGGAATTCGTAATGCCCATAACGAGTTCGGAAAGCTGTCTTTGGGATATCATTGTCACGGACTCGGAGTTGGTGATAACCCGACCGTAGATCAATCTTTGAGTAAACACTCGATCCCTGGAGTTGGTCGAACAGGTCATCGATTCTAGGAAGTGGGTACCGATTCTTTATGGTTAGCTTATTCAGCTCTCGGTAGTCGATACACATGCGGAAAGATCCATCTTTCTTTTTCACGAATAAGACCGGAGCTCCCCAAGGTGAGGAACTTGGTCGAATGAATCCTCTGTCCAGGAGTTCCTGTAGTTGGTTAGACAACTCCTGCATTTCGGATGGTGCTAAACGGTAAGGGGCTCGTGCCACGGGTGCAGTTCCGGGCACAAGTTCGATTTGGAATTCAACTTGTCTAGGTGGCGGAAGTCCGGGCAAGTCTTCAGGAAAGACTTCCGGGAAATCCCGCACGATCGGAACATCCTCAAGTCGCTTCTCCTCCGACTTCTTCTCCGTTACATGTGCGAGGATGGCTTGGTACCCTTTTCGTAGATATTTTCTCGTTTTCAGACAGGATACAATATTCAGATTCCGTCTACCGGTCTCCCCTTGTAGAACTAAGGTTCCACCGGAGACAAGAGGTATGCGAACGAGTTTGTCATGGCAGATGATTTCAGCTCGGTGCCTGGATAACCAATCCATACCGACAATAATATCGAAGCTGCCGATCTCGACAGGGATTAAATCAATGGAAAACGTTTCGTTCGTGAGGTTAAGTGTACAGTTGTGTATGATGCTATCAGTCTCAATCAGTTTGCCGTTAGCTAATTCTACAATGTATTTAGCATCTAAGGCAGTGGGAGTAATATCAAGTAAAGGGCTAAATTTCTCAGATATGAAGCTTCTATCGGCACCGGTATCAAATAACACAGAAGCAGTAAGGTCGTTGAGAAGGAACGTACCCGTCACGACGTTCGGGTCTTGTCTGGCTTCCCCAGCCTTGATAACGAATGATCTGCCGCGAGCAGGGTTGTTGTTGTTTTTCAGCTTTGGGCAATCTTTCTTGAAATGCCCTGTATTTCCGCACCCAAAGCAGGCCTTTGGTGCATTAGTGTTGGGGGTAGAAATGTTGATTCGGCAATCCTTGGCTAGATGCCCGAACCGTTTGCAGTTGGAGCAAGGGCAAGAACCGTCATGATGGCGGCTGCATTTGGAACAGTAGGGCTTGTTCCCGCTGTACCCTTTCTTTTCCGAAGTTCCAGATGTATAAGCCTTAATGTACTCAGGCTTTTTGTTGAAGGTTTGGTTGGATGAGTTGGGGTTACCTTCCCACTTGCGTTTGTTGTTTGCAGATGGGGTTGAAGTTGTACCACGGCCGACAGAATTTGCCGTTAGTTCATGGGCCATACGGATGGCGCTCTGAATAGTACCCGGTTTGGAAGAAGTTACCAGGTCTTGGAGTCTCTCAGGAAGACCATCAACAAATTTCTCGATCCTCTTGTACTCAGGATCGACCATGGTTGGGCACAGAAGTGCCAGTTGGTGGAAACGGTTGGTGTATCCGGTGATGTCATCACCCTGCATCTTGTGGTTCCAGAATTCCACTTCTAGTTGTTTCAATTCATCCCTGGGGCAATACTCGCCCCTCAACATCTTCTTCAACTCCTCCCACGGGAGTTGGTAAGCAGTAGCAACACTCACAGTCTGGGCATAAGTGTTCCACCAGGTGAGTGCGGTGTCAGTAAAAGTACTAACGGAGAACTTAACCTTATCTCCCTCCGCACAGTTGCAGATAAGAAATACAGACTCAACTTTCTCGATCCAGCGTACTAGACCGATAGCTCCCTCAGTACCTGCAAAGTTTAGAGGTTTGCAGTTCTGAAAGTCTTTGTATGAACAGGGTTTAGCAGTAGTGGTTTCAGCGGCATCGCTGTTCCTCGAGGAATTTGGTGGGGTATTCCGAGCCAAGGCTTCAGTAACAGCCTGGGTTATAAGGGAGGTAATCTGGGCATCGGTGTATGGTCGTGTCTTTGGCGGCATGATTCTTCAATAAAAGAAATGAAGATACATGAGATTTTGTATGAGCTGGTAATTGTCACAGATGTACATGTATAAAAGCAGTAATACATAACATCAACATGGAAAATGACAATTAATGTGAGTTGAGATAACAAAGGATATCTGATAGATTAAGTGAGTTCAAAAGTTACATCCTACAGAGATATTACAAAAGGTGCCGGGAATGGTTACATCCGACTAGTTTATAGAGTAGTGCTAGATAGTCCCTAGATTACGAGATAGATTACAAGACGAAAACTACACTAATCTTAATGTAGATTAATTTATTCCATTAGCGTGACAAGGCGGTCTACAGTTTCTGCTAGTCGGTTGGTTCATTCTTAGTTAGGGTTCCTGGCCTTCGGATTCTTCTTCCGACTCTAGGTTCAGGTCGTGTGGGTGGTAGCGTGCCTCAAGCATGTCCCTGTATCTTTGAGTCGTGGAGCGGTACCTAGTCTCCTCCGTTGACTTCCTGCCCAAACGTTTGATCCATGTTTTGGTCCTACGGGTTAGGTTGGTGGCCACTTTCTTCCAGTAACGGATCTTATCTTTGATTCGTGTAGGGACAGATCGGTTTGAGATTCTCAATCTTTGTTCATAGTCTATGCACTTACGCTTAAGTGCCCAATTTCGGCCGTCTAGTCCCATGGCCTGATCTCGCACTCTTTCATATTCTTCAATGTCGATGCCAGTCATTCCGAAATTCTGGTTTTCGTTTCCCTCCAGCATGATTTCTTCTTCTGGTACGATGTCCTCATCGAGATACGTGTACTGGATTTGTTCCTCGTGGGCTTGGTCACTATCAGACATGTAGTCGTCCATTTGGGAATTCGCGGCTTTGAGTTCTATAGAAATGACAGAGAGAGGATTTTAGTCCTTGGAAGTACGTTGCTTCCGGGTGTTAGATGTGATTTTCATAAAATCATTAGAGTGCGCCACAAGGTGGTGTGACGGAAAACAAGTCTGTCATGGTCGGTGCAACCCGCTGAGAGAAATTCGTAAGTGTCACCAGAGAAACGTCGGCTATCTCTATAGCGAGTGTGTTCACGTGCGAGGCCTATTCATATATATTCAATATATAATAGCCTAGTAGTATAGTCAGTGAGTGAGGCCTATGTATGTATATACTCGTATATCACATAATAGCCTAGTATATGTCTAGCACATAACAAGTAAGAGTCTCGGTTCCCTCGTGGTCAGAGTCAACTAACGCATTCCTGTTCGACATAACCATTTCAGACCTCACATCATCTTTCCTTAATTGTACATAGTTGATCAGGCTATGTTAACTTAAAGTCGTATGATGTAATTCCTGAACCAATCATGCCTAATAAGGAAATACTGCCTAATGGTCATAGTCTAGGCCCACTAAATGCAACCTAGTTCACTATAACCTTAGGCTCTGATACCAATCTGTAACACCCCCAAATTTAGTGATTTGCGGAAGCATACTTGGGTGTTACTAATCAATATACAAAGCACAAGATATACAGCAAACGACCTCTAAATGAGACGTTTTGTAAATTTGTTACATTCCATAGATATAATGTTTGAAAACTTAGTGTTTTCGTATACAAAATGTAGTTTCCCCTAGAGTCCACGCGTATAGCGGGAGATTCTACTACATAATCGTAATATACAAAAGATAATGCTAAGAATCTCCGTTAATGCAGTTGTGTTGAAATCATGCGACTCTAGCTAAAATCCTGGAGTAATCCTACTCCATCCGGGTACCTGAGAAAACATGCTAAAAAGTGTCAACCAAAAGGTTGGTGAATCTCACAGGTTTGTAAGTAATATCAGCTTTGAACACGAGGTTTCATCAGTAATGCCCGCAGGCGTAAAATCAGCAATTTCAGTCCAGAAATCGTAAACCAGTATTTGCAATCCCGCAAATGTAAGTAAGTAAGTTTATACCGTTGCCATGAGGCTCATAATCGAAGCTTAACCCGTAAGTAATAAGTTTGCTCCCGTGACATGCTCGTAAATGAGCAAGCATCAGTAACGAATAAGTAGTCACCCGTTTCTACGTGTAAATCAGTACGTGGCAGCGCTACTGCCCCGGGTGGGGAGGGTCATTTCCCTAATGGATCCATTAACTAGTGTTCGCGCTTAAGTCCATAACTAACGATATATGATGGAGAGACTTCTGTAAATAGTAACAACTCATGCAATTCCGTTTGGTATAGTAAACAGTTTAGTACTTGTGTTCAAGAAAAAGTAGTAGCATGTATCTCCCCCAATAAGATAAAACAGTAAAAGTGGGGCCGTAAGACTCACCTGAGTCTTTGCAAGTACGTTTATATCAATAAACGAGTAAGTAATATCAACCGTAGGTTCTCCGAACCCGTAACCTTCAAATGCCTAAACATATAAAGTTAAGTAAGTAGATGTCTCGCAAGACCATCTAGGCTAGTTGTGTACACAACTCATTATGTCCAAGTGTTTGTTTAGTAATCCGTTTGTAGTTTGAGAACAATTATGGCCCGTTGGTGACGGTTTGTAATAATGATTCAGAGTGTTAACCTTATATGTATCGTTGAATCAGGTGTTAAAATCTTGGTTCCGACACTTGGTAAAAATCTGTGTTTTTCTAGTTTCTGGTTTGTGCGACGTAGCATGCGACGTAGCATGCGACGTTGCAAGCGACGTAGGGTGCGACGTGGGCATGTACGTCGCATGATGCGACCTTCGCAAATCAATGCGACGTAGGGGGTGGCGTCGCTAATGCGACGTTGAGATTTTTGTGCGACGTAGGTCGCGACGTCGCTAAGTGCGACGTCGGCCACTTAATGCGACGTTGGTAACGACGTCGCTATGTGCGACGTTGTGAGGTGTAATGCGACGTTTTGAGCTACGTCGCAGATAGCCCAGCGTCTCTGCGACGTAGCGGTCTGATCGGAAATAGGTGGCCGGAAAATCGGTCGAAAAACTCCCGTTAGGTCCAAACCTTTTACCCAACCCATTTTTGGACATTTTAAGCATATATAAACCATAAAAACGTAAAAATGAGTAAAAACGGAGAGTTTCGGGTTTTGTCGGGAACTTACAAAATGTCGGATTGAAAATCCGAAAAGATGGAAAGATAGATCGGGATACGGTGGTCGTTTTCTTCCAAAAGAGTAGTATGATTCGCGTGCGTTTAGTATGTTTATTTGTCGATTTTGTGAAGTTGGGGGTATTTGGTTGGTTGGTAGATTAGAGAGAAAAGAAAGGAGAAAGAGAAAGAAAATGAGAAAATGAAAAGAAAAGAAAAGGAGGTGGGAGGTTAAGCCTCCCATTTTCAGTTCGCGCCTCCGCGCTCCGTGCGGTGTCCGTTTCCTCCGTCGTTTAAACGTTATATCAAGCAGTTATATTTTTAAAAGGTGACGGGAATATTTTAATGAAATACCTTGAAATTAATTATAAAAACATTTGTCGAAGTATTAAAATTCTTAACTCGCGTTTAATACGTATTCGTTAAATTATTTAAAATGTCGTCGCGATATTAAAATAATGTTTGTTCGCTGTGTATTTTATATAATAAAATACGTTCTCATTATTTAGGTAAGTTTCTGTCACCAACGTCCAAGTAACTGTGTCGGACTCCGTCCGGTTAATTCGTACGATTTATCCAAATCGCGTAAGTACACTCATATATATATAAATCACCTTATATATATACAAATAGAGTCTGCAATTAGTCCTATTACATACTAATTACAACTAGTTACAATTAATTAGGCATAATTAATTATCCTAATTTAGCAGGTGTTACACATAGTTAGCTCCTTATCCACTTCGCTAACATAAGCACATTCTTTATCCACGTATCGCTAGCCAAACCTCAACCTACATAATAAACACTGAAACGGGTAAGCACCACTGCTTAGTGAGTACACAGGCAATTAAGCAAGCAATTCCACATAACACTATTAACACATATCAACACATGACTACTTAAACATATAATCACTGAACTCTATTTCTCTGAACACTGTACACTGAACCCTGAACACTATGCTAACCGTAGTTAGCTTCTTTATTCACCACAGTATCTGTACACATAATCATTTTATTAACCGTACTCACAACACTAATCGACAACCATCACAACTTTTCACAAAATCTTAAATACACATATAAGAAATCAATCATATAATAAACAACTTCCACCCGATTGTATAGTCTCTTGCTCAACTGCAACCCGAATCCAATACAATCGAATCGTACACTATTCATCACAAAATCACTATTTAATTCACATATATTAACAAGTAACATTCCACCCAATTGTGTAGTCTCTTGCACAACTGCAATCCGAATCCAACACAATTGAATTGTACACTATTAACAAATAACTTTACCTTTACCTTCAAGCTAGTGACATCCTCATTACTCGCTAATGAGTAATCACTACTGACTTTTCCAAATAATATGTAATCACATAACAATTAAATATAAACAATTAATTTAATACAACAAACTAAGTAAACACACAACAACAAATAACTTTTCCTTGATTGTGCAAACCTCTAGCCCGCGAGCTATACGGTACTACACAATCAAATCACCTGTTTAACCCCCGTATCACTCACCATACTCTTTTAATCGACTACTCCATGTTGATCATCATAAGCTTCCACGTCTCTAGAAACCTACATAATCATATTATACATAACAACATAATTAAACACTAATTACACATTCACTTTTCTACTAATTTCATGCTCTATTTTCATAATCGTAATTCACTAAATTAACTCTTTAATCATTTACACTAAAACTACTTCTTATGATCACTTTAATCTTTCACTATTTTAATTCACTATAAATCAACTAACACAATCACTAGCTTTATTATCATAATCATAAGCATAATCATAATAAAAACCTTTATGAACATATTACTACTTATAATTCTTTAACTCATTTTAACACAAATTCTTTCACTATTTAGCTCCATTAGCATCAATTCAACATGTTAAACACCAATTCCATATCAAAATCACTAATTCATGAAGTTTCATCAAAACCCCACTTTAATCACTAACTACATACTTCAAATTAATCACTTTCATAATGATATATGGTTCATAATCATAATCAAAACACTAAACAACACTAATTCAATCAATTTCAAACCCTAATTTCGTAGCTAAATTCACTAATTTCACAAAACCCATAAAAACCCCATAAAACTCATAAACCCTAGCATAAATCATAAAGAAATCACTTACTATTGATTAAGAAGGATAAAGGAGATGATTACTCAAAGATTTCTAGCTTGAATCATGAATTGGATTGAAGGAAATGGAAGTAAAAATCGTCCCTGTGGTTTCTCTGTTTTCTCTCGCTCTAGTTCTCTATCTCTCTGGATTTCTTTAAAAAGAAATAAGGATATATACGTATATATGTGTATTTATCTGTTAAATCTTATCCCTTTTTAAACTTTACAGTCTAAAACTGATAAAACCACTTACGTTTTTCACTATATCTCGGTATCTACTTATTTATATTTCATTATAAAAATATATCCGCGTACGATTTTAAATTCCTGAAACTTGGGGTGTTACATAGGGGAAGGATCAAGAGGGAAGAATCAAATTTGAGGGAAGGAAGGGAAGCAAATCTCAGCCACTAATTTTCTCCCACCTTTTTCATACAATAAATAATACATATACAATACCCATTTAATCAACTTTAGTCTAAAATCCAAAATTAAAGCATCAAATTCAATAATTCATCAATCAAAAACATTATAAA
This sequence comes from Helichrysum umbraculigerum, assembly GCA_949592205.1. Classification (NCBI taxonomy): domain Eukaryota; kingdom Viridiplantae; phylum Streptophyta; class Magnoliopsida; order Asterales; family Asteraceae; genus Helichrysum; species Helichrysum umbraculigerum. The sequence continues at coordinate 9,864,262 of CATIUR010000004.1, read as the reverse complement.
TTTTCCAATCCATCAAACACATTCATACATATCTTCAATTCGTCATGATTTGAAATATCAAAAATTATGAATTTTGGGTATAACTTTTGGGTTTTTATATAAAATTTTATTTTGCCAATGAAAACAATAAATTAAACGAATTTCATCATACAAAACTTATAAACATGTAATCAATCGAATTATGGTTGTCATTAATCATCAAATTTCACAGATTTGAAAATATCCAGAACGTTAACATACATTTGCAATGCATGTTAATCAAAATTACAAGTAAGATTCTTAAACATTCATATTTGTTGAATATTACCTTATATAAGTTATTATACATCGTTGAACGTTATAACATAACATTCATCAATGTATTACAATATATATGAGTTAATATGCATTATAAATGAATGTTAAAATGTTCATCAACATGATATAAGTTAATATTCGTCATAAATGAATGCTAAAGACTCAATGAGATGTTAACATGCATTTATGATGAATATGAGTTATTATACACTAATAACATATATAAGCTAAAATATTCATCATAAATGAATATTTAAATTGTAATTTTTATAACATGCATTTCAAATGAGTGTTAACTTTCTGAAAATTTTGATTTTGAGATTTTTTTGGTGTAAAACGTAAAATAACTACAAGTTTGTTTGATTATTGATGTATATGTTCGATTTATTTGAATTTTGCTTTATATACATCTCAATTTTGTACTCAATTGAATGAATTTGTGATTTTTTTATGGGTTTCTACATTTTTCTTCATGAAATCTATTTTCTAACAATTTTTTTATTGAATCTAACAATTGTTAATCAATCTTGCTCAACGAGTTGTGTATTAGTGTTTTTAAATTTATTTTTGCAAGTTTCAAGCTTTAATTTGATGAATTTAAGATGAAAATCACGTTTTTAGTTGTTTTTGATTAACATGCTTTTGAAATGCATGTTAACGTTCTGGGAGGTGATTTCAAGTTATTTACAAAAATGCCACCGCGTTGACTTTTGAGTTGACCAGAATGTGTGGCTGAAAATCACTTCCCTCCTTCCCTAATTATTTTACTTCCCCAAGGATCTCCCCCTATATATATATATATATATATATATATATATATATATATATATATATATATTGAAGAATCGCAAAATAGACCACGGGGAATAAGACATGTGAGCGAATTAATTAACACAATACGTACTTATGATAAAAATCGTCACAAATTGATGTACGTGGGATCTGCCAAATTAAGAGCCTGCTCCCGAGATTTTTACGAAAAGAAAAGAGAAGAATGGAATGCAAGATGACAGAAAAGAAAAGAAAATGAAGAAATTTTTTGCGTTCCAAAGTTGAAAAGAAAAGAATAGAAATTTACATGTTTCGTGTTCCCGAGTTGGAAAGAAATGGAAGGAAGTGACATTTTATAACTAGTTAAACCTTCCATCCTTCCAAATCTTCCCAATATTGGAGAGAAAGTATGAAGAGAAAAGAATGTCCAATTCTCCTCCCACTTCTCTTCTCTTCTGTCCATTAGAAAAACTCGGGAACACAATATATTTTTTCTTCATTCCAATTCTCTTCTTTTCTCTCGAAAAATTAACTCGGGAGCAAGGCCTAAAGGAGTTAAATCCCACCCCATTTGAGACTCGTCGGACGTCATGTCGTCATGCTAGCTCCATGAGGTTTGCTATATATATATATATATATATATATATATATATATATATATATCTTCTCGTGTGACGTACACAAGCTAGAATCAGTACTCCGTCTTACATGCCTGATATGACTTTCATTAATTTGCGACCATTCGATAATTTCCAATGAGAGGTCATCGATCATAATATACGTACGTGTAATACATAATCCCACTACAGGGAGCTTTTTAGTGTTTGTCGATTCTCCGAGGAAATCAAATCGACATTCATCAATTGTAAATTACACATGCAAGTTGAAACCAATTAATATTAACTATATATTAAGTTTGACGATCGTTACAAAATAGTGAAAAGCATACGGTGGCTAATTGGTGAGAGAAAGAAACGTCGGTGTGTTTTTTGGAAGACTATACAAAGGGAAAGTGAGACCCAAAATATTCACCCAAAGTCGCCTCGACTTTCGTTCCGATTAGGGTTTCATTTGAGCATCATATCATGGTTCCATTAAGGTCAGGGTAAGTGTTCCGTTATTATTAGCGCTCTGATTATTTGTTTGTGTGTGTATTTGATCGATGCGTTGTTTGTTTGTTTTTTCTTATTTTGTTAACTGATCAATATTATCATCTTGGTCACTAGCAGAAGCAGCAGCAGCAGTAACAGCAGGCTCTGTAAGAATTATGCTTATCGTTGTTGTTTATTTCACGTTGACTTAGGGATATATTTGGGATAGGGTTAGATGATTTTTTTTCAACCGTCCATGTAATTGATTTTTCAACATGTCTAACACAAATTACTAGGTAAATGTGTACATAGTTTAATCTAGGGTTTAGGTTCTGCTGATGATGATACGGTTGAAACTAAACCCCTATTCGTGTTTCTGTTATTCAGTCAAAACCAAATACTAGAAGTCGAGACCCTAAGATTGCTTCCACTTCCACGATCCCTCGAAAAACCTCGAAGTTCAATAACGATCTCGCAGCTCTTCAGTAAGAACTCTCTCTTCTTCCTTGGAAGAAGAAGAAAAGCACAGATGAACCGACTTTGGATGACTATGAGAGAAGGAGCCCTCCAAAAACCTCATCACCGAAATACAATCGCCAGCGCCAGCCCGAGCCCGAGCCCAAGCCTAGTAACCCTCTTACAGTTCCAAAGCCGTTATATCTTCTCATTCAGAAAGCACTTGCTCTACGTTCTCCTCCTAATCCTCCTCCTAGGAAGAAGAAGAAGAAAAGCCCAGATGAACCGACTTTGGATGACTATGAGAGAAGGATTAAGACAATTGCTGGCTTCTTCAAATCGGTCAATGCGTTGCCTTCTGACTGGGAATTGTATGTTATGTTCCTTATCTTTTTAGCTTTCAATCTGTTTTCTTTTATATTAAACGTATATTTCCTTTTGTTCTCGTAGATAATAGTATCATATTACCCTTTTTTTCCTATTGCAGAGACTACACGATCGCTGCAAAACTGGTACCCGAACCGGATGAACCGAAACCTTTACCTATTGAGATACCGGGTACGCATTTCCTTTCCTTTGTTCATTTTCTTAAGTATCAGCCTGCTAAAGAAAACGACAATGCTCTCATTATATGGGGTCCGATCGAGTTGTAGACCAATACAGGGTAAGTAACTTGTATACGTGTCTTTGATATGAAAGACATGGACAAACAAATCTGAATATGTTTCTGCATTACATAGAATTATGTACGTGTTATGCTCTTCCCAAATATATACTACGTATTTAATAGCAATGTACCTTGCTAGGTCCTGCACGTGTTACTGTTAGCTTGATCAACTTTATTATTTGTATCTTCTATTAATCATAGATGCAAGTATTGTCTTGTGTGTGTGTTTCTCTGTGTACACGCGCGAGCGTATAAACTGAACCCATGGATGTTAACTCGGTAACTTTTCTCTTTCAGAGGTTTCCGATTTACTCAATCCCATCAAACTTTTGGATAAACAGGAGTTCGTAAACTGGATCAATTTTAAACGGAAGGATCAATCTGTATGTATTCATCCCTCTTTTTCTCTTCATCTATATAAACCTACACTTGTTTGTTTCACATACATATTTCATGCATGTGGCAGAAAATGAACACGTATCTTTTATCTGGGCATCAAACTCTACCGAGACTTGAGAATGATGATGGCATCTGTAGCTCCCTTTGCAAGTTTGCTGTTGGCACCTTCAATGATGCTTACTCGCGGGTATGGTAACACATCTCCTCCTCCTGCTTTCTACTTTCGTTAACGGTTTTACCTACATGTAAATAAGTTATATGCTGTTAGTATGTTAACAAGGACATAGACAACGTCGTTAGTCAAGCTCAAGTAATGGAGTGCAAGTACCAAGGAGTGAAGGGCTCCGCGTATTACTTCTACATGACCATCAGCGCCCATGAACAAGGCAAATCTGGACTCTATCAGGCTGTAGTCCAATGTGATGTTGCTGGGGGTGCCAGAACCCTTTGCCGGTTTTCTTTCGCCAAGCCTAATGGTATGTGTATGTGTGGTTAACACTTTCTTATAAGAACCAGTAACCCCCATTCCATATACTCACTCCACCGTACATGGTAACACCTTAGAACATAGGACGGTGGAGTGATAAGTGTGGTTTTCACTCTTGAAACTGTTTTTGTGTTGCAACAAACCTTCATGTAAGAATGGGTCAAAGGTTTCATCTCCAACAGGCCAAGGGGGTTGCACTTAAAAAAACGTAGATTTAAATTGTTTCAGATCAAACAGATTGAAGGTCGCCTAAATTCTATCATATAAAAAGCAAATTGTTTTCCTATTTTAACAGAAACTGTGTTTGTGGGCCATCCAAAAACTTTTTAGAAAGTGCATCTATGTCACCTCTAATTATACCCGTAAACTAATTAGCATTTTGTGGTTTATATAAGCTGCATTAGTTATGTCCTGTTGCTTGATGCCTTATCTTGCTTGCAGGTGAGACTCCATCTCGTAAATCCAGTAAATCCAAGTCTGAGACTGTGGAAGGTTGGTTTTCCGTCTATCTCTCTACGTTTCTTTTTCTCTGAAGTGCATTTGATGCACCTGTGTAGGTTGAAATTGAAATCCCACTTGCTAAACATTTGATAATTTTCATTGTCGTAATAGAACCCTTAGTTATGTGACACATTTCGTCCTCAAGGTTGCCTATACCGAGTGATTAATTGAGGTTAAGCCATCATAATTATCAGCTAGCTGATTTGGGTTATTATAAAGTTTTAAGATTAAAATTACATGTTTTAACCAGCCTATCTGATCACCGTGTTTATTAAATGTATCTGTAGATGTAGATGATGGTCCGTTCTATTCCAGAGACTTTTATATGGCTACCGGGTTGGAGCGTAGGCACAAGACCAAGGGTATCAACTTGACCAAGGGTTTTAACTTTTTTAACCCATACACCATTTGCAAGAGTACCCAGTGTTTTAATGCAAGACCTATTAAAGGTGAGTATGAGGACTGATGTCTAAGCCAACCAATACCATTTGCTTCAACAACAAAAGGAAAAAAAAAAAAAAAAAAAAAAACACTATCTGGATTGGTGGTTGGTGTTTTGTTGCTGTAAATCTAAAACTGACAACTTTATGGCTTGCGTACCATGGAGGGAGCATGTCTCTTTTTGATGTATTACTGCACGTCTAAGACTCTTTTGGTAGTTATTAGACTAATTATCTAACTTAAGTTAGTCCTTGGATGCGTTTTTTTGCTTTTCATAGTGCGGATTTTAAAGTAGAGTATTTGCAGATTGGAAATAATCTGAGTAATGATAACCATAAAAGGCAGCGTTTCTAAACAGAACATTGGTTGCGGGATCAGGTTGTCTTGAATGGCTCAATATACTCGCGGAGCTTATAGACACTTGAGGAATGTCTTAAATGTGGTTGTGTAATAAGCATAAAAATGCCTATTGATATTGGCATTAATACATAGTTCTAATGGGAACTGATGTTTCAATATAAGTGTGCTCATCGTCTTTATTTTTATATTACCAATAAAACCTTCACAATTTCTAGATTATTAAGGTAGTCAGTCTCTTGGGTAAAATTATTCTTATATTTGTTGGGGTATTTTCACTTTTACCCAAAAAGAGTAAATTTATTTTACCCACACCCCACCCCAAATCCCCTCTTTAATAAACAAGTGAACCAAAGATTAAAAGGAAGGTCAGAGTTGGGTGGGTACATTGAACCAACAAGGAAACACAAAGTATTATGTATTCTACAGTCGCCATTCATAGTCAATTAAGAAACAACTATGTTCAGCTTGCACATCATTTCGGTTTTCTAATATGATACTGTTTCTTAGAAAGTAATCCAAATAAATTTCTCGTCATTGAAATAAGTGTTTGGAAATGAAATTTGACATATTTTTCAAATTCGAGATCGAAGCTTTTTTGCAATATGACAAACATTACTAGGCAAGAAAAGGGTGCTTCAAATGTGCAACAACATGGTATAGATATCATCTTACAGTAGTTACAACAACCAACACACAAAACAAAATAGAAACAGCTACGAAACGACCATTCACATATGCAGAAATAATTATTCCACAACTGATAATTAAAGCATATCATCGTCATTCTATAAATTGCTTCTAATTCTTGGGTCCAGATGACTAAAACTTAGTTTCTTGGGTCAGAGGTGATGAAACATATATATATATATATATATATATATATATATATATATAGTTTGGATCAAATGAGAACACCTTAAAAATAAGAACGGCTGATAACACTTCAAATGCACAATTATCTTTGGTAAAATAGTTAGATTAACATTCGTACATCACAAATATGCGAAGAAAAATAGATGTACACTTATGAAAATGCACAAAAATTGAAAAAACGGATTGATGCACGATTATCTTTATAACTGTGCATCAATCGCTTTTTTCATTTTTGTGCATTTCTGAAAGTTCGTATATTTTTTTCTACACATATTTGAGATGTATGAGTTATAATGAGTATGAATCTAATGAATTTGGGTGCTAATTGTGCATTTTTGAAGTGTTATTAGCGTTCTTATTTTTAAAGTGTTCTCATTGGAACCTTGCCCTATATATATATATATATATATATATATATATATATATATATATATATATATATAAGAGAAAATATCTATAGTGGTCGGTCAACACTTCCGTTTTCACGGCAGGGCCCGTGTCAGACTGTTTTTCATCGACAGTGGACACTATTGTCGCAGGAAAGTAACAGCGGGCATGCGACATGTTACTAGCCAATAGAATGACGCCACGTGTATCCTAAATCACGCAGTCAAACAATATGTCGCTGGTCAACGAATATATGTCGCATGTTTATATTTAATTTAAATATGTCGCCGTATCTGTCATATATGTCGCTGTATTTCATCGATATGACGCAGGATTTTTCAAACATGAAATTGACGCAGTATTCATTCGGAATGACGCACATTTTTTTTTTCATATCTATCATTGCTACATGTTTTTATCTTATTTATATTTTACTCATATATTTAAGCATGTCAATCAATTTTTTATAACACTTCCTAGTGGGTTGGGTTTGAAGGGTCAGCCCGGAAACACATCAAGCCCGTTAAAAAACTTAAAAGAATTGAACAAAACCATAAATCTTATTCGTTATTTGTATTCCAATTATGTATTTAGCTCTGAAAAGAAAAGAAAACCTACTAACCCAAACGAATACAGCGACAAATTAAATTTTGAAAAGGCTGCGTCATATCGATGAAATACAGCGACATACATGACAGATACGGCGACATATTTAAATTAAATATAAACATGCGACATATATTCGTTGACCAGCGACATATCGTTTGACTGCGTGATTTAGGATACACGTGGCGTCGTTCTATTGGCTAGTAACATGTCGCATGCCCGCTGTTACTTTCCTGCGACAATAGTGTCCACTGTCGATGAAAAACAGTCTGACACGGGCCCTGCCGTGAAAACGGAAGCGTTGACCGACCACCACAGATATTTTCTCTATATATAAACATCACTTAAACAGGTCACCTTGGTTGTGGAATGCGTAGAACAATTTGGCACACTCTAGAACCAATGACATATGTAATCATAGCTGCTCGTTTTAAGGATGCACAACGAAACCAAATGGGTACCAGATCAGAGTGGATAACAATCGGCTATGTCGATCAGGATGCTTTTTAGAACCAAACTGTTTACAAATTGGTTCTACCTTTCAGTTCAGTGTGGCTCTGGTTACAAACATAAGTGCAACCTAACTAGTTGTTTTATCTATGTGTTGTTTGGACACGAGAATGTTACAATATGTAATCACTCGATGCTCTTCTAGAAAAAGTTATGTTTTTACTTTTATCATCCTTTCCTTTTAATTACTTATATACTTGCCTTTTGTACAGAAACTTTTTATTATTATCCTGATGTTATGTAAAGCTATGTAATGATACTAAACAATAGTTCTTCAAAGAAAATGCATACATACATAGGCCACCAATTACTCAAAAGGTTACACTATACCCACTCGAATATTATACCATCATATCAGCTGTATCAAAGTGGTACTATACATAATATATAGAAAACTATGTTACCAGCGCTTACCTAATTGGGTTTTGATCAGGGTATAGACGAACTCATACCTTCAACAATGCCTGCCGAGCTGCTTCCCTCTCAAGGTCTCTCTTCAGCTTTGCTTCTAATGCAGCTTCCGCTTCCACTCGCCTGCGAGCATTTTCTGCTGCGTCTGCTACTGTTTGTAGCAGAGCTTTTCTGGTGGTTAAGAGAACCATTCTTAACTCAATTGACAAGTTCTCAACCGCAGAAACCGTCATATTAAAACGAACAAGGTCAACCAATTGAGTGTGTTTCACAAGCCTTAAAAAATTGTATCAGCAAATCCATTTTTTACAAGAGCAGCCTAGTACAACTAAGGGTTTGCTTTGGTTAGCTCATTAAAGTAGGTTATTAGCTTATGGTGTTGTTAAAACGTAATAAGTTTGTCCAAATATTTCTACAATGAGTATATGCCAAAAGCTAGAAACCACATAATTGGTAAGTATCCAATCCAATATAGAATATAGCAAAACAAAAGCGTTAAGTGCACTCATTCATAATTTATCAGGAACCAAAGCACTTGACAATAATTGGTTTGTTATCAATCAAGTTAAGAAAAGCAAATATCAGTTACGTTTCATCCAAATTGCGTAACGAGAGAGACACTGTAAAACCACATAGTATTATGTAAAATTAATGAAAGGGTTATGTAAAAATAGAAGAGACTATATATCACATAAACCTTGGTTCTCAGTGGATCCCTTTACTATATTTGTACTGGACAAAAAACACGTGTATACACACGTGCCGTTAATTTTTAATATGAAATTTCGTATTTAGTATCTTGTTTTTAATATTAAAGTGTGTAAATTGTTATGTGTATTAAGTATTTAGTTGGAGTCATGATAATATTATTTCATGTAAATTAATTTATATAAGTGGTGATTAAAAATTAAAAGATTTTGAAACCAAGTTAGTGAAAAAAAATAATTATTTTAGGTCTATATTAGATTTTCAAGTAATTTAATTTATACTCGGTGAATTAATAATTGAAACACTACAAATCGATTTTGATAATCTATTAATTAATATATTAAATTTCTTTTAATTTGTAAGTGAGTATTTGATTAAAATAAAGCTTTTTTAATAAGTTAGTGATCTTTTTTAAAAATTTTACAAAACTAAAGGACCTAGTTAACATATTAAAAATCAATTAGAATGACATCATAAAGATATTTCCTATATATAATTTAATATTATTATTGTTATCATTATTATTATATATAATTTATTAGAATGACTTCCGTAATCGTAGCAGTTCGTTATAAGGATACATAACGAAACCAAATGAGTACTAGATCAAAACCGGCTATGTCAAGATGATTTTTAGAACCAAACTTTTTACAAATTGATTCTACCATTTAGTTCAGTGCGGCTCGGTTACAAACGTAAGTGCAACCTAACTAGTTGTTTAATCCATGTGTTGTTTGGATACAAAGATGTTACAAAATTTGAATTCGTGATTACTCTTTTCTATGAAGTTCTTCTAGAAAAGGTTATGTATTTGCTTTTGTCATCCTTTCCTTTCAATTACTTATCTACTTACCTTTAGTAAATAGACTTTTTATTATTATCCTGATGTTATGTAAAGCTATATTGTAAATATACTAAACAATAGTTTTGTAGTTCTTATAAAAGCATAACATCAGCTTTTTATCTCTGAATGAGTAAGTTTCATATATAGTGCATTTAACTTTTCAAAGGTTTTTAAACTTACACGTCATCTTACTATTTTTAACTAATATTATTATAGTATTCATATAATCCTTTTTTATTTTTACAAGATCGGAATCGTAAGATCGGATCGGGATCGTAAGATCCTACCCTTATACTATGATCTCATAAATGAATAGTATCATACATCTAAAAGATCAAATGGATGACAAATTAATAAAACTTTTATAGTTTGAACACCATGACATTAAAGTCATACTTATCACAGGGACGTAGATTATCATATATGATTTTAGAGATATGAATTTTCACATGTTAAACTATTTTAGTTGAAAAATTGGTAATTTTACGTGTAATAATTGATTAAATGATAAACCCACTAACATTTTATTAGACAATATCCAATAATTTATATTTTGTTAACTCATAAATACATGTTAAGTAAGATCGGTGGGATCGAGATCGTAAAATCCTAGCTCAAAATTGACATAAGATCGAGATCTCAAGTAGATCCTATGATTTTAAGATCCTATATAAGATCGGGATCGTTTTCATTTACGGAGATCGAAAAATCATAAGATCTAAGATGGGGATCTTAACAACTATGCGATAACTATTTTTATTTTTTTGAAAGGCTAAGTATATTATAAATATGTCTAATAGCAATGTGCTAGTTAGACCCCCAAAATGTACATAACACCAGAAGATATATATTGGACCCAAATCCGGCCTGGGAGGATACCAAAAGGGATGAAAAAAACCTGAAAAAGCTTCAGGAAAAAATCCCCGATAGTAGGGGTCGAGCCACCGATTTTCACCCTATATCGTTTTTGATGGTATCCCGTGAGGATTTAGACCAAAATAATATCTGCACCATCTAACTCAACTATTCATATCAATATTACATTGGATTACAACATTATCCTATAATCTATTCCAATGTTTAAGCTCCTGCCTTGTGCCATGAACCTCATCTCCCAATTGCCATGTGCTTCCATCCAATTGAAAAAGGGCAGCAGCTGTCACTCAGTTGATCTTGAATTCTATCCAATTCTTCTCATCTAAGCACCCTCTAGAGAAACGGTTTTTGATCCACAAGTAACCCAAAGACTTCACCTCCTTCAACATTTTACTAGCATTTGTCTTCAACCCCTTAAACATCATATCATTGCATGATTTCCAAATGACCCAACATGCTACCAAAATTATCGATTGGATGATTTCTTTCCTACTAATAGATCCTTTGATGTATTTATGATAAAAAATCAAATCTTTAGCCGAGAAGAGAATCATCGGAGGTATATTACACCAATCTTCAATTCCTTTCCAAAGCTCCTTTGAAATTATACATCCAGTCATAAGATGATCTAGTGATTCATCCTGTTCACCACATAGTATACATTCTGGGTTGCTTATGTTTAACCCCCTTCGCATCAACGAATCTTTAGATGGCAGTCTATTTATCAACAAACGCCACCCAAATACATTTATCTTCTTTGGAAGCACCTTTGTCCATGGAAAAATTAGTCTGTTAGATTCCTTACCCGAAGTCAGTAAGCAACGAACTGACTTGACCGAGAATATCTTAGAGTTGCCCAAGCTCCATTCCCAAACATCTTGATTGTGATTGAGCGATACGTTTATATCCAAACTGAGCATGCTCACGAACTTGTTGATTGCAGCTTGCGACCACTCCATTGATTTCCATTTCCAATTATATTCACCTCTGTTTGATATCCGACCCGACACTATGACTTTCTTCGACGATTCCAACCTAAACAATTATGGGAATATCTTACATAATTGTCCGTACCCTGACCAGTTGTCCAACCAAAACCTTAACACTTTCCCATCCCCTACCTTCCCATGGAAATAAGAGTTAATATCAATTCCTTTATTTATAAAGGAATTAACAATGGTGCAGATTGTTTTCCAGGCTCCTGTGACCGACATTTTGCATGGGATAAAACTCGCCATAATACGTGAATCATGCAAGGCTAAAATACATCTTCTCCACAGTCTATCTCTTTCGGTTCTAAACCTCCAGTGCCATTTAACCATTAAACTTTCGTTGAATTCTCTTAGATCAGTCAAACCCAGCCCTCCATGACTCTTAGGACTAGTTACTACGTCCCATGAAACCCAGTTTATTCCCCCTTTTTCCTTGTTACCGCCCCACATAAACTTTCTTCGCAATGAATCCAGCTTACGTATCAAACCTACCGGAGCTTTATACAATGAAAAATAATACACCGGTAAGCTCTCAAAAACTGATTTGATTAGCGTTATTCTTCCTCCAATTGATAGGGTAGATGCTTTCCATAGAGATAGCCTGGCTTCGACCAAATCAATTACCGGTTTCCAATGTTCAATCTTATTCATATTAGCACCAATCGTGAGTCCTAGATGTACGAAAGGAATATTTCCTACCATACATCCAACATCCAACGCCACATTTCTTACCTCCGATTCGTCACAACACAAACCATGTAAATAAGATTTATGCAAGTTTATTTTTAACCCAGAGATTAGGTTGAAAGCTCTCAAAAATCTTGTTAAAAAACTGATATTACCTTTCGTCCACTCACCAATGATCATAATATCATCCGCATACATCAAGTGTGAAATAATTGGTCCCTCTTTAGGTGTTTTAAACCCCTTAAAATTACCCAGTTCACATCCTTTTGTCATAAAAAATGTGAATGCCTCCATTGCGATAATAAAAATAAAAGGGGAGAGGGGATCGCCTTGACGCACACCACGTTCGTATTGAAACTCTTTTGAAGGTGAGCCGTTAACTAGAACAGATGCCCTAGCCGATGACATGACTCCACGTATCCAAAGTCTCCACTTATTTGAAAAATTCATGAATCCCATAATTTTGTCCACAAAGCTCCAATTAATTGAATCGAATGCTTTTTCAAAGTCGATCTTAAAGAAAAGAGTTTTCTTTTTTAGTTTTTTGGCCCAACCCATTATTTCATTAATTATCAAAGGTCCATCTAATATGTTACGCCCGGCAATGAAACCGGTTTGAGTATCCGAGACAACTTGGTCAATTACATTGCGTAACCGATTAGCAAGGACTTTTGATATTACCTTTGAAATGCAACCAAGTAAACTTATGGGTCTAAATTCATGCATACCACCCGGATCATTAACTTTAGGAATTAGTGTTAGGAAACTCGAAGAGATACCTTTGTGAATGAAACCGTCTGAATGGAACTGATGCATCAAGGCCATGAAATCTTCTTCCAAGGTGGACCAAAAGCGCTTAATGAAGTTGAAATTAAAACCATCCGGCCCCGGTGCCCGATTACCATCACATTCTTTAATTGCCTTTAACACCTCCTCCTTAGAAAATATCTCATCCAGCTTGTCTCGATCCTCATTGTCTCGATCCACATATTAGAATTTAATTGCCTTTAATGGAATCAACTTTATGTGTGCGATAACTATTTAATTGTTACCACTTTAACATCAATTTATATGCCATTAAATGTTCACCAATAATTCACACATTCATCCGACACTTCACAAGACGTCAAACAAAATTTAATACATGCTAATGATGATGCTAGGTAGGGGTCGTTATAGACACATACTCCGTATTAATTTTGGGTGTCAATGAGGGTACCCCCCTCATCATTTTCCCATAGGCTGCATACTAGGCTTGCAATGGATGAGGGAACCCATACGGAGTATTATGTTGTTTACTTTGTACCCATACTTAATATCTTGTTTATTTTGTTTTTATTTTATATTTTATTTTTGAGATAAGGTATAATTAATAAAAAATAATACTTTAACAATAAAGATTGTAATTATTTGACACGATTAAAGTAAAAGTTAAAATTATTTGACGCGACTAAACCAAAAGGTTAAATTATTTGACGCGACTAAATTTAAGCTCAAATTATTTGACGCGACTAAAGTGAAAATTTTTTTCTTATATAAACGAACCTATATCAAATCATTTTTCATAACATTCAAAATGTGTATCGATTAATTACCTTAGAAACAATCTCGTACATTTCAAGTTTTACAAGAAGATATGTCGAGTGTGTCAGATTTTTCCACCGATAAGGTAATCTATTTTATATAAGGGTACTCTAAATCATATTATGTTATCATGTTCTAACTAAATAACTACTAATTTCAGGTGTTCAATAGTCGTGAAGAATTGATGGAATGGGTGAAAAATGAGGCATTTTCTCATAGACAAGTTATTATCAACAAAAGATCAAAAACAAAAAATGGTTATTGTTACAAGATTATATTTATGTGTGAGCGTGGTGGTGTATCCAGGAGAAAGTATAATGTATATGGAAGGTCATGCGTATGCAATGCGATTGACTAATGATGAATTTCGTTTAGTTGCAGATATGTCAAGAAATAATATAAAGCCTCGTGAAATTCTTGCGACGTTGAAGGAGCGGAATCCCGAAAATGTTTCTTCAAACACAACAATATACAATGCAAAAGCAAAACTTCGCACAATCTGTCAAGCAAATCTGACTCCTATACAGGTTGTAATGTCATTTTTAAAGTTAAAAGGGTATGACTTTCAATATCGTACAAATGATTCTACTAATCAATAAGAAGAATTATTCTGGATCCATCCAGTTTCATATGAAATATTGCGTGCATTTCCACATATTTTGATGATGGATGCTACGTACAATACGAATGTTTATAAGTTACCTTTTCTTGAAATAGTTGGTGTTACTTCTACAAACAAAACGTTTTCTATAGCGTTCGTTTTGATAGATCGGGAAAAGACAATCAACTTTCTATGGGCATTAAATTGTCTAAAGTTGGCACTTGGTGACACATATGAACCGCGGGTTATCGTCACCGACAGAGATTTGGCTCTAATGAGTGCATGTGAAACAATATTTCCAAGAGCTAATAAATTACTTTGTAGATGGCATATCTGGCAAAATATTTTTAAGAATTGCAAAAAATATTTCAAGTCAGAAAACGAATGGGATTCTTTTCACCGTACGTGGGTTTCATTAGTTAAAGCTCCTACAATGGCATTATTTACCCATTACTATAACCGGCTTCAAGTCAAGTTGATCAATCATCCAGGTATTACTTTTTATATGTTCGAAATTAAACAAACATTTTAACGAATATATCACCAACCAATGAAACAAATATATATTTTTTACATTTTCAGTTGTTTTGGCATACCTCCATGACGTATGGCTAAACAAATACTCTCACATGTTTGTATCGGTGGCGACCGATAAATCACTTAACTTTGGAAATACAACCACAAACAGGGTTGAGAGCCAGCACGCAAAGGTGAAACTAAATTTGGGTTCTTCGCAATCAAGATTGGACACATTTGTGCCTATTATAGATAAAATTGTGGAGACACAAGTTGATTTAATCAAGGAAAGCTTTGAGCGAAGTAGAATTTTTCGATGGCAAAAATATGACCATCCAAGTTTTCAATTATTGTGGGGTTCGGTTTCCTTTAATGCTATAAAAAAAATTCATGCTGAACTTGGCCGTTCCCATAGGTTTGAATTAACAAGTGAGAATTGTGGATGTCAGCTGAGGTCATGTTTTGGGTTACCATGTGCGCACGAACTTGCAAGTTATATAAATGCAGGTATGCTTATTCCACTAGAGTCGATTGACATTTTTTGGAAGACGCTTAATTTTTCGCCATGTATATCGGCACAAGATGGCGAGCTTCGTTGTGATGCTGAGTTGGACAAGCTTGCTTGGATTCGAGAACCCGCCATTCACATAAATACCCGTGGACGTCCAAGTGTGAAGGTAAATAAACAAAAAGAAAAACAGTTTCAAACGCCGCCTCAAGATCCTCCCAGACGTAGTTATTCCTACACGTCAAATATTGATGAATCGGATTTGAACCAAGAACCTGCCAGACATAGTTCTTATGTACACGAAACATTTTTTTCAGATCCATTATTGGATCAAATTCCAGCTATGTTTCGACCGTACGTAACAAACATACATAATGTAATCGGTGATGGGAATTGCGGATTTAGATCAGTAGCTTCATGTCTGGGTCTTGATGAAGAATGTTGGCCGCAAATTAGAACGGACTTACTACAAGAGATAAGCATGCACCAAGCAACATACGCTAGTATGTTTGGAGAAGTTGAATTGCTAGAAATGTTTCAAGCGATCAATCTTCCACCAAATACTATTGCAACTGAGGAGTATTGGATGATTTTGCCGATAGTGGGCTTACTAGTTGCTTCAAGGTACAATGTGGTTTTGTTATTTTTAAGCAATTTAGAAGATACGACATGTTTACCGCTTTGGTCTAGTCCACACGAGTCACAACATCATATATGTGTAATTGCTCGTGTATATGGTAACCACTTTGTAAAGGTTGAGTTACAAGGATATTATCCAGTACCTCCAACACATCCGCAATGGAAAGTATTTAAATATGATGCTGAATGGGAACACCCGTATAAGAATCAACATGATATGTACCTTCAGCTTAGACGTTCAAACTATAAGTGTGCTTTTGTAGATCTTAGTGATTGAAGAATTAGTATAAAGTTATTTTTAATTGTTAATTAAATGTTTTATGTTAGTAAGTTTTAATTGTTAATTATATATTTTTAGCATTATATATATATATATATATATATATATATATATATATATATATATATATATATATATATATATATAAATAAAGAAGATAATAATACTAGTTATATAAAGCTTTTTATTTTTGAAATACAATGTAATAATATAATAAATCAAAAAATCAAACAAAATAGGAAATGATGAAACGAAAAAAAGAAGAAGTAGTAAAAGTCAAACATGTCAGGCTATGTTCAGGCTATGGGGGGTGTGTTTACGACGAGCCTTAATTTTACAACCATTACTTTAAATATGATATGATATGCGATTTGATGTATGCAGTACGACTTTATGAACATCTAATAACTTTCCATATCTTTATTTAATCGACAGTGACTAATTTTAAGTTACTAATATGCTACAGATTTAAGTTGTTAGAATTCTAATATGTGTATACATTATACTCCATCCGTCTCATTTTTATTGTCCATTATTTCCATTTTGGGGTGTACCAAATTAATTGTCCACTTCCATAAATAGAAAGTTTAAGGAAATAAAGTTCTTTTTTACCCCTAGTGTATATATATAAGACAAAAAAATAGGTAAAAAGTAGATGGTAAAACTGTCATTTTATCAAAAAGTAAGAGAGAGATAGTTATATTTTCTCAAACTGCGTGTCTTTTTGTCTGGTGACAATAAAATTGGGACGGAGGGAGTATATTCTATTATTATTCTATTATATAATTAAAATCTTAAGTTTCGGTTGTTACATTGGAATATTTATTTGAACTATAGTATTTTATTGAATTGTTATGCTTGGAAGTTGTAAATCTAGAATAAACGTTGTATGGAGCATACTGGGTTACTATATATATAATATAATTGAATTAAAGAGTGATGATTTATGATATATATTTAAAGCAAAATAGCTAAGAGCAATCTTACTTTTAATTGGTTTTCTTTGTATTGTTTAAACGATTAAGATTGATTTAATGATATTTACACTTAACATCCCTTTATATTTAAATTAAAACAATTGATAAATATACGGAACTAAATAAAAAAATATGGAATTGATTGAACTGGATAACCTTCAAACGCCACAGATAAATAAAGCAAAATATGATCAATAACTAGTTTATTATAGCCCGTGCTTCGTAACGGGATAATAATTGGAAAAAATATTTACTTGACTAATTCACTCCCATTTCAAAATTTTAGAGGGCTAATATTGGCCTATTTAAAAATCCTTCCACTAACGTCCCTAGTTTCTTGGTTTTTATAAAATAAAACTTTAAAATGTTCACATATTTATTTATGTATTATCAAACATAATTTCTTTCATTATGTTAAAGTAGTTTATATTATTCAATATGTTATTTTCTCTTTACGTCTCGAAAACATACAAAACAATTATGTCAAGTAGAAGTTAAATAACATGAAAAAAAATCAAATTAATAGTATATACTTAAATATAGGCCAAATATATTTTGTAATGTTTTTAGAAAGGCTCAACTGATAACACTATTGTATGTATTCTAGATTTTAAATCTCTGCAACCCAAGCCCACCATCCTCATCGGCCCACCTATACGATTTCATGATGGGATTATTACATATGTCTCCACGACTCCACCTTAAACACCCTAAATGTTATACTCCCTCCGTCCCAATTTTATTGTCACCAGACAAAAAGACATGCAGTTTAAGAAAATATAACTATCTCTCTCTTACTTTTTGATAAAATGACAGTTTTACCCTCTACTTTTTACCTATTTTTTTGTCTTATATATATACACTAGGGGTAAAAAAGAACTTTATTTCCTTAAACTTTCTATTTATGGAAGTGGACAATTAATTTGGTACACCCCAAAATGGAAATAATGGACAATAGAAATGGGACGGAGGGAGTATATACCTAATTTAATTTAGAAATTACACATATGCTTAAAATTCTTAAATAATCATAATTAAAAAACATTTTAATATTATTAATGATCTATTAACCCTTTAATGACCATTTTACCCTTATACTATTATCTACTTCCATTTCACTTAAAATATTAAAATCTTTTCAAGGAAGAAATCGAATCGGTCATCACCATGCATTTTGATATTTTGCTTGTTTTTGCTACTGTGAATATTTGTGATAATTTAGTGTGATCACTGTTTCAGAATTAATGCATTTCGTAAATGAAAAAAGAAAACCTAATTAAATATTATGCTCTGTTCAACTCCTAGTCAAAAAGTGAATTGTATTTTCTGAAGTTGCAGTCTCACGCATACATCCATGGTTCTTGATATGTATTAGATTTGGATAAGTTTAATCGGCCTGTGTGTTATTTGGTATACAACTTTTTTTTAGCAAAAAGGTAAAAATAAAATAAAATAAAATAAAAAAATGTATGTGATGATCGGTTTGTAGTTTGTTTGCTGTACAGATTTGAAAGTTTTTAAGTGTATTAATGATAGTCCCTTACGCGTAGGATCTGATCGGATCGTATAAACAATAACAAACAATATATGATTCACGAACACACAAACAATTCTCTATAATCTTGTATATATTCACAATTGAAATATAAACGATTACAGAATACAAACTCGTTTCTCTCCTTTCTCTTACACCAAAAAAACGGCTCTCACTCTCTATTTCGCTAACCCT
Organism: Helichrysum umbraculigerum; assembly: GCA_949592205.1. NCBI lineage: Eukaryota > Viridiplantae > Streptophyta > Magnoliopsida > Asterales > Asteraceae > Helichrysum > Helichrysum umbraculigerum. The sequence goes on along the minus strand of CATIUR010000004.1, from coordinate 9,845,064 downwards.
AAAATGACTTCTAACTTCTCTATTTATATGAAGCCTATTGGGCCCTGCGACGTTAGGCCCAACGTCGCAGGCCCAGCCCATTACGACATAACCAACGTCGCATCTCTATGTATGTTCTATATAATTACTTTTCGTTTACACACTGAACACTATACATATGCAGACTAATTGACTTTAACAATTACAATAGTTTGACCAACTGACTGACACACAAAATGCACCAACAAACTCCCCCTTGTCAGCAGCTTGGTCAAATAAGCCTTCAATTAGTCTTCATCAACAAACCCTTTCATGTCTTTGACAATCAGAAACTCCCCCTTTGAGATAGCATGGTCTTCAAAGAAATATTGGTGTCCAAATTCATGTAACTGACACAAATTTATCATACAATAAGATCTTCAAACTCAGTGACCATCTCTCAATCATCAGCAGCTTCTCCGATAGAATTATCTTCACAATCTTTGGAGAATAACCGACATCCTTTACATCTTCAATATTTGACTTTAACAAGATATGTGATATTGAAGAAAATAACATAGAAATAAATTTTTTTTGAATTTTTCTTTATAAATGAAAAGTAAAGAACGAAGATTAAAATAAATTGGGGATAAGATTGTTTTAAGTCTGCTTAGGGATCATATCAGGCCAACATGCAATTATTAGCAAATAGTAAGTGTTATCTCGATTATCAGTATATTTGTCCACTTTAAATTTACTTAGCACATTTAATACACCTAGTATAAAAATTATTTCAAGACGATTATTGGTATTGTTTGTCCACTTAAACATGTTACATCCGTGTCTACGAGCTAACCTTTATTGTTAATATGAATACTTCTCTGTGGTCCCCACCATAGACATACCCCTGTAACTTAGACACGAACATAGTTTCCAAATTTAGAAAGAATATAAGAGGATCAATTTTAAGAATCAAGCTAGCGGTGACAGGTCTGTACTTGTGTACAACAGAGCGACATACACTTGATTCAGGTTTAAGCAAAACCGATCGCAGTCAAACCAAACTTGATTTATTCAATTGGCGACCTTGACCAGTACCTTAAATATAAGACTTTGCAAGTACATTGACTCACGTTTGCTTAGTTTTGAGAGTAAGCTGAATTGAGACCAGGTCTGCACTTACGTACAACAGAAGAAACAATCAGCAAACTCCCCCAAGAGATCTCAGATATACCATCCAAAAATTAGAAGTATGTCAAGCTACGCTAAGGAATTAAGACTTAGAGTCGTACATCACAAGGTGTTTACCACAAGATCATAAACACGTATTAGACTTACTTCTTAATAACCCAGAGACCGGTATATATCATGCCTACCAATACATCATATGATGAAGATAATTTTCATAAAAACTGTATTAAGTATGCTAGATAAACCTACTGATACATCAAGGATAAACCTTAAAATTTCCATTTTGTGCATGTTCCCCGATGTACTATCATATCCCAAGTTGTTTTACAGACACACAATCCAACGTCTTTTCAAGAATTAAGAATCTTGCTGTTCACATTTCTGATCCAAGTAATCAGAATTTTTAATATTTTTAAAATACTCCCCCTGAACAGCAAATTCTTATATCCAATCCAAAAATACTCCCCTTAAATATTAAACATATTTTTGTATTTTTTTTAATTGAATAAATTTCGCAACTTTGCATTTATTTAATACTAAAAAGTATAAAGAATGACTGTTGCATCAAACAAAATTTAAAGAAAAGTATCAAAATCACATATCAAGTCAAGTCAAATGCCTTTTAGCACTTTTACCACCTCGTAACATCAATGATCTCATCCATCCAATCACAAATCATCACACATGAGCACCTTGAAAACAATCTTCCAAAAATATTCACATCATTGCAATCACTAAAAATATTAGCTATCAAAAATCTGACTGCAACATCACAAACAAACAAACATTAGTACTTATGGGACACCCAAGCCTTAATTGACTTGGGTTGTCCATGGTCATCCATAATCATCACATCAATGAGTTTATGATATTTTAAAAACTCAGAGGATTTCATTGATGTGTTGTTTGTGGATTTGGGTTTCCAAACCTGTTTAGGTTCAGATGATTTGTTTTCAACAATGTTGTGCCGTTGAACTTGAGGTCTACTGGGCACAACTTTGTTTACTCTTGCCATAGGTTTTGGAGAGTTTGATGCACAACTAGATACAGGCGAATACGAACGACGCCTTGAAAAAGATTTTGAAAAAGAATTCCTGAAAGAGAAAGTTCTTGGCATCCCTCTGCCAAACCTATCTAGGGATAATAACATACAATCCCTAATTATATGTCCTTGTTGTCCACAATGGAAACAAGAACGTCGGTCAATGTACGACCTATTCCAATGATTACCCACAAAAGATTGAGGTGGAGAATGAACTGTTGGAAGCTTAGAAGATGAGACATTTACAGGACGTGAACACTTATGTGTACACGTTGATGGAGAAGCCTCAGAAGTTGAACAAGTTGATGTTGAAGGTTGTTCACTTTTAGATTTTACATTTGAATCCTTTATTTGATGTTGAACCCTTTTGGATTCATTTTCAACCTTGTTTTTACCCTTTGTATTTGAAACCTTTACAGTTTCATTGGTAAGTATATGATTTTCTGGCTTTACATTAACTTTTTCAACTTTGATTTCAGCCTCTTCCGGTAGATCCTCTATCTCAACACCCTCCTCTACACTAACTGGAGGCGTACTATCAGACTTAACAAAAGTAGGCAAGGGATACTCTGTCCGTTTAGTTTTCTCCTTTGCCTGCCTTTTGGGATTGGATGTAGCTTCTTTAGACTTTGTAGCTGGCCATGATGAGTAGTCAGCCACAAGTTCTTCGGTGCCTTCCTTAACAGGCAGAGGATAGTGATTAGTAGGAGGTGGAACTGAGTTATACCCTATTCCGGCCTTACTTTTATCTGTCATCTGCTTGTCAACGATTTCATCGAAGATCTTTTGAGAGTTTGAGAAACTTGTGATCCCCTTTTTAAAATTGTCAGACTCAGACTTTAGCTCAGAAAGTTCTTTATTCAACAAATCAATTTCTGTTAAATAACTTTTAATTGCATCTTGTTGACTAAAAACTTTTGCTTTAAAAGTCTGAGTATCTAACTTATAAGCTTCAATCTGCTTATCATAAAGTTTTTCATTAGCTTTTAGAAACTTATTTGACTCAGTAAGTTTCTCGACCTTTTCTCTTAAGTTTACATAGTCTATTTGAAAACATTTTAAAGAAGCTTCCAATTTAATACAGGATATGCAAGTAAAAGGTTTTTCAGATTCTGTTTCTACCTCATGTATCTTTGCCAAGAACGCACTGTGTTGAACCTTTTCTTGAGTCTCACTTGAATCAAACATTCCCTGAGAATACACTGTCATCGCCTGTGATGTTGTGTTATTCTCTGGAGTCTTGGGAGCTGAAGGTGTGGTGAATCCAGATGATGGATATTTATTCTCCACACATTCCTTAGCAAAGTGTCCATGAATCTGACAGATTTTGCATTTCACCTTGCTTTTATTAAAACCAAGACCTGTATCACCATCATCATCCAGGTCTTTTTTACCCGTTCTTTGAAGAAACTTCTTGGTTCTTTGGGTTATCATGGCCATACTCCATTTGATGTCCATCTGCTCGAGATCGTCAGAATTGATCTGTTCAAAGTCTTCCTTAGTAAGCTGTAGAGTACTAGCCTTCTTTGAAAGAAAAGTCTCATAAGAGTTGAGGAAAGCTGCAAAGATTGTAGCATGATCCTCAGTAGCCTTTGAAGGAACTGTATGAGCTGTATGAGAAGTATAGGAAGCATATGAAGTGCTAGTAGAAGTAGATGCTGCTGAGTTGGAAGTAGATCTGGAAGTATCATTTAGACTAGGAATTTGAATATTAGCCTCTGACTTCTTTTCCTTTTGATCGTAAGCCGCTATAAGAGCATCCCATAAACCTATAGAAGTTGCTTGATCTTTAAATTTATTAATCACAACTTCTGGCAAGCACTTGGTAAATATCTCATACGCTCTATTGTCTTTATCAAACTCTTCTCGTTCCTTGACTGACATTTGTGCTCTTGACTTAAGCACTCCATCGAGTTTTGGTTGTTCATATCGATCAATGGTGTTAAACCAATTCCACAGCTTTGGATCTTTGTATTCAAAGAATTTGCATGCCTTAATCTTCCAATTAGCAAAATCACTATAGAACAAGGATGTAGAAGGAGGCACTTTGTTACCAAAAGCCATTTACGAATTTTCCCTCCAAAATCGGATTCAAAAATTTAAAAAATATCCGAGAATAGCGAAACTTTTCCGACACTAAAATTAAGCTATTTTAAGCTTATAAACAAAATTTGAAATCACAAAATTTTTCGCGTTTTTCCCGCCAAAATTTCGTCCGAAAACGTCAAAAAATGACCGAGTAAAATGAAACTTTTTCCAGGCTAAAATCAAACACTTTTAAGCCCACGGAAAAATTTTGAAAACGCAATTTTTTTTTTCTCTTCGAATCTAGTGCGACACTGAGGGTAATGTCGCAAAATAGAATTCAACGTCGCAGCGGTACATCGCAGAAGGCAAAATATTCAATTAAGAATCGAAAATGCGACGTAGTGTATAACGTCGCAGCTTAATGTCGCAGAAATTAGCGACGTCGCCCGCAACGTCGCAATTAACGTCGCAATAACCAATTAAGGTCAAAAGTGTGACGTCGCACAAAACGGCGCAACTAACGTCGCTAGCAACGTCGCAGAACTTAGCGACGTCGCAGCTAACGTCGCAAAAACGTGACTGAGCAGCTCCAAAACCCTAAAATCGAAAATTTTCAAAACCCTAACGAATTTCGAAAACCAAACGACGAACAAACCCAGAAAAACCCTTCCAGAAATGATTTCTTCAACCAAAAAATCCCTAAAACGCAATTAATATACCAAAAACACCAAACTCTAAACCGAAAACGTTCAAAAACACGATCCGAAACCAACGAATCCTTGATTCTATGGCTTTGATACCAGTTGATAGTCCCTTACGCGTAGGATCTGATCGGATCGTATAAACAATAACTGTGACACTCCGTCAAAAAGACAATTTTCGCGCCGAATTTAACTTCAATAAATGAGTTGACTTTTATTTCCAGTTAGTATTTTGTAAAATACTTTCATTAGAAAACATTTTAAAATAATATAAATAATATTTTATTTTATATTATAACTGGACAAACAAAAACACGGGCATTTTGTACTGTGGTTGGAGACCGCAGTCCCCGCAATGGGGATCTGAGTTTCAACAAAACCCAAATCCCCCTCCCCACTTTCACCTCATTTTCTTCTTTTCTTTTTTCTTCATCTCTTTCTTTTTCTCTCTTTTCTTTCTTACACCAAACAAACACCACCACCAAAGATTCGCAAAATAACACACCAAAACGACGCCGGATCATACCCCTCCTTTGGAATAAAAGAACCACGGCACCACGATCTACATTCCTATCTTTCCGGATTTTTATTTCGACACTTTGTAAGTTTCCGACAAATCCCGACATCTCTCGTTTTTGATCATTTTTACTAGATTATGGGTTTTATAGGCTTATTATGTTCATATAATGGTTGGGTAAAAATATTGGAACGATCGGAAACCCGAAAACACGATTTTTGCTCGAAATCCGTCGAACAGTCCTTAGTGTCGCTAAGATGCCAAAAACAGTACTAGCGTCACTAAGTGTCGCTATGCCTCTCTGCCGCCCTTATAGCGTCACTCCTTAAGTGCCGCTATCACACACATACCGTCACTTCTATAGTGACGCAATCATAACTATCGGCAGAAACATGCGACACTTCATAAGTGTCGCTATCTTCAGTAGAAACCACAACTTTCGGTAGAAACGAATACCGTCACTAGCCTTCTGCGTCACTTGATAAGTGACGCTATATGCGTTACTAACCCGGTAGCGACACTTCCGAAGTGTCGCTAAATGTCAGAAAAATCCTATCTTTTGAGTCACTAGCCTAGTGACGCCCTAAACCAACCATTGACGCATGAAGTGTCGCTATTATCAGTTTTTAGGCCAAAAACTCATTTTTAAAGTACCAAACTTATCCGGAAACGTATACGCAACTTATATATGAACCGAGACACGTTTATATACACTTTTTATACGAAAACAACTTAATTATATTTTCTAAATATAATTTCAATACGAGACAAACGACACGCAATTTCTTTACGAAGTTCAAACGTAAAGATATAACAAACACGTCAAGTACAAACAACCCAAATAAATAACAAACTTGGATGATTTATATAAATATCCATTCACTTATACAAAATCTCACGTGTTTAGGACACTAGGAGATTATTATCAATACGATTCGCTGCATTAGGACGCTAGCTCCTCAGGTGAGTTTCATAGCCCCACTCTTTCAACTGTTTTACTGTTTTTGGGGTGAAACACATGCACAATAACTGTTTTTGAATTATATTAATAATCTTTTATAATTCACAATCAATTATATTACTGTATGTAATACAAATGTGTAATACTTAGGAATTACACCCAACACATTGTTTTGGAACAATATCAAGACCTAACCTAAATAGGTCACAATCGTACACTATCAGATTGTTGGAAAACAATTACCTAGACATAACTTGATATAGTTAGTACTATTCATTGGCCATATTGTCGCGGGACAATATTATCAAATACATTAGAACTGGTTAGTTCTACCTACACTAGACGACATATATACAATTGCAGGATTAGTTTCTCTTTTAGGAACTAATATTTTCAATACAATTCAGAACCCCAATATACTTGCTAGGCTTTAGGCTAGAAGTATACGATGACATAATATGTTAGTATAGATCCTTTATACTAATACAACTCAACTAGGTGATGAGTATTCATACCTAGGACCAACGTACTACTTCATATCTAAATATTTTGCTTATACGTATTTAGATAAAATAAATTATTTTCATGCGTGTCATGATTGTTACTTATTTTTGCTCATTCGACAAATATATATATATATATTTATATATATATATATATATCTACATGTTTATATATTATCATTAGCACTTGGTGCTAACTTCAATATAATTTATGTATATTAGTATACATACCATCATACACACATTCAAGCCTGACGCGTCGTTGTACGGTCGGCTCTTATTTGCAATAGCTAGTATGTCGTTGTACTGCTGGCTCTACATTTCAACTATGCTCTCGAGCACTTCATAAACGATGCCGCGGTATTGCAGCTGGCACCAAACGATACCACGGTAAAGTGGGTACAAAACGATGCCACGGTATTGTAGTGGGCACAACTTCAATCAAACAAGTCGTTGTAACTTGTATCAGTATTCAATCAAACAAGTCGTTGTAACTTGTATCAGTATTCAATCAAACAAGTCGTTGTAACTTGTATCAGTATTCAATCAAACAAGTCGTTGTAACTTGTATCAATTTAAGACAAACAAGTCTAAGTAACTTGTAACAGTGCAATCAACCAAAATCGGGGTATTTTGGACATTAAGTTAGACAAACAATTTCAATGGTAGACGTACAATTCAAACTAGTAGGTATGGAATACCTCGATTAGACTTTTACACATTGGTGTTACAAACTTCAACGTATTACATATCAAAAATCACTGATTTTGGAAACAACTTTACAAAACATAAATTGTTTTATTACTTTATGTTTTCAACTAACCATCCTATGAACTCACCAGCTTTATAGCTGACCTGTTTTAGCATGTGTTCTCAGGTTGTCCAGCAGGATTAGGATTGCTTCAAGGCTTAATTAGCTCGAGTCGCATATTTTCAACAATTGGGACTACTCTGCATTTACTTTTGTATTTTCAAATTATGTATTTGGAATTTACTGTCAAACTCATAACGTTGTAAACGTTCTATTTTGGGAAATGTATAATTATTTTCAAACGTCTCATTTAGAGTCGTTCATTATGTATCTTATGCTGTGATATTTGATTTAGTGACACCCAACCCGACAGCTTCCGCAAACCGAAATTTGAGGGTGTCACAGATTGGTATCAGAGCCTAAGGTTGTAGTGAACTAGGTTGCATTTAGTGGGCCTAGACTATGACCGTTAGGCAGTATTCCTCGTTAGGTATGACTGGTTCAGGGATTTCATCATACGAGTTTAATTTAACATAGCGTAGCTAACTATGTACAATTAAATAAAGATGATGTAAGATCTGAAAGGGGTTATACTGAAACAGGAATGCGTAGTTGACTCTGATTGTTATGTGCTAGACATTCTAGGCTATTATATGTACTGTAGGTATATATGAATAGGCCTTACATGTGTACTACTATTACATACCTATTTATATATCGAGTATATATATACAATCAATTCCGTTGTACCAACATAAATCCGTGAAGAGGCATATCGCCGTCTTCCTCACCATCGCGACTCGACACATTTATCACTGAACCTCGGGAAGGAGGTACAAACGTATTCAATGGGAATGGAAACCCGCACATGCTAAACCTTCATGAAACTTAAAACAAACTGACAACTTTTCAACCTTGAACATATGGATCACAATCGGATTAGTGTTGACTAAGTCCACAACAAAATTATCTCGAATCACAATTTGATCATGTAGATCAATCAATTCAATACTTTAGTGCTTTGGCACTCACATTTTAGCCTTTGTGCTACAACTGAGAAATTCGAACTTCAAACACATTTTGGCCTTGGGGCTACAAATCAAACAACACATGGCACGTAGCGCTACGATTTCAAGGTATGTTAATACCACAACTTGAGCACGTTAGTGCAAACTTCATAGTATGTCAACACTACAAATTATAGCATGTTGATGCTACATTCATAGTACATGGGTACTACAATTTCAATGCCGCGGGCACTTCATTACAGCACGTGGTGCTGCGTTTCATGGTACTTTGGTACTACAATTACAAAACATTAGTATTTCAATTACTGTGCTGATAGCACTGCATTATAGCACTAGGTGCTACTTCAATTATGCATGTATACTTGTCATAGTTGCATGTACGACTTACATATATACATATACACTTACTTAACTGGGCACGAGGTGCCACACCTGAATTTCAAAACGCACGTACACTTGTATAGTTACGTGTACACTATTTATGTATATATGACTACTCTACTGGACACGAGGTGTTCCACTCGATTATTTTCCATATGAACACTCACTATAGACACTTGTACATTTATACGCATACACGAATACTAAGGCAGGTGATGCCTCATTCGATAAATACACTCTAATTTATTGGGATTACATCTATAGTACTTTAGTACTACATTATAGTCTGATAGACTACGACAATACTATGGTTCTGGTCAACTACATATAATCCATAACTAGGTCGTTAGTACGACTACAGATCTAAAATTTCAAAGTCCGAGGACTTTCATATAGATACCTTAAGTGGTTCCTGGATAACTAACACTTTTACATCCGAGTATGCAACTATAAAGATCAAATCTTTGAATAAAGATCTCACACTTTGTCATTTCAATCTTGTTCAAGAATCATGCCTCCTAAACGACCAACTTTCACTCGAGCTGAGCAAGATCAAATCATAAATCAAGCAGTGACTGCAACCCTAGCTGCTCAGAACCAAGTAAGGCCTTGCACTTTTAGGGATTTCCTGAGGTGCGAACCCCCAAACTTCGTCGGGACTGAAGGAGCTGTCGGATTAATTCGATGGTTCGAGAGAATGGAATCTATTTTCCACATGTGCAACTGCCCCGACGACTGCAAAGTCATGTATGCCACATCCACCTTACAGGATGATGCCTCTACCTGGTGGAATTTTCACGCCCGAAATATAGGAATCGACACTGCTCACGAACTTCCGTGGAAAGACCTGAAACAAATCATGAAGGACAAGTATTGCCCCATCGAAGTACTTCACAAACTTGAGGACGAACTTTGGTATCTCACCGTAAAAGACAACGACATCGAAACATATACCAATCGCTTCCAACAACTAGCATCCCTTTGTCCAAACATAGTAAACCCTGAAAACAAACGAATCGGGAGGTACATTGGTGGACTCCCGTTACTAATTGAGGGAATGGTCACCGCCTCTAAACCCACTACTATTGAAGAGGCTATTCGCATGGCCCAAAGACTCATGGCACAGGTGGTTCGACGCGGGCCACCTGCGACAGAAAACAATCAAGAAAAAGGGAATGGAAGTTCCAGCTCTAGCCAAAATCCAACGAATCAACCTGAACCCTTGAGGTCCTACGCTGCTGAACCCAACGACAGATAAGGCTATGCGGGTAACAAACCATTTTGTCACGGCTGCAAACGTCATCATGACGGATTTTGTGGATTACCCTGCGAAAGATGCCAACGATATGGACACGTAATCCGGGACTGCAGAGTTCCTGCCAATCCCGACTCTCGAAGGATATGCTTCAAATGTAAGGAACCTGGTCATTACAAGAAGGACTGCCCAAAAAGACGCAAAATTCACCTTACCAACTCCGGTTAAATCAAATAAATCTCCAACAATAATGTAAGTACAACCTCTCCTCGAAAACATAACTCTTCAATTATAGATTCGTTCAACATGTACTTATTATCCTCGATATTATTTTATCAACCTAATATTAATTACATCATAGGGCTAGTTGACCTAGGCCCACATTAAACTCAATGTTTGCTTTCAGCAGACTGAGCTACTGCACGTGCACTAAACATTTAGTCCTGAACGGACTGCGATGTAAACGGTTAACTAATAACCACAAATTAATCATACCTCGAACCAACAATATAGTCAGAATCTGCTTCCAAACTCGATATAGACATTGTATGTCTACTACCTATTTGACAAATTTCTTGTACGAACATTTCTCCCCAGAATTCACGAGACCACGACTTCATACGAAATTTCGGGACGAAATTTTATTAACAGGGGGAGAATGTGACACTCCGTCAAAAAGACAATTTTCGCGCCGAATTTAACTTCAATAAATGAGTTGACTTTTATTTCCAGTTAGTATTTTGTAAAATACTTTCATTAGAAAACATTTTAAAATAATATAAATAATATTTTTTTTTATATTATAACTGGACAAACAAAAACACGGGCATTTTGTACTGTGGTTGGAGACCGCAGTCCCCGCAATGGGGATCTGAGTTTCAACAAAACCCAAATCCCCCTCCCCACTTTCACCTCATTTTCTTCTTTTCTTTTTTCTTCATCTCTTTCTTTTTCTCTCTTTTCTTTCTTACACCAAACAAACACCACCACCAAAGATTCGCAAAATAACACACCAAAACGACGCCGGATCATACCCCTCCTTTGGAATAAAAGAACCACGGCACCACGATCTACATTCCTATCTTTCCGGATTTTTATTTCGACACTTTGTAAGTTTCCGACAAATCCCGACATCTCTCGTTTTTGATCATTTTTACTAGATTATGGGTTCTATAGGCTTATTATGTTCATATAATGGTTGGGTAAAAATATTGGAACGATCGGAAACCCGAAAACACGATTTTTGCTCGAAATCCGTCGAACAGTCCTTAGTGTCGCTAAGATGCCAAAAACAGTACTAGCGTCACTAAGTGTCGCTATGCCTCTCTGCCGCCCTTATAGCGTCACTCCTTAAGTGCCGCTATCACACACATACCGTCACTTCTATAGTGACGCAATCATAACTATCGGCAGAAACATGCGACACTTCATAAGTGTCGCTATCTTCAGTAGAAACCACAACTTTCGGTAGAAACGAATACCGTCACTAGCCTTCTGCGTCACTTGATAAGTGACGCTATATGCGTTACTAACCCGGTAGCGACACTTCCGAAGTGTCGCTAAATGTCAGAAAAAATCCTATCTTTTGAGTCACTAGCCTAGTGACGCCCTAAACCAACCATTGACGCATGAAGTGTCGCTATTATCAGTTTTTAGGCCAAAAACTCATTTTTAAAGTACCAAACTTATCCGGAAACGTATACGCAACTTATATATGAACCGAGACACGTTTATATACACTTTTTATACGAAAACAACTTAATTATATTTTCTAAATATAATTTCAATACGAGACAAACGACACGCAATTTCTTTACGAAGTTCAAACGTAAAGATATAACAAACACGTCAAGTACAAACAACCCAAATAAATAACAAACTTGGATGATTTATATAAATATCCATTCACTTATACAAAATCTCACGTGTTTAGGACACTAGGAGATTATTATCAATACGATTCGCTGCATTAGGACGCTAGCTCCTCAGGTGAGTTTCATAGCCCCACTCTTTCAACTGTTTTACTGTTTTTGGGGTGAAACACATGCACAATAACTGTTTTCGAATTATATTAATAATCTTTTATAATTCACAATCAATTATATTACTGTATGTAATACAAATGTGTAATACTTAGGAATTACACCCAACACATTGTTTTGGAACAATATCAAGACCTAACCTAAATAGGTCACAATCGTACACTATCAGATTGTTGGAAAACAATTACCTAGACATAACTTGATATAGTTAGTACTATTCATTGGCCATATTGTCGCGGGACAATATTATCAAATACATTAGAACTGGTTAGTTCTACCTACACTAGACGACATATATACAATTGCAGGATTAGTTTCTCTTTTAGGAACTAATATTTTCAATACAATTCAGAACCCCAATATACTTGCTAGGCTTTAGGCTAGAAGTATACGATGACATAATATGTTAGTATAGATCCTTTATACTAATACAACTCAACTAGGTGATGAGTATTCATACCTAGGACCAACGTACTACTTCATATCTAAATATTTTGCTTATACGTATTTAGATAAAATAAATTATTTTCATGCGTGTCATGATTGTTACTTATGTTTGCTCATTCGACAAATATATATATATATATATTTATATATATATATATATATATATATATATATATATATATATATATATATATATATATATATATATATATATCTACATGTTTATATATTATCATTAGCACTTGGTGCTAACTTCAATATAATTTATGTATATTAGTATACATACCATCATACACACATTCAAGCCTGACGCGTCGTTGTACGGTCGGCTCTTATTTGCAATAGCTAGTATGTCGTTGTACTGCTGGCTCTACATTTCAACTATGCTCTCGAGCACTTCATAAACGATGCCCGCGGTATTGCAGCTGGCACCAAACGATACCACGGTAAAGTGGGTACAAAACGATGCCACGGTATTGCAGTGGGCACAACTTCAATCAAACAAGTCGTTGTAACTTGTATCAGTATTCAATCAAACAAGTCGTTGTAACTTGTATCAGTATTCAATCAAACAAGTCGTTGTAACTTGTATCAGTATTCAATCAAACAAGTCGTTGTAACTTGTATCAATTTAAGACAAACAAGTCTAAGTAACTTGTAACAGTGCAATCAACCAAAATCGGGGTATTTTGGACATTAAGTTAGACAAACAATTTCAATGGTAGACGTACAATTCAAACTAGTAGGTATGGAATACCTCGATTAGACTTTTACACATTGGTGTTACAAACTTCAACGTATTACATATAAAAAATCACTGATTTTGGAAACAACTTTACAAAACATAAATTGTTTTATTACTTTATGTTTTCAACTAACCATCCTATGAACTCACCAGCTTTATAGCTGACCTGTTTTAGCATGTGTTCTCAGGTTGTCCAGCAGGATTAGGATTGCTTCAAGGCTTAATTAGCTCGAGTCGCATATTTTCAACAATTGGGACTACTCTGCATTTACTTTTGTATTTTCAAATTATGTATTTGGAATTTACTGTCAAACTCATAACGTTGTAAACGTTCTATTTTGGGAAATGTATAATTATTTTCAAACGTCTCATTTAGAGTCGTTCATTATGTATCTTATGCTGTGATATTTGATTTAGTGACACCCAACCCGACAGCTTCCGCAAACCGAAATTTGAGGGTGTCACAATAACAAACAATATATGATTCACGAACACACAAACAATTCTCTATAATCTTGTATATATTCACAATTGAAATATAAACGATTACAGAATACAAACTCGTTTCTCTCCTTTCTCTTACACCAAAAAAACGGCTCTCACTCTCTATTTCGCTAACCCTAAAATGACTTCTAACTTCTCTATTTATATGAAGCCTATTGGGCCCTGCGACGTTAGGCCCAACGTCGCAGGCCCAACCCATTACGACATAACCAACGTCGCATCTCTATGTATGTTCTATATAATTACTTTTCGTTTACACACTGAACACTATACATATGCAGACTAATTGACTTTAACAATTACAATAGTTTGACCAACTGGCTGACACACAAAATGCACCAACAATTAAGAATAAGGGTATAATGATCATTAAAGGGTTATAAGATAGAGAAAATTACCTAGATAGACTATTTCAACACACCCTTTGCATTAAATAGACATTGTCAGGGTTTTTTTTTCTTTCAAAATAGACTGAATTTTCGTCAAAATGAGAATATTCTTTGGCGATCGGCGAGTTAATGCGAGAACCAATCAATTGTTGACACATGTCCCAAAATACTCGCCAAACTACCATAAATTCGTCAAAAATCAAATTTCGCCTAAGCGACACGTGACGGAAAAAAATCGCCAAAATGTAACATTCTTTTGGCGATTGGTGAGATTTTTGAAATCTTGAAATTCGTGCAAATGTATCTCAAAATTTTCGAAATCTCAAGTATTCAAAATTATGAAACAGGAACTTACGTCAATGACTTCTCATGAAACACTATTGGAGGAGCAATTGAAGCAAATATACAGAAACCAAGATGGAGCTGCAAAGTAACCATGTATACAAACTTTAAGGGAGAAACTATTTCAATAACCAGGTCTTTGATGGTTCCTCATCAACAACTTACCAGGTAAAACAAGAAAAACCAACCAAATTACAAAGCACTTTCACTCCTGCAAATTAGTACAAAGAGTAAATTACATTCCCCATCCCTATAGTATGTCAGTTATTTCACTCCTGGTCCCTGGGTTGGGTTTTTTTTCAGATTCAGTCCCTTGACCCGACTTTTTGTTTCACTCCCCGTCCCTTATTCAATATAGAAAAGGATAAAATAGTCTTTCATATCTTTTTCAATTATTTAATAATTCATATATAAATATTGTACCCTTGTTATTTTTCTATTTCCTTTTTGTTTATTAATATTATTAAATATTAATTTAATAATATAAAATAATATTAATTAAATTAATATAGTAATCTTAAATATATATAAACCAAAATACCATGGAGTAATTTGGGCCTACGAGAGGGGAAACACATGTTAGATCCACACAAGCATGTTTGCCACCTACCCAACCAAAAACCAAAACATCTGCCGGTCTAAGTGTTGATCATCCTTCCCAGGGATCAGTCAAGAAGTTCACAAGAAGTTCACAGATGCTTCTTTTTTTGCGGAGATCCCAGCACGCTTAAGTACATCAAAGAGGACATCCCGAACCATATCGTGTCGATACTTAAAATCTGAGAGCTCCTTACAATGTATTGCATGGTCCCCCAACGAGTCCAAACATGCCCTGCGACATATTGGGCATAATTCATCAACAGGAAAAAGGGGGATCATGAGGCGATACTTGAGGATAGCACGATACTCCACAGGTGACATGTGTTGGCCAAGACCACCAATAGGAATAGCCAAAAGAAAATCTTGAGCATGTGGCGAACGTAGGCATTCAAAAACCGCAGTCTGTCTAGCAGTCATGATAATGGTTAGAAATAATGTTAATAATAATAAATAAACTAAAACAACAGTAATGATAACAAATTAAAAAGAATGTGTAATAGAATAAATCCATAGTAATCAGTAATAGTAAATATTAAGAAAGAAAGTCTAAAAATTCGTGTAAGAAAGAAGAAGCAAAAACACTATTATTAGATGGTGATTAGTCAATATAATTAAAGATTAATTAAAGCTGTTATACTGAGTAATTAAAAACAGTTCCTATTACTTTTATTGAAAACTAGAATACTACCCGCACAATGTAACAGTGTCGCAAAAAAATTGTAGTTATATTTTTATCCACCGACATGAAATCTTAAATCGGTACCATTTACTTGGCATTATATCATATCACTTAATTTTTACATATTAACCCGTTTACCATAATTTGGGTTTAGGTTAGGAACTTTTGACCCTCAAATATGAACATGTTAACTTAATAACCGTCAACCATTTTACTTTATTATATCGAACATGTTTCGCGCATAAATTCTTCATAATTTTTATATAACTTACATCATGTATAACCAATACAAATAAAGATTAGGTCATAAATATTCTGTATCCAAAATTAATTATGATATGTTAATGTTATAATAAATTGTATTAAGTATGTGTGTTTGTAAGTTAAAGTTAAAAGGACAAAATAGTAATTTACTTTTTTTTAAAGACGTGATAGTTGATATTCCTTGAATTCTAATATGGCAATATTACGTTCATCATTCATAAACACAATCTGTCAACCCATGATATCTGTCTCTTACTCTCTTTCAATCTATGATTAAATACTTATTAATTGATTTCATGCATCACATGTTTGTTAAAATTATTAATTAGGCAACAAATGTTCATTTTGTGATACATGATTTTTGATAGACACCAGTTTATTGATTAAAATTGTGTATAATGAATTTTGCTCAATATGTGATTCGGATTACAAATGTCAATATCCAACCACTATATTTTGTGTTACGATATTCAAGGTTTGGGCTTCAATTCACTCAATCTAGATTGTAAGCTTCTTACATGTTACATTACTCCATTAGTGATACATCAAATAAAGTATTAGAATAATCTAGGGTTAAGTATTTGTAAATATATGTAACTATGCGTTGACTTCTTTAGTGTGTACATAACTAAATTGACCTTCATTGTATGCACGAAGCTATTTATTGTCGTACATTGTATAATTTTTGGTGACTTGTCAACTGGTAAAGTTGCCACTTGTCACCTTATATTTGATAACACGTCACCAAAATACATACAATGTATGACAATAAATTGTTTCGTACATACAATGGAGGTCAATTTAGTTAGGTACATACTAAAGAAGTCAACGCATAGTTATATACATTTACAAACACTCAACACAATAATCTATTATCATTTATGTGCTACTTTGAATTGAATTGAAAATATGTGAATTACGTCAAAGTTTCTTCTACAACCACACACAATTGACAGAACAAGTACTAGGGGTGGCAATTCAGATTGGGTCGGGTTGACGGGTTAGCGTGCCAGAAATGGTCAATCCAAACCCAACATGATTTTATAATCGGGATGAGTATTTCAACCCAACTAAAAAACCGACAACCCGGACCTAACCCGTCCAACCCGATTTTCTATCTTGTCAACATATTTTCGCGTTATATTTGAGTTTTTAAGTCAGCTTTGGTCATTCAAGTCAATTAAGTCACATTGATTAATCTCTTGAAAGTAATAACTAATCACTGTTAAGCACACACAATTGAATTTTTTTCCTTTCATTTTTATTCTATGGAGTACATAAATAATATTTCATTGTTTATTGCAATATTCAGTTATTCACTATTGTGTACATAATATTTTTATTCTATGGGTGGGTAGTGTGGGTTGGGTACTTGGGTAACTTATCAAACACGGTTAGTTGAGACATGCCATTTTTTAATACTGGTTTAAACGGGCCGTATGGATTGGTAATGAGTAAGGTTGGATTAGGTTATGAAGTTGAATTCTTACTCATCTCTAATAACTAATTGGTGGTCTTGTGATTAGGATCCGCTTCAGTTATGCTTCTGCTTTAATGTGTATGGGTCAAGGCGGTTCGAAAAACAGCTGCAGGACTTGGAGCGATATATGTAACTTTTCAAGTATATACTCATCAATGATTGTTTTCAAAAAAATCTTGATAGGCCTCTCTCTATGTGACATATTGATGATTTGGGATGAGTCAAGTTGACTCTACAATATTGCCTCTGTCTAACCGTAATTTGGAAGAAATTATGAGACTATGGATTAATGCCTACTGTAATGGGAAGGTGTAATGGGAAGGTGCATTACAGATAAAATGATCAATTAATCGACATTTGTGGTCAAAAGATCTCATCCGTAGGTAATTTTTGTAAAAGGAGTTTCAAAGCTCATATTTTCCTAAAAGCCCAAGTAAGGTAACCTATAATCTATTGCAGAATGAAAGTAGCTACAAAAGCTTATAGTATTTGATAATTGTATTCATCCAATCGCTAAAAGTGATAAAAAGAGGATCATTCTTCGTTTCCAATAATCATATTACTATATTCAAGGGATATATGTATTTAACTTTAGTAAAAAATCTATAGTATGTATTCAACTTACAACACTTCCATAATATTTATCTAACATTCAAATATCACTATTGTTTTGTATAAAATGGTATTTTGATGATGCGTTAAGTTGTATACAAAGTATAGATATGTTAAGTTATATACATGCTAGAAATATTTAATAACACATGACACATTTTAGGAATGACACATCATCAAAAAATATGATCCAATACATACAATATAGATTTTTAAAAGTTCGATACACACAAAAATTGTTATAAATTAGATACATACTCTGAATTTTCTACTAAAGTCAGATAATCTACAAATACATAATTATCCCGGGATTCAATTAAGTGTTTTAACTAATCGTTGTATTACCTCAAGTTCAATCCCATTTTTTTCCTTCTTTACAAATTGCATTTAAATGGACATGTAAGATCAGTAAATTGATTTTTGTTTCCTTTTAATCTTTAATTGTGATTGATAATAGATGGATCACTAAATTACTTTCAGAAGATGATAATATAAAATTTAATACATAAACCTTACAACTTTCATCGAACAACACCAACTACGTTAAAACCATGTAACACCCCAAAAATCTAAAAGTATTATAATGATAAAAGTAAAAGTAATTCTTTTAAGTTATTATTATTTTAGGTAAAATAAAATAGTAATAACCGAGAATGGTTTTTAAGTTCCAGACAATGATAAGCACGGAGTGTATTTTAATACACTTGATAGAGGCGGTTTATGTGTTTAAAGTCATACATATCTATCTTATTTCATTATGTACGTATCAAATAACAGAAAGAAAGAAAATTAAGAACAGGAGGAAGAAACCATGAGAAATCAAAAGGGAAACATGAGATTGAAGCTAGAAAGGAGTAGTAAATCATTCCTTTAATCCTCCCTAACAACAAGTAAGTGTTCTTCATGAATTTCTAAACCTAGAAATGGGTTTTTGTAAGATTTTAAGAAATTGATATGTTCAAATACGAATTTAGGGCTTGGGTATGTTAAATTGATGTTAGTTAAGTTCATTTATCATGATTCTTAACCTAATATCAAGATAGAAATGAAGAACCCTAATTTGATTAAGAGTTCTTGAGGTGTTTATGATTAACATGATGATCATGGTGATCATGAAGGATGTTAAAGTGAAAGTAATGTTAATTAGTGTTAGTAAAGCTTAGTAATGATAATATTAACACTAATTCATGTAAAGGTAATGAAATTGAATGAGAATTCACTAAACCTAATATGGGGTTTTGATGGATTCATGGTGATTGATGTTAATTAACCTTGTTAATGATTAAATATGGTTAATTAGTGATGGTTAAAGTGATTAAAGCATAGTTGTGATCATATTGATCATAACTTGGAAAGATGTAAATGATATGAATTGGATTAGTTAACTTTAAAGGTTTAAATTAGTTAAATTGTTGATGTGAAATGGTTAGAAAGTGAGTTAATATTGTTAATAGCTCACATGATTATGTAAAGTAAAGTGAAGCTATGATTAGTTGATTTAAAGATCAACTTATGAAAGTAAAGAGTTAGTAATGATGATTAGATGATTTGATCACCGGTTGATGCTAAATGTGTTATTATGTGATTATGTTATATGATAGGTGATCAAATGATATGGAAGCCCTAAAGCAAGTGTTAGATCGCCTAATTGCCTAAAAAGCTAAGGTGAGTTATATGAGGATTAAATGGATAATAGTTGTATGTTCCGGATTGCTCGAGAGCAAAACGTTCATGCAACCAAATAAAGTGTTGTTATGTTTGTGATGTGGTCAAATATCGATTATGTAAGTGTTGCTATGGTAAGTATTGATAACACATATTATATGTGAAAGTAAGTGGTGGACAGGTAACGTGGCATATGAAGAGTACGTGCCTTGCACGCGGTATGTGAAGAACACGTATGATATACGTGTATAATTGGGTAACTAAGTAGTGACAATGTCACTAGCTTAGTTTTGTGTCAATTCTTATGAATTGACATGTTAGATTGTGGAGCCAAGGAATGATGTTATCATTGGCTTGGCGGTATCTAAGTAATGACTATGTCATTAGCTTAGTTTGATGTCAAATTGTATAAATTGGCATGTTAGATGTTGAGGATCCTTAACTGTGTACAGAATATGTATTAGTATTCATGCCACGAGAGGTATGATACTAATTGAAAAGATGTAAGAATGATTTCTATATTTATGCAATATGGTAAAGGTCAGATTAAGAGTGATCTTTGTATTCACTCAATGGTTATGTGGTAAAGTAAACAATTATCTTTGATATTGTTGTATGTCAAAAGGTTATGAAATTATTCATTTAATTGCTTATGTACTCACTAAGCTTAATGCTTACCCCGTTAGATGTTCATGTTGTAGGTGATAAAATTGATTGAACCAAATGGCTAAAGTGGGTAGAAGATGGATGCAAGAGGTTAGCGTGGAATGGAGCTTGCTTTACGGTTAGATTAGCTCCTTTTCCTTGAATGATCGTTATGATTAGCCATTGTGTAAATCGCCAAAAGAAATGTTTTAAAATGTAAAGTTGTAAATGGTCATGATATGTATCTTTGACTTTGACAGGTCAAAGGAGAAAGGGTCAAGAATATTGTTAGTGTATATGTATGAGAAAGTCAAGAAATCTTAAAAGTGAAATGAGGTTAAGTGGTGAAAAGAGGTCATTGGTTAAAACGAGTAGTGACATGTAGTCAACTACTTTGAAATGGTCAATTGTAAATGAAAGATGTAAGAAATAATGGTCAAAGTATGCTTGAAATGAGAAATGGGTCAAAGGGTGCCCAATTGGGTACTAAATGGGTCAACGTGTCAAAATGGGTTCTAGATATGGTACGAATGATGTGTGAATTGAGTTAAGTCCCATTTTGATAGCCAATGTTAGTGTCAAAGTTTGAAAGCCAGATTATGTGTGGTTTGAAATATGACATGTCAAGATTTTGGTCCAAAATGGACGAAAAGTGGTCAACGGTCCAGATTTTGATAAAACAAGAATTTTGGAAAATGGTGAAAAGGGAAACCTTTATATGGTCCATTTGAAGGTGCACGTAAATTTTCAGGTTCAAATGTTTTCCGAGTCAAGAGTTATACGCGTTCAAACTTGGCTAAAAAATTTGAGTTGCCGGTATAGGAGTCTAAGGTAGAAATGAGACTATTTTAGGCTGAAAGTAGTCAAATTTAGACTATCAAGTGGCGTAATAGTCTAATTTAGTCAAAAATAGACAGAATGAGTCTAAAGTAGATATGAGTTTACTTTATGCCGAAAATAGTTAAATTTAGACTATTAAGTAGTGTAATAGTTTAAAAATGGATATGACAGAAAAAAAAAAATGTTCACGTTTTCGGGGCGTTTCAAGTTGGTATCAGAGCGATGGTTTAAGGGAATTAGGTAATCCACGATAGGATTTCCCAAACTTAAACCAATATGATATGTTTAATGTGTTATGATGATTGAATGCAAAAGTAAGATTTCAGAAAGAGAACTGATATGATTCCCCAGTTAGAATTGTTTAAGTTGTTATGATAACTATGTGCATTATTATGTTAAAGTAAATTGAAAGGATACAATGCACTGTTATGAGAAAGGTAAAGATTTACTAATTGTTAAACTAGTAGCTGAGATGTTTTATGATATGTTAAGTGTTTTGACTAGTTTGATTTAACTATAAAACACTTGTGAATGTTAAGAAGAGTTACAGATTTGAAAATGTAAATGTAATAAGATATATGCAAGGTGTAATTAAAATTCCTTGCTAATGTTATGTGTTATGTGATTAGAAAGGATATGACTCCTGAAGGAGATTAGATTATGAATGGGGTAAAGTGAGTAAATGAAAAGAATATGCTTATGAAATAAGCAAGATAAAAGTAAGGTTTCAGTTGACTGAGGAAGAGGTATATCTTCCTGATCAACTGTAAATGAAAGAAAGATATGTGTAAAGATAGCAGATACTTGTTAAGACCGTAAATGTGATATGATGACAGGATTAGTATAATCTGATATCATTAAATGATAAGTTATTATGTGAACAGAAATGTATATGTTTAACTGAATAGGTGTTAAAAGATTATGTGGGATTTCTTGCTTAAGTAAAGTAAAGTAATTAAGTAGTTCTACACTCACAGTGATATGAAGTAAATGAAGTAGCAAGTAAATTCCTGAACATGTATATGATGTTAAGGTGTTATGGAATGTGTTTAAGTGTTCAGTTATGTGCATAAAGGTTAGATGCAAAGATAAGCTAACCTATGTTAGCTGAAAAGTTAGAAGTACATATAAGTTAACTCATGTTAAAACTATGTTCAGAAATTCAGGTAAGCTAACTTAAGTTAACTATATGTTTAAATGTACAGATAAATTGACATATGACAGTAAAAGGTTATGTTTTCAGAATTAAAGAGAATCAAAAACACTGACTTATGTCAGTTGCTATGTTAAGAAATTAATGTGAGTCACATGTAATGGGGATTGTAGAGATCAGTTGTATGATGGTGGCAGAATGCCAACTGCAAATGGTTATGTATGTTTCCATTACTTACTGCAGTAGGTAGATGGATATGATATGATAAAGGGTTTCCATTACTCATGTTATTGAGTAGATGGATATGATATGATAAAGGGTTTCCATTACTCATGTCATGGAGTAGATGGATATGGTAAAGATGGGCAGTGATCATGACACTAGCTCGATAAAGTAAGAAAGTTAAGGATCCCTAACGGTGCAGAAATGTTTTAGTACACATACCACTGAGAGGTATAGTACTAATTGGAAAGGTTCAGAATGATCTCTACAATTGCCTAAAAGTAATATGGATAAGTAAGAAAGTAATAATGAAAGTTTAGGTGCTTAATTGGAATCTTTATGATTCACTAATGTGCAAGTTAAAGTATTATGTTTGTTCAGATTATATGAAATCAAGTATGATCACACCTGAACCAGTGTATAACTGATAATCATGAATGGAAGTGTGAAACTAATATGATAAGACGGCATCTGGCCAACGTGGTTTTATTATATTACGACACATGGAAGACTCATGATTGTTAGGTATATAGGGGAACGAGTGTTGGTTAGCCTTGATTGGGGGTGGAAGGTAAGATAGTAAGTAAATAAAAATGTGAAAAGTTAATAATTGAACATGTTTATGATAAAACTTGCTGTCGTTATGTGAATAGATATGTCTATTATTAGACATTTAGTGGGCACAATAATTAATAAGTCCCACCAATGATCAGAAAGAAAGGTGACGTATAAATTGAAAGAAAGGTAGAAGTCAGTTAATGTGAAACAGTATTAAACCACTAAATATTGTTTTCATGTGGTTTTATGGTAAGAAAGTGATAGAATGAACCTAAATGGGGGAGGAACAATCGTAATATGAAACAGGAAAAGATATCGTTTCATGAAATATGGGATGATGACAGACAAGTAAATGATTATAAATTATAAGTTACGATTGTAAATGTAACACCCGGCAATTTAGGCTATCATTACTGTACCTAATCAGGTGCTTATTACGTGTATTTAGTACGAAATAGGACTAAGTACAGTACTTAATTAATTATATATATATATGATGATTGTATATATATATATACACGTATACTACTTGAACAAATCGTACACGGATGAACCGGACGAAGTCCGCCATTAACAAATAGGGACGTTGGTGACAAATTTATAAATAATGTGGAATTATTCAAACAAACGTTGTTTACATTAATACATTTTGAGAATGTATTACAAGTATTACTTATTGATAAAAACATATCCTACACGACGAAACCGCACGAAACGCACCTTGACAAGCGGATTATAACTAAATTGTATTCTTATAAACTTATAACTCGAGATAAAGCATTTTGATAAAATACTTTGACTACAAATATTTCGGGTACACCTTAACTTATAACGTGAAATAACAATCAAACAACTACGGGATTTAACAGACTACAACTCGTGATACAAAAATTGGGGAACACCACCACGCGAATCGAGACCCAAGTGGGTCGACCCTAACCCGCGGATCCAGCCCCAACCGACCCGTGACCCATTTTGCTTTTTCTCCTTTTTATTCTTTCTTTCTTCTTCATTTCATTTCATCACTTCCTCTCTCTACCACACTTTTCTCTCTCCTTTCTCTCTCTACACAACGGCTCCAAGAGCCACCACCACACCACCGCCGAACCACCACCACCGTCGGAATCATCATCATCACCAAGAAGAAGCATCAAGATCATCTCCATCTCCACCTTCCCCATTTTCGATTTCTTGGTATGAAGCTCTAGAACTCTTTTAATTACTTGAAAAACGTTTATTTACATGTTAATGAGTCCACTCAACAAGATTATGCCCGAAAATCCCGTTAAAAATGCTTTAAAAATCGAAACCCATCTAAAAATCGCTGATAGTTCATCTCGCGAGTCGAGATCTGTTCGTCCAACGAGGCGAGTCGAGATTCGAATCGCGAAGCCATCCTGCGAATCGGAATCACCTGCGAGTCGAGTTGACCCGCGAGTCGAGTTGACCCGCGAGTCGAGTTGACCTGCGAGTCGAGTTGGCCTACGAGTCGAGTTCTCCCAGCTCGGTTCGCAGCCCACTTTGTCTTTCGAACCCGAATTCAATAATAAAAGCACTAATATGAACTAAACTTTATCACTTGATTTTTACAACGAAATTGGATTTCAAATGCATTTTCGATAAAGCAATATAGTAGAAATAAAAATTTTCCAAGCTGACCTGGCAGCTCGACCCCAGCCAGGGGCTCTGCCCCTTGGACCCCGCCAGGGGCTGCCGCCCCTTGGACCCCGCTACCAGGGGCGCTGCCCCCGGACCCCCGTCATCCAGGAACTTGTAAATACTTTTTGCACTAAATGTTGAACGCATACGACAACCGAACTTTATACGATAATACCGGGACATACAAACACTTATACTTTGAAAAGTATACACTACAGACATATGAGATTACACTCACACTTATACGAGCTTACACTCGCTCGAACCTACTTTCGAAAAACACTTTCACACCGCGATACAAATGACAGACTTACAAATATACCTTACAAGGATATGACACCACGAGATATATAATAATAATACTTGGATTATTATTACAAAACCGTCACCAACGGGCCATACTTGTTTTCAAACTACAAACGAAATACTAAACAAACAAACATTTGGACATTAACTAGTTGAGTGGACAACTAGCATGGGTGATCCTTCGAGACACCAACTTATTTACTTGTTTACTTACGACCTTGTGCGTTCGGACGCCAGAAGGTTGCAGGGTTCTGAGAACCGATCTACGGACTTACATCCGCGTTACTTGCTTGATTTCCATACGTACTTACTAGGCTCAGGTGAGTCTCACGGCCCCTATTTTTACTGTTTTCACTCAGGGGTGAGATGCATTACTTGTTTTATTTGAACACATGTACAGACTTTACAGATTATACAAACCATACAGACTTACAGACTTACTGATATACTAAATTGCATGAGTTACGATTAATCCACTGAAGGCCTCTGAATCATAGTTGTTAATTATAGGATAAGCGCGAGTTTTAGTATATGGATCCATATGGGACTGACAATCCCCGCCCGGGGTAGCACGCACTACCACGAACCGTACTGTATAAACGGGCGTTTCTTACTCGTTACTTCTGAGTGTTTTTGGATTAGCACTCACGGGGGCAAATTACTGGTACTTGATTGTACCTTACTGACGTGTTAAGCTTCGACTATGATGCTCATGGCAATGTATATCAACCCGATTGCATTCGTGCAGTCATTACTTACTACTTGGTTAAACTGTACAAATACTTTTATCACTGAATGTGTTCAAATTGATTATTTACTACAAACCTGTGAGATTCACCAACCTTTTGGTTGACCTTTTAGTGATGCATTCTCAGGTACACAGCAACAGTAGGGATTGCCCAGCAGGACTACTTTTTAGCTCGAGTCGCATGCATTCACACTCTTGGAGATTTTCTACATGACTTTTGTAATAGATGTTATGTGTTAGAATCACTAGATATTATTCGAACTTGAGCTATGTATTTTGTAATACTTATTAAATTAATATAATGTTTTCAAACGTCTCATATAGAGTCGTTTACTGTAACCTTTGTGCTTGATTACTTGATTAGTAGCACCCCAAAGCTTGCTTCCGCTAAACCATAAATTTGGGGGTGTTACAGTAAAGGTTGAATGAGGGTTCTGAAGACCCCAAATAGTCTAGTTTAAAGGAGATAAGTTGTAAGATGTGTCAATAAAGAAAGAAAGTTTTAAGAATGTAAGCAATTGAGAATGTAAGAATGTTAAGTATATTGCCATTGAAAGAAATGTAAGTGTAAAATACTTGTATGTTATACTATAATGGCAATATAAAGTAATAAAGCTGCAACTAGTAAGAGTTAAAATGTGATATGAAACAGAAAGTAACACATTTTGTGTTAAAGAGAAAGAAGATTCACTATGTAAGTGAAACCGAATGAATAAAGGTTATGTGATTTTGAAGTTACACAGGTGTAAATGATTTCACATAACCAAGATTATGTTATAAATACAGTTTGTAAATCTGTGATTAATTAGTTGCAAGGATAAAGAAGTCTAGTGTAATGCTAGTCAAAGTTGTTATGTAAGTACTAGCTCCTCTACTAGTTATGAATGAGATTGAAAGTTTATTGTGTGAAACCCGTCAATTTAGGACTAGAATTTAGTGCCTAATCAAGTTTTAATACATGTAATTAGTTCTGTGTTAGGCTAATTAATGTATCAATTATTATATATATATTGTTGAATGTATATATCTACACAATTATGCGGTTTGTTTAAATCGTACGAGTTTCAACTTGAATGAATTTCGGTTCCATAAATACGGACGTTGGTGAACAATCTTATTAAATAATACAATATTATTTAGTAACACAATTATATTCAAAAATATTATTTCTATAATATTTCACATTTAATTCGTATCATACAAATAAGGTATACGCGATTAAAAGGTTAAACTCACAAATAAACAAAAAGAGATAACGTTTTATTTTGTAACGCTACTAGTAAGTATTTAATGAAATACTTCAACAAAAATATTGAATAAATATTCGTGTTTTAAAATGTAAATATAAACGTATAAAATAATTATTTAACGTTTAAACGATCGGGGAAACGAACACATCACGGAGCACAAAGACGAGGACTGAAAGGTGGAGGCTTCCACCAAAACCCCCACCCTTCCCTTTTTCCTCCTCATTTCACCCTCTCTCCTTCTCTCTCTTCACTCTCTTTTCTCTCTACAATCACCATACCACACCACCACCTAAATCCTTTATAAACTACCACAAAACGCAACCAAATCGGCAAAATAATTACGGAAAAGGAACCACCTCGACGCGATCTACATTCTCATCTTTCCGGAATTTCATTTCGGCACTTTGTAAGTTTCCGACAAATTCCCGAAAACTCTCGATTCTTTGTATTTTCACTTGTTAGTTGTTTATATAACTTATATATGTCCATTACAAAGTGTAGAACATGATTTTATAGCTTAAAAACGGGTTTGAATTGGGTTTTTGGCCGGAAAAATCTCGACAGCCGGACTTTCTGGGCTGGTGTTCTTCAATGCGACACAAGCCTTGTGTCGCATGTAGTGTCGTATTTTGCCTGTTATGTCGCATAAAACCGTTATGTCGCATCTTGTGTCGTACCAAACCTTTAGTATCGTAACTCATGCGACACAATATTGTGTCGTACTCTATGTCGCATACTATGTCGTATTTCTATACGACACAAGCACTATGTCGCTGTTGAATCAGCATCTCGAATCTATGCGACACAACCCTTGTGTCGTATAGATATTGTGTCGCACTTTTATGCGACACAACCCTTGTGTCGCATGACGTGTTCTTGTGTCGCATATAGTGTCGCAAAACACATCAGATTTACAATTTAATTCCATACTAAGTGTTAGACAGTTGGGACTTCAAACGATTAAACAATATGACTTCTAAGGGACATTGAAACATGTTTTTCAAGCATAACACTTCAAACAAATATAGATATGTCGGGATTATTACTTCAACTAAACCACCAACGGGCCGTACGTGTTTTCAAAACATACTTCAAAATCAAACAAATCGTTGTAACTTGTATCAATTCAATCAAACAAGTCGTAGTAACTTGTAACAATACAATCAACCAGATCGTAGTAATTTGGACATATATAGTTGTATAACAACTACAAGGGTAGTCTTTCGAGATACCGGTACAATTAATAACAATCAAGTGTCGTGAACACATTCAGGTTTCAAGTCCTTGGACATCAATTCACAGCTAATTACTTCAAGTTTATTAAATTAAACACTTCAAGACTCAGGTGAGTTTCATGGCCCCATTTTCACTATTTTACAACTAGTGGTGTGATATTACTGCTCTGTTTTGTTTTACAAGTAGAACGCAAGTATCAACCTTCAAATACTACATGAGTTTCAAGCTAATCAATTTAAAGTCCTCTATAACATAGTCTCTAATATTTTAGCGTGAATGTTAGTATATGATATCATATGGGATTGACAATCCTCATCCGGGTTAGCACGCACTAACCGGTCAAACGGATGTATTAGCATTTGGGAAGATGAGTGTGGATTAGACACTCATAGGAGGCAAATCAATTAGGTTTCCTTAATTGGACCTAGCGCTCAAGTTAAGCTCAGACTATGTGCTCATGGATTGTATAACTTTTATTTTGCTTAATTGCATTGTAAATTCAATTTAAATCTTGCGGTTCTTACAGCTATACATTGACATACAAACCTGTGAGCTCACCAGCGTTTTCGCTGACCCATTTTAGTATGTATCACAGGTACCTAGCAGTAGGTTGGCTGCACAGGCAGGGACTATTAGCTCGAGTCAGCATACATACAACTAGAGATTTGATAGCATTATTATATTTTGTAAAAGTAATTATGCTATGTAATCTCTCAATTTTAGGAACCGAGCTAATGTAACATTATTTTGATGTAAACGTTTACTTTATTAATACAAGTTTAAAACGACGCATATAGTGGTCGTTCATTATATCTTATGTGCTTTGTATATTGATTAGTGACACCCAAATCGAGCTTCCGCAAATCATTAAATTTGGGGGTGTCACATATTGTTGGTATGCGCAAGGTAACCTTCAATGTTACTTTCATAGTTAATGTTAAAGTAGAAATAATAGTTATAAAGTAAAGATTCTAGCATGTTGTTGGTTTCAGATCGTAAAATTCGTTTTAAGTAATTATGAGTATTAAGATGTTATGTAATTAAGTCTCAATGACCTTTATATGTGGTCTGTTAATGTGAAAGGATGAGAAACGTGTATAGCCCTAGGGGCAGGTAAAAGCAAATAGAATGCACATGTTATATGTACATGTGAAAAGAATTGAAAGAATGTATCTATGGGTATAAGTTGTCAGAATAGCATAGAGAGTGTTATGTGTATCACTTGATGAACAGAAAATTAGTTCCGTGTAAAGGAACAAATGTTAATGTTGCACCTTGTGTTGAAATTGCACTCTGTGCTAATGAAAAGTAAGATGTAAAGATTATGTGCTTAAGTGATAAAGGTAAAGATTATATGTTTACGTGATAAGGATAAATGCAAGCTGCATGTGGGCGAGTGAATGTAAAAGTAAGATCATTTATATGATTATGTTAGTAATATTATATGTATGAGTTGATTAACTCATGTGTTAAAAGGTTATGTATAAGGTTAGTAACTTGTGAGCTGAAAGTCAGGCATACTAGTTAGTCAGATTGTTATTTGATGTGTATTAGTGAGAGATAAATGCATTACTTTAAATGCATAAAGTTAAGAAAGTTGAATAGATATTCATGTTGTAAGAGTTATGTGATATGTATATAGCTGGAAAGCTATTAAGATGAATGTGAGAATTTTAAATTAGAATGATATATGTTTATATCTGGAACAACAAAGGAATGAAATATGTTAACATAAGTGAACGCTTCCGCTCAAGTAGAAAAAAATGTATTAAGAATGATTAGGTACCAGAGACATTCGTGAGGACACAAATGAGACAAATGGGGGAGAGTTGTAACACCCCAAAAATCTAAAAGTATTATAATGATAAAAGTAAAAGTAATTATTTTAAGTTATTATTATTTTAGGTAAAATAAAATAGTAATAACTGAGAATGGTTTTTAAGTTCCAGACAATGATAAGCACGGAGTGTATTTTAATACACTTGATAGAGGCGGTTTATGTGTTTAAAGTCATACATATCTATCTTATTTCATTATGTACGTATCAAATAACAGAAAGAAAGAAAATTAAGAACAGGAGGAAGAAACCATGAGAAATCAAAAGGGAAACATGAGATTGAAGCTAGAAAGGAGTAGTAAATCATTCCTTTAATCCTCCCTAACAACAAGTAAGTGTTCTTCATGAATTTCTAAACCTAGAAATGGGTTTTTGTAAGATTTTAAGAAATTGATATGTTCAAATACGAATTTAGGGCTTGGGTATGTTAAATTGATGTTAGTTAAGTTCATTTATCATGATTCTTAACCTAATATCAAGATAGAAATGAAGAACCCTAATTTGATTAAGAGTTCTTGAGGTGTTTATGATGAACATGATGATCATGGTGATCATGAAGGATGTTAAAGTGAAAGTAATGTTAATTAGTGTCAGTAAAGCTTAGTAATGATAATATTAACACTAATTCATGTAAAGGTAATGAAATTGAATGAGAATTCACTAAACCTAATATGGGGTTTTGATGGATTCATGGTGATTGATGTTAATTAACCTTGTTAATGATTAAATATGGTTAATTAGTGATGGTTAAAGTGATTAAAGCATAGTTGTGATCGTATTGATCATAACTTGGAAAGATGTAAATGATATGAATTGGATTAGTTAACTTTAAAGGTTTAAATTAGTTAAATTGTTGATGTGAAATGGTTAGAAAGTGAGTTAATATTGTTAATAGCTCACATGATTATGTAAAGTAAAGTGAAGCTATGATTAGTTGATTTAAAGATCAACTTATGAAAGTAAAGAGTTAGTAATGATGATTAGATGATTTGATCACCGGTTGATGCTAAATGTGTTGTTATGTGATTATGTTATATGATAGGTGATCAAATGATATGGAAGCCCTAAAGCAAGTGTTAGATCGCCTAATTGCCTAAAAAGCTAAGGTGAGTTATATGAGGATTAAATGGATAATAGTTGTATGTTCCGGATTGCTCGAGAGCAAAACGTTCATGCAACCAAATAAAGTGTTGTTATGTTTGTGATGTGGTCAAATATCGATTATGTAAGTGTTGCTATGGTAAGTATTGATAACACATGTTATATGTGAAAGTAAGTGGTGGACAGGTAACATGGCATATGAAGAGTACGTGCCTTGCACGTGGTATGTGAAGAACACGTATGATATACGTGTATAATTGGGTAACTAAGTAGTGACAATGTCACTAGCTTAGTTTTGTGTCAATTCTTATGAATTGGCATGTTAGATTGTGGAGCCAAGGAATGATGTTATCATTGGCTTGGCGGTATCTAAGTAATGACTGTGTCATTAGCTTAGTTTGATGTCAAATTGTATAAATTGGCATGTTAGATGTTGAGGATCCTTAACTGTGTGCAGAATATGTATTAGTATTCATGCCACGAGAGGTATGATACTAATTGAAAATATGTAAGAATGATTTCTATATTTATGCAATATGGTAAAGGTCAGATTAAGAGTGATCTTTGTATTCACTCAATGGTTATGTGGTAAAGTAAACAATTATCTTTGATATTGTTGTATGTCAAAAGGTTATGAAATTATTCATTTAATTGCTTATGTACTCACTAAGCTTAATGCTTACCCCGTTAGATGTTCATGTTGTAGGTGATAAAATTGATTGAACCAAATGGCTAAAGTGGGTAGAAGATGGATGCAAGAGGTTAGCGTGGAATGGAGCTTGCTTTACGGTTAGATTAGCTCCTTTTCCTTGAATGATCGTTATGATTAGCCATTGTGTAAATCGCCAAAAGAAATGTTTTAAAATGTAAAGTTGTAAATGGTCATGATATGTATCTTTGACTTTGACAGGTCAAAGGAGAAAGGGTCAAGAATATTGTTAGTGTATATGTATGAGAAAGTCAAGAAATCTTAAAAGTGAAATGAGGTTAAGTGGTGAAAAGAGGTCATTGGTTAAAACGAGTAGTGACATGTAGTCAACTACTTTGAAATGGTCAATTGTAAATGAAAGATGTAAGAAATAATGGTCAAAGTATGCTTGAAATGAGAAATGGGTCAAAGGGTGCCCAATTGGGTACTAAATGGGTCAACGTGTCAAAATGGGTTCTAGATATGGTACGAATGATGTGTGAATTGAGTTAAGTCCCATTTTGATAGCCAATGTTAGTGTCAAAGTTTGAAAGCCAGAGTATGTGTGGTTTGAAATATGACATGTCAAGATTTTGGTCCAAAATGGACAAAAAGTGGTCAACGGTCCAGATTTTGATAAAACAAGAATTTTGGAAAATGGTGAAAAGGGAAACCTTTATATGGTCCATTTGAAGGTGCACGTAAATTTTCAGGTTCAAATGTTTTCCGAGTCAAGAGTTATACGCGTTCAAACTTGGCTAAAAAAATCTGAGTTGCCGGTATAGGAGTCTAAGGTAGAAATGAGACTATTTTAGGCTGAAAGTAGTCAAATTTAGACTATCAAGTGGCGTAATAGACTAATTTAGTCAAAAATAGACAGAATGAGTCTAAAGTAGATATGAGTTTACTTTATGCCGAAAATAGTTAAATTTAGACTAATAAGTAGTGTAATAGTTTAAAAATGGATATGACAGAAAAAAAAAATGTTCACGTTTTCGGGGCGTTTCAAACCACCAATCATATATCATTGAATATTGAAAGTTAATGGTCTTTTAACCGTCACGTAGTAATTTCATAATTATTAGTTGTTGTTCATTGAATGAATTGAATGACTAACACACTTGTAATCCAATTAAATATGTGAGAATTCTGAGCCTTATTAGAAGTGGTTACATATAAAAATATATTCATGATTAACAATTAAGTACAAGTTAATCTCTATCAAATA
Organism: Helichrysum umbraculigerum; assembly: GCA_949592205.1. Classification (NCBI taxonomy): domain Eukaryota; kingdom Viridiplantae; phylum Streptophyta; class Magnoliopsida; order Asterales; family Asteraceae; genus Helichrysum; species Helichrysum umbraculigerum. Next base: position 9,811,508 of record CATIUR010000004.1, on the reverse strand, counting down.
CACAAATTTTTTAGCTGTAAATTATAGAAATCCTATAATATAGGAAAATGCAGTATGTTATACACTTTTAATACTAAATAAGGGGTTGGTTATTATTAATGCTATTGTTTAAGTTAAATAAAATTTTCGTTACAATACTTTAAAACGAGTTATTCAAAACAAGAACAAATTGTTAAATTTTAAGTAAAAAAATCTAAAATATGAAGGATAGGTGAATGATTCAATTCTCGTGAGAATATCGCGACTTTCCAACCTATAGGGTACTCACAGCCTGTGACAACCGTCAATTTAGGACTAGAATTTAGTGCCTAATCAAGTTTTAATACATGTAATTAGTTCTTTGTTAGGCTAATTAATGTATCAATTATTATATATATTGTTGAATATATATCTACAATTATGCGATTTGTTTAAATCGTACGAGTTTCAAATCGAATGAATTTCGATACAATAAACACGGACGTTGGTGAACAATTTTATTAAGTAATACAAATATTATTTAATAACTAAATGTTATTCAGAATATTATTTATTGTGACATTTCGTATCCAAGTTTTATTACACAATTAATGTATACGCAATTAAAAATACAAACGCGCAAACAAATAAAACGAAATTCATTTTAAATACCATAAATAGATAATTGGTGAAATATTACAATAAAACATTCTATAATGATTTGTAATTTAAAACGGACAATTAAATGAATAAAACAAATATTTAATGTTAAATGACGGAGAAAACGAACACCACGCGGAGCACGGGACGGAGACTGCGAGGTGAGGCTTTCACCTACACCCCACCTCTCCTTTCCTCTTTCTTTCATTTCCATTTTCCATAAAACACACACTTACACCCAAAAACCTCTCAACCAAAAATCACCAAATTTTCGGATCTCGCAAAACCGACAACAAAAACCATATTTTCGGAATCACCATTTCAAGGGGAACAAGAATTACAAAAGCTCTACCATCATTTTCGGCCTCCATCGTCTTCGATTTGCATTTGTAAGAAAAATTCTAAAAACTTAGATTTGTTTATTTTGATGTAATCTTTGGATGTTTTGATGTTTACACAACTTATATATGTCCATTACAAAGATTAGAACACAGTTTTATAGCTTAAAAACGAGTTTAAATTGAGTTTTGGCCGGAAAAATCGCGAACAGCCGGACTTTCTGGGCTGGTGTTCATCCATGCGACACAAGCATTGTGTCGCATGTTGTGTCGTATTTTAGCCTTTATGTCGCATAAATTCCCTTGTGTCGTACCTTATGTCGTACCAGATATTTTGTGTCGCAAGTTCTGCGACACAACCACTATGTCGCATACCCCATACGACACAATCACTATGTCGCTGTTGAATCAGCATTTCGCATCCATGCGACACAACCCTTGTGTCGTATGGACTTTGTGTCGCACTCCTATGCGACACAACACTTGTGTCGCATAACCCTTTTTTGTGTCGCATTGTTATGTCGCATAAAACAGCAGGTTTTCAAATCTCAATTTCACTAAGTGTCGGAACTATATAACCTCAAACCCTTATACGATACGACTTATAAAACACTTTGGGACACATTTTCAAGTGCAAAACGCCAATTACAAGATAATAATACTTAAGGTTTATTATTTCAAATCCGTCACCAACGGGCCGTACGCGTTTTCAAAACATACTTCAAAATCAAACAAGTCGTTGTAACTTGTCTCAATTCAATCAAACAAGTCGTAGTAACTTGTAACAATTCAATCAACCAAATCGTAGTAATTTGGACATATATATATAGTTGTATAACAACTACAAAGGTAGTCTTTCGAGATACCAGTACAATTAATAACAATCAAGTGTCGTGAACACATTCAGGTTTCAAGTCTTTGGACACCAACACACTGCTAATTACTTCAAGTTTATTAAGTTAAACACATCAGGAATCAGGTGAGTTTCATAGCCCCATTTTCACTGCTTTACAACTAGGGGTGTGATATTACTACTCGATTTTGTTTTACAAGTAGAACGCAAGTGCCAAACTTCAAATACTACATGAGTTTCAAGCTAATCAATTTAAAGTCCTCCATAAGCATAGTCTCTAATATTTTAGCATGAATGTTAGTATATGATATCATATGGGATTGACAATCCTCATCCGGGTTAGCACGCACTAATCGGTCAAACGGATGTATTAGCATTTGGGAAGACGAGTGTTGATTAGGCACTCGTAGGAGGCAAATCAGTTAGGTTTCCTTAATTGGGCCTGACAAATCAGTTAAGCTCAGACTATGTGCTCATGGACAGTATAACTTTTATTTTGCTTAATTGCATTTTAAATTCAATATAAATCTTGCGGTTCTGACAACTATACATTGACATACAAACCTGTGAGCTCACCAGCGTTTTCGCTGACCCATTCTAGTATTTATCACAGGTACCCAGCAGTAGTTTGGCTGCACAAGCAGGAATTGTTAGCTCGAGTCAGCATACATACAACTAGAGATTGGACTGCATTATTATATTTTGTAAAAGTAATTATGCTATGTAATCTCTCAAATTTCAGGAATCGAGCTAATGTAACTATATTTTGATGTAAACATTTACTTTATCTATACAAGTTTAAAACGACGCATATAGTGGTCGTTCATTATATCTTGTGCTTTGTATATTGATTAGTGACACCCAAATCAAGCTTCCGCAAATCATTAAATTTGGGGGTGCCACAGATTGGTATCAGAGCCTAAGGTTATAGTGAACTAGGTTGCATTTAGTGGGCCTAGACTATGACCGTTAGGCAGTATTCCTTATTAGTTATGACTAGTTCAGGGATTACATCATACGACTTTAATTTAACATAGCCTGATCAACTATGTACAATTAAAGAAAGATGATGTGAAATCTGAAAGAGTTATGTTGAACAGGAATGCATTAGTTGACTCTGACCTCGAGAGAAACGGGACTCAAAACACGTCTGTGCTAGACACTCAATAGGTTATTATGTGATATACATATATATATACATGAATAGACCTCATTACAACTTTAGGCTATATTATATTATATGAATATAGGCCTCTTTCTTTCAAACGTTTTGTCTCGAAATGACAAACACACCACTAGTTCATCATACTCGGACTAGTATCTTATTTCATTTCCTTGTTCTTTCTTACTCAGCATCATGCCTCCACGTCGTCAAATTACCCTTAGCGAAGCTGAGATCGCGGGAATCATTGCCCGCAGTGTGACCGAAGCCTTGGCTACCCGAACACCACCCGGTAGCGAGGACACAGCAACCAATACTCCACCACCCAAACCCTGCTCCTATAAGGACTTCCTTAGCTGCAAACCACTATACTTCAAGGGCACGGAAGGTGCCATTGGCTTGATCCGTTGGATTGAGCGCATGGAATCTGTTTTCAGTCTTTGCGACTGTACTGAGAACAACAAAGTCAAATTCGCTGCTTACACCTTTCAGGAAGGTGCACTCACGTGGTGGAAAACCCACGCAAACTCTGTAGGCCTCGAGATTGCAAACCGACTTCCTTGGGTCGAACTGAAGAAGAAACTGACAGAAAAGTACTGTCCTGAAGAAGAATTGCACAGGCTGGAGGAAGAATTCTGGCATCTGGAGGTGCAGGGAAATGATGTTGCTGAATATACCACCAAGTTTCAGCAGTTCGCCCTATTATGCCCGGGTTTGGTCGAACCAGAAAGTAAGGGCATTAAGAAATACATTCGTGGACTCCCCGAGAACATCCAAGGAAACGTCGCCTCATCCAAACCAACCACTACTGAGGGTGCCATTCGATTGGCCCACGAACTCATGGCTCTAGTTGTCAGCCGTGAGACCTCCAACACCTCATCCTCCAACAACAACAAACGCAAATCCACTGAACACCACCATAACTCAAACAAGAAAAACAACGCCATCCAAGTCTACAACACCAACTCTGAAACCACCCGCAGCTACACCGGGGACAGGCCTTATTGTCCCAAGTGTAACTACCACCATTTTGGTCAGTGCGGTACTCCTTGCAACAACTGCAGGAGGTACGGGCATTTGACTAAGGATTGCCGAACCCCCAAATCCAACAACAGCCCCTCTGACAAAAATACCCGACAACCTAAGTCCTGCTACGAATGTGGAAACCCAGGACACTTTAGGGATTCTTGCCCAAAATTGAAGAACAAGGGCAACAACAACAACCACCGCAACAACAACAACAACACCAAAAGTAGCGCCTTCGTGATCAACTCAGGGGACGCCCGTCAGGACCCGAACGTGGTCACGGGTATGTTCCTCCTCAACAATTTAACTGCTTCCATACTGTTTGATACTGGTGCCGATAGAAGTTTTATTTCCGATGAATTTTGCCCTCTACTTGACATTACACCTGTTGCTTTAGACGTTAAGTACACCGTAGAGCTAGCAAATGGCAAATTGATAGAAACCAATAGTGTGATGCCTAATTGCACTTTAAATCTAGCCGACGAAACCTTCTCCATAGATCTTATGCCTGTTGAGATAGGAAGTTTCGATGTCATTGTGGGCATGGACTGGTTATCCAAGCATCGCGCCGAAATCATTTGCCATGACAAAATTGTTCGCATACCTCTCACTGTCGATAGAACCCTAGTCATACAGGGGGAGACCGGAGGGACGAGGCTTAACATCATATCTTGTCTTAAAACCCGAAAATTTCTGAGAAAGGGTTATCCAGCAATCCTCGCGCACATCATGGAGAAAAAGTCGGAGGAGAAGCGACTTGAGGATGTTCCAATTGTTCGAGACTTTCCAGAAGTCTTTCCTGAAGAACTACCTGGTCTACCACCACCAAGACAGGTTGAGTTCTCAATCGATCTTGTACCAGGTGCTGCGCCGGTGGCCCGAGCACCATACCGTTTAGCTCCATCCGAACTTCAGGAGCTGTCCACCCAGTTACAGGAACTCCTGGAACGAGGATTCATCAGGCCGAGTTCTTCACCTTGGGGAGCTCCGGTCCTATTTGTTAAGAAGAAAGATGGTTCTTTTCGAATGTGTATTGACTATCGAGAGTTGAACAAGTTAACTGTCAAGAACCGGTATCCACTTCCTCGAATCGATGACCTGTTCGACCAACTTCAAGGGTCGAGTTGTTATTCAAAGATTGATCTCCGATCCGGTTATCACCAATTGCGTGTCCGCGATGCCGATATTCCAAAAACCGCTTTCAGAACCCGTTACGGGCATTACGAATTTCAAGTGATGCCATTCGGCCTAACCAATGCACCGGCTGTATTCATGGACCTTATGAATCGGGTGTGTAAACCTTACCTGGATAAATTTGTCATTGTCTTTATCGATGACATTCTCATATATTCACGAAACAAAGAAGAACACGCGCAACACCTCAGAACCATCCTTGAACTACTTAAACACGAGGAGCTCTATGCCAAGTTCTCTAAGTGTGAGTTCTGGATCAAAACCGTTCAATTTCTTGGTCACGTGATTGACAGTCAGGGGATTCACGTCGACCCGTCAAAAATCGAGGCTATCAAAGACTGGCAATCGCCAACCACTCCAACCGAAGTACGGCAGTTTTTGGGACTGGCCGGATATTATCGACGATTCATTGAAAATTTCTCCAAGATAGCCATACCACTCACGACGCTGACCCAGAAGGACAAAAAGTTTGACTGGACTGATAAACAAGAGTCGGCATTCCAACTCTTAAAGCAAAAGCTTTGCAGTGCTCCTATCCTATCATTACCTGAAGGCACCGATGACTTCGTGGTATACTGCGATGCTTCTCATCAAGGTCTCGGTTGTGTGCTTATGCAACGAGACAAAGTCATAGCTTATGCTTCCCGACAGCTTAAGATTCATGAAAAGAATTACACCACCCACGACCTCGAGCTAGGAGCTGTCGTTTTTGCCCTCAAAATCTGGAGACATTACCTTTACGGTACCAGATGTACAATCTTTACCGACCATAAAAGCCTTCAACACATATTCGATCAGAAGGATCTCAACATGAGGCAACGTCGGTGGGTAGAGTTGCTTACTGATTACGACTGCGAACTCAAATATCATCCAGGCAAAGCAAATGTTGTTGCTGATGCCCTCAGTCGAAAAGAGCGAGTGAAACCACTTCGGGTTCGAGCCCTCAGTATGACCATTCACAACAATTTAAACATTCAAATCCTCACTGCTCAACTCGAAGCCTTAAAACCAGAAAATGTCAAAGATGAAGCCTTGCGGGGCATGGATAAACAGTTCGAAATCAGATCTAACGGGATTAGGTGTTTCTCAAACCGAATCTGGTTGCCTAGATTCGGGAACCTACGAGACTTGGTGATGGATGAAGCTCACAAGTCAAAATATTCTATCCATCCGGGATCCGATAAAATGTACCATGGTATCAAAGACTTCTACTGGTGGCCGAACATGAAAGCCGAAATCGCCACCTATGTCAGCAAATGCCTTACTTGCTCCAAAGTCAAAATCGAATATCAAAAACCTTCTGGTTTACTTCAACAACCCAGTCTTCCTGAATGGAAATGGGAACAAATTGCTATGGACTTCATAACCAAACTACCAAAGTCAGCGAATGGTTGCGATTCCATTTGGGTGATCGTGGATCGTCTCACAAAATCTGCCCACTTCCTGGCAATCAAGGAATCCGACAAAATGGAACGCCTCACCAACATTTATCTGAAGGAAATCGTGACCAAACACGGTGTTCCAATCTCAATTATCTCCGATAGGGATAGTCGTTTCACTTCACAATTTTGGCAATCACTTCAAAAATCCCTGGGTACTCGACTGGATATGAGTACCGCATACCATCCTCAAACAGACGGTCAAAGCGAACGAACCATTCAAACACTAGAAGACATGCTACGGGCCTGCGTAGTAGACTTCGGTGTGAACTGGGAAAAACATCTACCATTGTGCGAGTTCTCGTACAACAACAGTTATCATACCAGCATCAAAGCTGCACCCTTCGAGGCACTGTACGGTCGTAAGTGCCGGTCACCTATCTGTTGGACTGAAGTTGGGGATAGCCAACTCACAGGTCCAGAAATCATTCACGAGACGACCGAGAGAATCGTTGAAATTCAAAACAAACTCAAAGCCGCGCGTGATCGTCAGAAAAGTTATGCTGACGTGAGACGCAAACCACTCGAGTTCCAAGTTGGGGATCGAGTTCTACTCAAAGTATCGCCTTGGAAAGGCGTAATCCGATTTGGTAAACGAGGGAAGTTAAATCCCAGATACATTGGACCATTCGAGATCCTCGAAAGGATTGGTCCAGTGGCTTATCGATTGCAGCTGCCATCTGAACTCAGCAGCGTGCACCCCACATTTCATGTTTCAAATCTGAAGAAGTGTCTGTCTGATGAGACACTTATCATTCCACTCGATGAAATCCGAGTTGACGAAAAACTTCACTTTGTTGAGGAACCCGCTGAAATCTTGGACCGTGAGGTCAAACAACTTAAACAAAGTCGTATTCCTATTGTCAAGGTTAGGTGGAATTCGCGGCGCGGTCCGGAATTCACCTGGGAACGAGAAGATCAAATGCGACTCAAGTATCCTCAACTCTTCACTGATTCAACGTCAAACACAACTTCAACATAAATTTCGGGACGAAATTCTTCTAACAGGGGGAGAATGTGACAACCGTCAATTTAGGACTAGAATTTAGTGCCTAATCAAGTTTTAATACATGTAATTAGTTCTTTGTTAGGCTAATTAATGTATCAATTATTATATATATTGTTGAATATATATCTACAATTATGCGATTTGTTTAAATCGTACGAGTTTCAAATCGAATGAATTTCGATACAATAAACACGGACGTTGGTGAACAATTTTATTAAGTAATACAAATATTATTTAATAACTAAATGTTATTTAGAATATTATTTATTGTGACATTTCGTATCCAAGTTTTATTACACAATTAATGTATACGCAATTAAAAATACAAACGCGCAAACAAATAAAACGAAATTCATTTTAAATACCATAAATAGATAATTGGTGAAATATTACAATAAAACATTCTATAATGATTTGTAATTTAAAACGGACAATTAAATGAATAAAACAAATATTTAATGTTAAATGACGGAGAAAACGAACACCACGCGGAGCACGGGACGGAGACTGCGAGGTGAGGCTTTCACCTACACCCCACCTCTCCTTTCCTCTTTCTTTCATTTCCATTTTCCATAAAACACACACTTACACCCAAAAACCTCTCAACCAAAAATCACCAAATTTTCGGATCTCGCAAAACCGACAACAAAAACCATATTTTCGGAATCACCATTTCAAGGGGAACAAGAATTACAAAAGCTCTACCATCATTTTCGGCCTCCATCGTCTTCGATTTGCATTTGTAAGAAAAATTCTAAAAACTTAGATTTGTTTATTTTGATGTAATCTTTGGATGTTTTGATGTTTACACAACTTATATATGTCCATTACAAAGATTAGAACACAGTTTTATAGCTTAAAAACGAGTTTAAATTGAGTTTTGGCCGGAAAAATCGCGAACAGCCGGACTTTCTGGGCTGGTGTTCATCCATGCGACACAAGCATTGTGTCGCATGTTGTGTCGTATTTTAGCCTTTATGTCGCATAAATTCCCTTGTGTCGTACCTTATGTCGTACCAGATATTTTGTGTCGCAAGTTCTGCGACACAACCACTATGTCGCATACCCCATACGACACAATCACTATGTCGCTGTTGAATCAGCATTTCGCATCCATGCGACACAACCCTTGTGTCGTATGGACTTTGTGTCGCACTCCTATGCGACACAACACTTGTGTCGCATAACCCTTTTTTGTGTCGCATTGTTATGTCGCATAAAACAGCAGGTTTTCAAATCTCAATTTCACTAAGTGTCGGAACTATATAACCTCAAACCCTTATACGATACGACTTATAAAACACTTTGGGACACATTTTCAAGTGCAAAACGCCAATTACAAGATAATAATACTTAAGGTTTATTATTTCAAATCCGTCACCAACGGGCCGTACGCGTTTTCAAAACATACTTCAAAATCAAACAAGTCGTTGTAACTTGTCTCAATTCAATCAAACAAGTCGTAGTAACTTGTAACAATTCAATCAACCAAATCGTAGTAATTTGGACATATATATATAGTTGTATAACAACTACAAAGGTAGTCTTTCGAGATACCAGTACAATTAATAACAATCAAGTGTCGTGAACACATTCAGGTTTCAAGTCTTTGGACACCAACACACTGCTAATTACTTCAAGTTTATTAAGTTAAACACATCAGGAATCAGGTGAGTTTCATAGCCCCATTTTCACTGCTTTACAACTAGGGGTGTGATATTACTACTCGATTTTGTTTTACAAGTAGAACGCAAGTGCCAAACTTCAAATACTACATGAGTTTCAAGCTAATCAATTTAAAGTCCTCCATAAGCATAGTCTCTAATATTTTAGCGTGAATGTTAGTATATGATATCATATGGGATTGACAATCCTCATCCGGGTTAGCACGCACTAATCGGTCAAACGGATGTATTAGCATTTGGGAAGACGAGTGTTGATTAGGCACTCGTAGGAGGCAAATCAGTTAGGTTTCCTTAATTGGGCCTGACAAATCAGTTAAGCTCAGACTATGTGCTCATGGACAGTATAACTTTTATTTTGCTTAATTGCATTTTAAATTCAATATAAATCTTGCGGTTCTGACAACTATACATTGACATACAAACCTGTGAGCTCACCAGCGTTTTCGCTGACCCATTCTAGTATTTATCACAGGTACCCAGCAGTAGTTTGGCTGCACAAGCAGGAATTGTTAGCTCGAGTCAGCATACATACAACTAGAGATTGGACTGCATTATTATATTTTGTAAAAGTAATTATGCTATGTAATCTCTCAAATTTCAGGAATCGAGCTAATGTAACTATATTTTGATGTAAACATTTACTTTATCTATACAAGTTTAAAACGACGCATATAGTGGTCGTTCATTATATCTTGTGCTTTGTATATTGATTAGTGACACCCAAATCAAGCTTCCGCAAATCATTAAATTTGGGGGTGCCACACAGCCTGAAGCCTATCGAAGTAGTATGATATTGCTAGCCGTGCCAACGTAGATTGTCAAGTAGTCAAAATTGCATGAATTCCTTTTAATGTATTATTCCGAAGAGAATCATTCTACACATGTGTGACACTCCTCCAAATTAGGTATATAATTACACCTAATCTCATGCATTATCTTATATTAATTTCCTACAGTTAACCCAAATTCATGATGTGAGTTAAGTCTAGTTTGCCCAACCCAATAAATACTTAAAGTATTACGAAATTTATAATTATTCATAATTATAAACAAATTGTACTAGTCAATTATTAGGAAGAAATCAGATAAATTATTATTATTTTAGTGATACAAAGCTAAAAATATCGCAAACTATTTTTATAGATAATAATACGTTTATATTAAACGTACCGTAAAAAAACTGAGACAATGCAGAATGCTATTTATTTAGCCCAAATAATAAAAGTATTATTTTTATTATTCATTATTTAGTAATTAGAATAATTCAGCGAAATAAAATTTGCGAAAATAAAATGTAAATTGGCATTTTATTATACCCGTACTTAAAATTCACGGGCTAAAAATTAACCCGAAAAATATCTGGGCAAACAGTCTTGAACTGTGTGCCATATCTTGTGACTACAGTGCCACCACTTGACCCAATAATTCATCTGAATTATTGAGTCTACACCGGCTTCTTTACTTCCTTCCTTCCCTTTCACAGTAAAACACACACACACATAATTTGAAGCAGAAGCTTCAACTTCATTTCTCCCTCCATCCACCTTCACTTCATCATCATCATAGTCATCTCCACACCACCACAGCTTCACCACCACCACCATATCATCACCACCAGCAAGAACAGCAACAGCTCGTGATCATCAACAACATCTTCAAGCTCACCATCTCAACTCTCTGCTCTTCCATTTGGTGAGGAAAACTTCACCATTTCGATTTCTTTGAATTCCTTTCGATTTGTATATGTTTATAGCCTCATTACATTGTTTATAAACTGTTAGTAACATCAAAACTTGGATTAAATCAAGCTATAATCTTGAAAATCAAGAACAAGAACATAACCCATTTCATTACATATTTTGCAAAATTGGAACAATAAAACGCGTAATCGAACGAGTTAAATGCATCATTTGATGCTAGGAATAAGTGGTAATCGAAACCTATTGATTTGGTGGATTGAAAGCATGATTTGAGCATTTTTTGGGATTTAAAACGGAGTTGCAGGTCACGGGTACCCGACTGCTAAGGGGCGTACCCGGCTGCTAATGGTAGTAGCCGGCGGCTATGAGCAGTAGCCGGCGGCTAAGGTTATTATCCGGAGGGTAAAGCCGTAGCTGGCGGCTAAAGGGGGTATCCGGCGGGTAAACGTCAAAAAATTCAAAAACATGCACTGAGACCTCCTAGAACTTATACGGAACGTGTACACTTAAGTATAATCATATACAAATTAATTATACGCTAATGTTTAGCTAAAATATTTCTATTTCGGGACGAATAATGATGCTGTGTAAAGAGACTAATATTTATAATTGGAAATACCTAGCTCACTATACACAACACAGACAAGAATACCTGGTCCGAATATAGTATAGCTTAGTAAGTCCGGGTCGAACTCAGGGAACGGATGACAAATAAGTAATTTGGAAATAAAGCAATTAATTTAAAGCAGTAAAACTGGGGGTACGTTTTAGTTCCGTTTGAACAATTGGCAAACAATTATAAAACTTAAACTATTAAATAAAACTAGATTAAAAATTTAAAGCAAATAAAACAACTAAAGAAATGATTATTTAAGTTCAAGGGTAAAAGAGATACAATTGCTTAGATTACTTTCCTCGGACTCTGATTATCACTTTATTGAATTGCTAACGTATTGATTTTATTGTGACAAGACAAAAGTATCAATAACCCTTACAAGATTAATTGACTAACGCAATTCAGAAAGATATAAAGTTGATTTCAACACATTAACAGTTCAATTTAACGTTATCCACCAAATTGTGTTATAAATTAAACCTACACCGTCTATGTGATTTACTTTGGTAACTTGAATCAACAAAGTTATAACTAACAAGTAGTTATCATATTCATTATTGATTATTGATCACAATTAACCCTAACCTATCAAACTCAATATATCTAGTGATAATTATCGCATGAACCAACAATCACCAATAATGACCAATCAATAAGGAACTCAATCGCAAATCAATAGATCACCACGTTAGGTTATCATCAACAATCAATAATTAAAGATGGATCATCAAGTAAACACATAAAGATTCATAAAATCAAATATAATTCGCAATTCAATAATCAAATCATCATCCGAGTATCATCATCTAAACAATTGTATTAAAGACTTAGCCACTCATGCTCATACAGAAAATCAGAAATGAAATCAAGATCATGATCATAATCAAATGAATCGAATAAATGAAATCGAACCAATAAACCAAAATACGATTAAATGGATGAAAGCCTTTGATTATCCTTGATTGTTTCCCTTCAAAAAGCTCAGAAAATAACCCTAGAAATGAGAGAATTCGGCTGGGATGAAAAGTGTGGAGTGATGTGCACAAATGAGGCAAAATAGGGTTTTGTTTGATTTCTGCCGACTCAATCCATACGGCGTATGGATTTCCATACGCCGTATGGAATGAAAAGCCCATGGACCAGACCCACGTGTTTCTTCGGCCAGGCTCAAATGATCCATACGGCGTATGGATTTCCATACGCCGTATGGAATGAAAATTGTAACTTTTCACCCATCGATTCCCATTTTCTTCTTTTCTTCATCTTTACTTTTTTTCTTGGAATAATAATTCGCTTTCCGCTTCTTTTCCAATTCAAGCTCCGCAATAATTCCTAAATGCAAATATGAACAATATGAGTACCAAATTTAACTAAAATGCATAGGAATTTAATCGAATAACGGGGAAAATTAATACTATAAATTACTACAATTTGACGTTCATCAAATAACAATTTTATTTAACGGATATGGAATTAACTAAACGACAAACGTTTTCAGAAACAAATAATAAACGTGTTTAACAAACGTGAGTTAAACTAAACACTATAAGCTAAACGTTTAAAACCTAAACGTTAACTTTTTATATATACATTATAACGGAACATTTTAAGTAATGTTATAATTATATATACGTATTATTTTACAACGACACGTCATATTATATACATTATAACGGAACGTCCGAATAATGTTATAACTATATATACAAACTATTTTGCGACGGCGCAAACGAATATTATATATATATGTAAACGTAAATTGTGACACCCCCAAATTTAATGATTTGCGGAAGCTTGATTTGGGTGTCACTAATCAATATACAAAGCACATAAGATATAATGAACGACCACTATATGCGTCGTTTTAAACTTGTATAAATAAAGTAAATGTTTACATCAAAATATAGTTACATTAGCTCGGTTCCTGAAATTGAGAGATTACATAGCATAATTACTTTTACAAAAAATAATAATGCAGTCCAATCTCTAGTTGTATGTATGCTGACTCGAGCTAATAATTACTGCCTATGCAGCTAAACTACTGCTGGGTACCTGTGATAAATACTAGAATGGGTCAGCGAAAACGCTGGTGAGCTCACAGGTTTGTATGTCAATGTATAGTTGTAAGAACCGCAAGATTTATAGTAAATTTAAAATGCAATTAAGCAAAATAAAAGTTATACTGTCCATGAGCACATAGTCTGAGCTTAACTTGATTTGTCAGGCCCAATTAAGGAAACCTAACTTGAAATGCCTCCTACGAGTGTCTAATCCACACTCGTCTTCCCAAATGCTAATACATCCGTTTGACCGGTTAGTGCGTGCTAACCCGGAAGAGGATTGTCAATCCCATATGATATCATATACTAACATTCACGCTATAAAATACTAGAGACTATGCTTATGGAGGACTTTAAATTGATTAGCTTGAAACTCATGTAGTATTTGAAGTTTGGCACTTGCGTTCTACTTGTAAAACAAATCGAGTAGTAATATCACACCCCTAGTTGTAAAGGAGTAAAAATGGGGCTATGAAACTCACCTGAGTCTTGAAATGTTAAGCAATTAAACTTGAAGTAATTAGCAGTGTGTTGGTGTCCAAAGGCTTGAAACCTGAATGTGTCCACGACACTTAAATTGTCATTAATTGTATTGGTATCTCGAAAGACTACCATTGGAATTGTTTGTCTAACTTAATGTCCAAATTACCCAATTTGGTTGTTTGTATAGTTACAAGTTACAACGACTTGTTTGATTGAATTGTTCCAAGTTACAATAACTTAGTTGAATTGTCTTTTGAAAACGCGTACGGCACGTTGGTGATTAGTTGGAATAAAAGTGTTGTTGTTATCGTCTTGTTTTTGAAGTGTTACACTTGAAGTATAAGTCCCATTATGTTCTAAAAGTCGTATTGTATAAGCATTTGAAGTTGTATAAGCTCAACATTTGGTGTAAAAATGTGCTTACTGAGTCTAAGTACGGGGGTCCGGGGGCAGCGCCCCTGGTTAGCGGGGTCCAAGGGGCGGCAGCCCCTGGCGGGGTCCAAGGGGCAGAGCCCCTGGCTGGGGTCGAGCTGCCAGGTCAGCTTGGAAAATTTTTATTTCTACTATATTGCTTTAAGGAAAAACGCATCTGGACTTGAATTTGGGTGAAATCAAGTGATAAAATTTCGAGCCTCGACACTTAGTAGAAATCTGTGTTTTCGAGGTTCTGGTTTGTGCGACGTTGGGTGCGACGTCGCAGATTCCTGACTGCGACGTTGGGCACGGCGTCGCTATGTGCGACTTTCGCAATTTAATGCGACGTTGTACGTGGCGTCGCTATAGACGACGTAGTTGATTTCTGCGACGTAAGGGTCTGCGTCGCTAAGTGCGACGTTCGCAAGTCAATGCGACGTAATAGGCTGCGTCGCTATATGCGACGTTGGGGATATAGTGCGACGTAAGTCGCTACGTCGCATTTGCTCCAGGCCAAATGCGACGTACGGAGTCTGATCGGAGTTTCAACCCCAAAAATGCATTTTCCGGCCATCGATCGACATAATATTTTTACCCAACCCATATTAGGACATTACAAGGTTATACAAACAACTAGCAAGTTATAAAACTTAAAAACGAGAGTTTTCGGAGTTGTGTCGGAAACTTACAAATCGCCGAAATGAAATTCCGGAAAGATAGGGTTGTAGATCGCGAAGTGGTGAACGTTTATTTCCAAAGGGGCTTGAAGATCCGAGGTCATTTAGTATGTTTATTTTGCGATTTTTGTTGTTTTTGGTTTGTGGTTTAGTTGAGAGAAAAATAAGAGAGGAGAGAGATAGAACATGAGAAATGAAAGAAAATGAAAAAAGGGAGGGGGTTTTGGTTGGGAGTTCCACTCTCAGCCTGAACCCCCGCGCTCCGTGCGGTGTTCGTTTACTCCGTCGTTTAAACGTTAAATATTTATTTTCTATGTTTTAATATACGTTGTAAGATACGAATAATTACTCAGTATTTTTGTTAAAGCATTTGACTAAACGTTTAATAATTACATTATAAATGGTGAATTGTCTCGTTTTGTTTGCGCAATTACATTTTATTCGAGTTTATATAAATTGTGTGATAAATTTTGGATACAAAATATTATTGTCATAATATTTTTAAGTACAAAAACGTTATTAAAAATCCTTGTATTACTTAAATCAATTGTTCACCAACGTCCGTATTTATTGTATCGAATTACATTCGATTTTGAAGCTCGTACAATTTAAACAAATCGCATAATTGTAGATATATATTCAACAATATATATAATAATTGATACATTAATTAGCCTAACACAGAACTAATTACATGTATTAAAACTTGATTAGGCACTAAATTATAGTCCTAAATTGACGGGTGTCACATAAATACATTATATAAACGAACAAACGAAACTATAACTCGAGTAGTTATAAACGTTTTCACGTTACAAAACATTTATTGTTTTCAGAAACATTTATACAATCAAATCGTACATATTATTAAAACAAAACAAACGTTCAACAACAAACAACTCATTAACGTAGTTTGACGTTAATCAAACGCTAATATTATTACGCGTTGCCTCATAGGTTGTTGACGGACTTTATTGGCGACTCGACTATACTCTTAGCTAGCTCTCACATCATCTACCGACTACTACTGTGAGTTCACAGCCCATCTTTTCACTGTTTTAAAGGCTTTTAAAACCTGGGGTGAAAACATAGCAACTGTTTTGCTATTGAATGTGATAAATGTTTATAAATGCTTATTGCTTTTATACAAACTGTTTATATATGAAAATACTCTTTCATACTGTTTTTGGATATTAGATAACAGATCCTAGTACGGACCTAGTTAACTGCGTAGTGCATAAAAGACCTTATGACTGCGACTATAACCATCAACTAGGTGACTCTAGCCACTGAGTATACGAATATTACTATTGTTGTGACGACCCTCCCACAGATGTCGGGGTGTATACATACCTTTTTCCAGTGAGGCAAAACAACGAAACTTGGTCGTGGATTGGTTATAAGGTTAGGTTGCGTTACTTTTACTCGTCGGGTCTAGCTCACCCTGCTAGAGGATTAGAATCTATGTTTCCCACAAAACTTAACAGGAAGCGGTTCCTGCCGACTACTATTTTAGGAAACGTTATCCTTAACGGATTCACCCGCGTTTCCTCCGGACAACTATTTTGGAGATGTTAACCCTGGTCGGGCTAACTTGCGTCTCCTACAAACGATTACTTGGAAATGGATTTCCCACTATGTTTTATCAAATGAGATTTGATAACTTATAACTGTAACACCCTGAAATTGGGTCCAGTAGAATCAGGTATTTATTTAAATTTAAATGCGTACATTTAATTGTTTGAATATGTTTGATTGTGAAATTAATAGGTAAATAAGTCTCAGGAGATATTGTGACTAGTAAAATATTAATTGTTTTAAATAATCTTAGACGACGGTAAAATAAAATAATTTTCTTGCAATTGGTATTTAGGTTCCAGACAATAGAGCAAAGAGTAGTATAATATTGTACTGTAAATTAAAAAGGGGCCGGTTTAATAAAAGGATGGGGTCATTTCATTTTTCCCCAAATTCTCATCTCTTCACCTAGTTTTTAACCTAACACAATTCAAACTCAAATCCTTACCCAAATCAAAAGATTATACAAATTGATTGAAGATTGAAGCTTGAAAACATAAAGATAATCATCATCACCATCTTGCTTTGCTTCCTCTTTATCTTGTAAGTTATATTTCATATATATGATGAGTTTTGAGCACATTATTGATTATTATGATTTGAAGTTTGATGAGCTAAATAGATGGTTGCATATCGATTTGATGATGATGATTTAACTCCTTGTACTCGATTACATGATAAAAACATGATAGATTTCTTAAGTTTTAGTTTGAATGGAAATAGTTAGGTTATAAGTGATTTTGATGATTGTGAGGAATTGTTATTTGAATCTTGGTTGCATGATGATAGTAAGTGTTATTGTGACTCAAAATTTGTAAATATTGATGTTTGTAAGCTGGTTTTGAGGAAAAATGGGTTTTTGGTACGACTTGATGAAGTGCAGGAAATCTGCATTTTCGTGCAGGTCTTCAATGGGAATCCGGACGGATTCATGGGAATCCGGACGTATTCCCGGGAATACGGCGTATTCCCTGGAGTATTCATGAACGTATTCCTTAATTTAAGTTCTGACTTGAAAATTGATCGGGAATACGGCGTATTCATTTGAATCCGGCCGGATTCAAGTGAATACGGACGTATTCCAGGGAATCCGGGCGGATTCCCACTGCAGATCAATACAGTGTCTTTTTACTAATTATGATTATATATCTATATATGTAGTGTATCTATTATATAATACATGTTTGATTTGTAAGTTATGAGTAGGTGAAGTGATTGTTTCCTTACCAATGTGCACTTGTATTAAGTTACTAATTCGAGTGTTTTAATATGATTTCAGACAAGTCGAAGACTCAGTGAATTAGTCAACTGAGTAGTGGAAGTTAAAGTGGACAGGTGAGTGGACTTTGATCTCTCCCTATGTTTGGTGATCATTTATGTGGTTACTTCAAGTGTTATTTGTGCATTCTTGTGTTAAGGCATATTGTGAATTAGAAGCAAGTGTTAAGAAACCTATTGGTGATTGTGTTAAAGAGGTCAATCTTGTTGGACGTTTTGCTACAGGTTAGTCAACACGAGAGTTGTGAACATGTGTTGTGAATGGAGCTTGTGTTGACTAAAGGTAGCAAACCGTTATCGGTTAACCACTGTACTGGCCTGCAGTTGGTGTAAGTGTTGCTTGGTGGGCCACCGCGGCTGAGGGTGCCACAAGGGCCACCGATCCTCTAGTGATGTTGAGTCAATGTGTTAAATTGTTGTAGACTCATGGTGTTAAACTAAGTGTAGTGTTAGTAATGAGTTAACTCACTTAGCTTCGTGCTAATCCCTCGTTGTTTACTCCTTGCAGGTTAATATATTTTGTTAAGGGCGGGTCTCGGAGTAAATTGAAGGAATGTTCGACAATGAGGAAACTCTGATGACTTTTGTACTACTTTAAATGTTGTTAAAGTAACGCCCATCTAATTTGTGTAGTTATATAACGAAGTACTTATGTAAATGATTATGTATATTTTGGATAATCCAATGTTATATATATATGGGATATTGCTTCCGCGATGTTTAAAAATAAAAAAAATGTGTACTAAATTAGGGGCGTTATAAGTTGGTATCAGAGCTTAGATTTGGGCGAATTGAACAACTTAGAGTGTTCAATCCCAAATCTAGTGTCGAGTTGTCAAACATTTCGGGTTGTGGGATTAGCTATAGTGTGAAATGTGTTAGTATGTTAGTGCTAACAATTAACAAGTGTTGAGATGTGTTGTGACGACAGATGGCAGAAAATGAGCAACCACCTCGTACCCTTTATAATGTCTCGACTGTTCACTCCGCCCCAGAAGACGTGGATCATAATGGTACTTCAAATCCGGTAAATACAGAAGTTGAGACTAGTCAAGAGTATATATTAAGGTTAGAGAACAGGGTAGTTGAACTTGAGAGAGAACGTGCAGGGTCATCTCAAAGGTCCATTCCTACTTATTCGCATGTTGCTACTACTACTCCTCCCATTACTGCTTCTACTCGGATTCCATTTACTTTTCCTCATGTTTCACAACAACAGCAGCAGGATTATGATTTTCATTCATCAATGCCGTTTCCTTCATTTGGATCGACTGGGTATCAGGCACATTTGTTTCCACCCTTTCAGGTGTCGAAGAAAGGATGTTCTCTCAAAACCTTCATGTCTAGTAAACCATCCTCTTACTCTGGAAGTCCTGATCCTACTGTTACCTTAGACTGGTTGCGTGATGTGGAAAGAAAGTTAGAGGTTTGTCACTGTGATGAGGAAGACAAAGTTCCCTATACTGTACAATTGTTGAAAGGTGAAGCTATGTCGTGGTGGGATTCGATAACTGCTCATTTCACTCCACAACAAAAGAGTTCTATTAGGTGGCAGGATTTTCATGCCGAAGTATGCAAACAGTTCTGTTCGGAATATAATCTTGATCGTGTCAGACAGGAATTTATGGATTTACGGAAGACTGATGAGATGTCAATCGATGAGCTTATCCGACAATTCTCTGAGAAATTAAGATTTGTGCAACAGTGGGTCCCGACTGAAAGAAACAAAATTAGCCACTTTGTGAAAACCTTACCTCCAGATTACCGTACCACTGTGCGATTAGCTAGTACTATCTCTCAGGCTTTTGAGTGGGCACGATCCGTTGATAGTGATGTTGTGGCTAGGAGGTTGCAAAATAAAGATAAGTATGCACAGAAACCGAAGAGTGATTCTTCCGGTAGGGGAAAACAGAAATGGCAACCTTCTCAATCGAACAAGAAAACTAGTTGTGGTGGTGTTCCTATGGATAATTCGTATTGTGCAAGATGTCGATCAAAACATACCGGACTTTGTTCTATTCGGACATCTAGGTGTATGAAATGTGGAGTGTTGGGACATAATGCAAGTGATTGCACTTATCCAAATAATGTGTGTTGGACGTGTCACAAAGAAGGACATAGAGCGGGTGATTGTCCTGATGCAAGGAAGCAGGGTACGGGTGCGGCTAGAGGTTCCTCATCTTCTGGCCAGAAAAGGAAGATTCCACCAGCTGCTACGGGTCGAGCTTTTCAAATGACCGTGGATGATGCTGTGCTTACTGATGATGTGATTACTGGTACTTTCCTTGTTAACTCTTTACCAGCCCGTGTATTATTTGATTCTGGAGCAAATTGCTCGTTTATATCTGTGCAATTTTGTGATAAACTGAAATTGATGCCCTCTGTGATTTCTAATCCCTTAGAAGTTGAGGTAGCTGATGGTAAGACAGTTCCTGTTACCACATCGGTAGCCGGAGCTAGCATACTAATAGAGGGTCATGAATTTCCAGTTTCTTTCCTATTGATGCAAATCCCTAGTTTTGATGTGGTTCTTGGTATGGACTGGCTGAGTCAAAACAAAGCCGACATCTCTTGTCATAAAAAGTTGATAAAAATCCCAGTTTCCAATCTATCATATGTTGTGGCGCGTGGGGAACGTGCAAAGGGTAGTATTCCGGTAATATCCATGATGAAGGCTAGGAAGTCTTTAGTTAAGGGTTGTGAATCCTTTGTGGCCTATGTTGTAGATGTCAAAGTAGAAAAGAAATCCATTTCCGATATTCGGGTGGTTTCTGAATATTCGGACGTGTTTCCGGATGAATTGCCTGGCCTTCCCCCTGTAAGAGATGTAGAATACCAAATTGATTTAATTCCTGGTTCGTCTCCAGTAGCAAGGGCTCCTTATAGATTAGCTCCTTCCGAAATCCGTGAAATGATGAGGCAAATTCATGAATTGTTAGATAAGGGATTTATTAGGCCGAGTTCATCGCCGTGGGGTGCTCCCGTGTTATTTTTGAAGAAGAAAGATGGTACTCTCCGTATGTGCATCGATTATCGGGAATTAAATAAGAGAACGGTGAAGAACAAATACCCGTTGCCCAGAATTGATGAATTGTTTGATCAACTACAAGGATCCTCATATTTTTCGAAAATTGATTTGAGATCGGGATATCATCAAGTCCGAGTTCGTGAGGAAGATATTCCTAAAACCGCTTTTCGCACGAGGTATGGTCACTATGAGTTTTTGGTTATGCCGTTCGGGTTAACGAATGCTCCTGCAATCTTTATGGATTTAATGAATCGGGTGTGTCGTCCCTATCTTGATCAGTTTGTGATTGTGTTTATCGATGATATTTTGATTTATTCCAAGTCTGAAGCGGATCATGAAATGCATCTGAGATTGATACTTGAAACTTTGAAAAGAGAGCAGCTTTATGCAAAGTTTTCAAAATGTGAGTTTTGGTTACGTGAGGTGCAGTTTTTGGGGCATATCATTTGCAAAGACGGGGTTAGAGTGGATCCATCTAAAGTGAAAGCTGTTATGAATTGGAATGCGCCTAAGTCTCCGTCAGAAATTAAGAGTTTCCTTGGATTAGCAGGATACTACAGAAAGTTTATCAAAGATTTTTCTAAGATTGCGAGCTCATTGACTAAGTTAACTCGGAAGGATGTGAAATTTCAGTGGACCGAACAACAAGAGGCAGCTTTCCAGACATTAAAGCAATTATTGTGTCAAGCCCCGGTTTTGGCGTTACCGGATGGGTCGGAGGATTTCATTGTATATTGTGATGCCTCGCATACCGGATTAGGTGGTGTTTTAATGCAAAGAGATCGTGTAATTGCGTATGCTTCTAGACAGCTTAAACCACATGAAAAGAATTATCCGACACATGATTTAGAGCTTGCGGCTGTAATTTTTGCCTTGAAGATTTGGAGACATTACTTGTATGGTACAAAATGTGTAATTTGCACGGATCATAAAAGCCTTCAGTACATGTTTTCGCAAAAAGAGTTGAATATGCGTCAGAGGAGGTGGTTGGAATTAATTAAAGATTATGATTGCGAGATCCGTTATCACCCGGGTAAAGCTAATGTGGTTGCGGATGCATTGAGTCGAAATATACCTTGTGACAAGATTTGTTTCATGCGATTTGAGGTGTCCTCTGATTTGATTTCTCAGCTTAGAGACGCACAGATTGAAGCTTTATTGGATGTTAATTTGAAATCCGAGATCATGTTGAAACGAAAGGATTTGTTAATTGATGATTCACGTGGGTTGAAAACTTTTCAGTCTCGGGTTTGGGTCCCATTAATTGGTGGACTTCGTGAGTTGATTTTGACGGAGGTTCATAAATCGAGATTATCTATTCATCCCGGTAGTACGAAAATGTTTAACGATTTGAAACCTCTTTATTGGTGGTCAACAATGAAAACGGATGTAGCAAGATTTGTGGAATCATGTCATATTTGTTCCCAAGTAAAAGCCGAGCATCAAAAGCCTTATGGTTCGTTGAAACAATTGGAGATACCTGAGTGGAAATGGGAATGTATCACTATGGATTTTGTCACCAAATTACCACGTACGCAGAAAGGCAACGATATGATTTAGGTTGTTGTTGATCGTTTAACTAAAAGCGCCCATTTTCTTGCGACCAGTGAAACCGCTTCTTTGACTCGTTTGGCTCAATTGTATATTAATGAGATTGTATCGAGGCACGGAATTCCATTATCTATTGTGTCAGATCGAGATTCCAGATTTGTGTCAGGCTTTTGGCAGAATCTTCAGAAAGAGTTAGGTACTCGAGTTAATCTAAGTACTGCATATCATCCTCAGACAGATGGACAGTCAGAAAGAACTATTCAGACTCTCGAGGATATGTTGAGGGCGTGTATTTTGGAGTATGGGGGTTCGTGGGACTCTCACCTACCTTTGGTGGAATTTGCGTATAATAATTCGTATCATTCAAGTATTGGTATGCCGCCATATGAAATGCTTTACGGACGTCGTTGTCGAACGCCGACTTGTTGGTTAGAGGCGGGAGAAAAACAGTTTGCGGGTCCCGATATTGTCCAGATTACGGCTGATAAAGTTGCTATAGCTCGCGAGAAATTGAAAGCCGCCAGAGATAGGCAGAAACAATATGCTGATCCGCGTCGTCGACCAGTAAATTTTGTCGAAGGTGAATTGGTTTATTTAAAAGTGTCACCTTGGAAGGGCGTGATTCGTTTTGGTAAGCGGGGGAAATTAGCTCCGAGATTTATAGGTCCATTCAAAATTCGCCAAGTAGTTAATGACCAAACAGTTGCCTTAGATCTTCCTTCGGAATTAAGTGGTATTCACAACACCTTTAATGTTTGCTATTTGCGGAAATGTAATGTGGAGGATCCAACCCAAATCCTTCAGTTACAAGATCTTAGAGTTGACCAAGGTCAAAAATTAGTAGAAGAGCCCATTGAGTTAGTTGATAAAAAAGTGACTAAATTACGCAAGAAGGAGATACCTATGGTTCTAGTGAAATGGAAACATAGTTTGGGAGAAAATATTACTTGGGAGACCGAGTCGAGTATGAGGGCCCGTTACCCTAGTTTGTTCGAGTCTAGTTAGATTTCGGGGACGAAATCTTTTAAGGAGTGAAGATTTGTAACACCTTGAAATTGGGCCCAGTAGAATCAGGTATTTATTTAAATTTAAATACGTACATTTAATTGTTTGAATATGTTTGATTGTGAAATTAATAGGTAAATAAGTCTCCGGAGATATTGTGACTAGTAAAATATTAATTGTTTTAAATAATCTTAGACGACGGTAAAATAAAATAATTTTCTTGCAATTGGTATTTAGGTTCCAGACAATAGAGCAAAGAGTAGTATAATATTGTACTGTAAATTAAAAAGGGGCCGGTTTAATAAAAGGATGGGGTCGATTCATTTTTCCCCAAATTCTCATCTCTTCACCTAGTTTTTAACCTAACACAATTCAAACTCAAATCCTTACCCAAATCAAAAGATTATACAAATTGATTGAAGATTGAAGCTTGAAAACATAAAGATAATCATCATCACCATCTTGCTTTGCTTCCTCTTTATCTTGTAAGTTATATTTCATATATATGATGAGTTTTGAGCACATTATTGATTATTATGATTTGAAGTTTGATGAGCTAAATAGATGGTTGCATATCGATTTGATGATGATGATTTAACTCCTTGTACTCGATTACATGATAAAAACATGATAGATTTCTTAAGTTTTAGTTTGAATGGAAATAGTTAGGTTATAAGTGATTTTGATGATTGTGAGGAAATTGTTATTTGAATCTTGGTTGCATGATGATAGTAAGTGTTATTGTGACTCAAAATTTGTAAATATTGATGTTTGTAAGCTGGTTTTGAGGAAAAATGGGTTTTTGGTACGACTTGATGAAGTGCAGGAAATCTGCATTTTCGTGCAGGTCTTCAATGGGAATCCGGACGGATTCATGGGAATCCGGACGTATTCCCGGGAATACGGCGTATTCCCTGGAGTATTCATGAACGTATTCCTTAATTTAAGTTCTGACTTGAAAATTGATCGGGAATACGGCGTATTCATCTGAATCCGGCCGGATTCAAGTGAATACAGACGTATTCCAGGGAATCCGGGCGGATTCCCACTGCAGATCAATACAGTGTCTTTTTACTAATTATGATTATATATCTATATATGTAGTGTATCTATTATATAATACATGTTTGATTTGTAAGTTATGAGTAGGTGAAGTGATTGTTTCCTTACCAATGTGCACTTGTATTAAGTTACTAATTCGAGTGTTTTAATATGATTTCAGACAAGTCGAAGACTCAGTGAATTAGTCAACTGAGTAGTGGAAGTTAAAGTGGACAGGTGAGTGGACTTTGATCTCTCCCTATGTTTGGTGATCATTTATGTGGTTACTTCAAGTGTTATTTGTGCATTCTTGTGTTAAGGCATATTGTGAATTAGAAGCAAGTGTTAAGAAACCTATTGGTGATTGTGTTAAAGAGGTCAATCTTGTTGGACGTTTTGCTACAGGTTAGTCAACACGAGAGTTGTGAACATGTGTTGTGAATGGAGCTTGTGTTGACTAAAGGTAGCAAACCGTTATCGGTTAACCACTGTACTGGCCTGCAGTTGGTGTAAGTGTTGCTTGGTGGGCCACCGCGGCTGAGGGTGCCACAAGGGCCACCGATCCTCTAGTGATGTTGAGTCAATGTGTTAAATTGTTGTAGACTCATGGTGTTAAACTAAGTGTAGTGTTAGTAATGAGTTAACTCACTTAGCTTCGTGCTAATCCCTCGTTGTTTACTCCTTGCAGGTTAATATATTTTGTTAAGGGCGGGTCTCGGAGTAAATTGAAGGAATGTTCGACAATGAGGAAACTCTGATGACTTTTGTACTACTTTAAATGTTGTTAAAGTAACGCCCATCTAATTTGTGTAGTTATATAACGAAGTACTTATGTAAATGATTATGTATATTTTGGATAATCCAAGGTTATATATATATGGGATATTGCTTCCGCGATGTTTAAAAAAAAAAATGTGTACTAAATTAGGGGCGTTATAATAACAGACTTGGTATATACTGTATTATATAAACCTGTGAATTCACTCAACAATCAAGTTGAAGTTTTACTATGTTTTCAAGGAATTAGCACGTGCGTAAGATCTGCATGCATACAACACGACCAACCCTTGACGCTTTAGGATGCCACATTGTTTTGGGACACTTGGATTTCAAACTATGAAACTGGAAATCTACTTTTGATTAATGTATTCTGATGAAATACTAATTTTCAAAACACTATTATTATTGTTACGACTTTCTAAGTCGTAACCCTTTTGTAAAACAATATTAACTGGGCATCTTAATTAATATCGTTCTGTTATGACATTGAGCTCTAAACAAAATGAATGTATGAATGTTGTTGTGTTATTTAACCTGCTCGCACGCCCCGCCACGTCACATGCTTCCGCACTTGATTAAAATTAAATGGTAATTACGTTTTGGCGGGGTTCGACAGACTTGGTATCAGAGCCAATGGTTATAGTGAACTAGAAGTCTTTAGGTGGACAAAACCTTAGAGACCTATACTATAGCCTTTGCTAGAACAGCATGCATTCATACACTTGCATTTACTATATATATAAATATATATATATATATATATATATATATATATATATATATATATATATATATATATATATATATATATATATCGTACGAAAAATATCGCCACAGCATGGCACGAGAACTCCACTGTTCATTTCCAACACCGATGACGAGAACCTGTCCGAGTGCGAGTACATCTATCTCGACGAAGAGATCATGCCGGTAGTAGAAATCGAATACAAGGACCAGAACCACGGAGTAATCGGAGTCGAGGCATACGAGACGGTAATGGATCAGGTCACTGAGCTGGATAACCGAAACTGGCAACTGCAGTACAAATGCCAAGACTACGAAACAAGGCTAAGGATCTTGAAGAGATCAGTTCCCCGAAAGATGAAAGACAGAATCCGTTACTGGAAGAAAGTAGCTACTCACTGGGCCTACAGGGCGAAGATGTGGGTCAGACAGTTGGGCAACAGACCAGATGAGTTTGTGACCTACCGTGCACGACCCCGATATAAGAAAATGCTCGCAGCTCGCTACTATCCCTCCCCTCTAAACACTGAATGGGACCATGAGCAGGAAGGCTCCCTCGAGTAGCAAGGAACTCAACTAGGATTAACTAAGGATAATTAGGATTATATTGTAGGAACTAGCAACTGATGGGTACATAGTAAACCCCATCACATTTTGGTATAGACGGACTTGCGATGAGAGTATAGTGACCTCATCACATTTTGTATACGGCTACTAACCGATGGGCACATATAGAAAGTCTCATCACATTTTGTTGTAACGTTAGGAACCGATGGATTATAACAAATCCCATCACATTTTGTACAAACACTGCGGTGTAACAATTGGGTTATATAATATAAATCTACGTTGGTTTATATCTTGCTTTACTTATGAGTTCATATTACTTGTATAACTCACTTATGTGTAACTGAGCGCGTTAGAACGAGAACTGATCACAAATATACTGTGACTACGACTAGTACATTTCACGAACATATTACTCTACCGTACACTTAATCAAATTGATTCACGATACGACTGTTTTCGTTTGCTACATAACATGATGTATGGTTGACCTCACTTTGAAATCCTAAAACCATACTACGACTCACTTGCTCGTTTTACTTTGATTTCATGTGAACTTGATCGTATTAGACGGCGATGAAAAGAAGTATGTAATTAGCATCATATAATGACGCCTGGCCAACGTGATTATATCATACTAAGTACATATGGGTGTTTCAAAGTCGTAAGATACGTAATGGTGATATCATTCCTCTTATTACTCGATTTCTAAATAATGTGAAACATCATTCTTCACATTCATTACTCTGACATTGATTTCCCCATCTTATTCAATCGCAGAACATGCCGCCCAAGGGACGAACGACCAGAATGTAAGTCCCCTAGTTTTAGGATCGATAACTTTGTTATCTGTAGTATTAAGGTGCGGAATCCCTCAATACGGTGTTATCTTACTAACAACGAATATGTTCGTATTGCGTTTTAATAAAGCTTAACTTTAAATGATGAATCGTCAAAGTCTAGCCGTAGGTTATGTTTTCTCTGGGTAATTCGAATTCGCAGATCAGAATAAATGCCAAAAGTTCTTATGTTTTTCATCCGTAAAAAACAATTTATACATCAGTGCGTCTCGGCTCGCATGGGCCTGCGAGTTCGGTCCAACTCGCAGCCCAAGCCCAACTCAGGACTCGGCTCGCCAGACTTATGTAAAACGAGTTCAGTTCTCATCTCGCAGCTCAGCTCGCTGCGACCTGAGATCTCGACTCGTCTCGCATAAAACGTATATACTAAAAACATATTTCGTCTATCTTTAATACTAAATATTAATAACAAAACGAATATGCATTTACAAATTCAAACCAATGTACAAACATAATAATAATTACACTAGTCCTATTTCAAGCTAGATCTGTTGTCACAATCTATGTCTCAACAGACTCCCCCTTGACAATAACTCTAGTGTCTTTATCTTCACGCTGTCTTTGGTCTTCATTTGTAAATCTTACTACCTGCGTAAATCTTCATCTTGATACAAGTTTTAACCATCAACTGATAATCTCTTGCTAAATCAGCCCATTCAATAGTCGTCAAAATTCTGTTCTCATTCAACTTTAACAGATCTTTTCTCGACATATTCATCAGATGTCGATGATCATAAACTCTAAAGATTTCTCTTTCACCACCTTCAACCTCATTATCAGCTTCAACCATAATAGCTTCTCCAGTTCCTGAATCCACGTGCCAACTCTTCATATTTCCCAAAATATCCTGTGGCATTGTCTTCAGTGGAATCTGCTGTATGCATCTAACAGCTGGGTAAACTTTCTTCCTTCTTCTTCTTCCTGTTCTTTGACTTCTCTCTTGTAATTTCACAGTCTTTCCCTTTCTTGGCTTAATCTGAACAAACTTATTCGTACCAACCTCATGTCTAATGATTCTTTCAACACGATCAGCATAATCATCACGACTTGGGTTGTTAATCTCTAATCTAGCCAAATCACGTATTTCATAACGTGGTAGAGAACTAAAAACTGCAAGCTTTCTTTCAAAATATTGAACTCCGTCAAACCTTTTGATCGCAAAAAGCTTTAGTTCTGAGTCAAAGTACCAACCAATAATCCCTTTACGTGGTACACGCTTTTTCGTAACATCAACTTCAGAAATTCCAATCTTCTTCTTCTTCTTTGGAAGTTTCCTAAGTACAACAGCAGGATTTTTGGTTTGAA
This sequence comes from Helichrysum umbraculigerum, assembly GCA_949592205.1. Classification (NCBI taxonomy): domain Eukaryota; kingdom Viridiplantae; phylum Streptophyta; class Magnoliopsida; order Asterales; family Asteraceae; genus Helichrysum; species Helichrysum umbraculigerum. The sequence goes on along the minus strand of CATIUR010000004.1, from coordinate 9,782,497 downwards.
CAAGAACTTCTTCTTCTTCATCAGAGGTTGAATCATCAATATCTTCATCTATATCAACAATTGTTGGACCTTGTTCATTTTCAATAACAACTTCTGTCCTAGATGGGCTCACATGGTGTTCATCAATATTTGCATCTAGATCTACACCCATGTCTTGCACATTCTCAGGTACAGCAGTCCAATCTGTATGTGGTACAAATTCTCCATCCTCAAGATCAAAATCAATGTCTTCATCTATCTCATCAAAAATATCATCTTCCGATTCAGATAGATCAAGCATCTCCAATCCTAGAGAAAAACATAAATACAAATATATTAATAATTCAAGTTCTTCATTGATTTCCCTGAACCAATCTAAGAATTTCTTTATTAATTCTTTTGTATATTTTAACCTAACATATAAACGCAATTTACATATAACTTATAAAATCTTTTATTGATTACCCTGAATCAATCCAAAATTTCTTAAGTCTACTTAACAAATATTAATTAATTTTAAATTCTAATGCATTGTGAATAAACACCAAACATTTAAATTTACTATTAATTAACTTATACAATTTCCAAGTGTTAATTGATCTCATTCATTATCAATTTAACCTTTAAATTATATATCATTTGTCTAGTTAATACGAATACATTTTTAACTTGTTAATTACTTATATACCTTATGGTCTTAAGTCCATAATCAAATCTAAAATGCATATGTTATCATAAAATTTTGACCGCCGAAATTAATCGGAACACGCCGCTCGACTACTCAATGAGTCGGAAGTCTTTCGATCACTATTTTATCTTAACATAATTATATAAACTTAAATTACCCAACATATTTTACTTAAAATAATAATAACCCTAAGCCAAATATATTTACACAATAATTAAGTTTACATTTGTTCACTACAAACTATTACAAATATTACAGTACTATGATAATACTAAGCTATCTTACCAGCTTCAGTATCACCCGGTACAGTCTTATCTGCACTTGTATCCACTCCAGAACCACTAGCACCAGCACCAGACTCCCCCTGAATAGTAGCTTGCTCACCAGTCTTTGAAGGACCAGTCTGCTCACCACTCGGTGCATTGGGATCATCGTCCTTGTCTTGATCTCTCTTCCTCTTCAACTCATTTTCTCTGCAAGACTCCAGATATACCAATATCTCCCCCTGAGTAGACTGTCCTGAATGCGATCTCAAGACCAGACTCTCTAAAGAAGATAACTTCAGTCTCTGTACGTTGAAGTCCGCAAGCAAAGTCTCATGAGTCTTCATCAACAGATTGTACGATTCACTCTGCTTGAGAATCTGCTGTGAAAGAAGAAGATTGCTCGACACCAGCTCTGGAATCTGAGAAGTAAGCTTCTCTAAATCCTTTACCCTCGACTCTAAAGATGTAATCCTTTCAGCATCAGTCGTTGGAATAACAGGTATCGTTGTTGGTCCAAGTGGTGTGAGAGACTCAATATGCCAGTCTCTGGTAAGCGGTGTATGAGGTTGAGACAAAGCCTGCGTAAGCAAACTTGTCGTAAATCTAGCTGTTTTGTTCGTTGGAAAATTAGCTCCACGAACTAAATCAGCAACCTCATGCTGTAAAGTTAAACACAATTAAAATCAGTTATTGTTACAGATTACTCTGTCTCAAACTCTAATTAATTGCATAACACTCATAGTTATAGAACTCATATCTCATACCTGAAGCGGTAAAGACATCGATTCAGTAACCACTGGTGCATCCATCTCCACCTGTGGTGTATCCTGAGCAACTGTATACAGAATTAACTGTCTCAGTTCAACTCCTGATAAACAACAAGTTAAGATTATTTAACTTTTATAATCAATACTAACCTTCTCGAATAGTAAGCGTTCTCGGACGCTTCATCAAAGGAATCTCAACTTCCTCAGTACCTTTCTCCAAAATACTCTTACCTTTTCTCTTCCTTTCAGAAGCAGATGGAGGAGGAGAAGGTGTATTGTCAGAAACTTCATCTGAAGCCGTCTCACCATCACGACCTCCAGATGATCTAACAGGATCCTAAAGTTTAAATATATTAAACATTTATGATTAGCATAAGCTCTATCATACAAGTTCTATATATTTAAGATTAATCAGATATAATACCTCAGTCGGTACAACAACTGATCTATCAAGCTGTATCTGCTCATCCTCAAGTAATATAACTTCTGGATTTGCAGCCTCAGCTTCAGCATCCTGTTTGTGTAATGATATTTATATTTTAAAATCAGAAATAATATCCAATTTACTAAATATCTAATATCAGAATCATTATATAATAATATTATGCATCTATGATTAATAAAACAATCTATCAATTAAGCATCTATATTATTACATAAATAAAAAATTACCTCAGGTGGTGCTAAATAACTCTCAATGTCTTGAAGCAAAGGATTTGTCGCATCATCATTCTGCTCCAAAACCTCTTGCACAACCTGTGCAGCAACCTCTGGATTCACTTGCTGATCCACCTGACCAGCCTGAATAAGAACATCCTCAAGGAGCCCTTGTGGATCTTCAGGTTGAGCTTCCTCAGCTACAGGTTCAGGTACAACATCAGCCTCAGCAGGAGCAACAGCAGCAGCAGGAGCTACGTCTAACCACCCATGATTTGGCGGTGCAACGTAGTTCGGATCGACAATATACCCAAAAAGATCTCGCTCCTCAGGCTTCACAAGCCCTTCTTTCCTCACAGTCTGCATAAACATAGCATTATACCCTCTGAGCCCAATAGTATCTACACGCAAGTGTGGCTCAGGAATAGCAAGCTCTGGTAGACGAGCTCTAATAATCAGCATACAAAAACGAGGGTAAACCATAAATCATGATCGAACAGAACCCGATATCTGTCTTACAATCTCTCCAAAAATGTAATCACAGAAACTGTATGGTTTATTGTAAACCAGGGACAGTGCAGCCGAAAGAATAGCAGGGCTTAACTCATCAAAACCACCCTTCTTTGGTGCAAAAACGGTATTCATCACGTGCCATAGAAACCTCCACTGACCAATAACAAGAGGCTTCTGGAACTGACGTCCGCGTCTATCTCCCGTATAACCCATACGTCCGATAGCTCCCTCTATGAAATCCATTGGATACTCAACATCCCCATTCTCTTGTTCCTCTGTACCAAACTGCAAAATCTCACGGAGATTTCCAGCACTAAACACAACAAGTTGGCCACCAACCGTTGCTCTAATCTCTGGTGGATTGACCGATTCGTCATGCTCTATACCCGTCCAGAAATCAGTCAGAATCGCCTGAGAAATAGGAGGATTTGCTGTAACAGCATACCGTATACGTGAACGTGCCAAAAATGAAAGCACCTGAGCTACTTTGCTAGCTCCCTTTGCACGCACATCTAGATCAACAAGGATATTGTGACCTTTGTCAAATTGTCGAGCCATATCTGTAGAAACACAAATGACAACAACAATTCAAAGCAAATTAAAAATATTTAAACTATTACGTATTATGAATAGAGATTCATCAAACATCTTAGTTTAAATTTGAAATTATATATAACTTGTTACAAAAATAGTCTCAAGTCGTATATAAGAATTTAACTTATAACAAAAAGTCTTAAGTCTAATTTAAATTAATTATATAAAAGTTATTACTTAAAAAGTCTTAACATTTATATCACTACTTTTTTTAAAAAAAATAAAAATTTTCTAAGTACTGGACTCGCATAAACTGGCCTAACAAGTTGAGGTCAACTTGTTTTGCTTATCAACTCGCTTCGCTTATCAACTCGCTACATTGATCAACTCGCTAAAGTTATCAAACAGCTATTGAAGTGAACTCGCTAATCCCATGGATTCGCTAGTCAACTCGCTGCGAGTTGAATCGAAGTTTCAACTCGTTCGATGAACAGCCGTCGCAAGTTTAAACTTAAAATCGATGATTTTGTTAGTTTTAACACGATCAAACGATACATTCACGTCTATTACGGTTCGTTTAACATTAATCCTAAGGATTCGTGTTCTAACAATCCATTAATCGTCGTGAATCGTTCAAATTATAAACCGAAACCCTAAGTTTTTTTAAAACCTTCGATTTCGAGTAATTTAAACGGTGAAATCCGTTGGTTTATACCTCAAAATGTTCGCAAAGACGTCTTGAATATAATCTACGGATTCAAAAACTCGTTCCCGTACTCGTAAAATCGAAATCAAACGAAAATAACTTTTTCGCCTCGTTTCGCCTGTAAGTGGATCCGCACAGAGTAAGTGAATTCGCGAGTAATGTGAATTCGGTGATCTGTTGACTCGTTTGACCTTCCGTTTTATATCCTGTACCCGATTCGCGAGATTTCAAGTGGATCCGCAAGTTGATGTCAACTCGCAGAAACAATTAAAAACGCGAATTTAATTCTAAGTATAAATAAAAACCCGATATTTTACAAGCCTAAAATAAAATTATTTTTCACTTGCATTTGTCACGTTTGTTCAACTCAAAAATATTCAGTATAATTTAATTCCGAAGGGTAAATTCAGATAAACATAAAAACTGAAATTAAACATAAACTAAAATAAGATAAAAACACAATTATATAAACATTGATATCAAGTACCATTTTATTAATCAATTGAGCAAAACAAAATACATAAACAAAATGAATAAGAATTTATCTGCTTAGGGATCATATTAGAAAGAATAAGCAATTAAGTATTTATTAAAAAGTCTAAGTAGATTGGTAGTATACACACCTCATGAAATTTAAATAAATTACTATAAAATTACAACTAAATTTATCATTTATGCATTTATATTTATAAAACTATATCTTAGGTACCTTTATCCACATAGCATAATTAATAAATGCATTACTCACATAAAGTGAATATTTTAATTATAGATAATTCAAGACGATTACCGGTATTATGATCCACATAAACAAATTAGACTCAATTTTCTAAGCAAACTCTTTATTATTAAAATGAGTATTATCAAGTGCTTCCTATTATATGATATACTGAAGAATTCAAGTAAAACACATAACACTGCATCATTAAATTTTCAAGATAGTGGTTACTAAATGATGTATCTTTTCGAAACATATAACATACACTTGAATTTTTAAGGTTAGACAAATATCAAACATACTTTGAATATGCTATGTTATCTAAGTCTGTACGTAGTACAACAGAAGATCCCTTCTAGCATAATTCAAAATATATTTGAGAATATTAATTTAATTACAGGTTTCAGTTCTGTACTTAGTACAACAGAGTTACCAGTAATTAAGTTAATACCCATATTGCTACTATTTGTCAATTCAAATTAATATTTATGATAACAGTGTAAGGCAATACCATCATTCAACAATTAAGACTTAATGTCATACATCATAGAATAGTAACACAAAATAATAAACAAGTAGTTAACTAACTTCTTAAGACTTAGAAAATTTCATATAATTTGCCTACCAGTACATCATATGATGAAGCCATCTAAAGATTTAATAAAAATAGTCAAATTATAACTTGTGGATATAGGTGTATAATCAAATAAATATAAACACATACATGATAGAACCGCTGTAGTTCTAAAGCAACTTTATTTGAACCTATTACCATATCATACTTAGGACTTAAGCTTATTATTGTGAAGCTTATTCTCCTAATGTACTATCATTTCCCTTAGTTTTTGCAAATAAAAACTTAAATGAAGGCGATTCCCCTTAGGTAACAAGCAAATGAATGCCATACGCCTCTTTTTTTTTTTTTTTTTAACAAAACACAAAAATATTAAATATTACTAAATTACCCTTGGAAGACTAATCACTCTGGATTTCTCATTCCGTTTAGTTGAACCAACGTCTCAAATCTTGCTCTGTCGAACGCCTTTGTGTATAAGTCTGCTAAGTTATCCAATGATGGAACCTTAACTAACTTTATCAACTTTTTCTCAGCACAATCTCTAATAAAATGATGTCTAATATCAATATGCTTAGTTTTACTGTGTTTCACTGGATTATTAGTGATCGACATAGTAGATTCGTTATCAATCATCATAGGAGTATTGGTTATATTTAACCCGTAATCCCGCAGTTGCTGTTGAATCCAAAGTACTTGCGAGCAACAGCTGCCAGCTGCAACATACTCAGCTTCACATGTAGAAATGGCTACCGAGGTTTGCTTCTTGCACTGCCAGGATACTAATCTACCTCCTAGGAATTGACATCCTCCGGTCGTAGATTTCCTATTTTGATTGCATCCTCCATAATCCGAATCAGTATAAGCTACGAGATCTAAGTCTCCATCAATCGGATACCAAAGACCTAGCTTAGGTTTCCCTTTGAGGTAACGAAAGATTCGTTTAACAGCTTGCATGTGTGACTCTTTCGGATTAGCCTGATATCTTGCGCATAAACAAACAGCAAACATTATGTCAGGCCTAGAGGCTGTAAGATACATTAGTGATCCGATCATGGCCCTATAAAGAGTTGGATCCACATCGCTATCACTCGATGTATCTGGACCTAGTCCATGATTGACTGGAATTGGAGTATTGTAGACCTTACTTTCATCCATCTTAAAGCGTTCTAATAGCTCATATGTATATTCAGATTGATGAATAAAGAATCCATCCTTCTTTTGATCAACTTGTAATCCTAAGAAGAAGTTCAACTCTCCCATTGCAGACATTTCAAACCTTTTTCTCATGACTTTCTCAAATTCTTGACACATCTTTTCATCAGATGATCCAAAGATAATGTCATCAACATAAACTTGCACGAGAAGAAAATCTTTCTTTTTCCATTTCACAAACAGTGTACTATCAATCGATCCTCTTGTAAATCCATTCTCAAGTAGATACGTTGATAGTGTTCCATACCATGCCCTAGGTGCTTGATGTAATCCATATAGAGCCTTATTCAATCGATATACTCTATCTGGATACTCAGGATCAGCAAACCCTGGCGGTTGTGAAACATACACCAATTCTTCCACTTTGCCATACAAAAAGGCACTCTTAACATCCAACTGATAAACTTTTATACCAAAATAAGATGCGAATGCTAAGAACACTCTAATTGCTTCTAGCCTAGCAACTGGTGCAAACACTTCATTGTAGTCAATACCTTCTTGTTGATTAAAACCTTGAACCACTAGACGAGCTTTATTGCGAGTAACGATTCCCTTATCATCTCTCTTGCACTTAAATACCCATCTAGTACCAATTGGATATTCTCCCTTCGGTAGGTCAACCAACTCCCATACTTGTAATTTAGAGAACTGAGATAGTTCTTCTTGCATTGCTTCTACCCACGAGCTTTCTTTTAAAGCCATTTGAACATTTTTAGGCTCGACTTGTGAGATAAAGCATGAATATAGACATTGATTAGGAATCCCTGTCTCTTTCATTGCAGTATACAAGCTTTGGTATTCAGAATTCTCAGACGTACTAGTTCTGGATTGATGCCTGGTTTGAACCGGAGTATTAATATCACCGATGATGTTTTCAACGGGATGATTCTTACTCGTTCTAGTTGTAGTAACTGGTTCAACCGGTATATCATCTTCTAAATTAGTACCAATCTCTTCCAATTCAGGTACATCTTCCGTACGTGCTGAAGATATTCTTAAATGTTTCAAAGGAGTAAGTATCTCATCAAACTTTGTAGAAAGATCATCAGGATCTACTGTTTCTTGAGACTTATCCTCTGAAGGTTGTTGTGACTCACTTGTGGAAGCTTTATCTGAGTCAACATTAGTCTTAATTCCAGACTGCTTAACACTTGATGTTGAAGCGGGACCAATATTCTCATCTTCAAACAATAAATGTTCAGCTATCTTTGAATCACTGACATAGTCACTAATAGGTACTTTAAATGATGCAAAAAGATCAGAATAATCAAATTGCCAATCTAAGCCCTTATGAACATCAGGTGAGTAGCTCGTAACCTCAATATTATAAACTACCTCCAAACGTCCTGTGACTTTATTAAAGACTCTCTTGTTTGGCGAATTGGGCATATAACCTAGGAAAAATCCTTCGTCAGCCTTCTCACCAAATTTTGCTTGATGTCCAGTCTTTAATATGGTGCATGAAACTCCAAAGGGTTCAAACCCTTTTAAGTTAGGTTTCTTATTGTTCAAAAGCTCATAACAAGTCTTGTTATGTCTCTTAACCGTAAGAACTCTATTAATAACATAACATGTTGTATTCACTGCTTCTGCCCAAAAGATGACCGGAAGCTTTGAATCAGCAAGCATTGTTCTAGCAGCTTCAATCAACGTTCTATTTTTCCTTTCAGCAACACCATTCTGTTGAGGTTCATAAGGTGCACTGAATTGATGTAATATCCCTTTGCTTAAGCAATAGATATTCAACGTTGAATTCTTAAATTCTGTTCCATTGTCACTACGAATACGCTTAACTCTCCTTTTATAGACATTCTCTACTAGATCAAAGAACTCAATTAGAATTCCAGGAGTCTCATCCTTTGATCCCAAAAAGAATACCCAAGAAAATCTAGAATAATCATCTGTGACAACCAAACAATACCATTTGCCACCTAGACTTCTTTTGCTTATAGGGCCGAAGAGGTCCATATGTAGCAATTCAAATGGCGAGGAGATAGAGTTTTCAGTCTTAGGTCTGTGTGGTTTCTTGTGCTGCTTTCCTTTCATGCAAGGAACACACTTATCCTCAGACTCGAAACGTTTTTGTGGTACACCTAGAACCAAACCATTTTTGGTTATATAATTCATCTTTCTCCAGTTCAGATGTGCCATCCTCCTATGCCATAACAATGCGTCTGTTTCCGAAGCCTTGGATAATAAACATGTAGACACCATTGAAGAGTTAGGAACACCCATGTTGATAGCATAGATGTCCTTCTTCCTTGGCGCCCTCATCAATATCCATTTATCAGGAATTGTGAAACCTGGCTTCAGGACTAAGGCCTCCTTTTCATTAAAATAAACTGGGTGACCTTTATCACAGACTTGGGAAAGACTCACTAGGTTGTGAGTAAGTTCTTCAACATAGTTCACATCCTCAAGAGTCAAAGTTCCATTTGAAACTTTTCCTTTTCCCGAAATTACTCCTCCTTTATCTCCTGCAAAATTTACTTTTTGCTTGAGACTTTCCTTAAAGTCCTTCAGTAGACTTCTTTCTCCAGTCATGTGTCTTGAGCATCCACTGTCTACATATCACCAGCTGTCCTTATTCACAGCATGCTCCTGCACATAACACAAGATACGATCAGTTATCAAGAGGGACCCAAGCCATTACGGTCTTGGTTTGTCCCTTATCATCAACAAACTTAAGCTCTTTAAAATAACCATCCTTCCCATCAGGAGCTTTGGTCACTTTCGAAGTAGCTTGAGTTTGTGGACGATCAGCCTTAAGAGGTGAATTTGAGGAGAACCTCTTAGACACATAATTATGAGCTCTATTATGATAATTATAATTAAACTCATGTGATCGTGAAGTAGTACCACTCTCATAATGACTATGGCCTCTACTTGGAGTTCTAAACCTCGACGGTGTCACATCCCTAGACTTATGGACAGAATTATCACTTTGAGTATATGGCCGTTTAGGTTTAGGTGGGGAGACACTATGCTTACCATCTCTTTTAAGAATGTTAACAGGTTTATTACCTAACTTAGGTTTGGCATCTAACCCATCTACAATCATACTAGAGTCGGTCTGTGTCTTTTCATCCATCACAAGCTTATGTGGTGTTTCAGGTTTTTTGTTAGGACAACACGAAGCCACGTGTCCCTTTTGATGACACTTGAAACATGATATCTGCTTGCGCGATTTACTCACTTTTGCTTTCTCATCCGGAGTCTTAGGCACTAAAGGTTTAAGCTGTTCCTTATTAACTTTATCATCAGTCTTAGCATCGTTAATCACTCCACCCGATACAAATTGTATTTTGGTGAACTGAGAAGCCTTGCTATTATCTAATGATATGTTCTTAATAACATCTTTCTGTGCCTCTGACTGTTCAGGTTTATCAGCTACTGAAATCTCAGGACTAACTTCAGTCATCTCAGAATCTTCAGGAATAGGAGTGTAATTGGCATTAAAAGGCGGGGATACATCATTGTAACCTAACCCAGTCTTGTCCTTTACACTACGTTGAGCATCTAACATTTTATCCATTTGAGATGTCCTATAGTTCTCAAGTTTACGGTTTTGCTCAATTAACCTTAAGTTAAGGTTCACTATTTCCTGATCCTTACTAGCAATCGTCTCATTTAAGTCTTTAATATTCATATAGAGACCATCTATGACAACAGATTTTTCACTTATGGTATCTCTAAGTTTTGTTCTATCCGACGCATCAGACTTAATTTTATCTTTTAAGACCTTTTTATCATCACTTAATCTACGAATATCCATAATAGCTTGATCAAGTTCAGATCTAACAGTCTTATAGGATTCCTTATCCATATTTAATTGTGATGACAAATTGCTATTTGACACAGTTAAGACACTATTCTGAGATTGTAAATCAATAACTAAGTAACAAACATCAGCAAGATTAAGAATATCTAAACATACCTTCTTCTTGTCAGTTTGTAATTCAGCCATACGTGCCACTAATTCATCAGGACTCATATCTGGAGCTGAATCCATATATAGCACGTCATCATCACTTGCCTTCACTTCAGACTTAGGCACCTCTACTCTCTGTTCCATATCAGTGGGCATGTAGGAAATTGATCCAGCAGTTGTTTCTTCGATCTCGGCCATCAAGGCTTCCTCAGATTGAGCTTGCCAATCATAAGAGCCATCTAACTGCTTCACCACTAAGGCTTTGGAAGCAAGAGTACTTCCCGAACCTTGTTTTCCTTGTGCTTCTACTTTAGGTCTTTGGCATTCTCTAGCAAAATGACCAATACCCTGACAGTTAAAGCATCTGACCTTGGTTTTATCAAACCCTGATCTATTGCCCAACACCTTTCTACTAGTTCTCTTGAGGAAATTCTTCACCTTTCTAGAAATCAACGCAAGTTGATCTTGAAGCTCCAATTCCTCAAGATAATCAGAATCTATCTGCTCATAATCCTCATCAAACAGAATAGGTTCATTGATCTTTCCCTCTATATAGTTTTCATATGATACCACAAAGGAAGCAAGAACAGACAATTGCTGTTCAGCAGATTTCACACTCATCGGCATCTTCTGATGCTCTTGAGGTGACTTCTCAGAATTCTTTCCCTTTGTCTCATCACCAGAGGAAGAAATAAAGCACAGATCTTCAGAAATCAGTTCTCCATTTTCATTAGTATCACCAACTAACAGTGCAGTGGTCGAACTAGATGATGCAGTCGAAAGACTTGACTTTCCATGATACAACCCAGGGTTCTGAACCTGATCAGAATCACTATCTCTTGACTTCTTGGAGAAATCATAACCTTTCAGCTTGTCAATGACTTGCTCTAAGGTCATAGTAGAATACCTAGTTTCGTTATCCTTAATCATAACGCCATACATTTCCCATTTAGAAGGCAAACCCTCAAGAAACTTGTCGGTTTTGGATACTTCTTCTTCAACAATTTCATGGTATTCTAATTCACTTAGCAGATGGTAGAATCGTGTGACATATGCATCAAGATCTTCTCCTTTTAAAGCTTTAAACATAGTAAACTGCTTTTTAAGAAGACTCCTCTTGCCAGCTCTCACCTGTGGACTTCCCTCACCTCTTTTCTCTAGAGCTTCCCAGAGCGTTCTAGCAGTATGAAAAGACTTGAGTTGATGAGCAATCTCTTTAGGAAGACACATCTTTATGCATGAATGTGATTTATTCTCATTTCTGTAAGCTTCCTTCTCTTGATCACTCATGTTCGCATAGGTAAGAACTACAGTAGCATTTTGAACAGTTTGAGTAGGTGGGGTGTATCCACTCTTGATACACATCCAGATAGACAGGTCATGGAATCTACAGTAAGATTCGAATCTGTCCTTCCAATTGTAGTAATCCTCGATTCTTAACAACTTAGGTGGAACGTTTGACTTTCCCACCTCGTGGTCCATTTCGATCATTCTACTTAAGTCAGACATCTTAAAAATGTAAAATTAAACTGTTTCAGCGAATTCAGAAAACTCAACTCGCAAGACTCAGCTCAACTCGCAATCTCAGCTCGACTCGCAGAATTCGTCGATTCGCAAGCCTCAGTTCGGATTGCTAAAAGATGTCGATTCGCAAGTGATGTCGATTCGCGAAGGATCTCGGTTCGACTCGCAAGCCTCAGTTCGACTCGCTATTTCAACTCGGTTCGCAGGCGACGCTGGAACCCTAATCTCGACTCGCGAAACGGCTGTTAAACCCGAAAAAACGAAAATTTAAGGTATTTTTACGAACGAAACAGAGAATTTCGACTGTAAACTAACCCTAAAACTTCCAGAGAATGATTTTGATCGTTAGTATTGCAAGTATGCACGTAAAAACGACCCGAATCAAAAACGCAATATCACTAAAACTTATGAACACACTCGTATTTAGCCCGAAAGCTCTCATACCAGATGTAAGTCCCCTAGTTTTAGGATCGATAACTTTGTTATCTGTAGTATTAAGGTGCGGAATCCCTCAATACGGTGTTATCTTACTAACAACGAATATGTTCGTATTGCGTTTTAATAAAGCTTAACTTTAAACGATGAATCGTCAAAGTCTAGCCGTAGGTTATGTTTTCTCTGGGTAATTCGAATTCGCAGATCAGAATAAATGCCAAAAGTTCTTATGTTTTTCATCCGTAAAAAACAATTTATACATCAGTTCGTCTCGGCTCGCATGGGCCTGCGAGTTCGGTCCAACTCGCAGCCCAAGCCCAACTCAGGACTCGGCTCGCCAGACTTATGTAAAACGAGTTCAGTTCTCATCTCGCAGCTCAGCTCGCTGCGACCTGAGATCTCGACTCGTCTCGCATAAAACGTATATACTAAAAACATATTTCGTCTATCTTTAATACTAAATATTAATAACAAAACGAATATGCATTTACAAATTCAAACCAATGTACAAACATAATAATAATTACACTAGTCCTATTTCAAGCTAGATCTGTTGTCACAATCTATGTCTCAACACAGAAATATTCGTCGAAACGCCGCGACACCAAACAATGAGGAGACCGCTGAGCAGATCATCGCACGACGTGTTGCTGAAGGCATTGCCCAATATGAGGCAAGTCGCAATCGTGAGGATAACAGCGGATCTGGGATCAGAAACACTACTAACTAGACGCCTGCGAATACTGAGCTAGATTGTTCTTACAAAACCTTCATTTCTTGCAAACCCAACAACTTCCATGGGACTGAGGGTGCTATAGGCATCGTCCACTGGATAGAGAAGATGGAATCTGTACTGGATATCAGCAACTGTGCACCTGACACTATGGTGAAATATGCCACCTGCATGCTTGCTGATAAGGCATTAACCTGGTGGAATGCCCAAGTCCAATCTCTTACACGACCAGTTGCCTACGCTCTCTCATGGGAAGAACTGAAAACCATGATCCTGGAGGAATTCTGTCCCCGCAATGAACTGCAAAAGTTAGAGACTGAGCTCTGGAACATCACGACGGTCAATGCTGACGTCACTAGCTACACAACTAAGTTTCAGGATCTAGCTCGTCTAGTCCCTCACATGGTGACTCCCGAGACTAAGCGCATTGAGCGTTACATCTGGGGCTTAGCACCACAGATCTGGAGCATGGTAACTTAGTCCAAACCGGATACCTTCAGGAGTGCCGTAACTTTGGCACATAGTCTGACAGATAACGCTGTCAGAATGGGAACCCTGACAAAGAAGGCTGCGTCAGGAAAGGTTGAACCAGGTAACACTGAGGCTGGAAGTTCTGGAGTTGTGAAAAAAAAGTGGAACGGAGGTGGTAATGACCGACAGGGTCAGCAGAACCACAAGATGACTGGTGGAAACCAAAGGGCATATGTCGCCACCGCTACTGAGGCAAAACCATACTTGGGTAACAAGCCTAAATGTAACAGGTGTTGTAGACACCATGAGGGTGTTTGTACTGCCAACCCAACCACTCGAGGAAACGGAGACCGCCAAAACACTGGGTGTTTCGAGTGTGGTGACACTGGACATTACCAAAACCGATGCCCCAAACTCAACAACCAAAACCGTAACAACAACCCGAACCCCAACAATCGCAACAACACTGGCAACAACCGTGGCAACAACAACAACCGAGCCAACAACAACAACAATCGAGCCAACAACAACAACCCACCAGCTCAGGGAAGAGCGTTTGTTCTTGGAGCACCGGAGGCACGTCAAGACCCTAATACGGTCACTGGTACATTCCTAGTAAACAACCATTACGCCTACGTGTTATTTGATTCAGGTGTTGATTTAAGTTTTGTATCTACCGAGTTTAGACCACTATTAGCAATCGAATACCGTAAGCTAGATAACAAATACACTATAGAAGTAGCCGACAGTAAACTGATCGAATCAGAAGAGGTAGTACCGGGATGTATCTTAGAATTGGAAGGTCATCTTTTCGACATACACTTACTACCGATTAACCTAGGAAGCTTCGACATTGTAGTCGGCATGGATTGGTTGTCAAAGAACCGCACTGAGATCATCTGTTTTGAAAAGACGGTACGTTTACCATTGCCAACTAGAGAAATATTGGTGATACAAGGAGAGAAACGAAAGAGTGCTTTGAAGGTTATCACTTGCCTGAAAGCCAGTAAGCATCTGCGGAAAGGATGTCAAGCATTCCTGGCACATGTCGTAGAGAAGAAACCCGAGGAGCGACGCTTAGACGATATACCTATTGTTCGTGACTATCGGGGAGTGTTTCCTGAGGACTTACCGGGATTACCGCCCCCGTGACAAGTCGAGTTCCGTATCGATCTGGTGCCCAGAGCCACACCAATCGCTCGCCAACCTTACCGTCTAGCTCCCTCGGAGATGCAGGAACTGTCTACACAGTTACAGGAACTTCTGGACTTAGGATTCATCCGCCCGAGCTTTTCGCCATGGGGAGCTCCGGTCTTGTTTGTCAAGAAGAAGGATGGATCTATGCGGATGTGCATTGATTACCGAGAACTGAATAAGGTGACTATCAAGAACCGATACCCGTTACCGCGTATTGACGATCTATTTGATCAGCTGCAAGGGTCGAGCTACTATTCGAAAATCAACCTACGATCTGGATATCATCAACTGAAAGTTCGAGAAGAGGATGTACCGAAAACCGCGTTCAGGACTCGCTACGGTCACTACGAGTTCATAGTCATGCCTTTTGGGCTGACAAATGCATCATCTGTATTCATGGACCTCATGAACCGCGTTTGCAAACCCTATCTCGATAAGTTCGTCATTGTGTTCATTGACGATATCTTGATATACTCGAAAACGAAGGAAGACATGAGCAACACCTAAGACTTATCCTCGAACTTCTTGAGAAAGAAAAGCTTTATGCAAAGTTCTCTAAGTGCGAATTTTGGATAAGAGAAGTTCACTTCCTTGGTCACGTGATCAACGATACAGGAATCCATGTGGACCCATCCAAAATAGAGGCAATTAAGAACTGGGAAGCACCCAAGACCCCAACGGAAGTACGTTAATTTCTTGGTCTAGCTGGCTATTACCGTCGATTTATCTAGAATTTTTCGAAAATAGCCCAGCCCCTCACCGCTCTAACCCAGAAAGACAAGAAATTCGATTGGGGTGAGAAACAAGAGAACGCCTTCCAGCTACTAAAGGAGAAACCGAGCAGCACGCCCATCTTATCATTACCTGAAAGGACAGACAACTTTGTTGTCTATTGCGATGCTTCGCGTCAGGGATTGGGCTGCGTGCTGATGCAATGCGACAAGGTTATTGCGTATGCATCTCGTCAACTAAAGGTACACGAGAAAAATTACACAAAACATGACTTAGAGCTGGGAGCAGTCGTCTTTGCATTGAAGATTTGGAGACACTATCTGTATGGCACCAAGTGTACCATATTCATGGATCACAAGAGTCTCCAACATATATTCGACCAGAAGGAGCTCAACATGAGACAACGACATTGGGTTGAGTTATTGAACGATTACGACTGCGAAATCAAGTACCATCTGGGCAAGGCTAATGTAGTAGCAGACGCCCTAAGTCGTAAGGAAAATGTCAAACCACCCAGAGTCCGAGCCTTGGGATTGACCATCCACTCGAGTCTCATTTCACAAATCCGGGATGCGCAACAGATAGCGTTCACGCCGGAACGTCTGAAAGAGGAATCATTGAAAGGAATGGAGAAACAACTTGAGACAAAGGACAATGGAGCGTTGTACCTTATGAACCAAATTTGGGTACCTAGCGTAGACGAATTACGCCAACTGATACTAGACGAAGCCCATAAGCCCATACCTCCCTTTAGCTGAATTTTCTTACAACAACAGTTATCACACTAGTATACAGATGGCACCGTTTGAGGCATTGTATGGACGCAAGTGCCGATCACCACTCTGTTGGGCAGAGTTGGGTGACAGACAACTTTCTGGACCGGAGATTGTCCAAGAAACCATCGATAAGATAACTCAGGTACTCAAACGATTGAAAGCGCCACGAAACCGACAAAAGAGTTATGCAGATAACCACCGAAAACCTCTTGAGTTTCAAGTAGGAGATCGATTTCTACTTAAAGTGTCACCCTGGAAGGGAGTTGCCCGTTTTGGCAAACGAGGGAAACTAAACCCACGATACGTTGGACCTTTCGAAATCCTTGCAAGGATTGGTCCTGTTGCTTATAAACTTAAACTTCAGGTAGAACTTAGCAATATTCACGACACTTTTCACGTGAGTAACCTCAAGAAGTGTCTAGCCGACGAAACGTTAATCATCCCTCCCGAAGAAGTTTACATCGACCCGAAACTCAACTTTGTGGAGGAACCCATCGAAATAATGGATTCGAAAACACAGAAGCTACGTAACAGTCGAATCAAACTTGTCAAAGTTCGTTGGAACTCAAAATGAGGCCCAGAGTTTACTTGGGAACGCGAGGATGAAATACGAAAGAAGTATCCTCTATTGGTTTCTAAACCGTGACCGCGACTCACGACTCGACTTAAATCTCGGGACGAGATTTCGCTAACGGGGGGAGAATGTGACACTCCGCCAAATTAGGTATATAATTACACCTAATCTCATGCATTATCTTACGTTAATTCCCTACAGTTAACCCAAATTCATGATGTGAGTTAAGTCTAGTTTGCCCAACCCAATAAATACTTAAAGTATTACGATATTTATAATTATTCATAATTATAAACAAATTGTACTAGTCAATTATCAGGAAGAAATCCGATAAATTATTATTATTTTAGTGATACAAAGATAAAAATATCGCAAAACTATTTTTATAGATAATAATACATTTATATTAAACGTGCTGTACAAAAACTGAGACAACGCAAAATGCTATTTATTTAGCCCAAATAATAAAAGTATTATTTTTATTATTCATTATTTAGTAATTAGAATAATTCCGCGGAATAAAATTTGCGAAAATAAAATGTAAATTGGCATTTTATTATACCCGTACTTAAAATTCACGGGCTAAAAATTAACCCGAAACAGACCCGAAAAATATCTGGGCACACAGTCTTGAACTGTGTGCCATATCTTGTGACTACAGTGCCACCACTTGACCCAATGATTCATCTGAATTATTGAGTCTACACCGGCTTCTTTACTTCCTTCCTTCCCTTTCACAGTAAAACACACACACACATAATTTGAAGCAGAAGCTTCAACTTCATTTCTCCCTCCATCCACCTTCACTTCATCATCATCATAGTCATCTCCACACCACCACAGCTTCACCACCACAACCATATCATCACCACCAGCAAGAACAGCAACAGCTCGTGATCATCATCATCATCATCAACATCTTCAAGCTCACCATCTCAACTCTCCGCTCTTCCATTTGGTGAGGAAAACTTCACCATTTCGATTTCTTTGAATTCCTTTCGATTTGTATATGTTAATAGCCTCATTACATCGTTTATAAACTGTTAGTAACATCAAAACTTGGATTAAATCAAGCTATAATCTTGAAAATCAAGAACAAGAACATAACCCATTTCGTTACATATTTTGCAAAATTGGAACAATAAAATGCGTAATCGAACGAGATAAATGCATCATTTGATGCTAGGAACAAGTGGTAATCGAAACCTATGAAAACATGATTTGAGCATTTTTTCGGATTTAAAACGGAGTTGCAGGTCACGGGTACCCGGCTGCTAAGGGGCGTACCCGACTGCTAAAGGTAGTAGGCGCCGACGGCTATGAGCAGTAGCCGGCGGCTAAGGTTATTATCCGGCGGGTAAAGCCGTAGCCGGCGGCTAAAGGGGGTAATGGCGGGTAAACGTCAAAAACTTCAAAAACATGCACTGAGACCTCCTAAAACTTATACGGAACGTGTACACTTAACTATAATCATATACAAATTAAATATACGCTAATGTTTAGCTAAAATATTTCTATTTCGGGACGAATAACAATTATATTTAACGGATACGGAATTAACTTAATGATAAACGTTTTCGGAAACAAATAACAAATGTGTTTAACAAACGCGAGTTAAACTAAACACTATAAGCTAAACGTTTAAAACCTAAACGTTAACTTTTTATATATACATTATAACGGAACATTTTAAATGATTTTATAATTATATATACGTATACGTATTATTTTACAACGACACGTCATATTATATATATTATAACGGAACGTTCGAATAATGTTATAACTATATATACAAACTATTTTGCGACGGCGCAAACGAATATTATATATATGTAAACGTAAATACATTATATAAACGAACAATCGAAACTATAACTCGAGTGGTTATAAACGTTTTCACGTTACAAAACATTTATTGTTTTCAGAAAAATGTATACAATCTAATCGTACATATTATTAAAACAAAACAAACGTTCAACAACAAACAACTCATTAACGTAGTTTGACGTTAATCAAACGCTAATATTATTACGCGTTGCCTCATAGGTTGTTGACGGACTTTATTGGACGACTCGACTATACTCTCAGCTAGCTCTCACATCATCTACCGACTACTACTGTGAGTTCACAGCCCTTCTTTTCACTGTTTTAAAGGCTTTTAAAACCTGGTGTGAAAACATAGCAATTGTTTTGCTATTGAATGTGATAACTATTTATAAATGCTTATTGCTTTTATACAAACGGTTTATATATGAAAATACCCTTTCATACTGTTTTGGGATATCAGATACAGATCCTAGCACGGACCTAGTTAACTGTGTAGTGCATAAAAGACCTTATGACTGCGACTATAACCATCAACTAGGTGACTCTAGCCACTGAGTATACGAATAGTACTATTGCCGTGACGACCCTCCCACAGATGTCGGGGTGTATACTTACCTTTGTCTAGTGAGGCAAAACAACGAAACTTGGCCGTGGATTGGTTATAGGGTTAGGTTGCGTTACTTTTACTCTTCGGGTCTAGCTCACCCTGCGAGAGGATTAGAATCTATGTTTCCCACAAAACTTAACAGGAAGCGGTTCCTGCAGAAAACTATTTTAGGAAACGTTATCCTTAACGGATTCACCCGCGTTTCCTACGGACAACTATTTTGGAGATGTTAACCGTGGTCGGGCTAACTTGCGTCTCCTACAAACGATTACTTGGAAATGGATTTCCCACTATGTTTTATCAAATGAGATTTGATAACTTATAACAGACTTGGTATATACTGTATTATATAAACCTGTGAATTCACTCAACAAGCGGGTTGGTCGACATATATATAAGCTTAACACCTAAAAGTAACCAAGTATTTATTTTATTGACTAACTAGTTTAAAACCCGCAAAATTTGCGGGACTCTTCAATGTTTTAATGTAGTAAGCATGTTTAAGAAATAAATATGCATAGTTTAATTATGTTAAGTGTGAGTAAGGAAAATATGTAAATACACATATAATTATAGGTCCAAGTTAAGGAAAGCTCCTTTTTTCACTTCAATTCTTTTCATCACAAACAGCTATCTTTGACCTTAATCACATAAGCTCTATTATAAGTATTCAATAAATCGAATCACCGATCTAATCTTTGGTGGATTTGTTGATGAGTGACTTATGGATGTAAGAAATGACTCCGCCACCATCTATGGTTCCTTTAATCAGAGTATTACGTTCTTCATCACCTAGAAGTGCAAGCTGCAAGTGCATGATACATTTCACTCTAAGAGCCTTGCTTGCATTTCTAGCTAACTCAAGCACCTTTTCGGTCAAGTATTTCAAGTTGGCTGCAAAGTAATCGGTTGTTGTGACTCCAACCCTACCATTTGTGGTGGTCATTGGATATGCCCAACTGGAAACTACAAAACATGATAACTTATCAAAATAAGAATTAGTCAAACTTCATGCACTTTCTTTAACCATTTCTGATGGCCAATGCTTTATACCTAATCTCCCAATTGATCTATTCCTTGGTTCTTTAAAGTCAAAAACTTTCTTCACGTAGTTATTGCTTTCTTGGAACAATTTCCTCTCTTGGTTCTTCCGTTTCTTTTGTAGCAAATTGAAATTCAGGGTCAATTCAAACTTTTGGTGATGATTACCCAACATTTCAACCACTTCACTCATTTTGGGTCGAGATTTTTGGGCTCTTTGTGAGGTGTTTATTGGCTATAGCTAAGTTTTTTACCTCATCTGAGGGAGTAGCCTCCTTCGGGGCGTGGGTCCATTAACAGATGGTAATTTTTTAGTATGATATTTAAGGATTCACCCATTCCAAGAGTTTATGCTCCTTTCATGGTAAGTTGCATTCTACTGCTCGTCTACCCGTGATAATCTCGTATAGGACCATCGCAAAACTCCAAACATCACTCTTTGATGTTAGTCTACCTGTACGGAGATATTTTGGAGCTGCATAGCCTATTGTCCCAACAACCTCTCTAAAATAAAAATTGAAAAAGGTTTTATTAGTCACTTGTAAAGTAGTATGCGTAGAAAATTGACTTTCAGTTACTTTGACCCATTTGACTCATTTGACGCGTTTCATTTTTAGCTTTCTTTAAAACAATTTGACTCGTTAGAGATAAAACGGGTTGAACTTTACTTAATTCCATAGCACTTAATATATAATCACCCCAAAAAAATTACTTTTTATAGGTTCAAAAGTTTGAAAACAGAGGGACATACAACTGTCGAAACATTGCTTAGTCTTGCAGCGGATCCTATTCTAGCTGCGACGTTTTCAAATCATGAAAGAACAACTACACAATAAAACAAATTACTCATTATAAATTTAAATTATCACATATTCATCCCAACAAATGGTATTTGACATAATCAAGTTGCTTTTAAACGAAGCTTGTTTATTATATTTGGTCACAACACCTACCTTCAGGTCACACATATCAACATATTAATAAAAAGTTGTATGTCATGTAATATAAACAAACATGTAAACTCTAGGCTATAATAAAAAGTACCACATATATCATGTAATGAATAGGTATGTATATCTTGTTTTGGGCAAAGGTGTAGGCATAATGTTATTGCAATTTTAGCCCTACAATAAGTAGATCATATTTAAGATAACTTACATTCTCCATAGATAAAACCAAAATTTATTTCATATTCTTCTTTACTAAATTTGCATATGAAGAGTATCAGTTAGCGGATTTTGGTGAAGTCCAAATTGTGCCCATATTATGACTTCAAGAAGTTCCTCAACTATAGCCACCTTTAAGATTTCCGAAGTACAAATCATAAAATTAATAACTGTGACACTTTTGATACATCATTTTATATATAATCGAGAGATAGGCCTACACAGTGATCAATAATGTCACCATATGTCATAATACATCAAACCATAGTCCAATGGAGAAAAAACTGAAGTAAGGTCATTTTTTCTCATGTGCATGAAAATACTGAGTTTTACAGCTATAAAAAAGCCAATAATGCATGATTATAATGACATATAAGTTTGTATAACACTAATTCAATGTACAAATAATTACATGGCAATGCTATAAAGGCATCTGCTTGGCGTGCCATTTCAGCTTTCCAGAGGTTATACATACACATTAAAACAAAGGATCAAAATTTGTGTACGGTCACAAAATAATAAGAATCATTGTACTACGTATGTAATCATAATCCCGATACTATAACTATTAGCAAATATCTTAACCAACGTAGAACGCAATAAGAAGATGCAAATTTTATGACTCTGTAATATCCTATCAAAATAAACTAATCCATGATACTCAAATTGTACTAAAAAGAACAAAAAAAGATGAACAAACTAAAAAAAAAACCCGAAGTGGATCCTCTCCCTTGACTTTGCTTGCAACTGCAAGTGCATCAGATCACCATTTCTTAGCCTCTTCATTCCATATTTGAGTTCATAACCAGAAAAATATCATATGTTTTCTGTCTTAATCACATCGCTTTAACTAGACACTTTCTTTTTTTCATGAGCTCTGATGAAAATATCTACAACAATTGGCAATTAAAATGAACAATTTTACACCAAAGTTGATTTATAATTTTCAATGAGGTACACTCCTGTAATAATAATCTTGATTACATTTCAAATGTGCATCAAAGATCAAAAAAATTACAAAGGCTATCCAAAAATACAGGTGGTATTTGATACAAACCTCGTTAGGGCCTCAAATGATAAATGATATAGTCGAGATATATAAACTCAGCTACAAGTTTAGCTCTAAGTCGCTGCTACACTTTCCTTTTCAGTTTTTAGTACACAATACTTTCAAGTGATATGAAGCATGGTGGTCAAATTTTTAGGTTGTATGTGAATAATATGTGCAAAATCATGCTTATTTCATGGTGTTTTTATTTATGAAAAGGTACTAAGTGGGAACCTGATACCACGTGGAAATTCTTTCGCCTTGTATATATCTATTGACCCGTACGAACTTGGAAGTGAGTAGAACTTAATCACAAAAGAGAGAAGGAAGACCATCAACATTTTTACATATATTATTAAACGACAACTCAGGTGCAACATGTTTATTATCAAAAATGCATCGGTCTATATCTATGAGCCTAGAGTCCCATTTCTTGACATGATTATGAATTGATTTTTCACAATTTACCACCTAAGAATACTTAAAAAAAAAAAGGCTAAACTTAAATATTCTGTATGTACCCATCTGATATCAGCAACCCCAAATTATAATCCTTGTTTCTATAGCAACAACAGCAACCCCAAGGTAGATGGATAAATGAGTAGTAATACATACCAATCTTTCGGAAGTAAAGGAAGTCGGTGATCAGCTGCCATATTTGAGTATTGGTCAACTACAAGCCTAGGATTCAAGTACATTTTATATGGCAAAATGATCTGCGCAACACTATACAATAACCAGGTCACAAGAAATCAGAATTATAAGTGATTTCTTGAATCATCAAATTTTGACATCCAACCAGATGAAAAGAAAATTGAACTCTAAATAGAGTCAAAATAACTAAATAAACAATATGACTGTATGAAACCCATTTTCTTACCAGATGGGTCTATAATGAATCATGATTTTCTTTCTAGCAGGTTAAGTGAATCAATCACGAAAACTTAGCCAAATGAAATGGGTCATTTGAACAATCTAATGAGTCCAAACTCGAAAGTCACCCACATTATATTATTGACGCATACAACCACCTAAATCACTTATCTAAGTAACTATAATTTTGTTGTCAAAATCCTATGTAGTAAACAATTATCATTAAATTAAAAAGGGACATATTAGCTTACAGGTCCACCCAACCTGACTGAACCCAACCCCAACTTGATTGAATCCATCTGACTGCTTACTTGTGAAGAGCAGCATGAAGAATAAACTCACTATAAAGATAAAAGTTTCTTTCTCCAATCTCCATTAAAACCAAACAGAAGCAAACCCCTAAATCGAGCTATTTATATATACTTGGGTTGAAATTGCTACCTGCAGAAAATACAATAGCCATACAAGGAGAAGGTTCTTACCAGTTCTCGTACCATCTGCATGCCCCTTGCGATATCTTGCATTCTTTTATGCACTTCTTTTTATCACCATGTTTTGATTACATTGCTAGAGAAGTTGTTCTTCTTTACATTAGTTCCATATATTCCTTTACAAGTTAATTTGCAAAATCAAGACCCAAAAATTAAAAGCCATTAAATTAAAATAATAATAATTATAAAATCTGGAGGATGACCAAAAAGATAGAAAAACACACTATAATATAATAGCGTTTGCACAATAATGTACCAAAACATAACATGACTATAAAATATATTAAATATGATTCATAACTCGATTGATTACGAATGAAGAAAATATATATATACTATCAAATTATGTATAGTAGAGATGATACTTGGAATCAAAGCGAAAGGACAACTCATGTAATCTTGATCAAACAACTGCCAGCTACGTTTGGGACATTTAGATAAGCTATCTAAGATAGGCTGCATATATAAGATAAGATGTGAAACAGATATGAGATTTATTTACAAACTTGTGATCATTTACATAAAATCAACCTCAATATATCATGGTCCTAACAATGAATTAAAGATAAGTATGAAAAAAGTATAGTGGGGCAACCGGCAGTCGATGATTCATATGCAAATCATACATCAAAACAAACTTTGAATAACCTATAACGTTAAACTATTAGACAAAATAATCCATGAATCCACAAACTTTAAATAGAAAAGATGAAGATGAAGAATCAGACACATAGTTAATCTGAATATCAGAATCAGAGATGGAATATCAATTACCTTAGATAAGCAAATTGTTTTATAATATAAACAAATTAGAAAGTAGAACACAATAGCATCTTAATGAATTGAAAAAAATCATGAGGAGTTATTGCAGAATATAAAGCCTAATTTAAAATCTTTGACGTAGATTGTAGGGCCAACCAAGAGCATACCACTGCATTTTCTTCAGAGCAACATAGAAGAAACCTGGAGCAACGATGTAAGTGTAAGCGTTTTTCATTCCTTTTGAAATTCTCTTTATGTTTCTCAAAATTTATATACTATAAATTGTGTGGGATTTCAGCTGAGGTTTGAACATAAAAAAGTTGATTCACTGATATGATCTCAAAAGGAAAACCATTGATAAAGTATCTAATTTAAAAAAAAAAAACATTCAACTCTTTAACTAAAATTACACTAATTGCGAAACTAATAATCTCTATATCATACCATACACTGGTTCCACCAGATTTCATCTCAGCTAACACCCAACTAAGAAAATAAACTAACACAATTGAATTCGTACCCATCTAGAAAACACCCTAAAAATTAAGACTTTTTCAATCATTCATTAATAAGTTCCTAGATAGTTCTATGTTTAACAAATACATTTACCTTTGCAATTCTTGGCTTCATGAAGTCTCATGCCCCAAACACAATGTTAGCTTGTTCTCCCCATCTACAACATGGTAATAATTGTTAACAGTTAATACTTAATACCATACGTATAGCATAGATAAAACTCGTCATACCTGCTGTTTTTGGTACGGTTTAACCAAAGAAACCAAAAGCATAGGCTGTTTCCAACACCTACCTTATGCAAGCAAAATAGTCAAAACATGGACTATTTACTACCTTATGCAAGCAAATAGTCAAAACATTGCTATTTACCTTTACTTTGCATCTTAACACAATTTTTAGTCATTTGTTTTCTATTCTTATATAATTCAAGATCATGCTAGAATCAGTCATAACTATGTATACATGTATAGGATATTCATTTACACATATCAGATAAGAAGTAAATCAAACAAACATCGAACATGAATAAAACACACAACATGATGTAAGGTCAAATAATTACTATAAATATAATCTTCCCAATGATTCGTCCAGAAGATTAAACAAAGTAAGTTATTGGGTCAGTTTAGCGATAGTGTGGGTTCAAGCTTAATTCACTCAGCAGTGTCTCTAATAATCATATAAAAAAGTGGACATAAAGCATTATAACTTAATAAGAAAATTACCAGATTGTAAGCGAGAAATAGTGGAATGTTGAAGGACAAAATCATAGAGATCCACTCTCCTAAACATGAAAGCTCCCTTCTCATACCTAAACAAATACAAATCGGTAAAATTGAACATAAATTGTATATGCCTCTATTGATAAAGTTAACAACTTTAAGGATAAAATACTAAAATAGAAAATTAGGGATGTTACACGTCAAACCGATCAATGATTGACCCATCTTCAAGTAATTCAACGAAGAAATTATGGCATAGTGTTCACTCCATGACAAAATCGTGAACTAAACACCATTGAATGATGGTTTCTGCTGTTACTCGGATGAATGCGCTTATTCAACTGGCAAAATTTCTCGGTTGAAGCGATGGGATCTTTGTCGTGAGGTTAGGGTTTTGGAAAAGGGACGACAGGTTAGGGTTTTGGGGACGGAGTGTAAATTAAATTAAATTATTAAAACCTACTAACTTGTAAAAGAAGATTCTGATTTGATTTTATTAATTTTAATTTGAATAAACCTAATTATTAGGAGGGTATTTTAGTAATTTGTAACCCATTTAATTGGTGTAATGATGTCATAGTTTTATCTAATGATGGTTTGAGGAAAGATTATCTCCTAATCAAGGGGGGAGGTTGGTCCAGGGTTTTTCTTTTAAATATAGATATAGAATATAGATATAGATAGATAGAAAATGATAGCAACTTGAAACCATTTTTTATCTAGTTATTTAGAAACCATATGATTTCAAGGTGGTTAATATACATGAAAAGTTATATACAATTACTACAACCAAGAATAAACAGGGAAGCCTTTTTCAATAAACTTAAGATCAGTAATACTACTGGAGTTGATACGCATATGAGATACACACAATTAGACAATGATGGCACCTCATTACATTTCATTATGGGTTCTCTGCACATTCTTAATGTCACGTTGAAGTCCTATATGAACTTCCAAAAGCCTAGAAATGTATCAGGTTTCTTTCATATTAGTTCCAGCTCTACACGCAGAGATAGACGAAGCAATAGCCAACAACCTGCATTAGTTAACATCTAAACTATGAATGGGCCAGTCATATTGCACCGGAAGCTTTGTCCAGTAAGCTATAAGAAATTCAAATATTTCGATGACAGTGTTAGACTTGATTTGATTTTCATATTTAGTATAGAAAACACACAAATTTTTCAAGAGAACTATTCATCGGCCCACCTATACGATTTCATGATGAGATTATTACATATGTCTCCACGACTCCACCTTAAACACCCTAAATATTATATATACCCAATTTAATTTAGAAATTACTCATATGCTTAAATTCTTAAATAATCATAATTAAAAAACATTTTAATATTATTAATGATCTATTAACCCTTTAATGACCATTTTACCCTTATACTATTATCTACTTCCATTTCACTTAAATATTAAAATCTTTTCAAGGAAGAAATCGAATCGGTTATCCCCATGCATTTTGATATTTTAATTGTTTTTGCTACCGTGAATATTTGTGATAATTTAGTGTGATCACTGTTTCAGAATTAATGCATTTCGTAAATGAAAAAAGAAAACCTAATTAAATATTATGCTCTGTT
Organism: Helichrysum umbraculigerum; assembly: GCA_949592205.1. NCBI lineage: Eukaryota > Viridiplantae > Streptophyta > Magnoliopsida > Asterales > Asteraceae > Helichrysum > Helichrysum umbraculigerum. Next base: position 9,754,853 of record CATIUR010000004.1, on the reverse strand, counting down.
CAACTCCTAGTCAAAAAGTGAATTGTATTTTCTGAAGTTGCAGTCTCACGCATACATCCATAGTTCTTGATATGTATTAGATTTGGATAAGTTTAATCGGCCTATATGTTATTTGGTATACAACTTTTTTTTAGCAAAAAGGTAAAAATAAAATAAAATAAAATAAAAAAAATGTATGTGATGATCGGTTTGTAGTTTGTTTGCTGTACATATTTGAAAGTTTTTAAGTGTATTAAGAATAAGGGTATAATGATCATTAAAGGGTTATAAGATAGAGAAAATTACCTGATAGACTATTTCAACACACCCTTTGCATTAAATAGACATTGTCAAGGTTTTTTTTTTCAAAATAGACTGAATTTTCGCCAAAATGAGAATATTCTTTGGCGATCGGCGAGTTAATGCGATAACCAATCAATTGTTGACACTTGTCCCAAAATACTCGCCAAACTACCATAAATTCGTCAAAAATCAAATTTTCCCTAAGCGACACGTGACGGAAAAAAAATCGCCAAAATGTAACATTCTTTTGACGATTGGCGAGATTTTTGAAATCTTGAAATTCGTGCAAAAGTATCTCAAAATTTTTGAAATCTCAAGTATTCAAAATTATGAAACAGGAACTTACGTCAATGACTTTTCATGAAACACTATTGGAGGAGCAATTGAAGCAAATATAGATGGAGCTGCAAAGTGACCATGTATACAAACTGTAAGGGAGAAACTATTTCAATAACCAGGTCTTTGATGGTTCATCATCAACAACTTACCAGGTAAAACAAGAAAAACCAACCAAATTACAAAGCACTTTCAGTCCTGCAAATTAGTACAAAGAGTAAATTACATTCCCCGTCCTTATAGTATGTCAGTTATTTCACTCCTGGTCCCTGGGAAGGGTTTTTTTCGGATTCAGTCCCTTGACCTGACTTTTTGTTTCACTCCCCGTTCCTCATTCAATATAGAAAAGGATAAAATAGTCTTTCATATCTTTTTCAATTATTTAATAATTCATATATAAATAATGTACCCTTGTTATTTTTCTATTTCCTTTTTGTTTATTAATATTATTAAATATTAATTTAATAATATATAATAATATTAATTAAATTAATATAGTAATCTTAAATATATATAAACCAAAATATCATTGAGTAATCTGGGCCTACGAGAGGGGAAACACATGTTAGATCCACACAAGCATGTTTGCCACCTGCCCAACCAAAAACCAAAACATCTTCCGGTCTAAGTGTTGATCATCCTTCCCAGGGATCAGTCAAGAATTTCACAGATGCTTCTTTAATTTTTTTGCGGAGATCCCAGCACGCTTAAGTACAGCAAAGACGACATCCCGAACCATATCGTGTAGATACTTAAAATCTGAGAGCTCCTTACAATGTATTGCATGGTCCTTAACGAGTCCAAACATGCCCTGCGACATATTGGGCATAATTCATCAACAGGAAAAGGAGGGATCATGAGGCGATACTTGAGGATAGCACGATACTCCACAGGTGACATGTGTTGGCCAAGACCACCAATAGGAATAGCCAAAAGAAAATCTTGAGCATTTGGCGAACGTAGGCATTCAAAAACCGCAGTCTGTCTAGCAGTCTAACTGTTAGAAATAATGTTAATAATAATAAATAAACTCAAACAACAGTAATGATAACAAATTAAAAAGAATGTGTAATAGAATAAATCCATAGTAATCAGTAATATTAAATATTAAGAAAGAAAGTCTGAAAATTCGTGTAAGAAAGAAGAAGAAAAAAACTATTATTAGATTGTGATTAGTCAATATAAGTAAAGATTAATTAAAGCTGTTATACTGAGTAATTAAAAACAGTTCCTATTACTTTTATTGAAAACTAGAATACTACCCACACAATGTAACGGTGTCGCAAAAAAATTGTAGTTATATTTTTATCCACCGACATGAAATCTTAAATCGGTACCATTTACTTGGCATTATATAATATTACTTAATTTTTACATATTAACCCGTTTACCATAATTTGGGTTTAGGTTGGGAACTTTTGACCCTCAAATCTGAACATGTTAACTTAATAACCGTCAACCATTTTACTTTATTATATCGAATATGTTTCGCGCATAAACTCTTCATAATTTTTATATAACTTACATCATGTATAACCAATACAAATAAAGATTAGGTCATTGAGACTGGGCCGATAATCGATAAGTTGGGGGTTTCTTATTCTGAATCTTTCGTCCGCAAGATTAATAGAGGAGCTGATACTCGTTTTTGGACAGATTCTTGGGTTCCTGGTGGTCCTCTCAGCTTCAGGTTTCCACAGCTTTATGCCTTGGAATCTGAGTTATGCTGTAATGTAGCAGATCGTTTGAAATTACAAAATGGATCGTGGATTGCTAGCTGGAATTGGCGTTCTATTCCAAGGGGTAGAACGGCTTCTGATCTTGATTATCTAGTTCCCCTAATTGAAAATCGTACCCTTTCTCCTTGTGTTCCGGATTCATGGTATTGGAACCTTGACTCTAATGGAATCTTCTCTGTGAAAAGGTTGTCTCATTTAATCCAAAAAAGGCTTGATGGGGTGGCTATCACTCGTCCTGACTTGAATGCTTTGCGACATGTTTGGATATCACTAGTCCCTAAGAAGATAAATGTTTGCTCTTGGCGTATATTATATGATCGTCTTCCTACGTTTCAAAATCTGGCTCGTCTATGCCCATTCTGTCTGGTGGAGCTCGAGACTATTTCTCATTGCTTAATAGACTGTCCTTATATTAAGCCAACTTGGTGCAAGATTTGGAGTTGGTGGGATATCAATTATCACATGCCTTTTTCTTTGAAGGACATTTTATCAGGATCTTTTTTTAACATGGATAATAAGTTGATGGCAAAGTTTATGTTTGGAATTTGCTATATCATGTTTTGGGCAACCTGGAAAAGGAGAAACAAATTGATCCACACAAGCTCGGAAGCTCGGCAAACCATAATTGGTGAGGATGTTTTTCCCTTGGTGCAAAGACTTTCTCTTTTGTGGATATCTAACCGATACACAAAAGGAAGCATCAATTGGTCATCGTGGATATGTTGTCCAAGACGCATTTTTGATCCGCCATAACTTGCATAGTTGTTCTTGTGGCTATCATGGGGTAGAAGTTCAATCGTTTTTTCTTAGTGGTTTTTGATGGATATTATTTCCCTCCCTCGGGGATTCGTTGTATCTAATCATCCTTTGTGGTTTTCTAATAAATCGTTGCTGTTCCAAAAAAAAAGGGACTAAATAGTAATTTACTTTTTTTTAAAGACATGATAGTTGATATTCCTTGAATTCTAATATGGCAATATTACGTTCATCATTCATAAACACAATCTGTCAACCCATGATCTCTGTCTCTTACTCTCTTTCAATCTTTGATTAAATACTTATTAATTGATTTCATGCATCACGTGTTTGTTGTAATTATTAATTAGGCAACAAATGTTCATTTTGTGATACATGATTTTTGATAGACACCAGTTTATTGATTAAAATTGTGTATAATGAATTTTGCTCAATATGTGATTCGGATTACAAATGTCAATATCCAACCACTATATTTTGTGTTACGATATTCAAGGGTTTGTGCTTCAATTCACTCAATCCAGATTGTAAGCTTCTTACATGTTACATTACTCCATTAGTGATACATCAAATAAAGTATTAGAATAGTCTAGGGTTAAGTATTTGTAAATATATGTAACTATGCGTTGACTTCTTTAGTGTGTACATAACTAAATTGACCTTCATTGTATGCACGAAACTATTTATTGTCGTACATTGTATAATTTTTGGTGAATTGTCAACCGGTAAAGTTGCCACTTGTCACCTTATATTTGATAACACGTCACCAAAATACATACAATGTATGACAATAAATTGTTTCGTACATACAATGGAGGTCAATTTAGTTAGGTACATACTAAAGAAGTCAACGCATAGTTATATACATTTACAAACACTCGACACAATAATCTATTATCATTTATGTGCTACTTTGAATTGAATTGAAAATATGTGAATTACGTCAAAGTTTCTTCTACAACCACACACAATTGACAGAACAAGTACTAGGGGTGGCACTTCAGATTGGGTCGGGTTACTGGGTTCGGGTTGACGGGTTAGCGTGTCAGAAATGGTCAATCCAAACCCAACATGATTTTATAATCGGGATAAGTATTTCAACCCAACTAAAAAACCGACAACCCGGACCTAACCTGTCCAACCCGATTTTCTATCTTGTCAACATATTTTTACGTTATATTTGAGTTTTTAAGTCAGCTTTGGTCATTGATGTGTAAAATCTAGTTATAAAAATAAACAAAGAAATACCACTAGTTACCATTACACAACTAGGCAAGTATACCCAATCGTGTATAATATAGCTAAGGTAAGTCCCAGTTCGTTCCACAAGGATTGTGTATTCAAGAATTAAAAGTAAATGCAATTAACTTAATACAGAAAAAGACTATGGGTTTTGTTGTGACCGAATTGTCACGTTGCTTAACGAACTACTAAATTAAACTAAGGGGACTCAGAAAGAGTCAAAGTGATTAATATACTTTTCAAATAATAAAAACGACACTTGCTTGGATTATTTCACTAGTGACTTCGGGGTATTTAATTAAAACCAGTTTATATAGAAATTCAAGTTCATTTCAATTAGACTAGACTAAACATTCGCCATCACCTACACCCTAATCTCAATTTACCAAATTACAATTTAATCTAGTGAAAGACGTTCGCCAAAATCACTAACTTACACACTTTAGTTTAATCGTTTAACTTATTCCTTATCTGCATCCGCAATCAAAGTCCAATTATTCATAGACAAATAATTGATAATAAATGCCTAAATGACAAACATTCGCTATAGTCACTTATTCATTCACCAAATAAATCAAAACTATTGATTAAACCTAAATACGTAAAGTTCTCGATTAAATGCAATTAAATCAATATAAACATCAAAGGGTTACACCCCTAATCCCTAGCTAATTCACCCAAGCAAGTGTTAGGGTATTTAGCTACTCATAACTAAATTAGAACAATCACAATAAATAATTGAAATCAAAGAAAACATGATTTAAATAAATAAATAATGCAAACCGAAAGATCACAATGATTGTTGATGAATGAGCGGAGCTGAATGATTAGAACAAGTGAAAGATCTTCAAAAATGAGTAAAATCCCTTCAAAAACCCTAAAATATTCGTAACCTAATTTTTACATACCAGAAAAAGTGAGTTGTGTCGTCTCCTGTGCGCTGCCTTTTGTACCCACGCCAATATGCAAGATCTCCTTCTTTTTTTTTCTCTTATCTGCCGTCACTTTTTCTCCACCTAGCCGACCTTGTTTACTTATTTCTTTAACCTTGGGCTAACAACATTGACTTGGTCTGCTTTCTTTCCTTCGGCCCACTTTGCTTCACGTACTCACCAAAAACTCTCCACCCCTCAGGCCCTCACTTTGTTTTTTTTGCTCTCGAACCTCTGTGACTAGGCCTGCTGACTTTGGATTTTGGGCCTTGCATCTTTGACTTTGGGCTATTAATATTACTTGCATCGCCTAATTATTTTTTCTTCCACCGTCCATTTGCTTCTTGGACGTTAACCAACCTTGTTTCTTTTTCTACCTGAGCCATTCTTGCATTAATTCATTTCCCACGTGACTTTCAAGCTCCATTTTGTTAATTTATTTAATATTTACTATTTAATCTTTGATCAAATAATAATATTTAGTCACAATCTTTTGAGGTCCAACTCGTACACTATAATAAATCTTCAATCGACTTTATTTTCGCACGATCCATTTAAATCATCGAACTCAATAATTCGCGAACTTTATTTATTTCTTGAACTTTTTCTTGTCTCAACTCATTTATAAACTTCGTCTCAACTTTATTTGAGTCGACTCAACTTTTAATCCACTTTTTATAATTTGTTTCATTTCTTCGACTTTCGCACCTGAAATCAATTTAAACCAATTAAAGTATCGAAAGTTCTAAAAATTAACTAAAAAAAATATATAAAAACAATGATATCGCATGAAATATATATGTACAAAATGAGCGATATCAGTCATTCAGGTCAATTAAGTCACATTGATTAATCTCTTGAAAGTAATAACTAATCACTTTTAAGCACACACAATTAAATTTTTTCCCTTTCATTTTTATTCTATGGAGTACATAAATAATATTTCATTGTTTATTGCAATATTCAGTTATTCACTATTGTGTACATAATATTTTTATTCTATGGGTGGGTAGTGTGGGTTGGGTACTTGGGTAACTTATCAAAACACGGTTAGTTGAGACATGCCATTTTTTAATACTGGTTTAAACGGGACGTATGGATTGGTAATGAGTAAGGTTGGATTAGGTTATGAAGTTGAATTCTTGCTCATCTCTAATAACTAATTGGTGGTCTTGTGATTAGGAACTACTTCAGTTATGCTTCTGCCTTAATGTGTATGGGTCAAGGCGGTTCGAAAAGCAGCTGCAGGACTTGGAGCGATATATGTAACTTTTTAAGTATATACTCATCAATGATTGTTTTCTAAAAAATCTTGATAGGCCTCTCTCTATGTGACATATTGATGATTTGGGATGAGTCAAGTTGACTCTACAATATTGCCTCTGTCTAACAGTAATTTGGAAGAAATTTTGAGACTATGGATTAATGCCTACTGTAATGGGAAGGTGCATTACAGATAAAATGATCAATTAATCGCCATTTGTGGTCAAAAGATCTCATCCGTAGGTAATTTTTGTAAAAGGAGTTTCAAAGCTCATATTTTCCTAAAAGCCCAAATAAGGTAACCTATAATCTATTGCAGAATGAAAGTAGCTTCAAAAGCTTATAGTATTTGATAATTGTATTCATCCAATCGCTAAAAGTGATAAAAAGAGGATCATTCTTCGTTTCCAATAATCATATTACTATATTCAAGGGATATATGTATTTAACTTTAGTAAAAAATCTATAGTATGTATTCAACTTACAACACTTCCATAATATTTATCTAACATTCAAATATCACTATTGTTTTGTATAAAACGGTATTTTGATGATGCGTTAAGTTGTATACACAGTATAGATATGTTAAGTTATATACATGCTAGAAATATTTAATAACACATGACACATTTTAGGAATGACACATCATCAAAAAATATGATCCAATACATACAATATAGATTTTTAAAAGTTCGATACAGACAAAAATTGTTATAAATTAGATACATACTCCGAATTTTCTACTAAAGTCAGATAATCTACAAATACATAATTATCCCGGGATTCAATTCAGTGTTTTAACTAATCGTTGTATTACCTCAAGTTCAATCCCATTTTTTTCCTTCTTTACAAATAGCATTTAAATGGACATGTAAGATTAGTAAATTGATTTTTGTTTCTTTTTAATCTTTAATTGTGATTGATAATAGATGGATCACTAAATTACTTTCAGAAGACGATAATATAAAATTTAATAAATAAACCTTACAACTTTCATCGAACAACACAAACTACGTTAAAACCACCAATCATATATCATTGAATGTTGAAAGTTAATGGTCTTTTAACCGTCACGTAGTAATTTCGTAATTTTTAGTTCTTATTCATTAAATGAATTGAATGACTAACACACTTGTAATCCAATTAAATATGTGAGAATTCTGAGCCTTGTTAGAAGTGGTTACATATAAAAATATATTCATGATTAACAATTAAGTACAAGTTAATCTCTATCAAATACACAAATTTTTTAGCTGTAAATTATAGAAATCCTATAATATAGGAAAATGCAGTATGTTATACACTTTTAATACTAAAAAGGGGTTGGTTATTATTAATGCTATTGTTTAAGTTAAATAAATTTTTCGTTACAATACTGTAAAACGAGTTATTCAAAACAAGAACAGGTTGTTAAATTTTAAGTAAAAAAATCTAAAATATGAAGGATAGGTGAATGATTCAATTCTCGTGAGAATATCGCGACTTTCCAACCTATAGGGTACTCACAGCCTGAAGCCTATCGAAGTAGTATGATATTGCTAGCCGTGCCAAAGTAGATTGTCAAGTAGTCAAAATTGCATGAATTCCTTTTAATGTATTATTCCGAAGAGAATCATTCTACACATGTGATACTACATATCATACAACATTCAGTCTAAATTTTGAAGATAAATGACACTATTTAAGTAAGTAAAATAAATAAGCAATAACATAGTTTATGGCAAAACAAACAAATTTATTAAGTTATGTAATACCTGATGTAGGTAATCATCTATCGCTACTACTTTACCCATAGCCTTAGACATTTGAGACGTGTAAATGGACACATTTGGTGAATTGGTGGAGGAAGTCATTACACCATTGATCATAAATACTTTCAAAAAGTGTTGTATTCTTTCAATTCCCTCAAATAAAACTTTTTCATCAATAGTCATTTTCTCTATCAGACATTGTAACTTTTTCAACTGCATCTAAGTTTTTTCTACTTAATAACTAGCTAATACAAAAAGTAAACAAAATAATAATCTAGCACATTGTACCCTATTATTCATTGATAAACACTATCTACGTGTTTAATAAATAAGCAATGTCAAAAAGGTGAAAACGGTCACAAAAACTTTGAAGTTTTTATTCGCATATGTTTTGGTTGATGTATACTATTCGTCTATTTTCAATGACAAATTTATAGTCTTCAATTACAATATTGGCATTGTTAAAATAATTCCATAATGTATAATAGTTTTGCTTAGATTACCTTGCGATCACAGACTCAAAGACCTACAATATTTTGCGAATACATGTAGTACTTAATATAGATCTTTGTACAATTCATTGTGTTTTATTTAGCTTCATATACTAATTTATATGATTTATTGTTATAGTTTAATTACTTTATTATATAGTCTACTTAGAGGTTGGGGTTCAAGCCTCACTTGAGGCAGTGAGTTGTAAATATCTGTGGTGTTTATATATAATCGTGTGTTAGATTATTGGTTTGCCGTTCTAAAAAAATTATATAGTTTACTTTATGTTATTATTTAAGACAAAATTTTTTAAGTGCATTTAGAGTATGTTGTTTTAGTAAATGATGATGTGTCTTTATTTTATAAAGTTTTAAATAAATAGCAATTTTTAAGCATGATATATAACTTCGCATCATCTTCATACATGGTAATTTATCATAATACAACTTCATTTTCTTACAAATCCTATATGTCATAAAAACATTTTACTAAGTTTTTATTTATTCATTCTTATTTATACCACATATTTTTCGTATGCCAAATATACTCTTTCTTTAGAGCCTCCTAACTTGCTACATCATCATATTATTTTTTCTTAAAAACCTTAATTAACAATTACTAACACTATTATTATCAATTATTATTTAAATATTATTATAATCGCCTTTAAAAATCATATATTATAAATAATATATAACAACTTTTACCTACACAAAAATAAAAGATTCATTTTTTGATAAAGATCTTATACATTGCAATTAACAAATATTATAATCATCAACTACCATGTATTAAGAAAATTTGTTTATTTTTTGTACATTTTGCTATATATTACTATTGTATTGCAGTAATAAATCTTAAACCTCTAACAATATAACATACAAACTAATTTAATGGTATTACATAAATGGTCATGCATCGCACTGGCGCAATGCTTAAACTATTTGCTGCTGACATGTCATTTTTGAGTTGGTCTACAGTATTTGATGACCTCTTTTTGTATAATTGGTAGATATGTTGGATCGATGTTGTGGGTTCAATTGTTTATATAGTGTTAGAATTCGAGTTATTTTCATGTGTAGTGATTATGTTTTTAATATATATATTTTCAAATTTCAGTGATTGGTGATCAGCATATTTGTGTGTGTGTAGAGATGGGTTTGACTTCACATATAAATGGAATTGAGATTCTATATTTGGGTCGGTAATGAGATTCCAGAGGTTGTATCCTTGACCTTGTATCTAACTTATTTTTGCTCCATACATGATGTTTGCGAGACTCTTAAATATTGCTCCCGATAATAATTACTTTGAGTTTGTACCTCTCAATATGATAGAGTTATTTTTCTCCATAAATTAAACTTATTATCTTAAATATTGATCCGTAACTTTGACTTGATAGCTCTTAACGTGATCAAGGGGTAATTTTGAGATTTCCCGTCTTTAAGAAAAAAAGCAGCGAAAAAGTAGAAACGGGTTTATAGATATAGATTATTATTATCATTAATATTATTATAATTAATAATTAATAATTATAATTATAATTATAATTATTTAAGTTGTGTAATAAAAGAAAGATTGGTGAGAGAAAGAAACGTCGGTGTGTTTTTTGGAAGACAATACAAAGAGAAAGTGAGACCCAAAATATTCACCCAAAGTCGCCGCGACTTTCGTTCCGATTAGGGTTTCATTTGAGCATCATATCATGGTTCGCTTAAGGTCGGGTAAGTGTTCCGTTACTATTAGCGCTCTGATTATTTGTTTGTGTGTGTATTTGATCGATGCGTTGTTTGTTTGTTTTTTCTTATTTTGTTAACAGATCAATTAGGGGTGTTCATTCGGTTTAAACCGAAAACCGAATAGTTGATTTCCATTTATTTTTAACGACGAAAGATAACGGTATTTAATACGTTATTTAATTCGTTATTTATTACTCAACTTTATATTTAATGCTTTCCACTTTATCTTTAATGCTCTTTTAATACGATTCACTACTTAATTAGCCGTTTCGGACATGCTTTCTAGATTAAGTATTAATTCATCTATACTATATGCAGAATTGTTTTCTATTTTTTCTTCTAACACTTTTACCTTTTTATTTAATTTTTCCAATTCTTGTTTCAACTTATTATTTTCTTCTTCTTGAGTTACTATATATTTTCTTTTTACCTTTTCTAAACAATCTAGAGATGATTGCACATCTTCTATTATTCTAGTTCTGTATGAACTTATTGAAAATTTTTCTTTTATATGTTTTCTAAATTTTCTTAATTCTTCTATCATTTCTATTATTTCCTCATTTGTTGATTTTCTTTCTTTCCTTTTTCTATAAGGGCCTCTTTTATTTATATTTTCCATTTATATTCTATTATTAAGATTAGTTACTACTGAACTTAGTTCCATAACTTGATCCTTTAATTTATCTAATTGGTTTTCTTTGTATAAGTTAGTTCTTCTAACTGGTGTTTCTATTTCTGTATTTATTCTAGGTATCATCGAATTGCTTGACTCACCAATTATATTTCCTAGTTTTATTTGTTTGAATCTTTGACTATGATTTCTTAAAAATTCTCTTTGTATCCTATCTTCTTGTATTAAAGTACTTGTTTTATTAAATAATTTTTCCGTATATAATCTGTCTAAGTTTTTATATTGTATACTTAATGAACTATTTGTTAGTGCATAAGCTATTCGATAGTTTACTGTTAAAGGTATATCTCCTTGTTCCATTAATCCTTTATTTTTGAAGTCACATGTTATTCCTATACAATTATTTATACTTTTTGTTTCTAAAGGTATTGGGTATTGTAATGTAACGTTAAACTTAATACATCCATATCCTAGATCTCCATCTATTCTTTCTAAAATACTATATTCTTTTTGTTTTATCCTATTATCATCTACTTGTAATTCTACTGGTGTTTTAATTCCTTCTCTAAAGGTTGATCTTATTATTTAATAAGATCAACCTTTAGAGAAGGAATTAAAACACTAAGATCAACCTTTAGAGAAGGAATTAAAACACTAATAAGATCAACCTTTAGAGAAGGAATTAAAACACCAGTAGAATTACAAGTAGATGATAATAGGATAAAACAAAAAGAATATAGTATTTTAGGAAGAATAGATGGAGATCTAGGATATGGATGTATTAAGTTTAACGTTACATTACAATACCCAATACCTTTAGAAACAAAAAGTATAAATAATTGTATAGGAATAACATGTGACTTCAAAAATAAAGGATTAATGGAACAAGGAGATATACCTTTAACAGTAAACTATCGAATAGCTTATGCACTAACAAATAGTTCATTAAGTATACAATATAAAAACTTAGACAGATTATATACGGAAAAATTATTTAATAAAACAAGTACTTTAATACAAGAAGATAAGATACAAAGAGAATTTTTAAGAAATCATAGTCAAAGATTCAAACAAATAAAACTAGGAAATATAATTGGTGAGTCAAGCAATTCGATGATACCTAGAATAAATACAGAAATAGAAACACCAGTTAGAAGAACTAACTTATACAAAGAAAACCAATTAGATAAATTAAAGGATCAAGTTATGGAACTAAGTTCAGTAGTAACTAATCTTAATAATAGAATATAAATGGAAAATATAAATAAAAGAGGCCCTTATAGAAAAAGGAAAGAAAGAAAATCAACAAATGAGGAAATAATAGAAATGATAGAAGAATTAAGAAAATTTAGAAAACATATAAAAGAAAAATTTTCAATAAGTTCATACAGAACTAGAATAATAGAAGATGTGCAATCATCTCTAGATTGTTTAGAAAAGGTAAAAAGAAAATATATAGTAACTCAAGAAGAAGAAAATAATAAGTTGAAACAAGAATTGGAAAAATTAAATAAAAAGGTAAAAGTGTTAGAAGAAAAAATAGAAAACAATTCCGCATATAGTATAGATGAATTAATACTTAATCTAGAAAGCATGTCCGAAACGGCTAATTAAGTAGTGAATCGTATTAAAAGAGCATTAAAGATAAAGTGGAAAGCATTAAATATAAAGTTGAGTAATAAATAACGAATTAAATAACGTATTAAATACCGTTATCTTTCGTCGTTAAAAATAAACGGAAATCAACTATTCGGTTTTCGGTTTAAACCGAATGAACACCCCTAAGATCAATATTATCATCTTGGTCACTAGCAGAAGCAGCAGCAGCAGTATCAGCAGGCTCTGTAAGAATTATGCTTATCGTTGTTGTTTATTTCACGTTGACTTAGGGATATATTTGGGATAGGGTTAGATGATTTTTTTTCAACCGTCCATGTAATTGATTTTTCAACATGTCTAACACAAATTACTAGGTAAATGTGTACATAGTTTAATCTAGGGTTTAGGTTCTGCTGATGATGATACGGTTGAAACTAAACCCCTATTCGTGTTTCTGTTATTCAGTCAAAACCAAATACTAGAAGTCGAGACCCTAAGATTGCTTCCACTTCCACGATCCCTCGAAAAACCTCGAAGTTCAATAACGATCTCGCAGCTCTTCAGAAAGAACTCTCTCTTTTTCCTTGGAAGAAGAAGAAAAGCACAGATGAACCGACTTTGGATGACTATGAGAGAAGGAGCCCTCCAAAAACCTCATCACCGAAATACCCAGCGCCAGCCCGAGCCCGAGCCCGAGCCTAGTAACCCTCTTACAGTTCCAAAGCCGTTATATCTTCTCATTCAGAAAGCACTTGCTCTACGTTCTCCTCCTAATCCTCCTCCTAGGAAGAAGAAGAAGAAAAGCCCAGATGAACCGACTTTGGATGACTATGAGAGAAGGATTAAGACAATTGCTGGCTTCTTCAAATCGGTCAATGCGTTGCCTTCTGACTGGGAATTGTATGTTATGTTCCTTATCTTTTTAGCTTTCAATCTGTTTTCTTTTATATTAAACGTATATTTCCTTTTGTTCTCGTAGATAATAGTATCATATTACCCTTTTTTTCCTATTGCAGAGACTACACGATCGCTGCAAAACTGGTACCCGAAGCGGATGAACCGAAACCTTTACCTATTGAGATACCGGGTACGCATTTCCTTTCCTTTGTTCATTTTCTTAAGTATCAGCCTGCTAAAGAAAACGACAATGCTCTCATTATATGGGGTCCGATCGAGTTGTAGACCAATACAGGGTAAGTAACTTGTATACGTGTCTTTGATATGAAAGACATGGACAAACAAATCTGAATATGTTTCTGCATTACATAGAATTATGTACGTGTTATGCTCTTCCCAAATATATACTACGTATTTAATAGCAATGTACCTTGCTAGGTCCTGCACGTGTTACTGTTAGCTTGATCAACTTTATTATTTGTATCTTCTATTAATCATAGATGCAAGTATTGTCTTGTGTGTGTGTTTCTCTGTGTACACGCGCGAGCGTATAAACTGAACCCATGGATGTTAACTCGGTAACTTTTCTCTTTCAGAGGTTTCCGATTTACTCAATCCCATCAAACTTTTGGATAAACAGGAGTTCGTAAACTGGATCAATTTTAAACGGAAGGATCAATCTGTATGTATTCATCCCTCTTTTTCTCTTCATCTATATAAACCTACACTTGTTTGTTTCACATACATATTTCATGCATGTGGCAGAAAATGAACACGTATCTTTTATCTGGGCATCAAACTCTACCGAGACTTGAGAATGATGATGGCATCTGTAGCTCCCTTTGCAAGTTTGCTGTTGGCACCTTCAATGATGCTTACTCGCGGGTATGGTAACACATCCCCTCTTCCTGCTTTCTACTTTCGTTAACGGTTTTACCTACATGTAAATAAGTTATATGCTGTTAGTATGTTAACAAGGACATAGACAACGTCGTTAGTCAAGCTCAAGTAATGGAGTGCAAGTACCAAGGAGTGAAGGGCTCCGCGTATTACTTCTACATGACCATCAGCGCCCATGAACAAGGCAAATCTGGACTCTATCAGGCTGTAGTCCAATGTGATGTTGCTGGTGGTGCCAGAACCCTTTGCCGGTTTTCTTTCGCCAAGCCTAATGGTATGTGTATGTGTGGTTAACACTTTCTTATAAGAACCAGTAACCCCCATTCCATATACTCACTCCACCGTACACGGTAACACCTTAGAACATAGGACGGTGGAGTGATAAGTGTGGTTTTCACTCTTGAAACTGTTTTTGTGTTGCAACAAACCTTCATGTAAGAATGGGTCAAAGGTTTCATCTCCAACAGGCCAAGGGGGTTGCACTTAAAAAAACGTAGATTTAAATTGTTTCAGATCAAACAGATTGAAGGTCGCCTAACGCATGCAACCATTCTATCATACAAAAAGCAAATTGTTTTCCTATTTTAACAGAAACTGTGTTTGTGGGCCATCCAAAAACTTTTTAGAAAGTGCATCTATGTCACCTCTAATTATACCCGTAAACTAATTAGCATTTTGTGGTTTATATAAGCTGCATTAGTTATGTCCTGTTGCTTGATGCCTTATCTTGCTTGCAGGTGAGACTCCATCTCGTAAATCCAGTAAATCCAAGTCTGAGACTGTGGAAGGTTGGTTTTCCGTCTATCTCTCTACGTTTCTTTTTCTCTGAAGTGCATTTGATGCACCTGTGTAGGTTGAAATTGAAATCCCACTTGCTAAACATTTGATAATTTTCATTGTCGTAATAGAACCCTTAGTTATGTGACACATTTCGTCCTCAAGGTTGCCTATACCGAGTGATTAATTGAGGTTAAGCCATCATAATTATCAGCTAGCTGATTTGGGTTATTATAAAGTTTTAAGATTAAAATTACATGTTTTAACCAGCCTATCTGATCACCGTGTTTATTAAATGTATCTGTAGATGTAGATGATGGTCCGTTCTATTCCAGAGACTTTTATATGGCTACCGGGTTGGAGCGTAGGCACAAGACCAAGGGTATCAACTTGACCAAGGGTTTTAACTTTTTTAACCCATACACCATTTGCAAGAGTACCCAGTGTTTTAATGCAAGACCTATTAAAGGTGAGTATGAGGACTGATGTCTAAGCCAACCAATACCATTTGCTTCAACAACAAAAGGAAAAAAAAAAAAAAAAAAAAAAACACTATCTGGATTGGTGGTTGGTGTTTTGTTGCTGTAAATCTAAAACTGACAACTTTATGGCTTGTGTACCATGGAGGGAGCATGTCTCTTTTTGATGTATTACTGCACGTCTAAGACTCTTTTGGTAGTTATTAGACTAATTATCATCTTTTGGCAAATAAGTTGTTGGAAAGGTATAAAGCTGGGCATCAATGGAGAGGGCATATGAAGAAGGCGAATGGAGAAAGGTTGATTACCGCAAAAGGAGAACTTCAAAATTAAAGCAAGGATCATCGTCAGGGCATCTGTTTCATGAGAATAATTCTGAAATTACAACATTCTTCGTTAGCAATATTCCGGAAGGGATCACAAGTAAGCAATTATGGTTGGAATGCAAAAATCTTGGAACTTTGGCAGACGTTTTTATTCCACACAAAAAAGATAAAGAAGGTGGTCGATTTGCATTTGTAAGATTCAAAAGAGTGGATAATATAGAGATGATGGAGCAAGCATTGGAAAACATTAAGATTGGGGGAGCAAAACTTTCTGCGAACATTGCTAGATTTGATGTTA
Source organism: Helichrysum umbraculigerum (assembly GCA_949592205.1). Lineage (NCBI taxonomy): Eukaryota > Viridiplantae > Streptophyta > Magnoliopsida > Asterales > Asteraceae > Helichrysum > Helichrysum umbraculigerum. The sequence continues at coordinate 9,738,414 of CATIUR010000004.1, read as the reverse complement.
AAGGGAACAAAATCAAGAGAGAAGCTCACAAACAAGATTCGGGTGTGAACGTTAGACATAATAGTATGAAAAACCTACGCATGTGCAGCAACATGTCCTATAAAGAGGCCCTTGCAGGGGCAAGGATTGAATGTGACGAGGTCATTGAGGTTGCTTCAAATGGAAACTCAAAATTGATGGATCATTGCAAGGGACGTTCATTGTTTGGAGAGGTCAAAACTATTGACATCTTACAAGCTCTGGACAATTATGTGGAGCAGATAGTAGTAAACAATTTTGAGTTAAGATATCTAGGGGGGCTTAATGTGATGATAACTTTTGAAACTGGAGAGAAAGCAAAAGAACTTCTCGTTAACAAAGAAGCTTGGAACAAAATATTTATCTCATTAGTGGAATGGAACGGTCAGAAGATTATTATGGAACGTATCGCATGGATTAAAATTCATGGGGTGCCGCCACAGGTTTGGGACACAGATATATTCTTACAGATTGGCAATTCAATGGGAAGAGTTGTATTTCTTTGCGAAGCCGATACCAATGATGCAGATCTTTCTAAGAAACTACTTGGTATCTCAATGAAAGCTGATGAGAAAATTAAATCGAATTGTGTGGTAAGTTGTAAAGGTATAAAATACAAGGCCATGTTATATGAAACTGGGGAAGACTGGGTTCCTGATTTCATGAAAACTGATCATTCAAGGAAAACAAATGAAGATAAGAGCTCGCCGGAAACAGTCAAGGGCACCGGAGATGTTGAGGTAGGAAATGATCGGACGGCGAGGAAGTGGAGAAGTCAGGAACAGCAAGAGTCGTCAGGGGATCAAGATTTTCTCGAATCTGTCAATGTAGTAAATGTTCGCACAGATTTCGAAAGATCTGCTTCCAATTTTGAGGCAGCATGTGAAATTAATCATCACACAAATAATAATGCAAACAAAGAAGGCGGTGGGCAGGGTTTAAATGAATCTAGAAGCCCAGGAAAACAGAAGCAATTGGGCCCATTGTCGAGCCCAAATGGAGTAAATTCAACAATTGGTGGACAAAATAATAGCCCAAGGGAGGAGGAAGAATCAGACCCGTTTGGTCTATATGAATATATTTTTAACTGTGGAAAATCAGAGAATAAAAAGAAAAAAAGAAAACGGAAATCACCAATTGTTAGGGAAAGAAACAAAAGTGTCTCTGGGGCTTCGGAGATGGATGGATTGAAGTCATTGAAGAGGAAAAAAGCCTCGAATAGGAGGCAGGTTGATTGCATCGATTCAACTCATCCAGTGTCCAATAGTTCTCACGAGGATTTCAATGCAGAGGCTCCGGTGACTAATGGAAGTGAAAGTGTTGATTTGAATAGGTCCCCGAAAGATAAAGTTCATCCAGTAGAACTTAATGGGAATCGGCTCTCTGAAGACTCTGGGATTCAGAAACAATCGAACTTAGAAAAAGAGGTACAGGACACGATGGAAGTTGCAAGATGTATCGGAGTTGATATGAGCGGCTACGAGAACATCATTAGAGTGACCATCAATGGTGAAAGGGCAACAAAAGGTAATTAATGGATTTTCTATCTATAAATATAAGGGGGATAAAGGAGAACAAGAAAACGGATTGGATTAACAAATTGATTGCTTCAAATAAAATTGGTTTTTTGTGCATTCAGGAAACTCACCTATGTTCGTTTTCTGATGATTTTCTAAAAAAGATTTGGGGGAAAAGACCCTTTAATTTTGAATCAGTCGATGCACATGGTAGATCTGGAGGAATTCTTAGTATGTGGGATTGTTCAAAATTCAAGCTCACAAGTGTAATAAAGTTTCAAAATGCCTTAATTGTTTCTGGTCTTTTATGTGGGGATGCTTCTCCAATTAATATTGCAAACGTTTATGCACCGCAATCACTCAAAGAAAAGGTTAAGTTATGGGAATTGTTGGGTGATCTGCGTGAATCAAGGGACGGTTTGTGGGTGATGATGGGGGACTTTAATGAAGTTAGATATCCGTCGGATAGGAAAAATTCTGTTTTCAATAAACGTGGAGCTATGTTTTTTAATAACTTCATCGAAGAAGCAATGCTGCTGGAATATAATATGGGAGGGTATAACTTCACATTCTCATTAGAGAACGGGTCTAAAATGAGTAAAATCGATAGAGTCTTTGTGTGCACTTCTTTTATGGACAGGTGGCCATATGCCAAATTTGTAGCTCTTCCAAAAAAGTGGTCTGATCATCACCCGATATTTTTATGTGTTGAAAAGAAAGACTTTGGACCGAAGCCCTTTAAATTTTTTTCCTCATGGATGTCAAGAAATGGCTTTGAAAATGTGGTTGTTGAGGCATACAATAAACAGGTAAAGTTTGGTAGGCCGGATTACATGCTCCATTCTAAACTCAAAAATGTGAAAGAGGCACTTAAGGAATGGGTTGGTAAAGAGAAGCAGGAAACAAACAGGAAAGTAACGGAGTTGGAGAATTTTCTGGAGAAAATGGAGTATGTAGCTGAACAAAGGTTATTATCAGAAGACGAGGTGATTTCAAAAACAAAAGCTAAATGTGAGTTGTTGAAAGTCGAAGACGATAAACGGCAAGATCTTAAACAGAGATCAAGAATTAAATGGGCTATTGATGGTGATGAAAATTCTTCATTTTTTCATGGGTGCGTCAATGCTAGATATATGAGCAACAACATAAACGGCATTTGGATGGGAAACAAATGGGTTGAGGATCCTAAAGAAATTAAAATAGCTGCATCCTCGTTTTTTGCTAATAAATTCCAGGAACCTATGAGGATCAGACCAAAAATCAAGATTGAGGAGTGTCACAAACTGTCTAGTTCTGAAGCTTTGGAGATTATAGCTCCTTTTAGTAAAGTTGAAGTCAAAGCGGCTATATGGGAATGTGGAAGCAACAAAGCACCGGGCCCTGATGGGTTTAACTTTGCATTCATAAAGAGGTTTTGGGGGTTAATACAAGAAGATGTAATGAAAATGATGGAAGACTTTCACAAAGATGGTGCGGTCAGTAAGGTATGTAATTCATCATTCTTTACTCTTATCCCTAAACTCAATGATCCAATGTGCTTTAATGATTTTAGGCCTATTTCATTAGTAGGATTCATTCCCAAATTGATCTCAAAAGTTTTGGCAAATAGACTTAAAAAAGTCATTGGATCATTGGTATCGGAGGCCCAAACTGGTTTTTTGGAAAAAAGAAGCATTCTTGATGGGCCGTTGGTGGTTAATGAAATCATTTCTTGGATAAAAAAAACAAAATACAAGACTGTTATGTTCAAAATTGATTTCAACAAAGCTTTCGATTCATTAAATTGGAACTTTCTCGATTCAATTCTTGAACAAATGGGGTTTCCCATGAAATGGAGACAGTGGATTTCTGGTATTTTCTCCTCCACTTCAGCTTCTGTATTAATTAACGGTTCTCCAACAAAGGTTTTTAATTGCTCTAGAGGTGTGAGGCAAGGGGACCCGTTATCTCCTTTTCTTTTTATTATTGCAATGGAGGCGCTGAATTGCATTTTTGTTAGGGCTAAAAATCTGGGCTTATTTAGAGGCATCCGCCTTCCAAATCAATGCCCAATCATTACCCACTTTATGTTTGCTGACGACTTAATCGTTCTAGGTGAATGGTCGGTAACAAATGTATTGAACATAGTCAGAATTATGAGGTGTTTCTCGTTAATTTCAGGGCTGGAAATGAACTCATTTAAAAGCAATTTATTTGGTTTAAATATTGATCAGGAGGTTGTTTCAGGAATTGCTGGGCAGATTGGTTGTAAAGTGGGTTATTTACCTTTTGAATATCTTGGACTAAAGATGGGGGTAAACATGAATAGATGCAAGAATTGGTCGAGTGTAATAGATGTATTTAGAAGCAGATTATCTAGTTGGAAGGCTAGTAGGCTATCTTTAGCAGGTAGATTGATTTTGGTCAAATCTGTTCTGGATAGTTTACCGGTGTATTACTTCTCCTTATTCAAAGCTCCAACAAAGGTTATTGAATCACTAGAGAAAATTAGGAGGAATTTTTTATGGGGTGGGACGGAAAACAAGTCAAAAATAAATTGGGTGTCGTGGTCTCGGGTTATTGCTCCTAAAGACGAAGGGGGTCTTGGGATAGGTTCTCTTAAACATACTAATCTTTGTTTATTGTTAAAGTGGCATTGGAGATTTTTGCAGGAATCAAATGCGACTTGGAAAAAAGCTGTTAGTGCAATTCATTCGACCAAGAACAATCTTGCTTTGATTCCTAGAAAGAAGGGTTTCACGAGTTCATGGGTTAATATTTGTAAAGTGCAAAATGACTTCCAGGCATTCAATATTGAGGTTCCTCAGTTAATTGTACTGGAAAATGGCAAGTGGAGATGGAAGGGAGATAATTCAGGTATCTTTTCTGTTGCTTCGGCTAAAAGGGTCATTGTTAACGCTTTTGCTAGAGCCAAAGAGTTCCAATTTTGCTGGAACAAATGGGTACCCGGGAAAGTGAATGTTTTTGCCTGGCGAGCGGAAATGGATAGATTACCTACGAAGACTGCCTTGATTAGAAGGCAAATCCAGGTCTCTTCTTCCCTTTGCCCTCTATGTAATCAATTTGAAGAATCAATTGAGCATCTTCTAATATCCTGTGATTATGCTAATATGTTATGGTGCTTTATAAGCTCATGGTGCAAAATAGAGCCCATTTATGCCTTCACTGTTCGGGATATTATCTGTTATGAGAATAAGGGGAATAGGGTTAATAGCATGGTGATTCAAGCGATTATTCTATCTGGGTGTTGGTGCATTTGGAAAACAAGGAATGAAGTGTGCTTCAATGGGATCACTCCATCATGGATACGGCTGAAAGATGAAGTACAAAGATTTAGTTATTTATGGATCAAAAGCAGAGCTAAATGGCATTATCTGACTTGGGAAAATTGGATAGAGTTTAAAGTACAGAATCATTTTGGTGAAAAAGAGAAGGGTTAGTAGTGCTGCTATAAGTTTGCTGCACTCTCAAGATGGCATAAGGAGGCTGATCTTTTAATGGAGCTGTAATAAGCATTGTATTGGTTAATGTAATCCTATCTGTTAATGACTTTCATGTCGATATGTTTGGTTTCTAATTGGTCCTAGATCCATTTGGGGAGCTATCAAAAACGATATAAGGTGAAAACCGGTGGCTCGGCCCTTATTTTCGAGGATTTTTTCCTAGTCTCGTCTAGGTTTTTTTCATCCTTTTTAGCTCTCTCGCAGTTCGGATCTAGGAGTAGGGTGGATTAGCAATATGGGTGTTTTTATGGTGTATGTACTCTTGCGGCTTCTAGCATCTTGCTAGTAGTCGAATTGTTATAATATACTGCCTTTCAAAAAAAAAGTTAGTCCTTGGATGCGTTTTTTTGCTTTTCATAGTGCGGATTTTAAAGTAGAGTATTTGCAGATTGGAAATAATCTGAGTAATGATAACCATAAAAGGCAGCGTTTCTAAACAGAACATTGGTTGCGGGATCAGGTTGTCTTGAATGGCTCAATATACTCGCGGAGCTTATAGACACTTGAGGAATGTCTTAAATGTGGTACTAAGTGTTTTAATGCAAGACCTATAAAAGGTGAGTAGGAGGTCTGATGTCTAAGCCAACCAATACCATTTCCTTCAACAAAAAAAAAAAAAAAAAAAAAAAAAAAAAAAAAAAAAAAAAAAAAACTATCTGGATTGGTGGATGGTTGTTTTGTTGCTGTAATCTAAAACTTCCAACTTTATGACTTGTGTACCATGGAGGGAGCATGTCTCTTTATGATGTATTACTGCATGTCTAAGACTCATTTGGTAGAGTTATTAGACTAATTATCTAACTTAAGTTGGTCATTGGATGTGTTTTTTGCTTTTCAAAATTGTTGATTATTAAGTAGAGTATTTGCAGATTAGAAATAATCTGAGAATGATAACCACAAAAGGCAGCGTTTCTAAACAGAACATTGGTTGCGGGGTTCAGGTTGTACGTCTTGAATGGCTCAATATACTCGCGGAGCTTATAGACACTTGAGGAATGTCTTAAATGTGTTTGTGTAACAAGCGCATGTTGGCATTATTACATGCACCATACTGTAGGCTATCGGCTTTGGGTAGTTCTAACATCTATATAAGTGTGGCTCCTTGTCTTTATTTTATATTACCAATAAATATGTACAGCTTACCTATCATTTCGGTTTTTTAATATGATACTGTTTTAGGGAAGAAATCCGAATAAACCTCTTCTTGTCATGAAAATAAGGGTGCGTTTAGTTACAGAAAACTCCTCACTTTTTCAGAAAAAAATTCTAAGAAAACAAGAAAATTAGAAAATGTGTTCAAATTCGAGTTTTCTAACAAACTTTTCTAAGAAAAGGAAAATTCTTGTTTTCCTTTTTATAACTACAAAGTTGAAAACTACTTTTGACGGTCTTCTAAATTTTCCATCTCTACTCTTCCTTGGAAAAGGAAAACTCCACCCCTTACAACTAAACACGTTTTCTAGATTTTTCATGCATTTCTAGAAAAGTAAAACACTTCTCATCCTCTAGAGAAATGGAAATTTTTCTGTAACTAAACGCACCCTAAGTGTTTAAGAAATGAAATTTGACAAATTTTTCAAATTTGAGCTCGAAGCTAGCTTTTTTGCAATAATGACAAACATTACTAGGTAATAAAAGATTGCTTCAAATTTTGAACAATACGGTAAAGATATCATCTTGTGAGTGATTCCAGGACTTGTTCAACGAAAATTCAAATTTAATAATCTATAAATTCTATTTCTCTATATCTTTAATTTACTTTAATTAGTTTAAATAATGCATAGCTTTTGCCATCAAGGATCGTGACATGGACATTTTTATGCTATAATCCACGTAGGATTTTTTAGAAAAATAAGGTAAAGACACATTAGATTTTTGCTTATATGTCACTCAGAGATGCGTCCACATAAGATAAAAGTTATATTCCCTTAGTTATATATATATATATATATATATATATATAGGGTATGGATCAATGGGGAAGCAAAAATCTTGGGGAAGGGGGAAGCAATTTTAGACCGTCAGTTCAGATTCATTTATAAAAAAACGCGGAGGGGCATTTCTGTCAATTGGTAAATACATATTTTATTTAAAAAAAGGAAATAACAAAAAGAAGGGTGCTGTGCGCTTTTCACGATCAGAAGAAGAAATTAGGGTTTCTTCTCATCTCAATCTCTGTCATCTTCGTTTTCTTCGCAATCAATTCGTTCTTAAATCGTTCTCAAAACGTTCTCAAATGATTGAATTTCTTCTGAAATACTCGTACTGAAATTGTAGTGAAATTGTTCTAAAATTTCATCTGCAATCGTTCTCAAATGGCGGACGAAAAAGGGAAAAAGGAGAAAAAACCACCGATTGGTAAGTTTCTCAAATCGCGTACGATTGAATTTAGTATATTATATCTTAACTAATTATTTGGGTTGATTTTTTTTTAAGAGTAACTGATGAAAAGTGATTTGAATATTAAACCTAAAAATTTATTATTATTCACCATGGTGAATGTAAAGTTTTTGTGTGCCTGTGGTAAAATATAATTTAAAATGTTAACAGATAACGATTGATTGCTTTGGCTTTAGATTTAATTGTTTGTTATGATTTAGCATATAATATTATTCACCATGAAGAATGTTAACTTCATCTACTGCAACAGCTTATTTTTTTGAATTATAGTTGTGTTAATAATCAATAAAATTAATATGTAACATCTGATTGTTTAATTTTATATCAAATTGATTTTTATGAGTTAGGATATAATATTATCCACCAGGATGAATGTTAATTATTCCTATGCAATAAGATGTTATATTTTAAAGATACAATACTAACTAATCATAAATTTATGTTTTGCAGATTTCAAAGCTAAAAAAATAGGTAAAAGGCCAATTATTACAATTGATTGTGGAAAAAAAAAACAAAAATCAAAAGAACCTGATTTTATCAACCCGAAAAAACTTGAGAATGTTTTGTTTAACATGCTTCAAAAGTTCAATGTTCTTCCAAAAAATAATATACACGATGAAGGAACTAGTGCTGTTAAACAAAAAAAACGACAGTACAACAGAAAAAAGAAAGAAAATGTGAAGAACCAAGAGAAAGAAGGTGGAATGGGAAATGAAGAAGAAACTAGAGAAACTATTGCTGGTGAGGGAGAAGAAAAAAAGGAGAATTCAGAAGAAGCTAAAGAAACTGCTGTTGGTGAGGGTGAAGAAAAAAAGGAGATTTCTTACCAAGCTAGAGAAACGGATGTTGATCAAGGAATTAATGAAAATTCAAGTCAGCCAAAGTATGCTTACCTACCACAACCAAAAAATGAACAAGTAAGAATATATTTAGTGTTTGATTTTACAAATTTGATAGAAATTGGCATCTAATAAATAATATTCACTATGATGAATGTTAATTTTGTGTTTAACAAAATTCTAAGTATTTTATAAAGACTTTCAAAAATACAAATTTATCAAAAATATTGATTAGACTAAATTATTTTATAGTATTGAATGTGATAAATTATATAATCTTTAACAGGTAAGATTAATTTGTTATAACTTTAAATTAATTTTGTTATAATCAGCAACTGTATAATATTCACCTTGATGAATTTTAATTTCGTATGCTGTAAGAGACTATGTTTTGATGAACAAATGGCAACTATTCAACTAAAATGTGTATTAGATTAAAGAAATTTATGAATATAATTTGATTTGATTCTTATGTCTGAATATATATTATTATTCACCCTGATGAATTTTAATTTAATAAAAAAAACAGGGATACATTGATTGCTTGGAGTTGAGGTTTGAGCATATTATTGAAGAAAATGAACAAATACAGCAAATCTTCAAAACAGTTTCTGGAATGTATCCAAACAGCAAAGAAATTGTTGAATGGGGAAAGAAAATAGAAAACTTGTTTTCAAAACAAGTAGCGGGGAGAGATGAAGAAAGTACACCATTAAACACAACAGGAGAGGAAATTGATCCAGTTATAGGAATTCCTATTGTGAAGTTGTTCTCTCTAATGGATAACCCTCAAAGTAGCTCTATAGAACCCAAGCCAAAGCAAAAAGTTTTTAACGTATCAAGTGTACCATCGTTTGATCTTGGTATTGATTTTGATACAACAGAAGATAAACCATTAGAAATCAAGAGAACACAAGTTGATCCAAACAGGGAGTTGAGTAAGATGGAGAAGGACGTCTCGACATTTATGCATTGTTTTGTAGATGCGCCTTGGTAAGAAATTTAAATTTAAATTTGTTATATACATAATGAAACTTTTATAATAAATTGTTTAGTTTTTCTGATATATAAATTTGATGTTTGAATTAACAGTAGAATCGTGTTTCGCTCTCAAATTGGGAAGTTTCTAACAAGAAATCAAGTTGCAAGCATGCTTCATAAAACAAGCATCTCTCCTGGTGTAATAGATTGCTGGGCAATGCTACTAAACAAAGAGGAAAGCATGGAAAGAAAAGGATTGCATCAACGATACGTATTCCCAATCACAGTTTTGGTAAGCCAAACACAATGCTTCTAAGTAATTAAATTTATTTTTTTATATTCATCGTGATGCATATTAATTTCTGTTTAAGTTTGTTATGTATTTACTGTTTTCAGAATGAATATATGTTGAGAGTGGAAGCTTACAGAGAACAAACATATTTGATCTTTAGATCAAATATTGTTCAACAAATGACTTCTGAAAAAGCAGATTTCAGATTATGTTCAACTGATATGGTATAATTACCAGACTCTGTATTTTTATGATAATATTAACTGTGGTGAATATTATTAAAAAGTTTTTAACAATTGATAACTGCAATGATACTGCAGGTGTTCTTTCCAGTAGTTACTAAAGAATTTAACTTCTTGTTAAGTTTCAATTTGAAAACAACAGCGGTTGAGATAATTGACCATAGCAAGGTTATAATTCCAACACACATGAAGTATGGAACTGCACCAAACTGCATTGTAAGTAATTATAGTTCCAACAAAATATTCAATATTTGTACTGTTTTCATTTATGTAGAAATATCATATCAAAAGATTGTTTTCAAATCCTTTGTTTCTGTAAGTTGAATAATATACATCAGAATGAAGGTTAATTAATATGCATCAGAATGAAGGTTAATTAATATGCATCACAATGAATGTTAATTTATATGCATCAAGGTTATTCACAAAAATGTATAAATGCAGAAACATTTGTTTTCAAGATACCTACATGATGTGCAACATCAAAAAGAAGCCTTGATAAAGTCGAGTGTTCCAAAAAGGTTAACGATGAAATGGAGAACAACCGAACACCATTTTGGGTATGGTATCTATATGATGAGGCATATGGAAACTTACAACGGTCAACTGTTATGGGATTGTGGTTTGGATGAGGAAGGGAACAAGCAAGACAATCAGATAGAGTTGCTTAGAAGAAAATATGCTTCCAAAATAATACTTAGTGAAGTCAATCTGGTGAAGGAAGAAATATTGAAGGACTTGAATCTATTTAACAATCACTACAGTGAAGAAAGAAAGGAACTCATGCGTGAGGAAGCTGCTAGAAATTGTTACAAAAATATAAACAGCTTTTTGTAATTGTTGTTTTAGTTTGCTTTTGGGATTTTTTAAGTTCAGTTTTATGAGACTTTATTGAATGTTGGATCTTTGTGATGAATATTTTTTAAGTTCAGTTTCAGAAATATTATTACGTTAATATGACTTATCATTAGTTATGCTGAATGTTAAATAATATTAATGTTAAATTATTATTTCTTGTGATGAATATTACATAAATAAATAAATTTTAAAATACTAAAATAATAATAAATTTAGAAAACTGAAAGGACGTGACTTTTCACTTCACATCTCTATATATACAAACATTATCAAAAAAATAAAAAACCTACTAAACTAACCAAAATCAAGATGTCTTATAAAAAAATTGATCCAACAAAAACAAAACGTCCTAAGATTGAAGGATCTTCTTCATCGTATGAAGGAATACCAGATTCACCACCAAGAGCACCATCTCCATTGTTAACACCAAAACTTTATCCTGGTGGAACAGATCTTGATCAAGAAATCGTTGAAAAAGTGGTATCTAGAATAAACAAAGACAAAGAAAAAATCAACCGACTTTGGAATGAATTCAAGTTCCTGGCAGAAAAGAAGAACCTGACAAAGGAGTTGTTGCAGAAAGACAGCAAGTATATCAATAAAGAATATTAGAATAATTAAGTTTGAAAATGTTTAGATTCTATGCATTTTATCATTGCTAAGTTTTATCAGTTTGTAATTTTTTTTGGTTACTTGAAAATCTATGATATATGTTTTATATATTAATGGGTATAATTAAGTCTTATCTAATATGTTTCAATTTTCTTTTTTTAATTAATTTGTTTCGTATATGTTAACTTATTTAATATTTATCATGATGAATATAAACAGAAAACATCTACAAAAAATAAATTCAAGTTCAATTAAACAGTATAGTGATATATTTTATGTTTAAGTTAATATGTTTTACATTCTACCTGATTTACAATTTTTTATTAGGGAAGTAATGGGACAGATACAAAAAAAAAATAAAGGACAAAAAGATTTCACAAAAAAAAAAAAAAAAAAAATTCATCATGAACAATATTAATCTGTATCTTTTATACATTAATATTGTATAGCTTATTTTTTTTAAATTTATTCTATTTCTTTTTACATCTATGACTTAAGTTTTATATTAATACATATAAAAAATGTTATTTGATATGTTTCATTTTTCAACTTTTTTATAATTTGTTTCTGTTATATTGTAATTTAATATTTATCATGATGAATATAAACTTAAAACATGTATACAACTTAATTAAACTTAATTGAATATAATAAAGTGATAACTTTTAAGTTTAAGTTATTATATTATATATTATTATGCTTTAATAACAAATTAGTATCTGTAAAATAATGATCAAGATATCACTAAAATAAAGTTTTAAAAAAATATAAACAAACATAAAGAGAATTATTAATTAATTAAACATTAATATTACATTTGTTTTACTTAATAAAAAGGTTGCAAAACAATAAATAAATACAAAACAAACAGTTGAAAAAAACCGTTCATATACAAGAAGTTAGAAAACGATTCATATAGCAAAACCGTTCATATCCAAATTTTTTGAAAAAAACCGTTCATATTGCAAGTTACAAAAAGAAGTTGCATTAACTATTAAAACATACCCCTTATATGTTTAAATTATTAATATGTTGTATAAGTAATAAAAATAAGTTGCCTTCTAAACCAGATATCAAAACAAATATAACCTGCAAAACCAAAAAAATGGAGTCAAAATTAAACACTGGTTCTTCTTCATCAACAATACAAGAATTTACTGATGCACAACTTTCACCAAAAATTGAAAAAAACGAGTTTAAAGCAAATAATGAGGATGAGCAGATGGTAATTGATAACTACATGGAGCAAATCAACAAGGATAAGGAGAAGATGGAAAAGATTTGGAAGGAACTAAAAAAAGTTCAAAAACGAATGGATACAAGAAAACAACATCTGAATGAAAGGTTAACTTACAAAAATAAAAATATTTAGTAGAATTTATTTTAAAAACGAAGATTTATGTATGGTTTTTTATGTTTATGTTTATTAAAAATGGATGTTGGTATTGTAACTTTTAATATTTTGGATTATATCAAATGAAGTTGTGAAATATCTTTAATTTTTTTATATTCATCGTGATGCATATTAATTTCTGTTTAAGTTTGTTATGTAATTTGCTATGTTTTTACTGTTTCAGTAAATATGTTCATGTTGATGAATGTTTAACAAAAAACCATCCACAGAATAAAAAATGAAAGGAAATAACTAAATTATGATCAAATGATATAAGTTAATTATTTAATATTCATTGTGATGCATATTACTTCTGTTTCATTGTGTTGTGTAATTTCTTATATATTTTCTGTTAAAGTAAATACGTTTATCATGATGCATGTCAAAAAAATTTTTATCAAAAAACCAATAAAAATATCAGAATCAATTAACTTAATTTGACTAATATGAAATGAAGTTAACAAATATATGTTTCATTATGTTATATTCAATGTGATGAATATTAATTTATGTTTCATTGTGTTGTGTAATTTCTTATGTATTTTCTGTTAAAGTAAATATGTTTATCATGATGCATGATATAAAAAAAATTATCAACAAAAGAAACTATCAAAAAATAAAAATAACTTAATTTGGATCATGTGATATAAATTTATTTCAAAAAAATAAATTATAAAATTACAAATAACTATTTTAATACTTTCATTGTAAATTGGGCCAAAAAATTTGACTGATGGGCTAAGTATGACACATTTTGGGGCACCAATTATGTTGACTTTTGGGTTAAATGAAACATATACATTTGATTAATTAAATTGTCAATTAATTTAAATATTAAAAATGAAACTTTTGATTTGTATCTGCAAGTTTCGTTTTAAAATAGGCTAAAAAGTTGGAATGTTGGGCTAAAAAGTTCTGGGCCAAATATTGGACTGTTGGGCTAAAGAAAATAGTTTGTTTTAACAATAAAATGAAACAAGTGATGACACGACCGGATAAACCCATGACCCGATTAAAAAACCCACTAAATTCAAATAAAACCCTCTGTCGATAAACTCATATTTCATCTTCATCAAAAATCACTACAAAAACCTTCGTGTAATTTCCCCAAAAACTTAGTTAAAGTTGAAATCGTTCGTGATGTCTACTCCAGACGATGATGATGTTTTTTTAACAAATACGTCAGAAGAAAAGGTATGTGAACGTAATTTTTGATTGCATTTTAAAAATAAAAAATGAACGTCGAATAAATAATGAAGAATTTGATATTACGATGTTAATGTTTATTTTATGATACAGCAAAAAGGAAGTTAAAAGTAATATTGAGAGTTGATCCAAATGCTAGTAAGTTTACGACAAAACCCTAATTTTTTTTAGAAAAAAAAAATACGGTACTAGAAATAATTTTGAAAAAAATTCTAAATGCTACTTGTGCAGATGAATCTAGAGTTGGAAACGAATCAGGTAAAGAAGGAGTAGCAAATCAAAGGAATGATAGTGCTGTTCCTGTGAAGGGTAAATTAAATATACTAATTAGATTATAATATATTATATTCAATGTGACGAATATTATGTTTTTAAATTGTTTATCGATTGATATTACTTTTTATACTACATAGTTACTGCTGATGTGAGTCTTATATGTTGATATTAGTGTTAAATTATTAATATTCATCTTGATGCAATGCTATTGTTGTAATTGTTTACTTATGATTGAATTGTTGGTGATATAAAGAATGACTTATTAACCTTGTTAATCAACAAAGTTTGTACAAGTTAACATTGTTTTGTTTGTAGAAGAATGTTATTAAACTGTGTTGTTGTGTTTTGTTACATTTATATTGAACACATTCTTTCAAAAGATAATGTTACATCTTGTTGATTCTGTATCCCTGATTCTAGCTTTCTGAACTTAAAAAACGTAAGTTATTGGTTGGTGACAGTCATGCCTAACTTGGTAGATAAAAGTCGTCAATTATGTGATTGTTTGTTTACTTTGTGCTTGAATAACTTGGTGAATTCTGTGGTCATTTTTGGTTTGTGCAGTATGTTGTCAACTACATTTATTGTTTTAAGAAATTAACCTTCATCCTGATGCATATTAGTTAACCTTCATTCTGATGCATATTAATTAACCTTCATTCTGATGCATATTAATCAACTTACAAACACAAAGGATTTGAAAATAATCTTTGATATGATATTTCTACATATATGAAAACAGTACAAATCTTGAATATTGTGGTCAATGAAAACTAAATTTTATATTACAAGGCATATACAATTAAGTAATGTGCGTTTACAATACTGTTTTTTATGTTTCTAGAGGCAGGTTACTAGACAGAATAATTAACTAGTTTTACAAAAAAATAATATTAACATATAATAACTAATTAACTTGTATGCAGGTTCAAACAAAGATCCTACAAGAGATAATGGTAAAGATGATTCAAATCTGAACCAAAAGAGCAATTCATCAACAGCTGATAAAGAAGATGTTTGTAATAACAGGAATGAGAAGTTGGAAAAAGGTTTGTACGTATTGTGTTGAATGAAAACTAAATTTTAGATTACAAGACATATACATTCATTCTGATGCATATTAATCAAGTTACAGAAACAAAAGATTTGAAAATAATATTTGATATTATAGTTTGATTTATTAAACAAAATTTTACAATTGTGAATACAGACATGAAACCAGTTAAGAAACAAAGAAAGAGAAGAGCTACGAAAAAGAATGCAACAAACAAGAAAAGAAGGGGACATGATGACGATGACGAGAAGGTAGAAAAAGAATCAGAAAAAGATCAGGAGGAAGGAGACGAAGACGAGGAAGAAGATGCGAAAAAGCCAGTGGGAAGAAATGAAAAAGGTATAAAAAAATAGAGGTAACAATAAACGAAATCTCAATGCATATTAATTAGCCTTCATTTTGATGCATATTAATTAACCTTCATTCTGGTGCATATTAATTAACCTTCATTCTGGTGCATATTAATTAACCTTTGTTCTGATGCATATTAATCAAGTTACAGAAACAAAGGATTTGAAAATAATTTTTGATATTATAGTTTGATTTTTAAAACAGAATTTACAATTGTGAATACATAAATGGAACCAGTTAAGAAACAAATAAATCTCAATGCATATTATGGTGCATATTATTTAACCTTCATTCTGATGCATATTAATCAAGTTACAGAAACAAAGGATTTGAAAAATAATATTTGATATTATAGTTTGATTTATAAAACAGAATTTACAATTGTGAATACAGAAATGGAACCAGTTAAGAAATAAAGAAATCTCAATGCATATTAATTAACATTCATTATGGTGCATATTAGTTAACCTTCATTCTTATGCATATTAATCAAGTTACAGAAACAAAAGATTTGAAAAATAATATTTGATATTATAGTTTGATTTATTAAACTGAATTTACAATTGTGTATACAGAAATGGAACCAGTTAAGAAACAAAGAAAGAGACGAGCTACGAAAAAGAATGTAGCAAACAAGAAAAGAAAGGGAAATGATGACGATGACGAGGAGGTGGAAGAAGAAGAAGAAAAAGATCAGGGGCAAGGAGAAGAAGACGAGGAAGAACATGTGAAAGAATGAATGCATCAGAATGATGAGGATGATGATTTTGGTAGACTCCAAACGAGAGTATCACCACAAACACTGTATCAAGTAACTAAACAGATGAGTCCAGCTCAAATGGACGTGGTGAGAAGAATAGGATTTGGAAGAATCCTAGAAATGGAGTTTACAGAGATACCGTTGAGGCTCGCGTATTTTTGTGTTAAACAATTCAATCCATTAACTTCCTCAATTGAATTGGCTGAAGGGAATATAGAGATATCAAACATGAGCATTCAAATGATGTTTCGCATGCCAAATGGATTGAAAAACATAGAAACAGGTAAAAGAGCAAAGAAAGGAGAAACAGTGACAAAGATGTGGAGAAACCAGTTTGGTAGTAAATCTGTGAAACCTTGTCATGTAAAAGATGAAATAATCAAGAGTAGTGATACAGGAATGTTATTCATTCTTAACTTCGTGGTACTATTCTCGTCCACAATGATTGAAGGAAATCAGATGGGCACGGTCAACACTAAATTCCTTCCAAATATTGTAAGTGAGGACGAGATTCATAATCTTGATTGGACTGGTTACATGCTAAAATGCTTAAAAGAAGCAGTCACAAGTTGGAAAGATCAATCGACTGGAGTTTTTTTTGTTGGCTCTTCAGCAGTTTTAGTTGTATGTAAATAAAATTTTATTTAATTATTTTTAAGACAAGTATTATTGATAATGATGAATATTAATGTATATGCAGCTTCATTATGTGGAAGCTACAATTTGTGGAACGGTTCATGTACCAAGGACAAGACCAACCGTAGCAGAATGACATACTACAAAGCTGAAGGAGAGAGATGAGGCTGAAGCTAGACAACGACAATTTGGAAAAGTCCAGATTATTGCTGAAGAAGAAAATGCAAATTATGATGAAGGAACCAGAAACCTGGTTGATAATCCTTTCACCCAAGAGGTATGATAAAAAAAAAAATAATAATAATACACAAGATAGGGAGGTTTCAAGAGGGATGCAACTTTTTTTGGGGAAGCGAAGGAAAATATTAATTAGGCAGCAGCTTTACTTTTCTTAAACATATATCAAATATATAATTAGTTTTACTCGTATATAGTAATCCGAATGGTTGTTTATAAATATATATATATAATAGAATGTTAACAGTCATCATGATGAATGTTAACTTGTCAACTTAATTTAACATTCATCAGAAGGAATTTTACAACAATTGTATGATATTATTAAATATGCTATTTAAATGAAATTCTTAAGAATTGTATATTCATTGTTATATTGTTCAGGAGTATGAAAAAAACATTGACATCAGATACCAACATGTCATTAATTATTTTCAAGAAATAAGCTCTGGTTTGTTTGCATATCCGAAAAGCAAGAACTTGAGGGAACTTTCTAAAAAGGTTGAGGAAATGTTAAAAGAAATTGAAAGCTTACCACAAACACCTCTCCACAAGTCAAACAGTTATGAAGAAGAGGAGGAATCACCAACAACAATTTATCATGGAGTAGGAAAACAGTTTCGGACTTCAAGTGCACCATCATTTAATCTCAATGATGCCTCAAATTCAGGAAGTAGAAAAAAACCAGAAGGTGAAATTAACACTTCAACTGATTTTGGGAATAAAGGGAAGAGATTGGTTGAAATGGATAAATCTGTTAATGATAAAATAGAAGGAGTTTTGGTTGATCTGAATAAAATAGAAGCAGGTGATGAAAATGATTTGAACAGTGGAAATAATTTTGAAGACCCAACAGAGACTGATGGGAAAGAAGGAAGCGGAGAAGAGAATGCTAAAAAACGACTACCACGTTTAGCAGCGGTTTACAGATCCCCGTATTATCAACGTCAGGTTGTTATAGAGGAAGTACTTGAACAGGAAGAAAAGAAAATTGCAAGACACTTGTCTTCTTTTCAGGAGAAAGAAGGGTAAGAAATTTATAGATTCATTGTTATATAAGTATAAATAAATACAATTTATAACACGTAAATTTAGTACAACTCTTTTTTTTTTCTTTTTTTTTTTGCAGGAATATTATTTTCTCAAATTCTGTCGGTGTATTTTGCTTTAGCGTTTCTTTTTCAAGCTTGGTGCATAGAGCTTTTATATTTTGTGATTTAATAGATGTGTGGGCGACGATACTCAACGATGAAGAGAAATTTGCTTCTGATGATTCACCAAAGCGATTCTTTATGACAACATATGCTTTGGTAAGTATATTTAATATACAATATTCATCAACGTGCATCTTAACTTTGTCCATATAAATTTTAAAAAGAGAATTAATTTAATTGTTTGACATTTGTATAGGCAAAAATTAAAATGAATCGTGATGAATATAACATAAAAATCAATGCCTTTAGTATATATAAACTGATGAAATTCATTTTACTAGATAATATTTGTTTATGAATACTTGTTTAATAGATTATTAATATTCATTATAACGAATGTTAACTTAACAGAAGAATTATATGCTTGAAGATGGGCCGACGGAAGAACACAACGAAAGGTTCAAGAAGACTGTTCATGCCATAACAAAATTTGATAAAAACTCAAGAAGCTTAAAAAAATTCGATTTGCTATGAAATTTATAAGGGAACAAATTACTTTAATTTCTTAAACAAAAAATCTGATGTTATATTATTAATTCCAGGTCTTCTTCCCAATATGTTATGATGATCACTTTTATCTAATTTGTTTCCACATGAAAAGTGGAATAATTGAGTTGATAGATAACATGAAGAATGAACCGGACTTCACAACCAAGTATCAGGGAGTACCATTAACTGCGGTAATGATAACATCATCTGCTATTCTACTATTATATAATTAGGGTAGTCTATATTTTTTGGGGGTAAGGTGGGAAGCATTAATATTCATCATCATTAAATGTTGATTTGAATCTTTTAGCTACAACGTTAATTAATTAATATTTATTTATTAAATTGTTAACTTTCAACATGATAAAATATTAACTAACATTCGTTACAATGAATGTTAAAAAAATAACATTGTTTGAATGAATGTTATCTAAGATTCACTACGATGAATATTAACTATATTGGGTTTAATATTTATAAATTGATGTTATGACTTACAGAAATAATTTATCAATGATGTTTAACATTTAGGTTAAATTCTTTATGGAATACTTGAAAGAAGTGGAACATCCAATTGCTGGAAGGTTTGAAAACGCAGAGATTCAAAGGAAGAAGCTGAAATGGGGAACAAAAAGCAACTTCACTGATTGCGGTGTCTTTCTAATGAGACATATGGAGGATTACAGAGGAAAAGAACCGTGGAACTGTGGGCTTACAACAGAAAGGGAGAGCTCAAACAATTCAGCTGAACGGTTTAAGAACAAAGTATGCTGTTAAGATCATTACACATGATCAGAATCTTAAGAAAGATGAATTTATGGAGAGGTTCAACAAGTATGAAGAAGAAAAGGATGAGGAAACTAAAAAGGAAATTCTGAAGGAATCAAAGAAAACGGCAAAGAAATTTTTGAAAGGATGGCATGAGGGGTGAAGCAAATAGCAATTTGGCTATGATTAGAAATTGAAAATCATAAATTTGGGAAAATTGGTTTAATTACTTTTTTGATTCCAACTTGCAAAAATATTGCAGTAGGTTTATTTGTTACTTTTCAACTTCACTTTAAAATCTAGTAGACTTATGATGCAAGTACTTATTGATATAATTAGTTACCTTAACATTTCATTTTTCATGTTGATAGTTATTGTTATAGGAATGACTATATTAGTCTTGAAAATGTCATGTTGAATGTTTGTTTTGAAGTTAATAAAAATTAAATGGTAATTGAACATTATGAAATTGATTAAATAAGAAAATGTATTTAAGGGTGCTAGTATTAGTCCTGCTTATAAGGAGAAAAAATACATTTGTGTAGACCAATTGAAAAAATTATAGAATAGTATCTTGAATAAAATTCATCAAAAACAATATTATTTAAGCATATATATATAACACAGACCTCCACCCAAAGAATAAGATAAGTAAAATACATTTTAAAATTTACATTTGTATCTTTATGAATCAAAATTTAAATAAAAAAAACTAAAACTAAAAAGTAAAAGATGAGTATAACAAAGTTTAAAACAAATACTAAATTAACAATTTTATAAACAAAAAATTCATCACGATGAATTTTATAAAACTAAAAAAAAAAAAATTAAATATGGAATAAAAAAATATAATTTTTTTTAACAAAATCAATTTTATAATATAAAATTAAAAAATATAAAAAAAAAACATTAAGTATCTCCCAACTACCCCGTGACATAATCAAGAACAGTTGAACTTGTAAGTCACTCTCACCACAACAATAATCCAACGCATTCTGCAACTTCTCCTTCGCTACATTTCCATTCGCCACACACCACGTCTTCCCAGTTTACTCCCAGCCACAACACCACCACTACTCTCCGACGTCGTTGATTAAAAACAATGTCTGCTTCAATTGCAGATGAGACGGCGTTGATTAAAAACAAACTCCAAGGTAAGAAATCGAACTATGATATTTAATTATAAACTGTTTTTAACCATAATATTCATTTGTAGTAAACTGAAATTGATTTGATGCTATAGGAAATAAGAAAAAGACGAGCACATTGTCAACTGTTACACGAAATTCAAGTAAGTTAAAATGAAAACCTAATTTTTACTATTTGACGAACAATACATGATATATTAATTTGTTAAAATATAAATTAAATTAAAGTTAATTGTACTAAAATGAAGATGATAATGAAACAAATGCTACCAAAAACATTGATTTTTTCTTGTTTATTGTTATGTTCATCATAATGAATATTAAAAAAAAATTGAAATAAAATTACTTATAATTAGTTTGTCGAATATTGATTCATATAACTGTAGACTGCATAAAAATAATACATGTGAAATAAATTGGCAATATTGTAAAACTTTTTAAAATTAATATAATGTATTGCTGAATATTGATGTGTTATATTAGATGTTGAGAATAAAGACGTAAGGAGATCATCTCATGGTAATACTCAACCGACAAGAGCAAGTTCAAGATTGAAAAGCAAACTTGAATCAACAAATAATTCTGGTAATACACTGAACTTTAAGCAACTTGTGTCAGTCAAAGTCTAGCTAATGCGCTACATTCTTAGCTTAGAGAACTGTGAGCTTTTGTTTCTTATCTGTTCTTCTGATCTGTCTATTTCTTAACCCATTTATCTAGTAATGTCCCACGCGGAAGATTGGATCGACTACTCTACTACCATTACGCTGAATTTTTTCAATCTAACATATACAATTAACACTTTACAAAAAGCTACGACAGAACAACTGTAGCACCAAATCAGAAGGTTCTGATGTTAATAACTAAAAGGCTCAATTGTTGAAATACCTATAAAAAACCTTTATGCAACGCAAAAATGAACAGCTAAAAATTTAAATAATAAATATAGTAACTTATAATACTAATGGTGATGAATATTATCTTTTATGTGTGGTTGTTAATGATTATATGAAATAAATATAGTAAGTACAATTTTTATATAATGCTATTATTGACTTTTTAAAAGATTAAATGTATAGACTGTCTTTAAACATAACTTATCTTTTATTTTTCTATAATGTTATTATTGACAACGAAGACCCTGTGCAAAATGAAACTAATAAGAGTACAAAAAGGGCTTCAAAAAAAAGAAAGGATAGAGCTGAAGAAGAACCTGAAAAAGAAGTTGAAGTAGTAAACGAAGATGAAGATGAGTTATGTAAGTCCCCTAGTTTTAGGATCGATAACTTCGTTATCTGTAGTATTAAGGTGCGGAATCCCTCAATACGGTGTTATCTTACTAGTAACGAATACGTTCGTAATTGCGTTTATAAAGCTTAACTTTAAACGAATAATACGTCAAAGCCTAGCCGTTAGGTATAAGTTTTCTCTGGGTTTTGTGAAATCGCAGATCAGAAAAACCGAATGAAAAAAGTTATGTTTTTCACGAATGAAAAACATTATATACGATCAGCTAGTCTTGGCTCGCATGGGCCTGCGAGTTCGGTCCAACTCGCAGCCCAAGCCCAATACACCTCACAGCTCAACTCGCTGCGACTTGAGATCTCGACTCGTCTCGCATGAAACGTCTAATTATTTATTTCGTATTTAAACATTCGTCTAACTTAGCACAATAATATGTTTAACGAATATTACTAACAAAACAAATATTTATTTACAAATCTAAACCAATGTACAAACATAATAATAATTACACCAGTCCTATTTCAAGCTAGATCTGTTGTCACACTCTATGTTCCAACAGACTCCCCCTTGACAATAGCTCTAGCGTCTTTATCTTCACGCTGTCTTTGGTCTTCATTTGTAAATCTTACGGCCTACGTAAATCTTCATCTTGATACAAGTTTTAACCATCAACTGATAATCTCTTGCTAAATCAGCCCATTCAATAGTCGTCAAAATCCTGTTCTCGTTTAACTTTAACAGATCTTTTCTCGACATATTCATCAGGTGTCGATGATCATAAACTCTAAAAATTTCTCTTTCACCACCTACAACCTCATCATCAGCTTCAACCATAACAGCTTCTCCAGTTCCTGAATCCACGTGCCAACTCTTCATGTTTCCCAAAATATCCTGTGGCATTGTCTTCAGTGGAATCTGCTGTATGCATCTAACAGCTGGATAAACCTTTTTCCTTCTTCTTCTTCCAGTTCTTTGACTTATCTCTTGTAGTTTCACAGTTTTTCCCTTTCTTGGCTTAATCTGAATAAACTTATTTGTACCAACCTCATGTCTAATGATTCTTTCAACACGATCAACATAATCATCACGACATGGGTTGTTTATCTCTAATCTAGCCAAACATGTATTTCATAACGTGGTAAAGAACTAAAAACTGCAAGCTTTCTTTCTAAATATTGAACTCCGTCATATCTTTTAATAGCAAAAAGCTTCAGCTCAGAGTCAAAGTACCATCCAACAATCCCTTTATGAGGAACACGTTTTCCCGTAATATCAACTTCTGAAACTCCAATCTTCTTCTTCAGCTTTGGAAGTTTCCTAAGAAAAACAGCAGGATTCTTGGTAGGAATCAAAGTTTCATCTTTTTCAGAATCGGTTGAGTCATCGATTTCTTCATCTACATCGACAACCATTGGACTTTGTTCATTTTCAATAATAACTTCTGTCCTAGATGGATTCACATGGTGTTCATCTATATTTGCATCTGGATCTACACCAATGTCTTCCACAATCTCAGGTACAGCAGTCCAATCAGTAGGTGGTAGAAATTCTCCATCCTCAAGATCAAAATCAATATCTTCATCTATCTCATCAAAAATGTCATCTTCCGAATCAGATAGATCAAGCATTTCCAATCCTAAGAGAAAACCACAAATACAAATCAATATTAATAATTAAAACTCTCTTATCGATTTCCCTGAATCAATCTAAGAATTTCTTTATTAATTCTTTTGTATATTTAAACGCAATTTACAAATAACTTATAAAATCTTTTATTGATTGCCCTGAATCAATCCAAAATCTCTTAAGTCTACTTAACAAATATTAATTAATTTTAAATTCTAATGCATTGTGAATAATCACCAAACATTTAAATTTACTATTAATTACCTTATATAATTTCCAAGTGTTAATTGATCTCATTCATTATCAATTTAACCTTTAAATTATATATCATTTGTCTAGTTAATACAAATACATTTTTAACTTGTTAATTACTTATATACCTTACGGTCTTAAGTCCATAATCAAATCTAAAATGCATATGTTATTATAAAATTTTGACCGCCGAAATTAATCGGAACACGCCGCTCGACTACTCAATGAGTCGGAAGTCTTTCGATCACTATTTTATCTTAACATAATTATATAAACTTAAATTACATCAAACATATTTTACTTAAAATAATAATAACCCTAAGCCGAATATATTTACACAATAAATTAAGTTTACATTTGTTCACTACAAACTATTACAAATATTACAGTACTATGATAATACTAAACTATCTTACCAGCTTCAGTATCACCCGGTACAGTCTTATCTGCACTTGTACTCACTCCAGAACCACTAGCACCAGCACCAGACTCCCCCTGAATCGTAGCTTGCTCACCAGTCTTTGAAGGACCAGTCTGCTCACCACTCGGTGCATTGGGATCATCGTCCTTGTCTGAATCTCTCTTCCTCTTCAGCTCATTCTCTCTGCAAGACTCCAGATATACCAATATCTCCCCTTGAGTAGACTCTCCTGAATGCGATCTCAAGACCAGACTCTCCAAAGAAGATAACTTCAGTCTCTGCACATTGAAGTCCGCAAGCAAAGTCTCATGAGTCTTCATCAACAGATTGTACGATTCACTCAGCTTGAGTATCTGCTGAGCAAGAAGAAGATTGTTCGACACCAGCTCTGGAATCTGAGAAGTAAGCTTCTCTAAATCCTTTACCCTAGACTCTAAGGATGTAATCCTTTCAGCATCAGTCGTCGGAGCAACAGGTATCGTTCTTGGTCCAGGCGGTGTAAGAGACTCAATATGCCAGTCTCTGGTCAGCGGTGTATGAGGTTGAGACTAAGCTTGCGTAAGCAAGTTTGTCGCAAATCTAGCTGCTTTATTCGTCGTAAAATTAGCTCCACGAACTAGATCAGCAACCTCATGCTGTAAAGTTAAACACAATTAAAATCAGTTATTGTTACAGATTACTCTGTCTCAAACTCTAAATAATTGCATAACACTCATAGTTATAGAACTTATATCTCAAACCTGAAGCGGTACAGACATCTGTTCAGTAACCACCGGTGCATCCATCTCCACCTGTGGTGTATCTTGAGCAACTGTATACATAATTAACTGTCTCAGTTTAACTCCCAATAAACAACAAGTTAAGATTATTTAACTTTTATAATCAATACTAACCTTCTCGAATAGTCAGCGTTCTAGGACGCTTCATCAAAGGAATCTAAACTTCCTCAGTACCTTCCTCCAGAATATCCTTCCCTTTTCTCTTCCTTTCAGAGATAGACGGAGGAGGAGAAGGTGTATTCTCAGAATCTTCATCTGAAGCCGTCTCACCATCACGACCTCCAGATGATCTAACAGGATCCTAAAGTTTAAATATATTAAACATTTATGATTAGCATAAGCTCTATCATACAAGTTCTATATATTTAAGATTAATCAGATATAATACCTCAGTCGGTACAACAACTGATTCATCTAGCTGTATCTGCTCCCCCTCAAGTAATACAACTTCTGGGTTTGCAGCCTCAGCTTCAGCTTCCTGTTCGTTTAATGATATTTATATTTTAAAATCAGAAATAATATCCAATTAACTAAATATCTCTATCATAATCATTATATAATAATATTATGCATCTATGATTAATAAAAACAATCTATCAACTAAGCATCTATATTATTATATAAATAAAATATTACCTCAGATGGTGCAAAATAACTATCAATATCCTGAAGCAAAGGATTCGTTGCATCATCATTCTGCTCCAAAACCTCTTGAACAATCTGAGCAGCAACATCTGGGTTCACCTGTTCCCCAGCATGTGCAGGTTGTTCCAAAACATCCTCTAAAAGCTCTTGTGGACCTTCAGCAGGACCCACATCAGCTTCAGCAGGAACAACAGCAGCAGCAGGAGCAACGTCTAACCACCCATGATTTGGCGGTGCAACGTAGTTCGGGTCAATAACATACCCAAAAAGTGGTCTGACCTCTGGTTTCACCACTCCCTCCTTCCTAACCGTCTGCATGAACATGGCGTTATACCCACGATGGTCAATCGTATTAACCACTAGATGTGGTTCAGGTATAGCCAAATCCGGTAGACGCGCATGGATAATCAACATGCAAAATCGCGGGTAAACCAAAAATCTTGATCTAACAGACCCCGATATCTGTTTCGCAATCTCACCAAAAAGATAATCACAAAAACTGTATGGTTTATTATAAACCAGTGACAGTGCAGCCGATAGAATCGCAGGGCTCAACTCATCAAATCCACCCTTCTTCGCTGCAAAAACGATATTCATCACGTGCCATAGAAACCTCCACTGACCAATAACCAGAGGTTTCTGGAACTGACGTCCGCGTCTATCTCCCGTATAACCCATACGACCTATAGCACCCTCTATAAAATCCATAGGATACTCAATATCCCCATTCTCCTGTTCTACTGTACCTAGCTGCAAAATCTCACGAAGATTACCAGCCGAAAACGTAACAGGTTGTCCACTAACCGTAGCTCGAATCTCTAGCGGGTTGACAGATTCATCATATACTATATCCGTCCAGAAATCGTTCAGTATAGCCTGAGAGATAGGAGGATTGGCCGTAATGGCGTATCTAATCCATGATCGTGCAAGAAAACGAAGAATATCAGCAACCCTGTCAGCCCGCTTGGCTTCAAGGTTCAGATCCACCAAAATATTGTGGCCCTTGTCAAATGCTCTCGCCATATCTGTAAAATAAACACAAACAACAGATATATTTTTAATGCACGATTAAAAATCTTGAAACTATAACGCATTATGAATCAAGATTCATCAAACATCTTAGTTTAAAATTGAAATTATATATCACTTGTTACAAAAATAGTCTCAAGTCGTATATAAAAATTTAACTTATAACTACAAAGTCTTAAGTCTAATTTAAATCCATTATATAAAACTTATTAAAAAAAAAACCTTAACATTTATATAACTACTTAAAAATAAAATTTATCTAAGTCCTGGACTCGCATAAACTGACTAAGCGAATCAAGATCAACTCGTTTCGCTTATCAACTCGCTTCACTCATCAACTCGCTACATTGATCAACTCGCTAAACTTATCAAGCGGCAATTGAAGTGAACTCGCTAATCACATCGATTCGCTAGTCAACTCGCTGCGAATTGATTCAAAACGTCAACTCGTTTGATGAACTGCCGTCGCGAGTTAATTTTCAAAATCGATTAATCCGTTGATTTTAACATGATCTATCAATTGATTTACGTTCATTAATGTTCGTTTAACATAAACCCTAAAGATCCATGTCCAATAACATCGTAATCGACGCAAATCGTTTAGTTTATAACCCGAAACCCTAAGTTTATAAAAACTTCGATTTCTCGTTATTTACACGGTGAAATCCATAGTATTATACCTCAAAATGTTCGTAAATTGAAGATGTATAAAGTCTACGGATTGAAAAACTCGTTCCCGTACTCTAAAAATCGAAATCAAGCGAAAACTCAAAATCGCCTCGTTTCACCTGTAAGCCGGATTCGCAAGCTTTAGTGAACTCGCGAAGTTTGTGGGTTCGGTGGGTTGGCTTGACTCGTTTGACCCTCTTTATACTTTGTATCCGATTCGCGAGATTTCAAACGGATCCGCAAGTCGATGTCAACTCGCAGGACTATTTTAAAACGCGAATTTAATTCTAAGTATAAATAAAACCCGATATTTTACAAGTCTAAATTATAATTAATTTTTACTTGTATTTGTCACGTTTGTTCAACTCAAAAATATTCAGTATAATTTAATTCCGAAGGGTAAATTCTGATAAACACAAAAACTTAAATTAAAAACAAATAAACATACGATAAAAATACAACTATATAAACATTGGTATCAAGTACCATTTTATTAATCACTTGATCAAAACAAACTACATAAACAAAATGAATAAGAATTTATCTGCTTAGGGATCATATTAGAAAGAATAAGGAATTAAGTATATATTTAAAAGTCTAAGCAGATTGGTAGTATACATACCTCATGAAATTCAAATAAATTACTATAAAATTACAAC
This sequence comes from Helichrysum umbraculigerum, assembly GCA_949592205.1. Classification (NCBI taxonomy): domain Eukaryota; kingdom Viridiplantae; phylum Streptophyta; class Magnoliopsida; order Asterales; family Asteraceae; genus Helichrysum; species Helichrysum umbraculigerum. The sequence continues at coordinate 9,710,295 of CATIUR010000004.1, read as the reverse complement.
TAAATTCATCATTGATACATTTATATTTATAAAACTATATCTTAGGTACCTTTATCCACATAGCATAATTAATAAATGCATTACTCACATAAAGTGAATATTTAATTATAGACAGTCCAAGACGATTACCGGTATTATGATCCACATAAACAAATTATACTCAATTTTCTAAGCAAACACTTTATTGTTAGTATGAATATTATCAAGTGCTTCCTATTATATGACATACTGAAGAATTTCAAGTAAAACTCATAACACTGCATCATTAAATTTCAAGGTAGCGGTTACTAAATAATGTATCTTTTCGAAACATATAACATACACTTGAATTTTTAAGGTTAGACAAATATCAAACATACTTTAAATATGCTATGTTATCCAAGTCTGTACTTAGTACAACAGAAGATCCCTTCTAGCATAATTCAAAATATATTTGAGAATATTAATTTAATTAAAGGTTTCAGTTCTGTACTTAGTACAACATAGTTACCAGTAATTAAGTTAATACCCATATTGCTACTATTTGTTACTTTAAATTAAAATGCATGATAACAGTGTATGGTAATACCATCATTCAACATTTAAGACTTAATGTCATACATCATAGAATAGTAACACAAGATAATAAACAAGTAGTTAATTAACTTCTTAAGACTTAGAAAATTTCATATATTTTGCCTACCAGTACATCATATGATGAAGCCATCTAAAGTTTTTACTAAAAATAGACAAATTATCACTTGTGGATATAGGTGCATAATCAAATAAATATAAACACATACCTGATAGAACCGCTGTAGTTCTAAAACAACTTTATTTGAGCCTACTTACCATATAATACTTAGGACTTAAGCTTATTATTGTGAAGCTTATTCTCCTAATGTACTATCATTTCCCTTAGTTTTTGCAAATGAAAACTTAAATGAAGACGATTCCCCTTAGGTAACAAGCAAATGAATGCCATACGCCCCTTCTGTTTTTTTTTTTTTTTTTTTTTTTTTAATGAACATAGAAATACTAACTATTACAAAAATACCCTTGGAAGACTAATCACTCTGGATTTCTCATTCCGTTTAGTTGAACCAACATCTCAAATCTTGCTCTGTCGAACGCCTTTGTGTATAAGTCTGCTAAGTTATCCAATGATGGAACCTTAACTAACTTTATCAACTTTTTCTCAGCACAATCTCTAATAAAATGATGTCGAATATCAATATGCTTAGTTTTACTGTGCTTCACCGGATTATTGGTGATCGACATAGTAGATTCGTTATCAATCATCATAGGAGTATTGGTTATATTTAACCCGTAATCCCGCAGTTGCTGTTGAATCCAAAGTACTTGCGAGCAACAGCTACCAGCTGCAACATACTCAGCTTCACATGTAGAAATGGCTACCAAGGTTTGCTTCTTGCACTGCCAGGATACTAATCTACCTCCTAGGAATTGACATCCTCCGGTCGTAGATTTCCTATTCTGATTGCATCCTCCATAATCCGAATCAGTATAAGCTACTAGATCTAAGTCTCCATCAATCGGATACCAAAGACCCAGCTTAGGTTTCCCTTTGAGGTAATGAAAGATTCGTTTAACAGCTTGCATATGTGACTCTTTCGGATTAGCCTGATATCTTGCACATAAACAAACAGCAAACATTATGTCAGGCCTAGAGGCTGTAAGATACATTAGCGATTCTATCATGGCTCTATAAAGAGTTGGATCCACATCGCTATCACTCGATGTATCTGGACCTAGTCCATGATTGACTGGAATTGGAGTATTGTAGACCTTACTTTCATCCATCTTAAAGCGTTCTAATAGCTCATATGTATATTTAGATTGATGAATAAAGAATCCATCCTTCTTTTGATCAACTTGTAATCCTAAGAAGAAATTCAACTCTCCCATTGCAGACATTTCGAACCTTTTTCTTATAACTTTCTCAAATTCTTGACACATCTTTTCATCAGATGATCCGAAGATAATGTCATCAACATAAACTTGCACGAGAAGAAAGTCTTTCTTTTTCCACTTCACAAACAGTGTACTATCAATCGATCCTCTTGTAAATCCATTCTCAAGTAGATACGTTGATAGTGTTCCATACCATGCCCTTGGTGCTTGATGTAATCCATATAGAGCCTTATTCAAACGATATACTCTATCTGGATACTCAGGATCAGCAAACCCTGGCGGTTGTGAAACATACACCAATTCTTCCACTTTGCCATACAAAAAGGCACTCTTAACATCCAACTGATACACTTTTATACCAAAATATGATGCGAATGCTAAGAATACTCTAATTGCTTCTAGCCTAGCAACTGGTGCAAACACTTCGTTGTAGTCAATACCTTCTTGTTGATTAAAACCTTGAACCACCAGACGAGCTTTATTGCGAGTAACGATTCCTTTATCATCTCTCTTGCACTTAAATACCCATCTAGTTCCAATTGGATATTCTCCCTTTGGTAGGTCAACCAACTCCCATACTTGTAATTTAGAGAACTGTGATAGTTCCTCTTGCATTGCTTCTACCCACGAGCTTTCTTTTAAAGCCATTTGAACATTTTTAGGCTCGACTTGTGAGATAAAGCATGAATATAGACATTGATTAGGAATCCCTGTCTCTTTCATTGCAGCATACAAGCTTTGGTATTCTAAATTCTCAGACGTACTAGCTCTGGATTGATGCCTAGTTTGAACCGGAGTATTAATATCACCGATGATGTTTTCAACGGGATAATTCTTACTCGTTCTAGTTGTAGTAACTGGTTCAACCGGTATCTCATCTTCCAAATTAGTACCAATCTCTTCCAATTCAGGTACATCTTCCGTACGAGCAGAAGATATCCTTAAGTGTTTCAAAGGAGTAAGTATATCATCAAACTTTGTAGGAAGATCTTCAAGATCTTCTGTTTCTTGAGACTTATCCTCTGAAGGTTGTTGTGACTCACTTGTGGAAGCTTTATCTGAGTCAACATTAGTCTTAATTCCAGACTGCTTAACACTTGATGTTGAAGCGGGACCAATATTCTCATCTTCAAACAATAAATGTTCAGCTATCTCTGAATCACTGACATAGTCACTAATAGGAACTTTAAATGATGCAAAAAGATCAGAATAATCAAATTGCCAATCTAAGCCCTTATGAACATCAGGTGAATAGCTCGTAACCTCAATATTATAAACTACCTCCAAACGTCCTGTGACTTTATTAAAGACTCTCTTGTTTGGCGAATTGGGCATATAACCTAGGAAAAATCCTTCGTCAGCCTTCTCACCAAATTTTGTTTGATGTCCAGTCTTTAATATGGTGCATGAAACTCCAAAGGGTTCAAACCCCTTTAAGTTAGGTTTCTTATTGTTCAAAAGCTCATAACAAGTCTTGTTATGTCTCTTAACCGTAAGAACTCTATTAAGAACATAACATGTTGTATTCACTGCTTCTGCCCAAAAGATGACCGGAAGCTTTGAATCAGCAAGCATTGTTCTTGCAGCTTCAATCAACGTTCTATTTTTCCTTTCAGCAACACCATTCTGTTGAGGTTCATAAGGTGCACTGAATTGATGTAATATCCCTTTGCTTAAGCAATAGATATTCAACGTTGAATTCTTAAATTCTGTTCCATTGTCACTACGAATACGCTTAACTCTCTTTTTATAGACATTCTCTACTAGATCAAAGAACTCAATTAGAATTCCAGGAGTTTCATCCTTTGATCCCAAAAAGAATACCCATGAGAATCTAGAATAATCATTTGTAACAACCAAACAGTACCATTTGCCACCTAGACTTCTCTTGCTTATAGGGCCAAAGAGATCCATATGTAGCAATTCAAATGGCGAGGAGATAGAGTTTTCAGTCTTAGGTCTGTGTGGTTTCTTGTGCTGCTTTCCTTTCATGCAAGGAACACACTTATCCTCAGACTCGAAACGTTTTTGTGGTACACCTAGAACCAAACCATTTTTGGTTATATAATTCATCTTTCTCCAGTTTAGGTGTGCCATTCTCCTATGCCATAATAATGCTTCTGTTTCCGAAGCCTTGGATAATAAACATGTAGACACCATTGAAGAGTTAGGAACACCCATGTTGATAGCATAGATGTCCTTCTTCCTTGGCGCCCTCATCAATATCCATTTATCAGGAATTTTGAAACCTGGCTTCAGGACTAAGGCCTCCTTTTCATTGAAATAAACTGGATGACCTTTATCATAGACTTGGGAAACACTCACTAGGTTGTGAGTTAGTCCTTCAACATAGTTCACATCCTCAAGAGTCAAAGTTCCATTTGAAACTTTTCCTTTTCCCGAAATTACTCCTCCTTTATCTCCTGCAAAATTTACTTTTTGCTTGAGACTCTCCTTGAAGTCCTTCAGTAGACTTCTTTCTCCGGTCATGTGCCTCGAGCATCCACTGTCTACATACCACCAGCTGTCCTTGTTCACAGCATACTCCTGCACATAACACAAAATACGATCAGTTATCAAGAGGGACCCAAGCCATTACGGTCTTGGTTTGTCCCTTATCATCAACAAACTTAAGCTCTTTAAAATAACCATCCTTCCCATCAGGAGCTTTGGTTACTTTCGAATTAGCTTTAGTTTGTGGACGATCAGCCTTAAGAGATGAATTTGAGGAGAACCTCTTAGGCACATAATTATGAGTTCTATTATGATAATTATAATTAATCTCATGTGATCGCGAAGTAGTACCACTCTCATAATGACTATGGCCTCTACTTGTAGTTCTAAACCTCGACGGTGTCACATCCCTAGACTTATGGATAGAATTATCACTTTGAGTATATGGCCACTTAGGTTTAGGTGGGGAGACACTATGTTTACCATCTCTTTTAAGAATGTTAACAGGTTTATTACCTAACTTAGGTTTGGTATCTAACCCATCTACAGTCATACTAGAGTCAGTTTGTGTCTTTTCATCCATCACAAGCTTATGTGGTGTTTCTGGCTTTTTGTTAGGGCAACACGAAGCCACGTGTCCCTTTTGATGACACTTGAAACATGACATCTGCTTGCGTGATTTAGGAACTTTTGCATTACCACTCGGAGTCTTAGGCACTAAAGGTTCAGATATTTGTTCCTTATTAACCTTATCATCAGTCTTAGCATCGTTAATCACTCCACCCGATACAAATTGTATTTTGGTGAAATGAGAAGCCTTACTATTATCTGATGAAGGGTTCTTAATAACATCCTTCTGTGCCTCTAACTTTTCCTGATCATTAGTTACTGAAATTTCAGGATTAGCATCTGTCATTTCAGAATCTTCAGGAATAGGAGTGTAATTGGCATTAAAAGGAGGGGATACATCATTGTAACCTAACCCAGTCTTGTCCTTTACACTACGTTGAGCATCTAACATTTTATCCATTTGAGATGTCCTATAGTTCTCAAGTTTACGGTTTTGCTCAATTAACCTTAAGTTAAGGTTCACTATTTCCTGATCCTTACTAGCAATTGTCTCATTTAAGTCTTTGATATTCATATAGAGACCATCTATGACAACAGATTTTTCACTTATGGTATCTCTAAGTTTTGTTCTATCCGAAGCATCAGACTTAATTTTATCCTTTAAGGCCTGTTTATCATCACTTAATCTACGAATATCCATAATGGCTTGATCAAGTTCAGATCTAACAGTCTTATAGGATTCCTTATCCATATTCAATTGAGATGACAAATTGCTATTTGACACAGTTAAGACACTATTATGAGATTGTAAGTCAGTAACTAAGTAACAAACATCAGCAAGATTAAGAATATCTAAACATACCTTCTTCTTGTCAGTTTGTACTTCAGCCATGCGTGCCACGAATTCTTCAGGACTCATATCTGGAATTGAATCCATATATAGCACGTCATCATCACTTGTCTTCACTTCAGACTCAGGCACCTCTACTCTCTGTTCCATATCAGTGGGCATGTAGGACACTGATCCAGCAGTTGTCTCTTCGATCTCGGCCATCAAGGCTTCCTCAGAATGAGCTTGCCAATCATAAGAACCATCCAACTGCTTTACCACTAAGGCTTTGGAAGCAAGAGTACTTCCCGAACCTTGTTTTCCTTGTGCTTCTACTTTAGGTCTTTGACATTCTCTAGCAAAATGACCAATACCCTAACAGTTAAAGCATCTGACCTTGGTTTTATCAAACCCTGATCTATTGCCCAACACCTTTCTACCAGTTCTCTTGAGGAAATTTTTAACTTTTCTTGAAACTAATGCTAACATCTCTTGAAGTTCCAATTCCTCAACATAATCCGGATCTATCTGCTCATAATCCTCGTCAAATAGAACATGATCATTGATCTTTCCCTCTATGTAATTCTCATATGATGCCACAAAGGAAGCAAGAACAGACAGTTGCTGTTCCAAAGATTTCACACTCATCGGCATCTTCTGATGCTCTTGAGGTGACTTCTCAGAATTCTTTCCCTTTGTCTCATCACTTGAGGAGGAAATAAAGCATAGATCTTCAGTAATCATTTCTCCATTTTCACCAATATCACCAACTAACAGTGCAGTTGTCGAACTAGAGGACGCAGTCGAAAGATTTGACTTTCCATGATACAACCCAGGGTTCTGAACCTGATCAGAATCACTATCTCTTGACTTTCTGGAGAAATCATAACCTTTCAGCTTGTCAATGACTTGCTCTAAGGTCATATTAGAATACCTGGTTTCGTTATCCTTAATCATAACGCCATACATTTCCCATTTAGAAGGCAAACCCTCAAGAAACTTGTCGGTTTTAGCTACTTCTTCTTCAACAATCTCATGGTATTCCAGTTCACTTAACAGATAGTAGAAACGCGTGACATAGGCATCAAGATCTTCTCCTTTTAAAGCTTTAAACATAGTAAACTGCTTTTTGAGAAGACTCCTCTTGCCAGCTCTCACCTGTGGACTTCCCTCACCTCTTTTCTCTAGAGCTTCCCAGAGCGTTCTAGCAGTATGAAAAGACTTCAGTTGATGAGTAATCTCTTTAGGAAGACACGTCTTTATGCATGAATGTGCTTTATTTTCATTTCTGTAAGCTTCCTTTTCTTGATCACTCATGTTCGCATAGGTAAGAACCACAGTGGCATTTTGAACAGTTTGAGTAGGTGCGGTGTATCCACTCTTGATACACATCCAGATTGACAGGTCATGGAATCTACAGTAAGATTCAAATCTGTCCTTCCAATTGTAGTAATCTTCGATCCTCAACAACTTAGGTGGAACGTTTGACTTTCCCACCTCGTGGTCCATTTCGATCATTCTACTTAAGTCAGACATCGTAAAATTAAACTGTTTCGCGAATTCAGAAAACTCAACTCGCAAGACTCAGCTCAACTCGCAATCTCAGCTCGACTCGCAGAATACGTCGATTCGCAAGCCTCAGTTCGGATTGCTAAAGATGTCGATTCGCAAGTGATGTCGATTCGCGAGGGATCTCGGTTCGACTCGCAAGCCTCAGTTCGACTCGCTAGTTCAACTCGGTTCGCAGGCGAAGCTGGAACCCTAATCTCGACTCGCGAAACGGCTGTTAAACCCGAAAACGAATTTTTAAGGTATTTTTACGACTGAAACTAAGAATTTCGACCGTAAATAAACCCTAAAACGTCCAGAGAATGATTTTGATCGTTAGTATTGCAAAGAAAGCACGTAAAAACGACTCGAATCAAAAACGCAATATTACTAAAACTCACGAACACACTCGTATTTAGCCCGAAAGCTCTGATACCAGATGTAAGTCCCCTAGTTTTAGGATCGATAACTTCGTTATCTGTAGTATTAAGGTGCGGAATCCCTCAATACGGTGTTATCTTACTAGTAACGAATACGTTCGTAATTGCGTTTATAAAGCTTAACTTTAAACGAATAATACGTCAAAGCCTAGCCGTTAGGTATAAGTTTTCTCTGGGTTTTGTGAAATCGCAGATCAGAAAAACCGAATGACAAAAGTTATGTTTTTCACGAATGAAAAACATTATATACGATCAGCTAGTCTCGGCTCGCATGGGCCTGCGAGTTCGGTCCAACTCGCAGCCCAAGCCCAATAAAATACTCGGCTCGCCAGACTCAAGCTTCACGAGTTCAGATCTCACCTCACAGCTCAACTCGCTGCGACTTGAGATCTCGACTCGTCTCGCATGAAACGTCTAATTATTTATTTCGTATTTAAACATTCGTCTAACTTAGCACAATAATATGTTTAACGAATATTACTAACAAAACAAATATTTATTTACAAATCTAAACCAATGTACAAACATAATAATAATTACACCAGTCCTATTTCAAGCTAGATCTGTTGTCACACTCTATGTTCCAACAAGTTATACAGAATATTAACAAGAGTATCACCACATACGCTGTATGAAGTTACTAAGCAAATGAGCCCAGCACAAATGGATGTAGTAAGAAGAATTGGATTTGGAAGGATATTAGAAATGGAGTTTGAAGATATTCCAGCAAGAATATCATATTACTGTGTGAAACAATTCAACCCAAACAATTCATCAATTGAATTGCCAGTAGGTAGAGTAGAAATATCCAAAAGAAGCATTCAAAAGTTGTTTCACATGCCAATGGGAGCAAAGAAGATAAATACAAGTAAAAGATCAAAAACGGCAGATAGAGTAACTAAGTTGTGGCGAGAACAGTTTGGAGGAACGATAGTGAAGCCATGTCATGTAAAGGATGAAATAGTAAGAAGTGGAGACACTGAAATGCTATTAATGCTGAATTTTCTTGTACTATTTGCATCAACTATGATTGAAGGGAACCAACTAGGAACAGTAAACCCAAAATTCCTTTCATGCATTGAAAGCGAAGACTCAATACGCAATCTAGATTGGAGTGGTTATATGTTAGATTGTTTAAAAGAGTCTGTGAGAAGTTGGAAAGATAATACAACTGGTATAAATTTTGTTGGATCGACTGCAGTTCTAGTTGTAAGTAATTCAATTTACATTTAACTTATTCTATGATATTTTAAAAATAAATGATAATCATGAGTTATACTAATGTAACTGCAGCTTCACTATGTCGAAGCTACAAGTTGTGGAACAATGTATGTTCCAAGGACTAGACCAACTGTTGCAGAATGGCATTCAACTAAACTCAAAGAGAGAGAGACGGCAGAAGTGAGGCTGGGAAGATTCGATCAAGTGGAGATAATTGAGGAGGAATATAGAGTTGCAGAAGAAGCTAAACTCATAGAAAATCCTTTAACTGAAGAGGTATTCTAAAAAAAAAAATATTAGTATTATAAGTTTTTAAAGAACTATACATATAACATATAATTATATATCTATGATATTTTAGTATTAATAGTTTATCAACCGAATAGTAAATGCAAACAAATGTTTATTGTTATCATTGTAAATAAAAAATGTATCTGAAGCAATAAAAGTTATTCTTAGCAATTTTGTATTAATTAACTATATTTTTAGTTCTTTATGTTGTTAACAATTCTAAAAAATTTTATCACAAACAATTTGTCAGGAATATGAAAACAACATCATAATAAGACACACACATGTTGAAAAATATCTGCAAGAGATCACTTCAGGTTTGATGAAGTATCCAGATAGCAAGAAAATGACTGGATCTGTAAAGATAGTTGAACGAATGTTGGAAGAGTTTGAGGAAACACTTATCCGCAATCCAACAACACAAGCAGAAGATGAGGAAATACCACCGACTAATGATAATGGAGTAGGTACACAATTTGAGTTACCAAATACCACAGCATACATTTTTGATTATAACTCAGAATCGGAAATCAGAAGACAATCCGATAGTGAAAGCACAATTCCAACTGACATTGAATGTGAAGAGAACCGGTATAAGTTGAAAGCAAAAGGTGGAGAGATTAAAGATAAAAAGCAGAGATGCTTATCAGATGTTTACAGATCACCTTATCATCTAAGAAAAGTTGATATTGAAGAAAAAATTCAAGAACATGAAGAAAGGATTGCAAAATACTTGTGTTCTACTCAGGAAAGTCATAGGTAATATCCTTTACAGATTTTTAAAAAATACTTATTACAAATTTGTGAATGATTAATAAGAATGTAATTGTTATTATATAGAGTGTAAACATTAATATTCATCATTAAAATATTATATATATCATATGAATATCTGTAATATTATTCAATAAAAAGATATATAACAAAAAAAATTTGAATTTCTGCAGTGTTGTGCTTTTTAGTTGTGGAATTGAGCAAACGTGCTTCAAAGTAGATTTCCAAACTTTGGTATATGGGGTCGATGTAATGAGTGATATAGTTGATGTTTGGGCAAGGATATTGAATTATGAAGAAAAGTTTGGAGATGATGACTTTCCAAAAAGATTTTTCCTAACGACATCTGTCCTCGTAAGTATAAGATTATTACAGAATATTTATATATACATTCTTCTTAGCATATAATATTATACTAACAATTCTGTATATAATAGAAAAAGGATATGCTTGAAGGTGGAGCAACAGAAGACAACCAAAAAAGATTTAAGAATAATGTTTTGCAGCTTATGAATCATGATGAAAGTTTAACAAATTTCATTGAATTTGATCTGGTATAAAAATAAAAAATCAAATGATCAATTTAATAAAATAATTAAATAAAATCTAACACAATTTATATGAACTTTGCAGGTCTTCTTCTCAATTGATCACGATAATCATTATTTCTTGATCTGCTTCCACATGAAGAACGGAAAAATTTTGTTAATTGACAACAACATGGATGGAAAAGTTTTCATGCAAAATCATGGAGATATACCAACAACTGTGGTAAGTTGATAAATACTAAACTAAGTAATAGAATAATTTTATAATACTATTATATAAACTAAAAATTAAAAAATCCTAGTGGTTGATCAAAGTTCTTACTTTCATATTCTCATTACATGCAAATATCACTTTATGCCAAAATAGAATGAAATTTTTGTGACGTGTGGCTTCCCCGGTGCGACACTTCACATTTTTTATAAATTAAAAATTCTATCGGATTTATTGATTGAAGGGGTGAAAAAAATTTAATGTCATTTCTTCTATATTTTTGATTGAGTGAAAATTTTAAAGTGTTATTAATATGGTTTAGGTAAAATTCTTCATATCGTACCTTAAAGATGTTCAACATCCAGCAGTAAGCATGTTTGAAAAATCAAACATAAGAAGCAAAATTGTCTCATGGGGGACAAAGGAGGAAGGAAAAGATAGTGGAGTGTTTGTAATGCGGCATATGGAAACTTATCAGGGAAAAGACCCATGGGACAGCGGGCTAAAGACAGACGAAAGTGCTAAATCTAGGCAGCTGCAAAGCTTAAGAACAAAGTGTGCAGTAAAAATGCTTACACATGAGCTGAACAGCGTCAAAGAAGTAGTACTGCAAAGGTTTGAAAGTTACGAGAGAAAAAACAATGGATAAGCGAGAAATCAAGTTTATAAGCAATGAAAGCAGAAGTTGGAAGTAATGGAAAACAGAATCAAGGAAAAGAAACTGGCTTAGTGTATTTTGAATTTTAATGACTAAGTAGTTTGGTTGGATGTAAATCGTATCTGTTAAAACAAGATCAAACTGTAATGTTATTATTAGTCTTTTGCTATGTATAAATTGATATATATTTCAGCAGGTGTTTATTATTTATGGTGTATTTTTTCGTAAATAAAATATTAATAACATATACACAAATAATGTAAAAATAATATTCACCACGATGAATAATAAATTGAAATTTAAGTTTTGAAGTCATAAAAAATGTTAACATTGATATTAATTAAAAGTGAATGTTAAATATATATATTCAAAAAATATGTATGCCTAATAAAAATGTATTAAAATTAAATGTAATCATTAATATAATATAAAAATAATATTCAGTATAATGAATATTAACTGAATTATATTACTATAATTTTAAAGTACAATTGGAAAGTCAATATAATTTTTAGTCATCAAATTTTTTAAGTCATGACAAAACAATGGGAAAGCAAAATAATTGGGGTTTAAAAGAAAATGAAAGCAAATGTTGGAAGAAAGGGAATAAGAAATCAAGGATAAGAAATTTAACTTCAATCTGAAGTTAATTAGTGATAGTCATTAACTTGTATAAAATTCATCACATTGAATAGGAAAAAAAAAATCTCAAGAAATTGTAAAATTAAAAGAATAAAAACTAAAAAATATAGTAAAACACTACTCAGTGTAATCTTCATCTGAATATCCATTTTCTTCATCTTCAACATCTTCATCTTCCCCATCTTCATCTTCCCCATCATCATCTTCATCTAACAACTTCATCTCATCTCTTTTCTTGTCTGTACAGCTTCTGATATTGTGACCATATCTCTTACAATACTGGCACTGTCTTCGTTTCTTGCGAGAATTTATAACAACCTTCTCTCCAGCACCAACCATTCTCTTAGAGCGACGTTGACCTTTGTTACGAATATTTTTTGGTGCATGAATGTTAACGTTATCAGGAATTGACATACCCAAAACATCCTGAAGTTGATCTCTTTTACTGGAAGATGAATGTTCTTCAGCAACAAACTCAACAAATTGATCCAAAAAGTTATCAAATTTTTCTCTAAAAGCCATAAGTTTGTCACTGTCATCCTTAAACCGGGACAAAAATTTTCCAAATCTGTTTAAAAGGTCTTTAGTAACTTTTGAACATTCTGTCTTAGGATCAAACTCCATATTCAACAAATTAAAAGGCTCAGATGAAGCTTTTGTCCACCTTCTAAATATATGATGAGATGGTATTGAATGCACATCATTGATATGGTAAACACAAAAAGCATACCGACATAACCATCCAAATCTGGTAAATAACAAGCATGTGCATCGAACATCACCATTACTTGGATCAAAAACAACCTATCAGAACAGAATAATTATTACTCATCAAGAAGAATTTTAAAGTTAAACAAAAATAACAGCTAAATTATAAAAAACACTAATGCTGACCTTGTAATTCCAATTCATCCGAGGTGGATCAAACTTCTCTTGGATGACACATATCTTTTTATCACCTTCAATCACACAACTGGTCTGAGCACAAGTTAGAGATGACTGTTCAATCTCTTTTTGAACTTTCAAAAAAACTGTTGGAGTGTAGATATCACGAGCATTCCTCTCAATCTTATATCGTGTCACACATAGAACATCTTTCTGATCCATTTCAAACTCAAGCAAACGCTTATTGTGACGTTGCCTCTCAATTGAAGCATCGAATCGTGAGAAGAATTCAACCAATGTTGAATCCTGGTTCTTGCAATTACTAAAAAAAGAATTTTCACTTTCAGATAGTGAAGATGTTCTCATCAATCCATTCATTGGCAAATCTCTGAAGAAACATGGCATCCAAATTTCTTTCATAACATACATATCATTAAACCAACGTTTCTCATGAAGTCCAACATCATCAATAATTGTTTTCCATAACTTTTCAAACTTTTCAACAGTCATTTCCTGATTCCAGAATACCATATTCATCTTCTTACGAAAAAGTTTATTGCAATACAATTTAGGACCAACCTAAAAAAAAAAATACAAAGAAGAATTTAATAATATTCATCAAAATGAATGTTAATTAATATGCATCACAATCAGAATGAATGTTAATTAATATCTATCAGAATTCAATGATATTTTCTATACTTAACTATATTATCTAATAAATATCAATGTTAACAATGCAACTACCTAAACAAAAAAATAGTGATAATAAAAATAACTTCAATCATGTATGATTATAAACAATGTAATCATATATAAATGTTATTTATTAAATAAAGGGACAAATAATTTTGCACTATGTAATAATTAATATGCATCAAGAATCAATGATAATTAATATTACAGAAAACACATACCTTCCATTTCAGTTTACTGCTGATATGCCACATACATAGACGGTGCTTCGCACTGTTAAATTTGGAGGAAATAGCTTGTTTCATAGCTGGGTCTTGATCAGTGGCTACTATAGAAGGTTCCTTTCCAAATGTTTTTAAAAAACAGTCTAAAAACCATTCGAAACTTCCAATGCTCTCGGTATCAAGTAAAGCAGCTCCAAATATAACACAACGCTTATGATTATCGACACCAGTCAAAGGAACAAATTTCATATTGTACCTGGAAAAAAAAAGAAAAAAACAATAATTAAAAAAAACATAAGGAAATAATAATACTCATTACAGGGAATGTTAAAAATAGAGAAAAAAATAAATATACCTATTAGTGTCGTAGGTTGCATCAAAACAAACCATGTCGCCAAACTCTTGGTAATTGAGTTTAGAGATGTTATCGGCCCAAAAAACACCAAGAAGTGTTCCTTCTTCATCACACTTATATTCACATGAGAAATTAGGAAGAACTTCTTGCTTCCTAAGCAAATTCTCAATAGCTAAATGTGCATCACTCTCACCTATATAGCGGTTAATATCCCTTTTGAAGTTCTTAAAATCAACTTTGCTAGGACCCACAAACTCATAACCACCACTCAAATCACATTTAATTTTGTGAGCAATATTTGGACCAATATTCGAACGGCTACTTAAATCATGAACATGCTTCATATCATCAAAATCCAATTTCCTTCTCTTCTTCAACTGATTCTTGTTTTCTTCAGATACTAACTTGTGATTATGAGTCTCAAAAAACTTAACAACCTTACAAGTACCATTCTTAAGCATACGCACCCTAAGACTAGCATCACAATCTGTTTTAATCGATGAACACTTTCGGTTAACAACATTTTTAGTAGCAGGCTTTTTCAAATCAGTTTTCAAGGAATCAACGTATAATTTCTGAGAAACACCAGATTTTGTACACCTATATACCTTGTATGAGACCGAACCATCTGATAATCTATTTTGTGATGATTTTTTAGGATCAAAACCAGCTGCTTCAGCATACAATTGGTAAAAAACCCAACACGTATCATATGATCTAAAAATAGAACCAATCTTTGGTTTAAGAGAATGAGGAACTAAAGGAATCCAACACTTGGAACCATGAGGGCTTTCTTGTTCAACAGCAGATAGAATATGTCTTCTAGGAAAAGAACTACGTCCTAAAAAGACAACATAAAAATAAATGAGATGAAGTACATCATAGATAATATGCATTATGAACATAAAACTAACCAGTAGAATCAGGAACATTTAAAGAAGCATCATGTGATTCCAATTGAATGCGAATATTTGAACTAGAAGAATGTACAAAACCTACATAAAATAGGGAAAAATTAAATTTAGTAACCAAAGTAATATAGTAACAGTTAACAATCACCACAATGACTAATATCATCAAACAAGGAAATAACCAACCAGATGAAGAAGCATCATGTGATTCCGATTGAAAACGAATATTTGAGCTAGAAGAAGGAACATAACCTAAAAAAAGTTACAAAAAATTGAATTTAGCAACAAAAGTAATGTAGTAACAGTTAACAATCACCACGATGACTAATATCATAAAACAAGGAAATAACAAACCAGATGAAGCATCATGTGATTCCAATTGAAGGCGAATATTTGAGCTAGAAGAAGGCACAAAACCTACAAAAAATAGAAAAAAAATTGAATTTAATAAATAAAGTAATATAGTAACAGTTAACAATCATCACAGTGAATAATATAATCAAACAAGGAAATAACCAACCAGATGAAGAAGCATCATGTGATTCCGATTGAAAACGAATATTTGAGCTAGAAGAAGGAACATAACCTACAAAAAGTTACAAAAATTTGAATTTAATAAATAAAATAATATAGTAACAGTTAACAATCATCACAATGAATAATATAATAAAACAAGGAAATAACAAAACAGATTAACAATCACCACAATGAATAATATAATCAAACATGAAAATAACAGAACAGGTTAAGAAAGCAGCATGTAATTCCGATCAAAAACAAATATTTGAGCTAGAAGGTGGCACATAAACTACAAAAAATTACAAAAGCAAAAATTAAATAACCAGAATTATATGCTAACAGTTAACAATCACCAGAATGAATACTAACATCAAACATGAAAATAACAAATAATATGAAGAAACAACATGTAATTCCAATCAAAAACAAATATTTGAGCTAGAAGGTGGCACATAAACTACAAAAAATTACAAAAACAAAAATTAAATAACCAAAATTATATGCTAACAGTTAACAATCACCAGAATGAATACTAACATCAAACATGAAAATAACAAATAAAATGAAGAAACAACATGTAATTCCAATCAAAAACGAATATCTAAACTATTAATTTCAGAATAACTAACCACTTCGAGGAGGAGCATTTGAATTCGATTCAAAAGAAACATTGTTAGGAGAATTCATCGTAATAACTGTGAGAAATAAACAATTACATTAAATTAACAAAACAAAGAAAAAACCTAATAAATAATAAAAAATCGAAACAACATATATACAAACGAAATTCGTTCTTGTTGGTGTTGTAGACTTGAGAATGAACAATTAACACGAGATCGATGTTATAATTACAAAAATTAACAATTACAGACCTGAAATTAGTATTGAACACCCCGTTTGAATGAAGTAATAATCGCAGATATAATCATCGAATTACATTACATGAAATCGAATGACAAGAACAGAACGTTATCTGATTTAAGATCCTAAATTAGAATGGAAATAATCGCGAAAGAAGAAAAAAATCGACGATTGCATTAAAAATCGAGAACCTAAATGATTAAATTAAATATTATTAATTAAAAATACGGTTTTAAAAAAGAACGTAAAATGACAGAAGTACCCTTGTCACCTACAATCAGCTTGACGGATCTGAAACTTAAGTACGCCGGAATTCTGTTTTTGAACGAATGATCTAACGGCCAAAAAGAAGCTTCCCCCTTCCCTCAAGATCAACACTTCCCTCTGGATCCTCTCACTATATATATATATATATATATATATATATATATATATTAAGTTTATTTATTCCTTCCAACTTTATTTAATTAATAAATAAATAGCAAAACATTTTATGATAAATATAAAGGGTGGTTAAGTGTAAGTATCAAAAAATTAATCTACATCGTCGGATCAATTTGGAAAAACATAATTAAGGGTGAGGATTACTTTAAGCTATTCTGCTTTAAGTATAGTTTATAGATAGATACCCTAAAATTAAAACATCAATCTAATGACTTTTGACTTATTGTTAATAACAATTAATGATAATTTTGCCAAATTTGTTAATTAGTAAATGTGTCCTTAACGGGTAAAGGCTTAAAAACCTAGTGGCTAAGAAAAGAAATATAATTTTATGATTCACCATGAATTTAAATGCTTAAAAGTGATACGTACAGGTAACTTTTATAAGTAGCTTCTCCTTTGTACTAACATTACGAATTATACTTGATCGAACTGATAACCGATGAAGTGTTATTTCGATATCGATAGACCAAGACCCTTTGATAATTTCACACTATTCAAAATGTTAAATTATATTTGCTGTAAAGAAAAGAGGAAAAAGTATAAAAAAAATGTTGGTGGGTGAATCAAATACATTCGACATATTTGCTGTAAAGAAAGAAAGGAGATGAAAAAAAATGTTGGTGGGTGAATCCGACCAACCCCGTTGATTTTGTCAATGTAGTTTTTTTTTTTTTTTTTTTTTTTTTTTTTTTTTTTTTTTTTTAAGGCAAGTTATCCTATTCCTAGTACCACACGAATAATTCACGAATATTAATAATTTGTGTTGCCCTCAGGACTTGAACCTTCAACCTCAAGTTTGGAGGGTCACCTCGATACCGCTAGACCAATGGCTTTTTGGTAGTTTATGAACATATGATAAATTCATTTCATAACTATCATAAGAACTGAAACATTATTTTATTTTATGTCCTGATTATAAAGTTGATTTCCAATAAGAGAATAAGAGAATGAACGATATTATTGTGATTATAAAGTTGCAACTTATCATCAAAGGGCTATTGGCCTAGCAGTATCGAGTTGTCCCTCCAACCTTGAGGTTGAGGATTCAAATCCTGGATCAGGACAAGTTATAAATATTCGTAGATTATTCGTGTGATAGTAATAGTAGTAGGATATATGCCTTTCTAAAAAAAGGAAAAAAAAAATTTGCAACTTATCCTAAACGTACTATATATGCCGAGGAGTTCGATACTTCGATAAGAGAATGATTTAATGTATGTTTTAGATACCTATATATTTTCGTGAACGTCTATTTTTTAGATATACACCCCTAAACTTTAATGGATGGGCGGATGTTGAAACTTGAAAGGGGATCCAAATTTTTTACAAGTAATTTCTGCTACCTCGGTAGATATGTTATAGTTCCGTGTCTACTTTTACGCTGTTTATCCAATAATTATTTATACTCCGTCATAAATACTTGTTTTTCAACGGTTTTGTGATTATCATTTAAGGTAAGGTTCAAATGAGACTAAAAATTTATATGATAATAAAGGAACCAATGATATGGTGTCATGTGTACAAAGAGAATACAAAACTCATTTACCCCTTAAGTTAAATATCTCACAAACGACAAATCGAAAAATTATGAAAATTGCACCATTAGATTCAACGTTTGATCCTCTTCGATTTGCCGTCCATTAAGGCATACTTTCGACGAGTTTTTTTTTTTTTCATTATTTTTAGTGGGTTTCACATTACTAACACGTGTGTTACAGTGTTGCGTTTAGGGTTTAGGGTTTGGGGGTTTAGGGGTTAGGGTTTAGGGTTTGGAGTTTGGGGTTTCGTCCCGAAACCCCAAACCCCAAACCCTAAACCCTAACCCCTAAACCCCAAACCCTAAACCCTAAACGCTTTATAAAACTCTAAACCCTAAATCATCCTAAACCCTGCTAAACCCTAACACTAAACTCTGCTAAACCCAAACACTAAACCCTGCTAAACCCTAACTCTAAACCCTAACCCTAAACCCTAAATCAAATGTATAATCAATCACTAACACATGTGTTACTAATATGTAAAACCCACACAAAAAAATGAAAAAAAAAGTTCGTCGGAAGTATGCCTTGATGGACGGCAAATCGAAGAGGATAAAACGCTGAAAAATATGGTGCAATTTTCATGATTTTTCGACTTGTCGTTTATGAGATATTTAATTTTTAAAAACGTGAATGGGAGAGAAAAAAGTAACACATGGCATATTGTGGTTGGTTCCCCCATTCTCACACAAAATAAATGGTCTTAATTGAACTCTTCTCTATCATTTAATTATGATTGTGAATTGTGATTGTGATTATCTAAAAGTAACTTAATCTGTAATAAAATCGTGATGTATACAAAAGTACTAGCTACCATGAAAATGATTGGAAATCAAGTTTATGTAAAACGACATGTATCCGTGTTCCATTAATTTTTGGCCAAATTAGTCGATACGTGTCCAATGCCATTGATTTATGGATGAAAACGGTAACGATATCGACATATAATTCAATGTTCCATGTGTTGTATGTTAATGTAGGTTATCCATGTATTTCCCGTGTCTAATGCGCGTCGTAGATATGTACGTGTATGAGTAAAAATATAAGGAATCATGAAAGGTTAAAATGTTATACATAGATTATCATGTTTTCTACCAAGCTAGATTGAACATATGTGAGGTGATAACAGCATTTAGGCAAGAGTTTGTCTGAACATTTAATGTGTCACATGTTAAGCTTGTACGATAGACTGTCGTTCAAGATCTTGATCAATGTAGAAATGCTATATCATATTTGGTTCGATATAAGGACCTTAGTACGCCATGTGAAAGTGGAGGAGATTAGATTGGACATTGTAGTACACGCGTTTATTTGTTTTCTTAAACTAAAATATGTAAGAGTAACACGTACTGACTATTGGAATTGACTAACATATTAACGTACGAAGGAAAAAAAACTCGTGTTATAAGTTGATAGTGTATCCCTCACTTTGGGCTTGGCCCATGGGCTTTCTTTATTGGGCCTCCCCTTCACATATATAAGGGTACAAACCCTAGATCTCACACAACAACACACACACACAATGTGTGCAGCCTCCAAAGGCTCCTCTCCACCTTCAAACCCCATCTTCTTAGATGGGTAATTAATCACCATTTACCACCCTCGATGAGAACTATCTCGATCCGGGTTACGACACTAGTGCAGTGTAAAGAGGCGATTCCCCCCATCCGCACTCAAGCCGAAATACGCTTGAACAATTGGCACCATCCGTGGGACACGTAACTATGTGTCTCGTGTTCTCATCATCAATCAAATAAACGGGTTAGATCTGACTCGTTTAGTAAGATTTCTTTACATTTTCATTATCCTAAATCTCTACAAAATTACATACATAAGTGTGTGTAGAATATGATTTGAGCTCGTATATGAAAAAAGAAAAAAAAAATCATCACTTTCTGATTTAGATCCATTATATCTTTTGATTCATAAAGATTGTAACTTTTTTATTTCATGATAATCGAAGTTTTATGAGCTCAGATGTACAAATTTTTGGGTGGTTATTCATTATAAATTAAATGTACATTATTACGTGCGAAGTGTACAAGTGCAGGAACTTTTCTGATGCTTATCCACTACCTGCCAATACCTTTATTGCCATTGGTTCATTAACCAAATGGGAAAAGACGGATAAAATACATGATCAAGAGGCGAGATGTGATTTATATATGGATTTTTCACTCTCCGAGCTCATTCCATTGTTTTTTCCGCGATGAGCTCCGAGCTCGTTCCACGATGGCTCCCAAGATCCGAGCTCCGCGTCGCCTCTGATACAGCTCCGAGCTCCGGGCTCGTACCGACATACTCTGAGCTTTGAGCTCGTTCCGAGTTAACTACAAAGTCCGACCTCATTCCAACATGCTTCGAGTTCTGACATATCTCCAAGTTCCGAACTAGTTTCGACGTAATCCGAGCCCAAGCTCGTTCTGACATACATCCGAGCTCCGTGCTTGCGGGTTCGAACGGAGCTCCGACCTCCGCGCTCGCTTCGAGAAGAGCTCCAAAACGCCTCTGGGCAGAGCTCCGAGTTCCGATTATATACAAGTTCCGCCGTGATCTGTGCTCGTTTCAAGACAAAAGCATGGGTAACACCACTACTAGCTTCCGTACACTCCGAGTTCCAAGACATGTTCTGGTGAACTCCGAGCTCCGTGCCGCGTTCGAATAATACCCGAACTCCGAGCACATTCAGTTGAGCTTTGAGCTCGAGTTGATAGATGATTTAATAATCAGCGTAGAACACTTATTCTCCCAACTTTATATTCCTTTGTTAATAATGGAAAAGGAAGGAAATGGTACAAGTACCCAATGCATTGGTACAACCCAAACCCAAAAGATGCGTTTGTAGCATCTCTCCACAATACAAACTAAAAAAAGCATAAATGAATTGTGGCCTTTATCATGGTATCCCACGTGCTAAACTATAACATGGATGCCAAGGTCTTTGCTATGTGCAAGAATTGATGACTGCCTCCGCTTTACGAAGCAAAATATATACGCAAGTACAGCTAAGTTTTCTAAAGGAACGCATCTGAGCTCCGCGATCATTTTTACGTAGCTACACCGCTCCGAGCTTCGCATCTGGGTTGACATAACCCCGTGATGCCATCCAACTAAGCTCCGTGACGCAGCTCCGAGCTCCGCGTCGCTGGACTCCGAGCTCCGCGCTCGTTTGATATGTAAACCGAATTCCGAATTCCGAACTCCGAGCTCGTACATGAGTTCCGAGCTCGTTCCAAGATCAAACTAAGGACCGGGATCCTTCACATACTCGGGACTCCGAGCTCCGAGCTCCGAGGTCACAGTCCTAGGTTCGTTCAAGTTCCGAGCTCGTCCGAGGTGAAACCGAGCTCCATGCTCGTACTATGCGCGTGCTCCAATCACGTTATCCGAAGTCCGAGCTCCGGCCTCGTTCACATACCCCGGACTTCATGCTCCAAGCTGGTTCCGTTCTGGGTTAACACGAGCTCCGGTCTCGTACATGTACTCCGAGCTCCGGGCTCATCGACATATCCCGAACTATCCGAGAACTAGCTCCAAGCTCATTCCGAGATGGAACCAAGCTCCGAGCCTCTTTCAACATTGCTTCGTGCATCGTGCCCATGCCGCGTTTGACAAAGATCAATTCTACGTTGCGGGCGACGTTACAAGGTTAATCACGGTGCTATTCTTATCACTGCTGCCTTGCCAGCTCCTCAGATAAATCCCCTTTGTAAGTTTCTTATCTTTTTGAAAGTGAAGTAAGAAACATACACACATGCTGTGTGTACATACAAATTTACAATACAACTGTATATCTATCTATTATTCAAAAAGTGTAAAGTTTTTGAATAATAACGAACGTTTTGTTGCAATTTCACTTGTACAAAAAAGGTGTAAATTTTCTAAATAGTACAAGTGTTCACAGCGTGTACATTACCGGACAAAATGTGCTGTCAAAATGATCCTTTTCACTATTCTGTAAATGGCAATGAAATAATTCCATTTTTTACCCAAGGCAATGTGCCAAAATAGAAAGGTGGAAACATACATATTATTTCTTGTAATAAACATCAAACCGAGCTCCGGGATCTCTCGTATGCTCGGGCTTCGGGATCACTTAAGTTCAATACTACTAAAATTTTTAGTACTATTGAACTGAGGACAAGCATAATATAATTTACATTGGGACTCATGGCCTCTTCTGCTTTGATTGAAGAACCCGGGTTCCGCCCCGCCGCTAGCGCCGTCGGGTTCCGTCCTGCCGCCGGGTTCCGCGATATCGCCGTGGGGTTCCCCCCGGGTTCCGCGATGCCGCCCCTGGGTTCCGCCCCCAGGTTCCGCGATGCCGCCGTTGGTTTCCGCCCCCGGGATCCGCGATGCCGCCCCTGGGTTCCGCCCCCAGGTTCCGCGATGCCGCCCCTGGGTTCCGCCCCCAGGTTCCGCGATGCCGCCTTAGCGATCCGTCCCCGGGTTCCGCGATGCCGCTGGGTTCCGCCCCCGGGGTCCGCGATGCCGCCGTGGGGTTCCGCCCCCGTGTTCCGCGATGGGTTCCGCCCCCAAGTTCCGCGATGATATGAGCTCTCAGCTCATCTCTTCATTGAGTGAGCTCATCTCATCAACTATGAGCTCTCTGCTCATCTCTTCAATGAATGAGCTCATCTCTTCAACTATGAGCTCTCAGCTCTCATTTAAATGAGCTCATCTCATCAGTTTTGAGCCCTCAGCTCACCTCTTCAGCTACGAGCTCTCGGCTCATGACCTCAGCAGCGAGCCCTCGGCTCACCTCTTCAGCTACGAGCTCTCGGCTCATGACTTCAGTGGCGAGCCCTAGGCTCACCTCATCAGCAATGAGCTCGCGACTTATCGCTTCGGCAATGAGCTCTCAGCTCATCTATTCAATGAGTAAGTTTTCAAGCTCGTCTCTTCAAACGTTTTTGGCACAAGGAAGTATTTTCCTTGCAATAAATGGCTACGCACCATAAAACCTTTTAACAAGGTCGGTTAAGCCCATATAAACAATTGTACAATAGCATTATTGACTTTTAAGCTCGGAGGAAACTGATCCACCCTTCGCGAAGCATCGAGGGAACTGATCCACCCTCGAGGCTTTAGTTTAACCAAAAAAGTTTACTTATATGCTTTTACGTACGTTCATAAAGACAAGTGAGAAATTAAAACCGCCTTCGGCGTCGTCGCACCGCGCACTGGCATATGATTTTCACGCAATCAGCTAAGCCCAAGAGCGCGCTGCGAGCCTGCCCCCGTAAGGGAATGCCTTCTAGCTTCCCGCTGGCAGAGGTCCACCAAATTATCATTTGGAAGTGACCGGAATATTGGTCGAGCCGAGGTGAACCTCCGCCACACACCAACTCATAATGTAGTCTAGAAATCTACAATCGTCATGACTTAAAACAAAACAAATTCGGTCCGAATAAACTGTAAGACCTGATTCCAGCTGAAATTGACGTTAACAGGCATGAATAAATGTCGTTGTGTCGCATGGATAAGCCCTTATCCCAGCAGAGTGCTGATGTGAGGCAATATGTCACGACGCAATGACAAGTTCAAATATGATACTTGACAAAGTTATCATACTGAACTGGGGGGAGTGATGATGTACTATCCGTCATCCCTTCAGAATTACTTTGCAAGGAATGTCTCTTGCTTTTCTTTTGACGAACTACATTGCAAGTATGTTCGCTGACCGTTTGCAGGTCCTTTTGGCATATTTCCGTGTCAAGGCTACGGTCGTTGCTCATCTCGATAGCTTTGTCCTATTTAGAGCATTGCTCGGACTCTCGTTTAGAACTCACCCCATCTCAGCGGCTCGCTCCGAGCTTCGCTTGTGTGAGCAGCTTGTCCTGGAGCCATACTCGGACTCTGCTCGTTTAGAGCTCAGCTCGTCTTCGCAGTTTGTCTTAAGCCATGCCCTGGCTCGGCTTATTTAGAGCTCATGGCTCATCTTACCAACTTGATTGGGGAGTTCCGCGTAGTCTCTGCTGCTCGATTATTTTGTAAGACCATTGCCTCCATGATTGACATCTTTGTCATGTTGCGGGCAGTGACGTATTAAATAAGTTCGACACGACATGTATAAACATATCATACCGAACTTGGGGGACTTGATAGTGTATCCCTCACTTTGGGCTTGGCCCATGGGCTTTCTTTATTGGGCCTCCCCTTCACATATATAAGGGTACAAACCCTAGATCTCACACAACAACACACACACAATGTGTGCAGCCTCCAAAGGCTCCTCTCCACCTTCAAACCCCATCTTCTTAGATGGGTAATTAATCACCCTTTACCACCCTCGATGAGAACTATCTCGATCCGGGTTACGACACTAGTGCAGTGTAAAGAGGCGATTCCCCTCATCCGCACTCAAGCCGAAATACGGTTGAACATAAGTCGTGGATGGTCCATGAGATGTTAAAGTCCTTTCTTGGTACACCATGTGAGCTGATAAAAGGTTGAATCAGTCAATGACACAATGTCATATGTGGAGTGTAGAAGACAACTCAACAAGGAACCGCAATTATCAATAATGTGAAGTATGAGAGTGTAACTTTACAAATGGTACCATTCAGAAGAACCGTCCTAAACGGCTAAACATGGACCACAAAATTTGAGCTAAAAAATAATGACTGTGAAAAGTCACTATTATTGATTTAGCATTCATTTTATTTTTGTGCCAAATAGACAGATCATGGGGAACGCATTAGTTATAGTTATCTTAGGCGTTAGTGGCTTAGTGCTACTTATATATCAAGTTCAAATCAAAATTACTGTGTGTTGGGTCGCAAAATGTTTAAAAAGATTGAAACTCATCAAAGGGTGTTTGGTTCGTGAAATTTAAAGAGAGATCGAAACTCATCAAAGGAAGAGGAATTCTAATAACTTTAGCCAAAATAAATTTGATGGTTACTTAACGGAATCATAATTCAAAGGGTTTACTGTTTTGTTATGTATTAAACTTTACACCTTTTACTATTGTATGTGACAAACTTTTAATTGTTTTGAACTTGTAAATATCGTCTATTGTATGTATTATTTCCATTTTGGGTAAGGCTAAGAAAGGAAATTTTTCTATTTAGGCCTTACCCAAAAAGGAAATTGTACATACAATAGAGCATATTTGCAAGTTCATATAATAGAAGTTTTTAAAGTTCGACTCACACAATAATAAAATGTGTAAAGTTGAATACATAACGAAATAATTAACCCATCTTACCCTAATTTAAATTCTTATCAATTTCGTGAACCCAAAATGAGATATCCATTTTCCATGTTTTAAGCCTCGGTAATTATAGGATATTTGATGTTACTATTCTCAGTGTTTTAAAAACCAATTTTTAATTGAAACAGTCAAAGGTCGGTTCGATATTGAACCACACATTGCTTTAGACCAACAAGAAAAAGTGAAGTGCGGTAAAATAACCAAATAATTCACATCATCCAAAATATATAGAATCATATAAGTCTTACTACAAATTACATCATCATCAACATCATCATGATTTTTAATTATAAAAGAATAAAGTCAAATGAGTTTCAAACACTAATAAACAAGTTCATAAAGTTTGAAATTAAATCAAGGTGGCAGCTATCACCAAATACCTTTATGATTTTAAGGGAAAGGGAAGGATTTGGAAGGAAAATTATCAAATCCTCCCAATTTGGAATGATTTGGAAGAGAAGAAAGTGAGGGGTTTCCTCCCCCTTCTCTTCAGTTCCTTTAATGCCACAGCTCGGGAACAAAGCCTTATTTTCCACCAAACGAAACTTCATAATTCCTTCCCAAACCCACTCACTAATTAAGTTCTCTATAAATACATACACCCCCCTCCTACATTTTCATTAACCATTCAACTTAATTCACATTCACATTAAACATTCATTTTCTGCTTACTTCCATTTAACTTACTACGTACCAATTTCTTCATTTTTGCAACTCAAATCAAACAACACAATGCTTGTTGCCATGAAAAACGACCACGATTTGTTGTCGAAAATCGCAACCAACGATGGACACGGCGAAAACTCGCCTTATTTCGACGGTTGGAAGGCTTACGACACCAACCCTTTCCACCTTCAACACAATCCCAATGGCGTTATTCAAATGGGCCTTGCCGAAAATCAGGTAGATATATTAGCTATAAAAATATGGTGCATCAAAGGTGTAAATTTCGAACTTTTTCGCTAACTTGTATTTTATTTCTTCTTCTTCTTTTAGCTTTCTTTCGATTTAATCGAAGAATGGATTAAGGCGAACCCAAGTGCATCAAAAGGTGCTTTTGATTTTAAAGAAACTGCCATCTTTCAAGACTACCATGGTTTGCCAGAATTTCGAAACGCCATTGCTAATTTTATGAGCCAAGTTCGAGGAAACCGAGTGAAGTTCGACCCTAACCGTATCGTCATGAGCGGTGGCGCCACCGGTGCTCATGAGACTCTGGCATTTTGCTTAGCTAATCCCGGGGAAGCGTTTTTAGTTCCAACCCCTTATTATGTAACACCCCCAAATTTTGATGATTTGCGGAAGCTTGATTTGGGTGTTACTAATCAATAACAAAGCACAAAGATATATAGTAAACGACTCTATATGCGTCGTTTTAACAAAATATATTGATAACTGAAATGTTTACAACATTTATAGCTTTACATAGCTCGAGTTTAAATAAAATGAGATTTCAGTACATAAGTACTTGTACAAAATATACTAATGCAAGAAAATCTCAATCGTCTGTATGCTGACTCGAGCTAAATCCTGAAGCAGAAACATCCTACTGCTGGGTACCTGCGATATATGCTAAAAGGTCAGCTATAAAGCTGGTGAGCTCACAGGTTTGAAATCAAGTAATATCGTATGAACCGCAAGATTTAAAAATGAATTGCATCCAGCAATTAAATAATGAATTGCATCCAGCAATTAAATAATGAATTGCATCCAGCAATTTAATGATAATCATCGTGTATACAGCCATGAGCACATAGTTGAGCTTAACTCGAGGGCCGGGTCCCCTATAGAGAATTCCGGGCGAGGTGCCTCCACGAATGCCTAATCAACATTCGTCTTCCCAAATATTAGTACGTCCGTTTACCCGGTTAGTGCTTGCTAACCCGGACGAGGAGGGTCAATCCTATATGGTACCATATACTAATATTCACGCTACAACGTATTAACAACTATGCTGACGGAGGACTTTAAATGATTAGTTTCGAAAAACTCATGTAGTATATGAAAAGTTGGTACTTGCGTTCACATGTTAAAAGTTGAGCAGTATATCACACCCCTGAGTAAAACAGTAAAAGAGGGGCTATGAGACTCACCTGAGTCGTTGAGTTTATGAAAATAAACTGAGGATGATTAGCCGAGAATCGAAGTCCAAAGACTTGTAACCTGAGGGTGTCCATGACACGCGATGGTTATAATATGCGAAGGTATCTAATAAGACTACCTTGTAGTTGTTCGTCCAACTATAATGTCCAAATCTCCACTATTTGGTTGATACGTTTAAGTGTTTGAAAAGTGTACGGCCCGTTGGTGACGGATTTGTAATAATAATCTCAATTATTACTATTTTGATTTCGTGGCGTTTTACTTGAAAAATGTGTTTTGATTGTGTTTTTAGAAGCCGTTACGAAATCTAAGTACGGGGGTCCGGGGGCAGCGCCCCTGGTAGCGGGGTCCAAGGGGCGGCAGCCCCTGGCGGGGTCCAAGGGGCAGAGCCCCTGGCTGGGGTCGAGCTGCCAGGTCAGCTTGGAAAATTTTTATTTCTACTATATTGCTTTGACGAAAAACGCATCTGGATCAGAATTTGGTTAAAATCGAGTGATAAATTTCGAGTCTCGACACTTAGTAAAAATCTGTGTTTTTGAGGTTCTGGTTTGTGCGACGTAGGGTGCGACGTCGCAGGTAGGATTGCGACGTAGAGCATGACGTCGCTAAAGGCGACGTTTCGCAATTTAATGCGACGTAGGGTGCTACGTCGCTAATGCGACGTAGGTGATTTCTGCGACGCAGGGGCTTGCGTCGCTAAGTGCGACGTGGCGAGGTATTGGCGACGTTAAGGCTGACGTCGCTATATGCGACGTCGCAATTTAATGCGACGTTGTGACTGACGTCGCACTATGCGACGTCACGAGGTGTTTTGCGACGTAGAGGCTGACGTCGCATAAATTCCGGGCCAAATGCGACGTAGCGGTCTGTTGGCCGGAAAATGGGTCGAAAACGAGTTTTTCGGTTTCCGTTCGGTCCAAAACTTTTACCCAACCCTTATTTGAACATTATAAGTCGATACAAACCGCAAACAAGTAAAAACACTTAAAAACGAGAGGTGTCGGAAACTTACAAATCGCCGAAATGAAATTTCGGAAAGATAGAAAGATAGATCGTGTCGCGGTGGTCGTGAATCTCTAAAAATCTTGAAGATCCGAAGTCGTTTGATATGTTTATTTTGCGTTTTTGTGAGATTTTTGAAGGTGGTGGTGGTTGGTGGAGTTGAGAGAAAAGAAAGGAGAAAGAGAAAGAGAGATGAGAAAGTGAGAAAAGAGAGTGGGAAATGGGAGGTTATCCTCCCATTTTTCGCCCCGCGTTCCCGCTCCGTGCGGTGTTCGTTTGCTCCGTCGTTTCAACGTTAATTAATTATTTTAAATATTAAATGGTACGTTTTAAATACAAATTATTACGTGATATTTTATTTAATTATTTTACAAATAAGTTTACGTTTGAGTTAATAATGTAAGTTGGTTTATTTAGTTTGCGCGTTTTACATTTTAAATTGTATAATTTCTGATTGTATGATACGAACGAATACGAAATATTATAATAATAATATTTTTGACATAACAACGTTATTTAATAAAATTTGTCACCAACGTCCATATTAAATTTGAATCGAAATACATCCGATTTAAATTGCGTACGATTTAATCAAATCGCATATTCGTATATATTCAACAATATATATAATTCGATACATTAATTAGCCTAACCAGGAACTAATTACATGTATTAACATTCGATTAGGCACTAATCTCTAGTCCTAATTTGGCGGGTGTTACATTCTCCCCCTGTTAGAAGAATTTCGTCCCGAAATTTAGCTCAGAGTCGTGTTTGATGTGGAATCAGTGAAAAGTTGAGGATATTTGAGTCGCATTTGGTCTTCCCGTTCCCAAGTGAATTCCGGACCACGCCGCGAATTCCATCTGACCTTGACGATGGGAATACGACTTTGTTTCAGTTGTTTGACCTCACGGTCCATAATTTCAGCGGGTTCCTCAACGAAGTGAAGTTTATTGTCAACACGAATTTCATCTAATGGAATGATAAGTGTCTCATCAGACAGACACTTCTTCAGATTTGAAATATGAAAAGTAGGGTGCACGCTGCTGAGTTCGGATGGCAGCTGCAATCGATAAGCTACGGGGCCAATCCGTTCGAGGATCTCAAAAGGCCCGATGTACCGGGGATTCAACTTCCCGCGTTTGCCAAAACGGATGACGCCTTTCCAAGGCGATACTTTTAAGAGAACTCGATCCCCAACTTGGAACTCGAGTGGTTTGCGTCTCACGTCAGCATAACTTTTCTGACGATCACGTGCGGTTTTGAGTCTGTTTTGGATTTCCACAATTTTCTCAGTGGTGGCGTGAATGAGTTCAGGACCAGTGAGCTGACTATCTCCCACTTCAGTCCAACAGATCGGTGATCGGCACTTACGACCGTACAGTGCCTCAAAAGGTGCAACCTTAATGCTGGTGTGATAACTGTTATTGTACGAGAATTCGCACAACGGTAGATGTTTTTCCCAGTTTGTACCGAAATCAACTACGCAGGCGCGTAGCATATCTTCCAAGGTTTGAATGGTTCGTTCACTTTGACCGTCGGTTTGAGGATGGTACGCGGTACTCATATCGAGACGGGTAGCCAATGCTTTCTGAAGTGATTGCCAAAAGTGAGAGGTGAAACGGGCATCTCTGTCAGAGATGATCGAGATTGGAACGCCGTGATGAGAAACGATTTCCTTGATGTAGATTTGTGTAAGGCGTTCCATTTTATCGTTTTCCTTGATTGCCAGGAAATGAGCAGATTTAGTGAGGCGGTCAACGATCACCCAAATGGTATCGCAACCGTTCGACGACTTGGGTAGTTTGGTTATGAAATCCATGGCAATTTGTTCCCATTTCCATTCAGGGATTTCAGGTTGCTGGAGTAAACCAGGCGGTTTCTGATGTTCGGTTTTGACTTTCGAGCAAGTAAGACACTTGCTGACATAAGTGGCGATTTCGGCTTTCATGTTTGGCCACCAGTAGAATTCCTTGATGCCGTGGTACATCTTATCGGATCCGGGATGAATAGAATATTTAGACTTGTGAGCTTCGTCCATCACCAAGCCTCTTAGGTTCCCAAAACTGGGCAACCAGATTCGGTTTGAGAAATACCTAATCCCGTTAGGTCTGATTTCGAATTGTTTGTCAATGCCCCGCAAGGCTTCATTTTTGATGTTTTCGGATTTCAGGGCTTCGATCTGAGCGGTATGAATTTGAATGGTAAGATCGTTGTGAATGGTCATACTGAGGGCTCGGACTCGAAGTGGTTTAGGTCGTTCCTTTCGACTGAGGGCATCAGCTACAACATTAGCCTTCCCTGGATGGTACTTGATATCGCAATCGTAATCGGTAAGCAACTCGACCCATCGACGTTGCCTCATATTGAGATCCTTCTGATCGAAGATATGTTGGAGACTTTTGTGATCTGTAAAGATAGTGCACTTAGTGCCGTAGAGATAATGTCTCCAGATTTTGAGAGCAAAAACGACAGCTCCAAGTTCGAGATCGTGAGTGGTGTAGTTCTTTTCATGAATTTTTAGCTGTCGTGAGGCATAAGCAATGACCTTGTCTCGTTGCATCAGCACGCAACCAAGACCTTGGTGAGAAGCATCGCAGTATACCACGAAGTCATCGGTGCCTTCGGTTAGTGAAAGAATTGGAGCACTGCAAAGCTTTTGTTTCAGAAGTTGGAACGCTGACTCTTGTTTATCGGTCCAATCGAACCTTTTGTCCTTCTGTGTCAGTACCGTGAGTGGCTGAGCTATTTTAGAGAAATTTTCGATAAATCGCCGATAGTACCCAGCAAGACCCAAGAATTGTCGTACTTCAGTTGCAGAGGTGGGTGCTTGCCAGTCTTTGATAGCCTCGATTTTTGATGGGTCCACGTGAATTCCCTGACTGTCGATCACGTGCCCAAGAAATTGAACGGTTTGGATCCAGAACTCACACTTAGAGAATTTAGCATAAAGCTCCTCGTGTCTAAGTAGTTCAAGGATGGTTCTGAGGTGTTGCGCATGTTCTTGCTCGTTGCGCGAGTAAATGAGTATGTCATCGATAAAGACAATGACAAACTTATCGAGGTAAGGTTTGCACACCCGGTTCATGAGGTCCATGAATACAGCCGGTGCGTTGGTTAGACCAAAGGGCATCACTTGGAATTCGTAGTGCCCGTAACGAGTTCTGAAAGCAGTTTTTGGAATATCGGTGTCGCGAACTCGTAACTGATGATAACCTGATCGCAGGTCAATTTTTGAGTAGAAACTTGAACCCTGAAGTTGGTCGAATAGATCATCAATGCGAGGAAGTGGATAACGGTTCTTGACGGTCAATTTATTCAACTCTCGATAGTCGATGCACATTCGGAATGAACCGTCCTTCTTTTTGACAAATAAGACCGGAGCTCCCCAAGGTGAAGAACTCGGTCTAATGAATCCTCGATCCAGAAGTTCCTGTAACTGAGAGGACAACTCCTGAAGTTCAGATGGGGCTAAACGGTATGGTGCGCGGGCCACCGGTGCGGCACCCGGCACGAGATCGATTGAGAACTCAACCTGTCTAGGCGGAGGTAGACCAGGTAGTTCTTCCGGAAAGACTTCGGGAAAGTCTCTAACAATCGGCACATCCTCAAGTCGCTTCTCCTCCGACTTCTTCTCGGTGATGTGTGCAAGTATCGCAGGGTAACCCTTTCTCAGAAATTTTCGGGTTTTTAAGCAGGAGATTATATTGAGTCCCGTCCCACCGGTCTCCCCCTGTATGATCAAGGTTCCACCGACAGCGAGTGGGATACGGACGATCTTATCGTGACAAACGATTTCAGCTCGATGTTTGGACAACCAGTCCATTCCAATAATGACGTCGAAACTGCCGATTTCAATGGGTATAAGATCGATCGAAAAGGTCTCGTCAGCTAGGTTTAAAGTGCAATTAGGTATCACACTGGTGGTTTCTACAAGTTTTCCATTGGCTAGCTCTACAGTGTACTTAACATCTAAGGCAACAGGGGTGATGTCAAGTAATGGGCAAAAATCATCGGAGATAAAGCTTCTATCAGCACCAGTATCAAATAGAACAGAAGCAGTTAAGTTGTTGAGGAGGAACATACCCGAGACCACATTCGGGTCCTGGCGGGCGTCCCCAGATTTGATGACGAAAGCTCTGCTGCGAGTGTTGTTGTTGTTGTTGTTGCGGTTGTTGTTGTTGTTGTTCTTCAGTTTTGGGCACGAGTCCCTGAAATGCCCAGGTTTCCCACACTCAAAGCATACTTTGGGTGGTCTGGTGTTGTTGTTGGAATTGTTGTTGGCAGGTGAGCGGCAATCTTTGGTGAGGTGGCCGTACCTCTTGCAGTTGTTGCAAAAGGGACCACAGGAACCCTCATGGTGACGGCTGCACTTGGGACAATATGGTTTGCTCCCCGTGTAACCCCGGATGATGTCAGTGGTGGTGTTGTAAGCTTTGATGGTGTCGGGTTTCTTGTTTTGTTGGTTGGAGTGGTTGTTGTGGTAGTCAGACCACTTGCGTTTGTTGTTTTGGGAGGATGAAGTGGGTGGTTCAGAATCTTGGCTCATAGACATCAGGTCTTGGGCCAATGAGATTGCACCGTCAATGGTGGTTGGTTTGGAAGAGATGACGTGTCCCCGCACAAAATCAGGGAGACCAAGGGCGTACTTCCTGATTTTATCAGGTTCAGTGCTTACCATAGCTGGGCGGAGAGCAGCTAGTTGTTGAAACCTGGTGGTATAACCATCGATGTCACCACCCTGAACCTTTAAGTTCCAGAACTCCTCATCCAGCTTTTGGAGTTTGGCGATAGAGCAGTACTTGGCAGTGAGTTTGGCTTTCAATTCCTCCCAAGTGATTTGGTAGGCAATGTCAGCACCCACTGATTGGGTATATGAATTCCACCAAGAGTGGGCATCATCTTCAAGAGAGCAGGTGGCGAAGTTTACTTTGTCGTTCTCCGCGCATTTGCTGACACGGAAAACAGTTTCCATTTTCTCGAACCATCTGATTAGTCCGATGGCTCCTTCAGAACCCTTGAAACTCGAGGGTTTGCAGCTTTGAAAGTCCTTGTAAGAACAAGGTTTGGTGGTAGAGGTTCCAGCGGTATCGCTGTTTCTTGTGGAGTTTGGTGGGGTATTCCGAGCCAAGGCTTCAGTAACAGCCTGGGTTATGAGCGAGGTAATCTGTACATCGGTGTAAGGTCTGGTCTTTGGCGGCATGATTCTTCAATAAAAGAAATGAAGATACATGAGATTTTGCAAGAAAGTTGTATTTATCTCAGATGTACATGTATAAAAGCAGCAATACATAACATCAACAGGAAAAATGGCAATTAATATGAGTCGAGAACAGCAAGGAATACTTAATGGATGATACGAGTTCAAAGGTTACATCCTACAGATGTATTACAAAAGATGTCGGGAATTGTTACATCCGACCGAATTATAGAGTAGCGCGTAGATAGTTACTAGATTACAGGGTAGATTACAAGACTAAGACTACACTAGTCTTAACGTAGATTAATTTGTTCCATCATCGTGACAAGACGGTCCACAGTGTTTGCAAGCCTGCTAGCTTGTCGGGCGTTGTCTTCTGCTAGTGCTAGTCGTTGTGTTAGTCCACGCGCATATTCTTCTGCCTCAAGTGAGCGTTGCACACATTCATCCATCCTTTGTTGCAGAAGGGCATTTTCCACCCTTATTTCTATTATTTGGTTGCGAAGGACATCCATGTTGTTGTTTGTGGTTTCAAGGTCATCGGAGACTTGTTCTATGCGTTCGAGGGATGTAAGTCTCCAGTTTTCGTTGGTTTCCTGCAACACTACATCCATGGTGCGAAGTCGTTGCTCGTGTTGGTTCACCCTAGCGGCTAAGGCCGGCAAGGCGGAGTGAGTGGGGTACGGGCCAGCTCGAGGCAACCTGGAGTTCCTCCTTGCTACCCTTGGGTTCTGCGACCCGGATTGAGAACGAGATGAATTTGATGGTGTGTTTGCCATTTCTGAGACAAAGCGTTAGTAAGATTGAGGCCTATATTCATATAGTTCCTATATAATATAGCCTATTGAGTATCTAGCATAAACATGTTTAAGTCTCGGTTCTCTCGAGGTCAGAGTCTTCTATTGTATTCTGTTCAGCCATAACTACTTTCAGATCTTACATCATCTTTGTTTAATTGTACATAGTTGATCAGGCTATGTTAAATTAAACTCGTATGCTGTAATCCCTGAACCAGTCATACCTAATAAGGAATACTGCCTAATGGTCATAGTCTAGGTTCACTAAATGCAACCTAGTTCACTATAACCTTAGGCTCTGATACCAATCTGTAACACCCCCAAATTTTGATGATTTGCGGAAGCTTGATTTGGGTGTTACTAATCAATAACAAAGCACAAAGATATATAGTAAACGACTCTATATGCGTCGTTTTAACAAAATATATTGATAACTGAAATGTTTACAACATTTATAGCTTTACATAGCTCGAGTTTAAATAAAATGAGATTTCAGTACATAAGTACTTGTACAAAATATACTAATGCAAGAAAATCTCAATCGTCTGTATGCTGACTCGAGCTAAATCCTGAAGCAGAAACATCCTACTGCTGGGTACCTGCGATATATGCTAAAAGGTCAGCTATAAAGCTGGTGAGCTCACAGGTTTGAAATCAAGTAATATCGTATGAACCGCAAGATTTAAAAATGAATTGCATCCAGCAATTAAATAATGAATTGCATCCAGCAATTAAATAATGAATTGCATCCAGCAATTTAATGATAATCATCGTGTATACAGCCATGAGCACATAGTTGAGCTTAACTCGAGGGCCGGGTCCCCTATAGAGAATTCCGGGCGAGGTGCCTCCACGAATGCCTAATCAACATTCGTCTTCCCAAATATTAGTACGTCCGTTTACCCGGTTAGTGCTTGCTAACCCGGACGAGGAGGGTCAATCCTATATGGTACCATATACTAATATTCACGCTACAACGTATTAACAACTATGCTGACGGAGGACTTTAAATGATTAGTTTCGAAAAACTCATGTAGTATATGAAAAGTTGGTACTTGCGTTCACATGTTAAAAGTTGAGCAGTATATCACACCCCTGAGTAAAACAGTAAAAGAGGGGCTATGAGACTCACCTGAGTCGTTGAGTTTATGAAAATAAACTGAGGATGATTAGCCGAGAATCGAAGTCCAAAGACTTGTAACCTGAGGGTGTCCATGACACGCGATGGTTATAATATGCGAAGGTATCTAATAAGACTACCTTGTAGTTGTTCGTCCAACTATAATGTCCAAATCTCCACTATTTGGTTGATACGTTTAAGTGTTTGAAAAGTGTACGGCCCGTTGGTGACGGATTTGTAATAATAATCTCAATTATTACTATTTTGATTTCGTGGCGTTTTACTTGAAAAATGTGTTTTGATTGTGTTTTTAGAAGCCGTTACGAAATCTAAGTACGGGGGTCCGGGGGCAGCGCCCCTGGTAGCGGGGTCCAAGGGGCGGCAGCCCCTGGCGGGGTCCAAGGGGCAGAGCCCCTGGCTGGGGTCGAGCTGCCAGGTCAGCTTGGAAAATTTTTATTTCTACTATATTGCTTTGACGAAAAACGCATCTGGATCAGAATTTGGTTAAAATCGAGTGATAAATTTCGAGTCTCGACACTTAGTAAAAATCTGTGTTTTTGAGGTTCTGGTTTGTGCGACGTAGGGTGCGACGTCGCAGGTAGGATTGCGACGTAGAGCATGACGTCGCTAAAGGCGACGTTTCGCAATTTAATGCGACGTAGGGTGCTACGTCGCTAATGCGACGTAGGTGATTTCTGCGACGCAGGGGCTTGCGTCGCTAAGTGCG
This sequence comes from Helichrysum umbraculigerum, assembly GCA_949592205.1. Classification (NCBI taxonomy): domain Eukaryota; kingdom Viridiplantae; phylum Streptophyta; class Magnoliopsida; order Asterales; family Asteraceae; genus Helichrysum; species Helichrysum umbraculigerum. Next base: position 9,673,588 of record CATIUR010000004.1, on the reverse strand, counting down.
ACGTGGCGAGGTATTGGCGACGTTAAGGCTGACGTCGCTATATGCGACGTCGCAATTTAATGCGACGTTGTGACTGACGTCGCACTATGCGACGTCACGAGGTGTTTTGCGACGTAGAGGCTGACGTCGCATAAATTCCGGGCCAAATGCGACGTAGCGGTCTGTTGGCCGGAAAATGGGTCGAAAACGAGTTTTTCGGTTTCCGTTCGGTCCAAAACTTTTACCCAACCCTTATTTGAACATTATAAGTCGATACAAACCGCAAACAAGTAAAAACACTTAAAAACGAGAGGTGTCGGAAACTTACAAATCGCCGAAATGAAATTTCGGAAAGATAGAAAGATAGATCGTGTCGCGGTGGTCGTGAATCTCTAAAAATCTTGAAGATCCGAAGTCGTTTGATATGTTTATTTTGCGTTTTTGTGAGATTTTTGAAGGTGAGGGTGGTTGGTGGAGTTGAGAGAAAAGAAAGGAGAAAGAGAAAGAGAGATGAGAAAGTGAGAAAAGAGAGTGGGAAATGGGAGGTTATCCTCCCATTTTTCGCCCCGCGTTCCCGCTCCGTGCGGTGTTCGTTTGCTCCGTCGTTTCAACGTTAATTAATTATTTTAAATATTAAATGGTACGTTTTAAATACAAATTATTACGTGATATTTTATTTAATTATTTTACAAATAAGTTTACGTTTGAGTTAATAATGTAAGTTGGTTTATTTAGTTTGCGCGTTTTACATTTTAAATTGTATAATTTCTGATTGTATGATACGAACGAATACGAAATATTATAATAATAATATTTTTGACATAACAACGTTATTTAATAAAATTTGTCACCAACGTCCATATTAAATTTGAATCGAAATACATCCGATTTAAATTGCGTACGATTTAATCAAATCGCATATTCGTATATATTCAACAATATATATAATTCGATACATTAATTAGCCTAACCAGGAACTAATTACATGTATTAACATTCGATTAGGCACTAATCTCTAGTCCTAATTTGGCGGGTGTTACATATTATCCGGGGTATGTATATGTGACACCCGTCAAATTATGACTAGTTTTTAGCTCCTAATCATTTGGAATTACATGTAATTAGTGCTATGTGTTAGGCTAATTGTATGTATCTATATATATATATATATATATATATATATATATATATATATATATATATTGTTGAATATATATCAGTACTCGATTATATTTAATCGTTCATTTTCAAATCGGCCAAATTTCGATTCAATTATACGGACGTTGGTGAAACTTTTATTAAATAATATGGAATTATTTAATAACATCACTTATTACTTTATATTATGGTTATAATATAACAAACATATACGTTTTGTCTAAAACGTGACCGAATGCGACGAAAACGCGCGAAACGCGCCTGACAAATGAAATTTATAAAAATTATATTTTATAACTCCTCTCTAAGTATTTTGATAAAATACTTCAAGTAAAATCAACGCGATTACGCACAATCATTAATAACGTTTAAAAACGTTACGCAATTTATTCGAACGTACAATTCGCCGCCGACACTCAAACGAAAGCCCGAATATTATTTTGGACATTAAAACATAACATTTTGGATAAAACTTTCACTTAAAATATCGAGTCTTAAATCGTTTACGAAAACTATTGCATAATACGTGTTACGACTAATCGGACGACGAAACGACAGGGTAAACGAACATCGCACGGAGCGCAAACTTGGGGAACAAAGTTTGGACAACACCCACACCCTAAGGGGGGCCCACTGGTCGATTTTCAGCTCCCCAAATTGGGGATCTTGCTCCCATCTTCCCATTTGATCACATGACTAGAAACATGATCCACAATTTATGCTAATTTGCCCATATATCTCTCTCTCTCTAACTTCTCTCACTAAAAACCTTTTCCCTCACACCCTCTCTACTTCCTAATCAGTTCCACCACCATCCACCATCCAACCACCACCATCTTTTGAAGAAAAGTGAAGGAGAAAGCAAGGAAAAGGAAGAGGAAGCCAAACCGAGCACCTTTCATTTTGTTTCGACTTTAGATCACCCTTCTTCGTTGTAAGATCTCACTTTCTCTCTCTAGATGTTATTTCTTAACACTTATAAACATGTTTAGTTGCTCATTTAACAACTATATGTCCAAATCGAAGCTTAAAAACGTTTTTGGAACAAACACACATAAATAGTGAAACTGGCCAGAATTTTCGTCTCACCAAAACGGCCATAACTAGAGTTGTAGGATGAATCAACACGCAAATATTATACCGAAATGTCCGTATGGATGTCGTATACAAAAAGTTCTCTCTGAGACTTTTACCAAAAATACACGGTTTTTAGTGTAGAGGCCAATCTTTGAGCCGAGGTCTGTTTTGAGCCGAAACCGACCACTTTCCTTTTCCATTTTTGTTTAAAATAGTAAAGGACCTTGTAAAATCGTGATAAAATGCAGAAATGATCTAGACACCTATGAGAACATGTGTGATTTTTGGTTAGATATGAATCGGACTAGAAGTAGTCCAAATCGAGGGATTTGTTGAGTACAAAATCTGGAAAACAGGAAACTAAGGACTGTTTTGGTAGTTTGGTGAAAGTGACACTTCGAGACATCCACGAAACATAACGACAAGTTCTATAAACCTATTTTGACATATTAGGATGTGTGTAAAAGTTTAGGGTCAAACGGTGGTCGTTTGACCACTTTCCCGAACCCGAACCCTTGACTTTCGGACTAAAACTTACATCCGGACACATATACACCTTCGGACCTAGACACCTTCGGACTACAAACATTCGGACATAAATATGTATATATTTTCGGATATATATAAAAGTACTCGCTTTTAAAAATGCATAGGTATATACTTTACAAGTAAACAAAATGATGAGACGCATAATAATAATACTTGAAATTATTATTACAAAAAATCACCAACGGGCCATACGTATTTACAAAATATAAACAATCCAAAACTAATCATTTGGACATTACTAGTTGGATGAACAACTAGCATGGATGGTCTGTTGAGACATCTAATCATTTAAACCTTGCGCGTTTATCACGCCCTGCAGGTTTCAGTCGTTTGAACGACATCATTTACTTGTAATTCATCATTAATTGCCCGACAGCAATTCATCAAACTCAGGTGAGTCTCATAGCCCCTATTTTAAGTGCTTTTACCTAGGGGTGAGATACATGCTCGTTTTGTTTTACATGTGAACGCAAGTATCAAATATCTCTATATTCTGTATGAGTTAATCATCTAATCATTTTAAGTCCTCAAGCATAGTTTGGTAATACTTTGTAGCGTGAATGTTAGTGTATGGTACCATATGGGACTGACAATCCCCGTCCGGGTCAGCAAGCACTGACTGGTCAAACGGACGCATTATCATTTGTTCATACGTGTGTTGATTAGGCATACGCTTAGAGGCACCCTCGCTCAGGCACTTAATTGTGATCCTGACATCTCAGTTAAGCTCAGACTATGTGCTCATGACAGTTATATACATTTTTATCATTTACTTATTTGTTTAATTACAAATATTCATATCAAAATCTTGCGGTTCATACATCATACTTTATCATTAAACATGTGAGCTCACCAGCTTTATAGCTGACCTTTTAGCGTGTACTCTCAGGTTCTCAGCAGCAGCAGTAGGACTGCCATTCAGGATGCCCATTAGTTCGAGTCGCATTCAGACATCACGAGATTGTCATGCATTACTATATTTTGTATAATTTAGTTATGCCATAGAATCTCTATCATTTGAACTCAAGGGCTTTTGTAAACTATTTTTATAACGGTGTAAAACCTTTATAATTTCAATGTATTTGTAAACGACGCATGTAGTGGTCGTTCAGTATGTAATCTTATGCTTTGTGTATTGATTAGTCGCGCCCCGAACCGACCCGCTTCCGCATCATAATTTGGGGGTGCGACAGTATACGCATACAACTTCGATATTAGCGAGCTGACCCATCAACCAAGAAGTTGTGGGTTATGTTCATTTACAACAAACGTTTATATTGCGAAATGAATATAAATTAAAATGTGAGACTAAATTATTCGGTTTTGGATTTTTTTTTCAGGTTCGATCGAGATTTGAGATGGCGAACAGGGGTTGAGCTTCTACCTGTTGTTTGCGAAAGCTCGAATAACTTCAAGATCACACAAGAAGTTCTTGAAACCGCCTACCAGAAAGCGATACTAGACAACATTAAGGTCAAAGGATTGCTTATAACGAACCCATCGAATCCATTAGGAACTCACTTCGACAAGGAAACCATAAAAGATCTAGTGAGTTTTATTAGCGACAAGAACATCCACCTCATATGTGATGAGATCTATGCAGGGACAGTAACGGCTGGGGATGAATTTGTTAGCATTGCGGAAATCATAGAGGAAGAGCCCGAATGCAACCGTGACTTGATTCATTTAGTTTACAGCCTTTCTAAAGATATGGGGTTCCCGGGTTTTAGAGTGGGGATCGTGTATTCCTACAACGATAATGTCGTGAATATCGCACGTAAAATGTCAAGTTTCAGGCTTGTTTCAACTCAAACCCAACACATGTTAGCCTCTATGCTCTCGGATAATAAGTTCGTTGAGAACTTTATATCCGAGAGCAGAGTTAGGTTGGCCCATAGACATGATATGTTTACACGTGGGCTAGCGCAAGTCGGGATAGGAAGTTTGGAAAGCAATGAGGGCTTGTTTTTCTGGATGGATCTGCGTCGGTTTCTAAAAGAGCCAACTTTTGAATCAGAAATGACGTTCTGGCGAATTATAATTAACGAGATTAAACTCAACGTTTCGCTTGGCCAATCTTTTCATTGCTCTGAACCTGGTTGGTTTCGTGTTTGTTTTGCAAATATGGACGATGAGACTACAATGATCGCGTTAAGGAGGATTAAAACATTTGTTCTAAAGAACAAAATGCTCGAGATCAAGACCAAGAAACAATGTTGGCAAACCAATCAACATCTCAGGTTATCGTCAAGAAGGCTCGACGATATCTTGACTCCTCACCGTATGTCGCCGCATTCTCCTCTCGCCTGGATGTCGCCACATTCGCCGCTCGCCTCGCCACTTGTTCGGGCACAAAACTAGGCAACAAGTATATGGTACTATATGTACAAGTGGTGTACGATATGCTGATATATATAATGCAAGTTTTAATGTATTAATTGCATTAGATATAGCAAGGATTTTTGACATAAAAGAAGGGTTGGTTGGTATCGTGCCATAAATTATTTGGTGCATGACATGACATGACCTACAGTATTCAATAAATGTTGGAATAAGATTGATTGATATATTTGAAAGTAATTTGTTAATCTTAAAGTCTAAATCTAATCTAATTTTATGTATATTTTTATATTATGATTGTGGGAATATTAATGTGGTATTGATCATAATAAACTGATTATTGGGAGATCGAGCTTAACTTATTGTACATAAAAAACAAAAGTTTAATTACCTAAAAAATAATATACTTTTAATTTTGTCCTTCTTTTTTTTTTTTTTAATGTACCTTTTTATGTTTTAATTTCCAATTAAACTTTCAATTTTTGTACCTATTTCCCCAACCTATAATAAATTTATCATTTTTTAAGTAACTTTTCAAATTTTATTTAAAAGTTTTATATAATAAACCATTAAGAAAAGTTTTATTTCAAATTTAAGTGATAAGCTTTTTGAAATAAACTGTTTTTTAATTATAAATGATACAAAAATTAAAAAGGATTTAAAAAATGATAAATTTGACAGAAGTTGAGGGTGAATAAAAATTGAAAGTTCGATGGGAAATTGAGACATAAAAAAGTACATTAGAAAAAAAATGAACGAAGTTTGAAAGTTCATTGTGTTTTTAACAAATGATCAACTGGAAAAGGGCCGTCCGAGAAAAATAAAAAATAACTATATTACTATTTATCAATAATAATAATAAAAATAACAAACAAACCGAGAAGATATCGTTTGTGCTTATCAATCAACATTCTTGTCATAAAATAACTAATGAACAATTGATGCTTAATATTAATATTAATATGACTAATTAAACTACTCCGTATTACTTAAACTAATGTCCTAATTTACTGAATAAAGCAAAAATAGAGGTCGTTTATACTTGTGCACATATGAAGTGACCTTTTAACCGTACGTTGCACGAATATAACCACTAACTTTAGGATCTTTGTTGATAGAATAACAATATAAATTTACTGTTTTACGTAATTAATAATATGAAGCTAAATATAATATAATGTTTTTGAAAGATAATTATGAATTTTGTTATTTGTAGCTCTAAAGGTTATGTTTAAGAGTTATTTTTTTTTTTGAACGGCGGATATATTAAACTAGCAAGAAACTAGAACAAAATATTACAAAGAGGAGCATAGGGATGAACTCAAGTCGCACGATCAATCTACCATATTACATTTACATAACGACACCTGCTAGTAATCCAAAGAAAAGAAAAAAGTTTAACATCGTCTCCAAGGGTGTTTCTTCTCGGCTTTTTGACATTAAAGACAACATCATTCCTATACTTCCAAGTGATCCAAAGTGTTGTGTGAACAACAACCTCAAAGTACTTTTTAAGCTTTTGGTGGATATCAACAAGATTGTGAATATTAAAAATATCCTTGAGGTTGAGAAGACGAGGTTGGGTAACCTTCCACCAACTAAAAAAAATACCTCCAAAGCTTCATAACAATTTGACACTCCGTAAAAAGATGCAATTCATTTTTGAGCCCATAATCACAACACGAGCATCTAACGGATCAATATCAATTCCACGTTCCAGCAAATTCATACGAGTTGGCAACATTCCCTTTGAGACACGCCAAGAAAAGATGTTTACTTTTATAGGAAGAACTTTGTTCCACCTATATAAAGTAGAGTCATCTTGGTTCACCGCGTTATTTTCAACTAACTTGTTTGACATAAACTCACGCATTGACTTCACGGAATAACCACCCTAAAAGAAAGTTCTTCTTAACCTTTCAAGTTCTTTTAAAAAAATTTTAGGAGCTTTTAAAAGAGAGAAATAGTATGTGCCTAGACTCCCCAAAACTGAATTAATTAAGGTAAGTCTCCCGCCTATTTAAAGAGTTTTAGCTTTCCAATTAGATAGTTTCTTTTGAAACTTATCAAATATTGGAGTCCAAGAAGAACATTTATTCATTATTGCACCAATAGGAAGCCTAAGATAAATAGAGGGGAAACTAGATGATTGACAACCAATAATAGAGGCAAAGTGACTAACCTCTAAATCGGAAACACCAATGCCGAAAAGCTTACTTTTGGAGAAGTTCACTTTTAGTTCCGACGCCAAGTAAAAACAAGATAGGATTCTAGATAGATTTGACACATTATCTAGAGACCATTCACCTATAATAAGAGCCTCATTGGCTAATTGAAGATGAGAAATGGTAGCTTTATCCTTACCCACTGAAATACCACAAAATATATTTTTTGCCTTTGCATCTTCCATGGTGATATTAAGGGCTTCAACTGCCAAAATAAAGAGAAAGGGTGAAAGCGGATCACCTTGTCTAAGGCCTTTTTGAATTTCAAATTCAAGAGTCGGAGAACCATTTACTAAAATCGAGGCACGTGCATTATACAAGCACCCACTTATCCATTTTCTCCATGTGAGGCTAAAACCCATTTGATTCATCACCGAGTCCAAGAATAACCAATTTAATGAATCAAATGCCTTTTCAAAATCTATTTTGAAAAACAAGATCTTTTTCTTCCGTTTTTTCCCTCATGAGATTATCTCATTTACAATCAAAGTCCCATCAATGATGTTTCTGTTTTTAATGTAGGCCGTTTGAACTTCACTAACCACCGAGTCAATAACTTTGGCAAGTCTAATGGGTAGGATTTTGGAGATGATCTTATATTGGCAACCAATAAGACTTATGGGTCGAAAATCTCCAATTGAGAGAGGATCATTAATTTTGGGAACAAGAGCTATAAATGAAGAGTTGCACCCTTTTGGGATAGAACCCGTTTGCTCAAACTCCTTGACATACAATGAGATATATTCTTTTAGAAGATCCCAATGATGTTTGATAAATTTGAAAGTAAAACCATCGGGACCGCGGGACTTTTCACTACCACAACACCAAATTGCTTCTTCAATGTCAACAAAAAAAGATGTATCATCAAATGAAAGTTTCTTGAACGAAGAACTTGAAAATGTTGGACATTGTGGTTTAAGTTCTTCGAACTTACTTTTATAGATACCAAAAATGTAATTTTTGATTGTAAAAGGGGAAGATTCCCAAGCACCATCAATTGAAAGCCCATTTATTCTTGATCTACTCAATCTACTATTTAGCATATCATGGAAGAATTTTGAATTCTCGTCACCTTTGGAAGCCCATTTTCATTCAAAAAAAGTGATATATCAAGTTGGTTGAGGGAAGATATATTCACGAGGTGAGTGGTTATTATTAAAGTACAAATATTTAATGTGTGCCTAAATTTCTTATGAATTGCTCTAATTAAGGCTACGTATGTCATTTTCCAATATGGATATATATGGGAAAAAGAGTGGTACACAAAATTCAAAAGAAATCATGGTTTGAGGAACATCATATCAGCCTCAGAACATCCTAAATGTCGTTACCACTAAATCTGCCCTACCAACATGCTTATTTTGGACAGATAATCAAGCTTAATCTTAACTAGTTGAATATCATGCTTCCACTTTGTTAAGTTATATTTCGGAAATTTTGATAAACAATGCTTAAGGATAATGGTTAACATAACCATAAATAAATTTAAACATTAAAATTAGTAGCAATTAATAGCAATGTTAACATAATAAGATGGAATATGTAGATTATATTAAAAAAGTGATATTATGATTCATTATAAACATGGAAGGTTTGGATTTTATTAAATGCTTTGATTGTAATTATGGTTATCTTAACGATTACCCTAAAGGCATTCTTAATCAAAATCCATTTCGAAATCAGATGAATTACATGTTCATGGCCGACTAACGATTTTTGTTACTACTATATTGATGATCTTTTCACACATATAAAAGTTGCGCTATATGTAGTCTAATCACGCAAGTAGAATGATTTAACATATGCTCAAGATATAACACAGCATTTTGGATTTTCCTCCACAACAACACTATAACGTTCTGGCAAATATGGATTAAAATGTGGTTGATAAGTCCACACTATGTTACTTTCATTTAGCTTCTTTTCATCTTCCTTTTTCGGTTCTTCCTTCTTCGGTTCTTCTTTCTTTGGTTCCTCCTTTTTCACTATCTCAAGGAATAAGAGATTCGTACAACACACCTTTTTTACCTTATTGTATCCTCGTATCGGATCAAAGATCCCAATAACTGTCAGTTTCTGTTCATTCAAGTTCATATCTATGGATTGAATCCCTACACATATATAAATTACCGGTAAATTTGGATATGCTAATTGAATTCTTGGGATGAAATTGTTATTTTGAAGTAGAAGTACTCACCTTTGATACTAGAAATCGCCTTCATGACCTTCTTTTTACCTTTACTGTCATGTATGTCTACTCCATATATCACTTTCTGCTTTCAAAATATACAAACTAATATATGATCAAATGTATTTGATTTAACAAAAACTAGTGACTAATGTCATGTCATCGGTTTACATGTTATAGAGGGTAAGGCATACGTACAGTAGCATAATCTCGAAAATTCGATATAAGCTTTATAAGTTGGTGCGTACAACATTAAAAACGATAAAATGGAATACTTTCTAAGATATATTTACTAAATTGTTTTTTGAAAACGGCAAGACATATACTCCGTATAAACTATAGCAACAGCTAATGCAACGATACATAAACGACAAGTACCTCATCCCTCCAAACATGATTATAGAAAATGGGAGTTCGTATGAGACAGATAATAAGGGCAGAAGAAACAGAGAGAACAGAGAAAGGGCAGACACTTCACCTTTGGTTCAGCCATGTTTAAGGGTAGCTAGTAGTGTAAGATAGTGGCATATTTTTGTTTAGAAGAGCAATTTAAGTGTGTGTTTTATAGGAAGAAAAATATAAGAAAGTTAGCATTTGCAAATTTCTTGGTCAACAAGTATCGTTTGATGTATATATGTTTGTTTGTTCTTGAAAGCTTGGCATGTGTCAATTGAGGTTGCCGGAAACAAATTTAGGTTAACCCAATGGAATGTGTACACTAGTTGAGGGAAGATTTACAGTTATATACGTACCGAGCATCTAGCGTCTCTATATATAAGTGATCAATATGGAACAATGAAATGATGTGCATACTTAAATAATTGACTCTAAAACGAGGTCAAGTCTAACACGCAGTCACAATACTTGTATGTTAAGATGATAGATCGTTTTGTTACAAATGATCTAGCTAGATTTACATTTTTAGGTCACTTAAGTAACCACATCCGTTTCGATTATAATGACTTAATGCCAAACTAGAAAAAAGTGGATTAAAACAATGCTTCGATGTGCAATAAACTCATTTTCGAAGTCTATCTTGGTGGCTACCTTTACAGAGATATAAACGAACTAAGATGGCACTCCTACCACTAATTTCTTATCAATTCCCAGAAACGGTAGGACTCACAACCCATTATCTGTGCTTGATACAAACAAAGATGCAACGCTATCAAACTTTACCTGAATCTTATCGATCCAAGTGTTTATTTTGAGTCTGATTCATCGATAGTTGATGTAGTTCACCCATACGTAACGAATGTGACATTTTTGTCTTAAACGGTCTCATTCTCAATGTAGACCATATCATATAACGTTGATCTTATGGTCTTCTAATATTTCTTTTCTGATATGATCTTCTAATAATTATTTTCTGATAGTTATTTTGATATTATTTGCTAGTGATTAGGAGTGGAGCTGAGATACATTCATGATGGTGATGGGTTAAAAAAATTCGTTATTTTTTTTTTTTTTTTTTTTTTTTTTGCATTTTTGAGATGATATAACTTATAAAATATCATTAATATTAATATTAATATTCTGATAAGAAATTTTCAGTTATACATAGTTTAAATTTATGGAAATGGGGGCAACTGCCCCTTGCCCTTCGACATCCGCCTCTACTAGTGACAAAATTATGGATCATAGGTGTTTAATTAGATATACTTATTATTATGTATTACTAGCTTGTTTTCTCTCAAGCAAAAAACATAAACATTGTTTCTCGAACTAAAAAATCACGTACATAATAAAACATGTAATCAAAACATCAAAATTAAAAGACTTTTGTGATCCTTGCACAAGTGCTAAAAATTGAGAATAAATAAATGTCACAAACAAAAGAGTAAAACATATGAAATCTATGGTTAGATTTCAGTATGGAACCGGTGTGGCTATCTTATTCACTTGATCAAGAGCATCAAGTGTTTCAGCTCTACTCCTTACAATCCGATGAAACAATTCGATCACTTGCATTTGGAGTGCCGCCAATCCCTCCTCCATACTCCCACAAATCTCTCCCATTTCCGCCACTTGTGCTGCCACTTCCTCCGCCTTCTCCACCTCTACCGGAAACTTAAATCCCTCCGCGAACTCCACCAAAGTTTTCGCCAATTTCTCTAATCTTTGTGTTTCTTCCAACAACCCACTCCTTCCTTTCTTCTCTTTTTTCTTCCAATCTTCCCCAATTTTGTCCTGCAATCCGATCATGGGTTGCGCCCATGCGAATTGCTTTGATAATTGCAAATGTGCTGCCAGCCCAGTACGTCCTTGACACGGAATCGCGGCCACCATGGCCCACATTACGAAAACCAATACCGAGCTCATTAAGTAAACCGGTACAACCAAACCTGTCGGCTCACCGCCACGTGGCGCCGCTAAATTGGAGGACATAGCCTATTTTGAACAACAACATTATTTGTTTATTATGTATAGTTGTAGCACAATCTTTATATATAAATTACTTTAGAGGTAATGTACTTATTTTCTTTGTTGTGTATATATTGTTCTATTTATAATTCTAACACCAAGCTAGATGATTACTTTTTGATAGTACGCATTTCTATTTTTTCATAATTCTTTTCATTTGTTGATCCGATTTTACATTTATATATCATTACTCAGTTATAACCCTGTAAGATATTTACCAAATCACACCTGAATTTGCTTAGAGGCCGACCACGACTTAGCGAATGAATACGATAACGACTTTAGGTTTCCAATCGTTGTATGATCCTTCGACGATGCTGGAGCCGCGGCAGATTTCGTGTGCTGGTGGTTCTCTTTATCGTCGATATGAATCGACGATAGTAAAGTGTTCAATGCCTTTTTCGCCCTTTTGACGTGTCCTTCTCCTATTGGTTTTTGTTGAAGCGATTCAACCGCGATTTTGGCCAATTTTTGCCAATGTAGAAGTAAGTCAATCCCATGAATAACAGCAGTGCATATATCAAGAGCTTTAACCGTACGATCAAGATGTTCGGGAATTAAACGATCAAGTGGCGATTTAGTGAAATTGTTAGCGTCACGGCCCATGATTACAACCGCCTTGAATTCGGCCTCGACACATAGAAATATGTCGAGAAGTTTACGAAACCATGCGATGGATAATGGTGTTTCGGGTAGGTCGCTAGATGAGGCGTCTTCGGGAGGGTGGAAGAGTTCGGAGAGGCGGTCAGCGACGTGTTTTTGGAATTGTTCGAGGTCTTCGACTTCGTTTTCGTAAACTACTTGGTTTCGACGGATGCTGATCCGGTTCAGGAATGATCCTTGATTGTCTGTTGGTGGCATTCTTGTTTGTGTTTGTGTTTGTTTGGTCGGAAATGAGAGAGAGTTTTTTGTGTGAGATAAAAGAGGTTATCTTTGGAGGAAATTAAGGTTGATTAATGTTTGATTTGAATGGTTTATGATCAACGATTTTATCGGGTTACAAATGGCCAATTAAACTCGTTTTATCGTGGGTTTAGCTTGACACGAACTATTCGAAAGACATTAACATCGAAAAAGGTTTACGAAAATATGTAGGAATGATGCAAGTTGCAACCATTATCATCTATTTGTAATAATTTTATAATTTTTCGTAAGAAAAGAGAAGAAAAAGCTACAAACCAGTAAACCACTCCTCACATACTTATATTTATAGGTCAAAACTCAACTTTAAATTTATAGTCCAGTAAAGTAATACAGTAAATAGGAAAGTTAAAGACTTTTTATCCATTTCTATATTAATGTACACTTTCAATTTAAGATAGAGAAAATACACAAACTATACAAACAAAGATCCATAAAATGTTGTGAACGATGACACGGTCAAATCAAGTTAAAGTTTTGTTTCTCTCTAGATCATTCTTCTCTCTCCACATTATTATTATTTTTATTATTGTTAGGGATTTGTTAACGTATGCTACGGAGTACACGTTAAAGTGCATTTAATGAACTTGAATTTTCTTAAATAACAAAATGTTTGATTAATATATATATATATATATAAAAGAAAATTATTAGATTGAATTAATGGGTATTAAATGTAAATTTTAATATTTAAGAAAATTTCAACTTCATTAAACATACATTAACGTGTGCCACAGGACACACGTTAGCAAAACCCTGGCAATTACATCTATATCCCTCTAAAAATTGAAAATTATATATATATCCAAAACATGCTTTAGAGGCATTGTATATCATGCACCAAAAACTTGTATTTTGGATATATATGTAATTTTCAAGTTTTAGAGGGATATAGATGTAATTCTCCCTTATTGTTTATTTGTTGGTATAGGGAACTCGCAATGCATATTTATTTATGATTATATATAGTGTATGTTTCTAAGCAATTAATCATCGTCTAAGTAAGTCAATTAGTATTATAATGTTGAACAAACAACAAGACAACATTAGTGTTAGAAGTATGGTAGGTCAAAGGTTATTAGTAATTACTACTAATTTAATTATAATTATACATGTCACCTACAACTGTGCTACTGAAAGTGACCATTCCGAGGAACCCGATTCTTTGTGTTTGTGTTTTGTAGTAAGACTATGATTGATTGGTCTTTGTTAAGTACGTTTATTATTATTATTATTATTATTATTATTATTATTATTATTATTATTATAAATTATTATGTATTATTATGATGATGATTAATTGATATAAAAGAAAATTAACCTATATATATTGTTTTGGAACCTCTTGTTGAACAAAGAATATGCAAAACACCATGCTGTTTTTCTTCTTCCTATAAATTAGACACGCACAAGCTAAGCTAGCTAGCACTCAAAAAACATTTATTTATAGAGTTCTTCGATCACTACCATCGAACATATATATATGGCTGAGTCCAAGGTCAAATTCTTGCCCTTTTCCTCTTTTTATTCGGTTTTTAATTAATCATATAGCAATTGCTTTCATATATCTCGTGTATATATTAGGCGTTACTGCTGGGAATGCATCTATCTGCTTGTTCATTGTGTAATTAACTTATGTGGTCACGTAACATCTTAAACGAATGACAAAACAACAAAATACATTGAAACATACTTTATGAAAGATGGATGTATTAATAATAGCAAATGTAACTACGCAAGTAGGGTACACAAATTAGATGCATTTCCATACACTACCCCGTATATAGTATATAGTATGATACCTTTTGATTTATATTAGAGAAGTTTTACGTTTGCTCCTCTCTTTATATTTAGAAAGCGGTGTATGGAGTGGCAATACATGACAATAAATGTAAAAGAAAGGCCATGAAAGCAATTTCAAGCCTTGAAGGTATATATTTTAAAATTTTGATTTGGTACCTAGCTATCTACAAATTAATTGATTAGTTGTCTTAAGCTTACCATCAAAATTATGTGTAGGTATTCTGTAACACCCGCCAAATTAGGACTAGAGATTAGTGCCTAATCGAATGTTAATACATGTAATTAGTTCCTGGTTAGGCTAATTAATGTATCGAATTATATATATTGTTGAATATATACGAATATGCGATTTGATTAAATCGTACGCAATTTAAATCGGATGTATTTCGATTCAAATTTAATATGGACGTTGGTGACAAATTTTATTAAATAACGTTGTTATGTCAAAAATATTATTATTATAATATTTCGTATTCGTTCGTATCATACAATCAGAAATTATACAATTTAAAATGTAAAACGCGCAAACTAAATAAACCAACTTACATTATTAACTCAAACGTAAACTTATTTGTAAAATAATTAAATAAAATATCACGTAATAATTTGTATTTAAAACGTACCATTTAATATTTAAAATAATTAATTAACGTTGAAACGACGGAGCAAACGAACACCGCACGGAGCGGGAACGCGGGGCGAAAAATGGGAGGATAACCTCCCATTTCCCACTCTCTTTTTCTCACTTTCTCATCTCTCTTTCTCCTTCTCCTTTCTTTTCTCTCAACTCCACCAACCACCCCCACCTTCAAAAATCTCACAAAAACGCAAAATAAACATATCAAACGACTTCGGATCTTCAAGATTTTTAGAGATTCACGACCACCGCGACACGATCTATCTTTCTATCTTTCCGAAATTTCATTTCGGCGATTTGTAAGTTTCCGACACCTCTCGTTTTTAAGTGTTTTTACTTGTTTGCGGTTTGTATCGACTTATAATGTTCAAATAAGGGTTGGGTAAAAGTTTTGGACCGAACGGAAACCGAAAAACTCGTTTTCGACCCATTTTCCGGCCAACAGACCGCTACGTCGCATTTGGCCCGGAATTTATGCGACGTCAGCCTCTACGTCGCAAAACACCTCGTGACGTCGCATAGTGCGACGTCAGTCACAACGTCGCATTAAATTGCGACGTCGCATATAGCGACGTCAGCCTTAACGTCGCCAATACCGTCGCCACGTCGCACTTAGCGACGCAAGCCCCTACGTCGCAGAAATCACCTACGTCGCATTAGCGACGTAGCACCCTACGTCGCATTAAATTGCGAAACGTCGCCTTTAGCGACGTCATGCTCTACGTCGCAATCCTACCTGCGACGTCGCACCCTACGTCGCACAAACCAGAACCTCAAAAACACAGATTTTTACTAAGTGTCGAGACTCGAAATTTATCACTCGATTTTACCCAAATTCAGATCCAGATGCGTTTTTCGTCAAAGCAATATAGTAGAAATAAAAATTTTCCAAGCTGACCTGGCAGCTCGACCCCAGCCAGGGGCTCTGCCCCTTGGACCCCGCCAGGGGCTGCCGCCCCTTGGACCCCACTACCAGGGGCGCTGCCCCCGGACCCCCGTACTTAGATTTCGTAACGGCTTATAAAACACAATCAAAACACATTTTTCAAGTAAAACGCCACGAAATCGAAATGGTAATAATTGGGATTATTATTACAAATCCGTCACCAACGGGCCGTACACTTTTCAAACACTTAAACGTATCAACAAACAGTGGAGATTTGGACATTATAGTTGGACGAACAACTACAAGGTAGTCTTATTAGATACCTTCGCATATTATAACCATCGCGTGTCATGGACACCCTCAGGTTACAAGTCTTTGGACTTCGATTCTCGGCTAATCATCCTCAGTTTATTTTCATAAACTCAACGACTCAGGTGAGTCTCATAGCCCCTCTTTTACTGTTTTACTCAGGGGTGTGATATACTGCTCAACTTTTAACATGTGAACGCAAGTACCAACTTTTCATATACTACATGAGTTTTTCGAAACTAATCATTTAAAGTCCTCCGTCAGCATAGTTGTTAATACGTTGTAGCGTGAATATTAGTATATGGTACCATATAGGATTGACCCTCCTCGTTCGGGTTAGCAAGCACTAACCGGGTAAACGGACGTACTAATATTTGGGAAGACGAATGTTGATTAGGCATTCGTGGAGGCACCTCGCCCGGAATTCTCTATAGGGGACCCGGCCCTCGAGTTAAGCTCAACTATGTGCTCATGGCTGTATACACGATGATTATCATTAAATTGCTGGATGCAATTCATTATTTAATTGCTGGATGCAATTCATTATTAAATTGCTGGATGCAATTCGTTATTTAAATCTTACGGTTCATACGATATTACTTGATTTCAAACCTGTGAGCTCACCAGCTTTATAGCTGACCTTTTAGCATATATCGCAGGTACCCAGCAGTAGGATGTTTCTGCTTCAGGATTTAGCTTGAGTCAGCATACAGACGATTGAGATTTTCTTGCATTAGTATATTTTGTATAAGTACTTATGTACTGAAATCTCATTTTATTTAACTCGAGCTATGTAAAGCTTTAAACGTTGTAAACATTTCAGTTATCAATATATTTTGTTAAAACGACGCATATAGAGTCGTTTGCTATTTATCTTTGTGCTTTGTTATTGATTAGTAACACCCAAATCAAGCTTCCGCAAATCATCAAATTTGGGGGTGTTACAGATTGGTATCAGAGCCTAAGGTTATAGTGAACTAGGTTGTATTTAGTGAACCTAGACTATGACCATTAGGCAGTATTCCTTATTAGGTATGACTGGTTCAGGGATTACAGCATACGAGTTTAATTTAACATAGCCTGATCAACTATGTACAATTAAACAAAGATGATGTAAGATCTGAAAGTAGTTATGGCTGAACAGGGTACAATAGAAGACTCTGACCTCGAGAGAACCGAGACTTAAACATGTTTATGCTAGACACTCAATAGGCTATATTATATAGGAACTATATGAATATAGGCCTCAATTTTACTAATGCTTTGTCTCAGAAATGGCAAACACACCATCAAATTCATCTTGTTCTCAATCCGGGTCGCAGAACCCAAGGGTAGCAAGGAGGAACTCCAGGTTGCCTCGAGCTGGCCCGTACCCCACTCACTCCGCCTTGCCGGCCTTAGCCGCTAGGGTGAACCAACACGAGCAACGACTTCGCACCATGGATGTAGTGTTGCAGGAAACCAACGAAAACTGGAGACTTACATCCCTCGAACGCATAGAACAAGTCTCCGATGACCTTGAAACCACAAACAACAACATGGATGTCCTTCGCAACCAAATAATAGAAATAAGGGTGGAAAATGCCCTTCTGCAACAAAGGATGGATGAATGTGTGCAACGCTCACTTGAGGCAGAAGAATATGCGCGTGGACTAACACAACGACTAGCACTAGCAGAAGACAACGCCCGACAAGCTAGCAGGCTTGCAAACACTGTGGACCGTCTTGTCACGATGATGGAACAAATTAATCTACGTTAAGACTAGTGTAGTCTTAGTCTTGTAATCTACCCTGTAATCTAGTAACTATCTACGCGCTACTCTATAATTCGGTCGGATGTAACAATTCCAGACATCTTTTGTAATACATCTGTAGGATGTAACCTTTGAACTCGTATCATCTATTAAGTATTCCTTGCTGTTCTCGACTCATATTAATTGCCATTTTTCCTGTTGATGTTATGTATTGCTGCTTTTATACATGTACATCTGAGATAAATACAACTTTCTTGCAAAATCTCATGTATCTTCATTTCTTTTATTGAAGAATCATGCCGCCAAAGACCAGACCTTACACCGATGCACAGATTACCTCGCTCATAACCCAGGCTGTTACTGAAGCCTTGGCTCGGAATACCCCACCAAACTCCACAAGAAACAGCGATACCGCTGGAACCTCTACCACCAAACCTTGTTCTTACAAGGACTTCCAAAGCTGCAAACCCTCGAGTTTCAAGGGTTCTGAAGGAGCCATCGGACTGATCAGATGGTTCGAGAAAATGGAAACTGTTTTCCGTGTCAGCAAATGCGCGGAGAACGACAAAGTAAACTTCGCCACCTGCTCTCTTGAAGATGATGCCCACTCTTGGTGGAATTCATATACCCAATCAGTAGGTGCTGACATTGCCTACCAAATCACTTGGGAGGAATTGAAAGCCAAACTCACTGCCAAGTACTGCTCTATCGCCAAACTCCAAAAGCTGGATGAGGAGTTCTGGAACTTAAAGGTTCAGGGTGGTGACATCGATGGTTATACCACCAGGTTTCAACAACTAGCTGCTCTCCGCCCAGCTATGGTAAGCACTGAACCTGATAAAATCAGGAAGTACGCCCTTGGTCTCCCTGATTTTGTTCGGGGACACGTCATCTCTTCCAAACCAACCACCATTGACGGTGCAATCTCATTGGCCCAAGACCTGATGTCTATGAGCCAAGATTCTGAACCACCCACTTCATCCTCCCAAAACAACAAACGCAAGTGGTCTGACTACCACAACAACCACTCCAACCAACAAAACAAGAAACCCGACACCATCAAAGCTTACAACACCACCACTGACATCATCCGGGGTTACACGGGGAGCAAACCATATTGTCCCAAGTGCAGCCGTCACCATGAGGGTTCCTGTGGTCCCTTTTGCAACAACTGCAAGAGGTACGGCCACCTCACCAAAGATTGCCGCTCACCTGCCAACAACAATTCCAACAACAACACCAGACCACCCAAAGTATGCTTTGAGTGTGGGAAACCTGGGCATTTCAGGGACTCGTGCCCAAAACTGAAGAACAACAACCGCAACAACAACAACAACAACACTCGCAGCAGAGCTTTCGTCATCAAATCTGGGGACGCCCGCCAGGACCCGAATGTGGTCTCGGGTATGTTCCTCCTCAACAACTTAAGTGCTTCTGTTCTATTTGATACTGGTGCTGATAGAAGCTTTATCTCCGATGATTTTTGCCCATTACTTGACATCACTCCTGTTGCCTTAGATGTTAAGTACACTGTAGAGCTAGCCAATGGAAAACTTGTAGAAACCACCAGTGTGATACCTAATTGCACTTTAAACCTAGCTGACGAGACCTTTTCGATCGATCTTATACCCATTGAAATCGGCAGTTTCGACGTCATTATTGGAATGGACTGGTTGTCCAAACATCGAGCTGAAATCGTTTGTCACGATAAGATCGTCCGTATCCCACTCGCTGTCGGTGGAACCTTGATCATACAGGGGGAGACCGGTGGGACGGGACTCAATATAATCTCCTGCTTAAAAACCCGAAAATTTCTGAGAAAGGGTTACCCTGCGATACTTGCACACATCACCGAGAAGAAGTCAGAGGAGAAGCGACTTGAGGATGTGCCGATTGTTAGAGACTTTCCCGAAGTCTTTCCGGAAGAACTACCTGGTCTACCTCCGCCTAGACAGGTTGAGTTCTCAATCGATCTCGTGCCGGGTGCCGCACCGGTGGCCCGCGCACCATACCGTTTAGCCCCATCCGAACTTCAGGAGTTGTCCTCTCAGTTACAGGAACTGCTGGATCGAGGATTCATTAGACCGAGTTCTTCACCTTGGGGAGCTCCGGTCTTATTTGTCAAAAAGAAGGACGGTTCATTCCGAATGTGCATCGACTATCGAGAGTTGAATAAATTGACCGTCAAGAACCGTTATCCACTTCCTCGCATTGATGATCTATTCGACCAACTTCAGGGTTCAAGTTTCTACTCAAAAATCGATCTGCGATCAGGTTATCATCAGTTACGAGTTCGCGACACCGATATTCCAAAAACTGCCTTCAGAACTCGTTACGGGCACTACGAATTCCAAGTGATGCCCTTTGGTCTAACCAACGCACCGGCTGTATTCATGGACCTCATGAACCGGGTGTGCAAACCTTACCTCGATAAGTTTGTCATTGTCTTTATCGATGACATACTCATTTACTCGCGCAACGAGCAAGAACATGCGCAACACCTCAGAACCATCCTTGAACTACTTAGACACGAGGAGCTTTACGCTAAATTCTCTAAGTGTGAGTTCTGGATTCAAACCGTTCAATTTCTTGGTCACGTGATCGACAGTCAGGGAATTCACGTGGACCCATCAAAGATCGAGGCTATCAAAGACTGGCAAGCACCCACCTCTGCAACTGAAGTACGACAATTTTTGGGTCTTGCTGGGTATTATCGACGATTTATCGAAAACTTCTCCAAAATAGCTCAATCACTCACGGTACAAACTGGGAAAAACATCTACCGTTGTGCGAATTCTCGTACAATAACAGTTATCACGCCAGCATTAAGGTTGCACCTTTTGAGGCACTGTACGGTCGTAAGTGCCGATCACCGATCTGTTGGACTGAAGTGGGAGATAGTCAGCTCACTGGTCCTGAACTCATTCACGCCACCACTGAGAAAATTGTGGAAATCCAAAACAGACTCAAAACCGCACGTGATCGTCAGAAAAGTTATGCTGACGTGAGACGCAAACCACTCGAGTTCCAAGTTGGGGATCGAGTTCTCTTAAAAGTATCGCCTTGGAAAGGCGTCATCCGTTTTGGCAAACGCGGGAAGTTGAATCCCCGGTACATCGGGCCTTTTGAGATCCTCGAACGGATTGGCCCCGTAGCTTATCGATTGCAGCTGCCATCCGAACTCAGCAGCGTGCACCCTACTTTTCATATTTCAAATCTGAAGAAGTGTCTGTCTGATGAGACACTTATCATTCCATTAGATGAAATTCGTGTTGACGATAAACTTCACTTCGTTGAGGAACCCGCTGAAATTATGGACCGTGAGGTCAAACAACTGAAACAAAGTCGTATTCCCATCGTCAAGGTCAGATGGAATTCGCGGCGTGGTCCGGAATTCACTTGGGAACGGGAAGACCAAATGCGACTCAAATATCCTCAACTTTTCACTGATTCCACATCAAACACGACTTTGAGCTAAATTTCGGGACGAAATTCTTCTAACAGGGGGAGAATGTAACACCCGCCAAATTAGGACTAGAGATTAGTGCCTAATCGAATGTTAATACATGTAATTAGTTCCTGGTTAGGCTAATTAATGTATCGAATTATATATATTGTTGAATATATACGAATATGCGATTTGATTAAATCGTACGCAATTTAAATCGGATGTATTTCGATTCAAATTTAATATGGACGTTGGTGACAAATTTTATTAAATAACGTTGTTATGTCAAAAATATTATTATTATAATATTTCGTATTCGTTCGTATCATACAATCAGAAATTATACAATTTAAAATGTAAAACGCGCAAACTAAATAAACCAACTTACATTATTAACTCAAACGTAAACTTATTTGTAAAATAATTAAATAAAATATCACGTAATAATTTGTATTTAAAACGTACCATTTAATATTTAAAATAATTAATTAACGTTGAAACGACGGAGCAAACGAACACCGCACGGAGCGGGAACGCGGGGCGAAAAATGGGAGGATAACCTCCCATTTCCCACTCTCTTTTTCTCACTTTCTCATCTCTCTTTCTCCTTCTCCTTTCTTTTCTCTCAACTCCACCAACCACCCCCACCTTCAAAAATCTCACAAAAACGCAAAATAAACATATCAAACGACTTCGGATCTTCAAGATTTTTAGAGATTCACGACCACCGCGACACGATCTATCTTTCTATCTTTCCGAAATTTCATTTCGGCGATTTGTAAGTTTCCGACACCTCTCGTTTTTAAGTGTTTTTACTTGTTTGCGGTTTGTATCGACTTATAATGTTCAAATAAGGGTTGGGTAAAAGTTTTGGACCGAACGGAAACCGAAAAACTCGTTTTCGACCCATTTTCCGGCCAACAGACCGCTACGTCGCATTTGGCCCGGAATTTATGCGACGTCAGCCTCTACGTCGCAAAACACCTCGTGACGTCGCATAGTGCGACGTCAGTCACAACGTCGCATTAAATTGCGACGTCGCATATAGCGACGTCAGCCTTAACGTCGCCAATACCGTCGCCACGTCGCACTTAGCGACGCAAGCCCCTACGTCGCAGAAATCACCTACGTCGCATTAGCGACGTAGCACCCTACGTCGCATTAAATTGCGAAACGTCGCCTTTAGCGACGTCATGCTCTACGTCGCAATCCTACCTGCGACGTCGCACCCTACGTCGCACAAACCAGAACCTCAAAAACACAGATTTTTACTAAGTGTCGAGACTCGAAATTTATCACTCGATTTTACCCAAATTCAGATCCAGATGCGTTTTTCGTCAAAGCAATATAGTAGAAATAAAAATTTTCCAAGCTGACCTGGCAGCTCGACCCCAGCCAGGGGCTCTGCCCCTTGGACCCCGCCAGGGACTGCCGCCCCTTGGACCCCACTACCAGGGGCGCTGCCCCCGGACCCCCGTACTTAGATTTCGTAACGGCTTATAAAACACAATCAAAACACATTTTTCAAGTAAAACGCTACGAAATCGAAATGGTAATAATTGGGATTATTATTACAAATCCGTCACCAACGGGCCGTACACTTTTCAAACACTTAAACGTATCAACAAACAGTGGAGATTTGGACATTATAGTTGGACGAACAACTACAAGGTAGTCTTATTAGATACCTTCGCATATTATAACCATCGCGTGTCATGGACACCCTCAGGTTACAAGTCTTTGGACTTCGATTCTCGGCTAATCATCCTCAGTTTATTTTCATAAACTCAACGACTCAGGTGAGTCTCATAGCCCCTCTTTTACTGTTTTACTCAGGGGTGTGATATACTGCTCAACTTTTAACATGTGAACGCAAGTACCAACTTTTCATATACTACATGAGTTTTTCGAAACTAATCATTTAAAGTCCTCCGTCAGCATAGTTGTTAATACGTTGTAGCGTGAATATTAGTATATGGTACCATATAGGATTGACCCTCCTCGTTCGGGTTAGCAAGCACTAACCGGGTAAACGGACGTACTAATATTTGGGAAGACGAATGTTGATTAGGCATTCGTGGAGGCACCTCGCCCGGAATTCTCTATAGGGGACCCGGCCCTCGAGTTAAGCTCAACTATGTGCTCATGGCTGTATACACGATGATTATCATTAAATTGCTGGATGCAATTCATTATTTAATTGCTGGATGCAATTCATTATTAAATTGCTGGATGCAATTCGTTATTTAAATCTTGCGGTTCATACGATATTACTTGATTTCAAACCTGTGAGCTCACCAGCTTTATAGCTGACCTTTTAGCATATATCGCAGGTACCCAGCAGTAGGATGTTTCTGCTTCAGGATTTAGCTCGAGTCAGCATACAGACGATTGAGATTTTCTTGCATTAGTATATTTTGTATAAGTACTTATGTACTGAAATCTCATTTTATTTAACTCGAGCTATGTAAAGCTTTAAACGTTGTAAACATTTCAGTTATCAATATATTTTGTTAAAACGACGCATATAGAGTCGTTTGCTATTTATCTTTGTGCTTTGTTATTGATTAGTAACACCCAAATCAAGCTTCCGCAAATCATCAAATTTGGGGGTGTTACATATTCATTCCATAGAGATGAACATGAAAGAAAAGAAAATGACGGTAGTTGGTGTTATCAATCCGGCGTGCGGCTACAAGAAACTCTCGAAAGTTTGTTACACAGAAATTTTAATCGTTGAGCCAGTTAAAAAAGAAAAAGCTACACCACCGTCTGGAACAAAACCGCAACCACCTATAACACCGGTACCGTGTCATGGTTCTAGCTCACTAGGTAACTATGTAATTATGGAGGAAAATCCCAATTGTCGTTGTGTGATCTCTTGACTTCTTTAGAATATGGTCATATGTACAAATTATGATATATGCTACATTGCTACAGGTAAATGTATTGTACCTTTCTGTTTATGTGATTTATTTATGCATTTATTGAAAGAAAAAAAAAATGTTTCTAGAAACTGTGGGATATACATGTTTTGTGGTGGTTTTTATACTACAAAGTAAATGCTAACATGAAAGAAAGAACATATTCCAACGAAGGAGGGTAGTGCCGATGATTCGATGAACATGAAGCGATGGTGACACGAAAGGGGGAGGATGGTGGTGTTGGGGTCTAGGCTAGAATTATGTGTAGGTATCCGATTATCCGAAATTCTATGCAAATTCAACACTTCAAGTTTAATCTCCGGTTTAGAATAATACTCCCTCCGTCCCAAAATTATTGTCCACCAACAAAAAACACGCAGTTTAATAAAAGTGGGACCGCAACAACTTTCAACCACTCAAATAGAATCTCCACCCACTAAACTCTCCTCCTATTGGTTAGAATGAGAAGTGGACTATTATTTTGGGACGTCCAAAAATAGAAAGATGGACAATAATTATGGGACGGAGGGAGTAGGATATAGGCAAACTCTCTTCTGTACAGTGTAGACCCCCAATTCCTTCTTCCCAATTAATCGACTACTCTTAATTCCAGATGTTCAATCTCGCAAATCAATTAGAAAGAGGAAAGTACCACCACATTAAAAGAATAGAGACATAAACACTCGTCGGAATACACATGTAACCACCGTTCTTGTTTCAGCTTTCGAGCATGTGTTGCGGAGAAACATGTTGAAGACGATGATGGATCTTTAATTAAGCGGTGGGGTTTACCGATGACGGCGGATGTTGATGACGGTGGAGGTTGCTGATAGCGGTGGGAGTTTATGCTGTCGGCGGAGAAGCTTGATTGGGATAGTGGTATTCGGTGGTTGCTCCGTAATGGAGATAGTAGATAACTAGATATAGGATAAGATTTTTTTTATTTTTCATAAGTATTGTCTGCCACATGGTTTACACCCCTTTAGACCCTCCGTAACGCGCTGATGTGGCCCGCGTTCTCACCCTCCACAACGCCAGAACGCCGCTAACGCGGCGTTCTGGCCGGCGTTCTGCATGATATAACGAGACGTTTTTTAGTGTTTTGGTGGGTCCCACGCGCTTTTTTATTTCTTTTCCCTTTTCTTTCGGCTATTAATTCGAGGATAAAACAAAAAAAACGTTTTTTTTTTTTTTTAATTTGAACGTTTGAAAAATAAAATAATAAAAAAAATTTTAAATTTTAAAACCCACGCTCCCCAACCGTTTTTTTTCAAAATTTTTCAAAATTTTTTTCAAACCACTTCTATATCTATATATATTACACCATTCACACTCCATTTTCATCAAAATCAAACTACTTTAACCTTTATTTTATAAACTTTCTTCACTATTTTATACACTTCTACTTCCCATACTTTCCTCATCATTTTTAATAAATATTCCATCCACTTTCACCACCATTATACACATCCATCTAATATATTTTCTACACCATTTTATACCATTTTCATCACATAATTTCACAAAATGGATTCGATAAATAAGATTTGTGGATCCGACTCCGACGATGACAACATGTGGCAACTTTTGCAACAATACCAAGCTCAACTAAGTAGTGACGCCGGACAAAGTTCAAGAACATCACGCAACCGAAGCTACATTCCAAGAGACCGTGAAGGTGCCCAACAACGTCTTTGGGACGACTACTTTTCCGAGCGCCCGAGGTATCCTCCAAATTTGTTCAAACGACGCTTCCGTATGAGTCGAGGTTTATTTGTGCGAATAGTACAAGGTATATCCGACTACTCCATCGAACCTATTCCCGAACACTTTCAATTTTTTAAACAAAAACCGGAGGCACTTGGTCGGCTTGGTTTTACGCCGCTACAAAAGTGCACTTCCGCCATGCGCCAATTGGCGTATGGCACAGCCGCGGATATGTTCGATGAGTATTTACAAATGGGTGAAAAAACATCGCTCGACTGTCTAAACAACTTTTGTAAGTGTGTCTTTGATTTGTACTTGACGGAATATTTGAGAAAGCCGACCGCTACAGATATTGCTCGGCTATATGCAGCACACGAGCAGAAGCATGGGTTTAGAGGAATGCTAGGGAGCATTGACTGTATGCATTGGCAATGGAAAAATTGCCCGAATGCATGGAAGGGGCAGTACACTAGAGGTGATCACGGACACCCCACCATTATGCTTGAAGCTGTTGCTTCATACGACATGTGGATATGGCATGCTTTTTTTGGCATGGCGGGTTCGAACAACGACATCAACGTATTAAACCAATCTCCGTTGTTCGATTCTATCAAAAATGACACTGGGCCACCCGCAGATTTCACTGTCAATGGACATCACTACACTAAAGGGTATTATCTTGCAGATGGTATTTATCCGGATTGGTGTACACTAGTCAAAGGCTTTCACTCCCCTACTGATGACAAACGAGCCAAGTTCAAGAGATTTCAAGAAAGTGCTCGAAAAGATGTCGAACGGGCTTTTGCCGTACTGCAAGGCAGGTTTGCAATTTTAAAAATTGCGGGGAGAGCTTTGAGTGTCAACAAGATGCGAAGACAGATGTATACTTGTGTCATACTACACAACATGATTCAAGAGGATAACGGCTTCGCAATATCATCTATCGAGCAGGAAATGATCGACGACTAGGGGTGGGCAAAAATATCCGTATCCGAATCCGTAATCCGAAAACCCGAAAATCCGATCCGAAATTATCCTAAAAATCGGATACCCGAAATTTCGGATATCCGAAATTCGGATATCCGAATTTTCGAATTCGGATTCGGATAGCAATTTTCAGAAATTTCGGATATTCGGATATCCGAATTATCCGAAAAAAATATATGTATTTTATATAAATTTTTGTTTTTCAGTTTTCCTGTCGATACAATTAGTCAACGACATGAGATAAAGTAAAAAATATTGATGGAATCCCATGTGATGTGAGTGGTTAGTGTCTGGCAACTGGCATAATAATAATATTATTCTCCTTTTCTTTCTCAAACATATCTTCTTCATATCTATACTTTATAAGTCTACGATTATTCTCCTTTTCTTTTTAAAACATATCCGTTCTTCATATCTATAATTTTAGATCTATACTACTATTTAGACTATTTCAGAGCTACATATTTTTCAAAACCTATTAATGAGGTAAAAGCTAGATCGGGAAAATAAAGAAGAGATGATAGGTGTGGGGGCTCGAAGTGAAGACCGATTTCCAGCGGTGGTGGTTGACAGCTGTCGGAGTAACCGCGGTTGGACCTGGTGGCGACTGGCGAGGGAGGGTGGTGCTGGCCTGCTGGGAACGGTGATGGCGGGGGATGGCTATTTACTAAATACGATTTTTGTTTTAACAATCCATACGATCTGAAAGAAAAAAACAAGATGGCTTTGGTTGATGATAAAGAAAAGTGTGAGGTTGTACCTAAAAATGATACGGCAGGAAGAAAAGAGTCAAAGACGTTAATGTTTTCTTTGTTTGGATTGATGTTATTGTTTGCTTTGATTAATTTTCGGATATTCCGGATTATCCGATATCCGAATCCGAAATTTCGGATATCCGAATTCGGATATCCGAAATTTCGGATTCGGATTTCGGATAGTGAAATCAGGTATCCGAAATTTCGGATATCCGAAATTCGGATTATCCGACTTTGCCCACCCCTATCGACGACCCTGCTAACTGACCTCGTCGTGATTTTAAGACTCGTGTTCAAGATAGAGAGGCTAGAGCCAAGGAAATACGGGACAAAAATGTGCACGACCAACTGCGGACCGATCTCACCGAGCACATTTGGATGCTACCACCAAACTTTCGCAGCTTACCACCATCCACGGCTTAGTTATTTTCAGTGTTGTAAAAGTCGGCCGACCAGGCCGACTAGTCCCCGTTTAGTCGCTTTCCATCACCATCCCGACTCACCCTCACCCAAGTCGCTACCTTGGGTCGGTCAACGCCGGTCAATGCCGGTCAACGGTGGTCAACAGTCCAGAATCCTTCGCTTTTTGCTCGGATTTGTTTTTTCATTGTTTTTTCTTGCTAAATGTGAAAGAAAATGGGGGAAAAAGCGGTGGGAATGGGTAGTAAATGATAAAGAATATGAAGAACTAGAACTAGATGGAGAAGAAAGGAGAACCAGATGAAGAAGATCTCTCAGATCTGTTACAAAAAGGAAATGATGAAAGAGAAAGGAGTACTTTTCACTAATAAGTTAAAAAATTATACAATTTAAGTCCCTTAACTTTAAAACATATATATATTTACCCATAAACTTATAATTTTTTATTTAAATGTATAAAAAGTCAACAAAAGTCAAATCCGACTAGTCCCCGATTAGTCCCGACTAATCCCGACTAGTCCTTCCGAGGTCCCGACCGACTCGCCCCCGACTTCCGACTTTTTCAACCTTGGTTATTTTACTATAAACTATTGTATTGTATCGTATTTTATTTTATTTGAATTATTGTATCGTATCGTAATTTAGTTTAATTATTCGTATCGTATTGTATTTTAAAAAAGTAATGTATTTCATTTTCGATGAATTAATGTATGGTTTTATTTTAATTATTGTGGTGTATTGTATTTTTAATTAAAATGTTTTGTATTGTATTTTAAATAAAAGAAAATTAAATTTAGTTAGTTAGTGGTGGGTCCCAGAATGGAGAAAAAAAGTGGCGTTCTGGTGTTATGATTAGGGGCGTTCTGGTGTTATAGTTTGATGCTGATGTGGCGCTGATGTGGCAGCTGAAAAAATGGCGTTCTGGTGTTACGGTTACGTATGGTCTTATTCGTTTGACTCGTTCTAGAACAGTGGAAAGAAACTAGTTTTGGGACCACAAAAACATAAAATACATAAAGGATATATTTTTTTCGGATATTTTGGATATCTGAATATCCGAAATTTCTGTAAATTGCTATCCGAATCCGAAAAATCGGATATCCGAAATTCGGATATCCGAAATTTCGGGTATCCGAATTTTCGGATAATTTCGGATCGGATTTTCGAATATTCGGATTTCGGATATGGATATTTTTGAACACCCCTAAGTCTAGCTACGGTGGTCGCGGGTTGTCAAGGTTGGTTAATGTACATGACTTGATTAGTATAAGTATTTGTATAAATGAGTGGGTAATGCAATAGTTTGACTTTTTAAGTAGTCCAATTTGAATTTGGATCATAATGAAAGATTATAGTACAAAATTCAAAGTTATGCCGTTAATAATTTAATCATAGATAATTACATCTATCATATCCAACAAAACTTGTCCCCCAAGTCCCCAACAATTATCATTGAATTTAATATATGTTAACTGAATGTCACTTTTACCCTTATAATCAAGGAAACTTAAACTAAATTTGTTTAAGAAATAAATGATAAATGATATAAAGTAATAATTAATGAAATATTAATGATTTTTATTATATTTTTTGTAAGTGGACAATCAATTTGAGACAAATTAGTAATGTTGATATTTATTTCGGAACGGATAGACTATAGAGTATTAACTGAGCTTAGTACTATTTTTCGAAGCTTAAGAATATTTGGAGGTACTCGATTTACTCGGTTAAAGTAAGCATTATAGTCCGTTGTGAATGTGAATACGTTTTTTATAGGGTTAAGCACGTACTTAGCAATGGTTAATTATTAGGGTACTCCTGACCCCTTATCATATTTCAATAGTACGCGTCTCTCACATCAGCAAGAAGCATCAACGCCGAGCAAATCAGCTGTCTACAAGTCACTCACATGTGCTGAAGCAAGAATTCAAACCCTGATGACATGTTGATCACACATATAGAGTCTGAGTATTTGCACTTGACCTATGCCCAATGTATCCAACTAATAACGGAATTAATTCTATTATGGGTAACTAACTGTAACTAATTATGTTTTGCGTGATAAAAATTTTTATTATAAACTGCTGGTGCATGTGTGATGCCAATTTTGATGCTGTACCGTATCATGCAAAAATTACTAGCTACGAAGTCATTGAAAACTACAATGCATAAAATTAGAGGGTTTTTTTTACTGATAACGAAAACTAACGACCTTTAATTAGTTACCGCAATAGAAGTTCGTTATAACTGGATACACAATCCTATGCGCCAATTAACCCATTGGGTTTCGCATATTTTATTTAAGTCGGACGTTTGACAGTACATTGAAATTGAATTGAAAGATACAACATTTATCAGGAAAATGTTGGTTACTATTGCATGAATAGTAATCACATTTTTTCACTTTCAACCCCTTAAACTCTAGCACTTTTCACTTTGAACCCTTTATGTTTCAATGATTTTTTAATTTTCACCCTTAAAATTTTAACATTTTTTCATTTTATACCCCATGATTTTTCTATTTATACCCCTTACGTTTTAGCAATTTTCTCTTTTTTACCCTTCAACTTTTAGCTACTTTACATTTTCTTCGTCTAAAGTTTAAGTACCTCTCCATTTTCTACCCTTAGGTTTTAATATTTTTCATTTTCCCCTTTCAATTTTAAATTTAATTTTTTCTCCCTCTTTTATTAATACCTTATACATTTTTTTCCCCTTTCCTTACAATAAAGTTTTATACTAATTTTATTACGACAAAATTATACGAATAATTGCGAAAGAAAATTAACTTAACATTTTTATGCAGTATTCTATAAAATTAGTATTACTTTACATATTTTCAATTGTACATACATATTAGTATATTAAAAAACAACCATAAAAAAAATCAGACATTCATCAACTTAAATTTTTTTATAAAATTCATATGTTAATTTAAAATGTATTTTTTATGCCACCGTAAAAAAAGGTTTCCAATTTTTTTTTCTACAAAATTATTTTAATAATAAATTGTATGTTATTACTTTATTTTCTATCAAATAAACACATGCATATTTTTATGATTAAAAAAAATTAAACATACACGCATCAACTAAAAATTTCATATTCTTTTAAAAAATCCACTTTTTTATCATATTCTACTCTTTTTTAAATCGAAAAACTCCTGTCGCAATGCACGGGTTAAAACCCGCTCATTTATTACAAAGCATATAAATTGAAAAACCTATCTCAAGTTCTCAACCAACATGGGCTATTGGGCTTTGCCCAATATCGTACTAATTTTAACGTAACATAAATACATACTTGCTCTGTATATAGTAGCATTTCCAACTCACGAACATTATAATGCGATTATATTTATGAATTAATTAATTGTTTCGTTATGTATTAAACTTTATATTTTTTACTATTGTATAAGTCGAACTTTGAAAACTTCTATTGTATTGAACTTGTAAATGTCGTCTATTTCTATAATATGTAAACTTTCCCTTTTAAGTAAAGCCAAAAATGGAAGTTTCATTTTTTAGTGTTACTCAAAAAGGAAAGTTTACATATAATTGATGATATTTACAAGTTCAATACATACAATATAATAAATGAAAATACGTTTCATACAATAGTTAAAAGTGTGAAGTTTAATACATAATGAAACAATAAGCTTTTTTTTGAATGAATAATAAATCTACCAACCATATAATTATGCATCTTTAGCATGACTAAATGTGCTTCAACTTTAAAAAAAGCAGAATTCTTCAAAGGTTCCTTTTCGGAAAATTTTCAAACCTTATTTTATTTTATAATTATCCACGTATAATTAAAAATCTGAAATACAAACCTCATGTGGTTACCATTTCTTGTTGGAACTCCAGATTTAACCTTAAAAGAAGGTGGTAAATAAATAATACTATTGTAATTTTTGATTTGGCAAAATTTTAAAATATTACTAATTACCTTTAAAAAAATGTTCTTTATGTAATTTTTATATTGATTTTTCTAATGGTAGCCCCAAAAACTATTTTTAAGAAAACATTTTATGCATAAACAATGATACATCAAAGTAATTAGGAAAGTTATTAAGAAGTTATCGAAGTGATTATCATCAAAGTACATCCAAACAATACATGTTCGAATATCATAAAGTTAGCCACTAAGGCTATATGTTTAAAAAAATCCGTTTGTATATCGCAAATAGTATATATGTAATTGCCCCTCTAGATGACTAGATCCACCTTTTATAATAATTTATAGTGGCATTGATGCCGGTATGACATTTTGAAATATATAAAACTTATCTACTACTACTGTGGAGTACGTTAGGGCACTCCCGGTGGCTCCCGTCGGTTACAAACCAATGAAGTGACACCAATGATACGAGTTCGTCACTTCATTGTGAGACATCGGACGAAAACTTTTTTTTTTTTTGTGTATAGTGTATAAAATTAAAGATAAATAGGTAAATACGAGATCTAAAAATTAAAGTGACGGGTCACTGATTGTAAGAATTCGCCAGTTTAAAAAAAACTGACGCGGCACAGTTGGTTTCAGTCAGCTTTAGTACATTGGGTATGGTTTTAGTAGCATTGCGAGCAGCATCAAACATGCTCAACACTCAGCATAACAAGTTGTGCTACTGTCTACCATATTTTATCTAGCTTTTTGTGCCAATTTCAAATATTTAGACCACATGACTACTTGCTCCCTGATTCCCATTTTCAACACAAATGTTAGCTGTCAAAAACCCATGCAAAACAATTCACTCAAAACCAGTATTAAAACCACAGCACAAAACAATTGTACACCTTGCATAGACAATTGTACAATTTTCAAAATCAATTTTACATGTCACCACCTAGTTGACTCAGTTTGTCACAAATGTGAGACAAAACGAATCGTGGGTTTAAAAGTATTTGCTGGCATTGTCACTCAACTACCTACCAAATCACCAATCATAACATACAAAATTCAAGATCTTGTACAGTACAACACCAAATCTTGGGCTATATATATAACGACCCAAGCAACCTCGCAAAACATCATACTCATATCTAATTATCCTCTTCATTAGATTCAAGAAGATAAATTGGATATTTATTATTTTATTTCAGGATTCTAAATTCGAATATGCAGAAAATACTTAGAGCAAGTTTAACAAGTAGAAGACCGATACCAATCAGAGGGCAGATCATGGTAAGGATAGCAGCAACAGCTTATCATTCAGTCGTTTCTGTGTTCTCAAAACTGCCGCAAGCTGCCACGCACCGCCATCTTTCTGGTAGTAGACCGTATCCGAGAGATCAAGATGAACATAAGTAATTAGACTGATGTATTATTAGATTCATTTTGATAATGTAGTTTTAGTTTCAAGATTTGTATTCCAGTCCAAGTGTTGCATGCCTCATTTCTTGAATGTCATTATGCTTTGATAACTTAAGAAATTAAAAGCTTTTTCAAGCAGTTCTGTTAACTAAATTAATTATGTTATAACTGTATTACTTTGACACTAAAATTCACACAAATGTATACAAACAAAAACATAGAAAGTCCCTTGATTACATGCAGACATATGCATGTATAAGTGACAAGACATTGTCGTACATAATGCCTTAGAAGTTGTACTTAAACGTATATCCATCTATAATCTAGTGATAATCTTTTGATCATCAATACATAAATAATACTAAGCTAACTTGTCTTCAAACAATGGAATAATAGATTAGTAACAGAAAACCTTAATTATAAGAACATTTTCTTGTCCAAATTAATTAATACTCAATTACTCAAATAATATAGATCAAACCACTAACTATTCAATCTTAATTCTGACCAGTCTTTAATTGAGCATCTATGATCTAGCCATTGGTCGAACATCAACTTCCTTATTGTTTGGTCCAAAAGCATTTTAACAAGTTTGTTGGCATTATTTCCCAACTTCAATTCTATGAGGAAACGTGTGCGCGCATCACTCGAACACTTTTTAAATACCAAGTTGCAGAAAAGTAAAAAGTACCAAAAATTTAAGCATCATCATGGTCAATCCATAGACATATAGGAAGATCATTCAATTAGTTCATAAGATTGTTACACCATGTGCATTGGAAGATGTACTATGTACTATACATAACCAATTAGTGGTGACGATGGGTGGAGGTGCGAATGAATGTTTTAAAATAAAAATATATTGTACTCTATCCGTCACATTTAAAATGTTCACATTACTATTTTGGGATGTCCCATTATAAGTGTTCACTTTGATATTTAACCAATCAAAAAAGATTTTAGTGTGTAGATTTAATATCTGATTGATGAAAAGTGTAGTTAGTAGAGAATAAATAGGAAGTGGGACCCACTTTACTTAGTCTTAAAATTTTTTGAGGAGAGAGAGTGTTAAATGTATTATATAGTAGTATAGATTAATCAGTATTCAGTAAGCAAATAATCTTATGGATTCAATTTTAGTCAATAGTGGGAGACCAATTTCAATCATAAAAAGTAAAGTAAAGAATGATTTAATTAGCAAATAAACTGATAAAGCTCTTCCCATTGTGGTTTAGCATAATTGGATACAAACCCCCTTGCAGATTTTATTCCAAAGCACAGATCCCATCCATCCCAGAAAAAAGAGTCTCCTTTTGGTTTTTAATTTTGAAAAAATCAAATATTTTACTTTTTAAAATTCTAAGCATATGATGTTAACCTTTTGGTTTTGAATTGTTTGTGGCACACAGTTTGATGTAAAAATAACTTTCATATACTTTTAATGCATACATCAAATGATCAAAACTATGCATATGCATTATATAATGATTTTTGGTATATGCATTAGTAAATGTGGTGTAAATATCACTTTTTACAGGCAAAACTATTTCTAGACAGTTAACCAACTAACTAACTATAAACTATATATGAGGCACAGATCAACATGTTCCAACATGGCACGTGAAAAGTTTCAGTACCATTACACATGTGTACAAGTTACAAGGCAAGCTGTATCACTATCATATAATCTATGATGATCAGGGTTAATTTGACATTCCCAATGTCATCATTTAATAATAATTTTCAGTCAAAGATGAGAATAATTTAAGTAAACCATTCATCTTTTCAAACTTTTCACCCTGTGCTGATGAAGTTTTACCATGTTCCAGTATTTCCTTTTCATCTTGCCAACAAAAAGAAAAAGTGAAATTGCTAAAAAGATTTGAACTTGCATCATAGCATTGGGCTAAGGCCCATGCTTCCTAGGCATTAATGGCTATTGATTTAATCCAAGTTGGTAGAAAAGAAACTTATAATATGTAAAAAGCAAGGCTGTATATATTTTGGAATGTAGTAAATAATGGAGCCAATATTGACTTGTTCAAGCAAAATGGTCTTCCCTAGAAAACCAGAGGGAACAATACCAGACAACCAGATGCTCCCTCATCCAATTCAAATTGACTTATTCAAATACAATTAATTATGTGTTCACACAAAGCTTTCCAGTGTGTTCACACCCAAAGACTTCACTCTTTGACCCTTACAAAGTCAGCAAAGAATTCACTGAAATCATAAGACCATCGGTAACCATAACACCAGAACGTCACTTTTTCAGCTGCCACATCAGTGCCACATCAGCATCACACCATAACACCAGAACACCCCTAATCATAACACCAGAACGCCACTTTTTTCCCCCATTCTGGGACCCACCCACTAACTAAATTTAATTATCTTTTATTTAACAAAATAAATACAAATTAATTAAAATACAATTCATTACAATTTGCAATATTATATAATTAGAGGTAAATTAAAATATGGTATAAAAGCAAAAAATTAAACAATACGGAGGGAAGCGTGGTACAAAAGCAAAAAGTTAAAATATGGTACAAAAGCAAAAAATTAAACCATAACCAAACCTCTCCTCTCTTTCTCTTCTTCTCTCGCACCTACCCCAACTTCTTTTTTTTTTTTTTCTCTGCATCTTCTTATCTGCAGCTTCCCACCCACATACACCACTGGAAAATCAAAGAAGAAAGAGGGGAAAAGAGAAAAGAAAAAGAGGAAAGAAAAGGAAAAACGTTGTGGGCCCCGCAGAACGATCAAAATCGCCCCGTTGTTTCATCAAGAACGCCGTGAGAACGCCGCTCCAGAACGCCGCGTTACCGGCGTTCTGGCGTTGTGGAGGCTAAGAACGCTTGCCACGTCCTTGCGTTACGGACGGTCTAATGAACAACTGGTCATACAAAAAACCATGATAAACCATATATCCATACCAGACATCACTTAAATATATGCTCAAATATTGGTCTTGCATAAAGCCGATAATTTTAACTCATTTACTTGAATAAAATTCGATGAACGTTATATGGTATATCTGATTGGTCAATATGGCAAACTAAGAAAAACCAGCTAAAGATGAAAAGAAAAATCACTTCAAATGCTTTTACATTATTATAGTTACAGAAAAATGTGCAAAAGAGTTACTAATTTTGGCGTAAATCAATACTAAACTGTATTAATATTTACCTATTTTGACCGGACAGGCTACTGAGAGCCGCCGATTATGACACTTCTAGTTATTGTGGGATAATTACACCCCTTTATACTTTAATTAGTTAAAAAATTAACATACGGATTCTGTTTGTCCCATGCATTGGATAGAAGAATTTTTTATAGGAGACAATTTGTTGGCATTGCAAATACCACACATCCCGTTGTTATATAATATAAAAAATCAACCATCAATTTATTCCTAAAGGGTCTCGACTCTTGAGTCAAAGTTGAGTGTCTATATAAACCCCTTTGCAGATAGCATAACATCACAAACACAAATACACACCAAGTGACTCACAAACCAAGTAACTCATATACCAAGTGACCAGTTGTAGAAATCTTCTATTAAAGTGAAAGATGTTGAACATGGAAAACAGTTACAGAGAGAGCAAAAGAGTCATACCGAAAAGGGGGCTGATAAAGTCGAAGATTGCAACAATGGCGTTTCATTCGATGGTTTCTGTTTTCTCAAGATCCACTACGCATCACCATCCGTAGACTTTCACTGGGAGATAGAACAATATAGATGAATGTAATTCATAAAAGTGTATGTTAGACATGCACAATGTACATTAAGTTGATATTGGCTTGTATTGTAATTTTTGCGATCCACTACGCATCACCATCCGTAGACTTTCACTGGGAGATAGAACAATATAGATTAATGTAATTCATAAAAGTGTATGTTAGACATGCACAATGTACATTAAGTTGATATTGGCTTGTATTGTAATTTTTGCCTGGAATTAACTAATGTATGTTCATGATATTGTATGTTGAATTGTTTGTCTTAATAGCTTGATAGTGCCAAAGTGGCTCTGTTATTAAAATTATTCAGATTTAAAAGTAAATGATTAAAAGATAGAACATAAAAAATTGGCTTTAATACTAAAGATTCATGAATATACAAATGAACACACTGCTGTAGAACTTACTATAACTTTTACCAGAATAGAAGACTTTATCATAAGTTACTAAGAATATAAATGTGAAAATGAACAAGTTTCAAGAAAATTTTCTAGGCAGGTGCAGGTGGATATTGATGATGAAGATGGCTTTTAGATTTATACTGTAATTAATTTATTAATTAATTAATTGTTAATAATAAAAGAAGGATACTAAACAACGTGTACCAATATACCCTTCACTTAACGGACTTGATTTAAAGGTCTTAACAAGTACGTTTACCAAACACTTTCATACATTTCAGGCATGTGTTTTGTAAGTTATCGATAAGACTTAAATCCACATAATCGAAGTGTGCTATCGATCTTTTTTTTTTACTATGAAAATGTGAGTGATTTGGAACGAAACGAAAAGACAGGTATAAAAATCCCGTTGCAAAGTAAGAAAAAAGAAGAATTGGGAAGAAATTTGAGTCATTCTCCTAAACATGGAAAGATTCGGCTACAAAATACATTATGGTTCCTTGCCATAATGACCAAATCACGTATGACCTAATTAAACATAATTCAGGTGATAATGTATCAGTAACATATTAACAAAAAAAAGTTCATTTTCTTCGACGCCAGGAACTTGCAAGAAAAGTTAAAATATCACATTCTATATTAATTTCTAACTAACTCAAAAACTTTACTACATTTTTTTTATCTCCTTTCTTTTATAACTATAGAAACCACAGAGAGAGACAATTTGTGTAACTTACTCTTTAACTTATATTATATTTATTTTCATTTTCATAGTCCCCGCCTTCGGCGGGATTGAGTAGTGTTGTTGTTGTTGTATATTTATATTCATAGTCACCAACCCATATGCACAATTTCAGCATAAAGTGTATCTAACCTTGGGGCATAAATCATGTTCCCAACATGGTACTAGAGATATGAGCATTATTTACCAACTTCAACTTTTTCTCTCCTTTTTTGATTTCTAAAACGTGTAAACTGTTCTTCTAAAAATAATTGAAACAAGATCCAATGAATCGTAACAATAACAAACATCATGACAGATGTCACAATGATCATATTAACCTCTCCCCAAAAAATGAACAAACAGAGTCAATTCATAAAAAGGATGTCTCCTTAATCCACTGCTAATTGCTTATTTATCAGACATAATTAGCTGTCAATATTGACACATCATCACCATTATCTTAAGCCTATTGTATTCTATGGTTTATGCTAGTGACTTTGCTAATCAGTGAGCTAAACTTTTTGTTTTAATAAAACTAACGAACCAAATCAATTATAGATTCAGTGTGTCTTAATGTAAGGTAGAAATGGAATCTTTATACAGCCACCAATTTGCTGGCATTGTCTCTCAACTCCTCACCACT
The DNA here is from genome assembly GCA_949592205.1 of Helichrysum umbraculigerum. Taxonomy (NCBI): domain Eukaryota; kingdom Viridiplantae; phylum Streptophyta; class Magnoliopsida; order Asterales; family Asteraceae; genus Helichrysum; species Helichrysum umbraculigerum. The sequence goes on along the minus strand of CATIUR010000004.1, from coordinate 9,634,266 downwards.
AAAGAAAATAAAATACTAACCAGAAGTTTCTTTCCTGCTGCTAGTATAGTAATAGTTAGTGCATTTGCTATATAAATAGCTCAATTTGTTAACAAACATAACATCTGACTCACACACCAAGTACTACACATCAGAGAACTAAAAAAAATCAATTCAAAAAAACATCAAAAACATGGAGAAAATTTTCAGAGAGAATTATACAAGCAGAAGAGTGATACCTGTAAGGGGGCAGATAAAATCAAAGATAGCAGCAACCGCTTTTCATTCTGTAGTTTCTGTCTTCTCTAGAGCTTCTTTGCATCATAACCTTTCCCATCAGAGAACCTACTAGAGACCATAGTTTATACTTACTGGGATGTATGAAATATATATATATATATATTATTGATTTCTTTGTAATATCAGTTGGAAGTTTTGTAACTGAATGCACATAATAAGAACTCCATTTGCAAAGATAGTACATTACAAAATTCGTCCTTGAACTGTTTACCAACCTGCAAAAATCTCACAAGACTGTTTTCTTGCATTTTCAGCTTAAAATCATTATATTGTTTTCTTGCTTCTTTGGAAGTTGTAGCATTTGGTTGATCAGTGTATGCAGCTCCATGTGTGATGTATCATCAGCAAAAAAGTAATGCACCGATCCTTTAACTTGAATCCAACTACAACCAGCTTCCTTACAAACGTCTTTATCTTTCATTTCCTTTCTCACATGTCTTACATCACTCCACATGCCCGCAGAAGCGTAAAGATTTGATAAAAGAACAAAACTAGACTCGTTTTCAGGCTGTAAACGAGCAAGTTCTTTAGCAGCAACCGTTCCAATATCAACGTTTCCATAGATATTGCAAGCAGATAAAAGAATCTGCCAAATCCGAGAATCAGGATACATGGGCATGACATCAATCGTTTTCTTAGCATCATCAAGTTTTCCAACTTTACCAAGAACATCAACCACACACGCATAATGTTCTAAACACGGGACGACTCTATGGAGATCAAACATAGAATTTAAATGATAACGTGCTTCACTTACTAATCCTCCATGGGAACATGAACTCAAAATGCCAATATAAGTTATCTCATCGGGTATCATTCCACATTCGGGTATTTTGGTAAATAAATTAAAGGCTTTATTATACCAACCAAACTGGGCGTATCCCATAATCATTGCATTCCAAGCAACTAAATTGCAGACATTTGTCACATTGCAAAAAACTTTTTCTGCATCCTCTATGCTACCACATTTACAGTAAACATCTATGATAGCACTTTCTATAAACTTATCTACACTAATCGCGGTTTTAATAGCCAACGAATGAACAGATTTCCCTTGATGAAGGTCTGATAACGCTCCACATGATTTAAGAACTATATTAAAAGTTACAATGTCAACGTCTAGCGAGGAGTTCCATCTTTTCTGAAACAAATTTTGGACATCAATATGACATCTACAGTGATCATAGACTCCCGCCATCGCATTTAGGTGTACCACATCTACTCTATCAATCTCACCAAATACACTTTCTGATTTATCAATTCCGTTGCATTTCCCATAAGTTGTAATCAGATGACAAATAATTGAATCAGTAAATATAAATCCAAGTTTAAGTACAAGCGAATGGATTTGCATTGCCCACTTAATAGAGTTCAAGTTTGATAACACTTCAAGAATGCTAGCAAAGGTATACCCATTAGGTTGTATCGAAGAACTTCGCATTAACAAAAACAACTCAATAGCTTGGTTATAAAGCTGATGCTGAGAATAACCACTAATCAACGAATTCCAGGAAACAAAATCTCGATGAACCATTTCATCAAAAACTTTCCTAGCATCATGGATCTGGCCACTCTTCGCACACATGGAAATCAAGGCATTACAAATCGACATCATAGCCAAATACCCAGACTTCCATACAATCGTATGAACCTGATTCCCCATTTCCACCATCTCAACACCTTCAACAGGAGACAAAACATTTATCAAAGTATACTCATTTATCTCATAACCTTTCGAAATACAACATTTAAACATCTCAAAAGCTTCTACACAATCAAAAGCCACAGCAATCCGTGCAGTCCACGACACAACGTCTCGTTCAGACATTTCATCAAACACTTTCACTGCATTAGTTTTACACCCACACCTACCATACATAACCATAATCGCGTTATTCAAATAAATCGAACTACCACGTAAGTACCCTCTCTTAACACATAACCCATGAATCTGTTCACCTTCATCAATATCAAACACACCACCCACCACACTACTCAAACTGAACTCATTAAACTCAAATCCTAAATCCTTCATTCTCATAAAACAGTCTCTCGCTTTATCAAACTCTCCATTTTTAACATACCCATTGATCATTACACTCCAAATCACACCATCAAAACAAACACACTCCTCAAAACACCTCTCACCCAAATCCACACACTCATACTTGAAATAATTCTCGATCAACCCACTAATCAAAAACACATTTTTCGCAAATCCAAGTTTCGAAAACCCTGAATGAACAACCTTTATCTGATTCAAATCATCACAACACTTGATCAAATTACTAAAGGAAACCTCATCAGGTTTTAGTCCTACTCGTCTCAACCGATTAAAAAGCTCGAAACCTCGATTCGGTTCGTTAGATTGTGCGTAACACGAAAGTAAGGCGTTAAATACAACGATATCGGGGTTTTCGGTGTGGCGGAGGAGGTAAGTGGCGCGTGAGAGTTCCCCGGAGCGTGAGAAATGTGTGATTAACGAAGCGGATTGGAAAGGGTTAAGAAGAGTGTTTGATTTGATGAAGTGCGAGTAGATTGTGTTGGTGAGTTGAGCGTTGTGATAAAAAGTTGAGATTTTTAGAGCTTGTCCGTACAGCTTTTTCTTTAGCAGAGATTTGAGTGAATGCATATGTTTTTGTTTATGCAACGGTGTTTGGAGATTTATATTTTATACTTTTAAAGGTGTTTTTGAATCAAAACCTTTTTTTGGAGGTAAATTTGTACACGTTATTATTTTGGATTGTAAAAATAAGTGTACACTTACATGTTTTAACCCATCAAAAGAGATTTTAGTAGGTATATATGTTATTTGATTGGTATAAAGTGTAGTTAGTAGAGAATCCTAAAAGTGTATGCAAAATCAAAGTAGACATCGGACGAAGGAAGTACTATAGTTACTACTTTTAAAATATTATGTTTTATATGCATCAAATATTATTTTTCAGGTATTTAAAGTTACTTTTATGCTCTTGTTATTCAATCATGTGAGGTTGAAGTCAAATTTTGTTCTCTATGAACAACAGTTAGTAATTCTATTCTCGTTCATTGCATCTACGATTTAAAATTACTACTCATGCTTTCAAGTTTCTAACGATGAGACGAGTGAAATGAGTATACTCCTGTTATCAATTTACCATCATGGTTGATAAATCGAAAGAGAAATCGAAGAGAAAGTCTACCGGTATCAACAATTCACCGCTATAAATAGCAAATATTAATTATATAGTATCAAATTTTTCAGTCGAACATATATATTTTTCAATATGTTCAAAACTTACGCCATGTGATTTTTTACAAAAGAGCATTTGAGGAAGTGATGATCCCGTAATCATTCCTCTTACGTACATAAAGGACATCGATTAGAACTCACTTGACCACTTCTGAAGCCTTGAGGACATATTTGAACAAGTAGACAACATGTCCAAAGATACTCCCCGTGAACATGTATGGACCTCCAATCTTGATACAACAAATAACTTTTCTTGTACCAAACGAGTTAATACTTTCACCGAGAAGGACCCCTAAGGTTCGAAATCTAGCGCCGGGGTAGTCCAAGACATAATATCATCAAATAATTATATTACTGCTTTGCACTTAATGATACCTTATAGCAATGATATCATCAAATCAGGGGTAGTACAAGACATAATATCACATAAGTGCACAACAGCATAATTGTAAATTTATCTGTACAACAAACACACAGCTTGCCATGCACATTACATATGTAATCTTATAATCATTCACGATTATTATACTAAAACTAACCATTGATAGTTATAACCTTATAAAGTGAACTATACTTTTCACCTGCAGCAACAACATACCCATTTCAATCTGGGTTTTATCTAGTCATTTAAGGGGCATAGGTGTAGCAACAAGTGGTGTTGCCTTGCGCAAAGAAAGGCCGAAAATGTCATTCATATCCATTTCTTCTTTGGCATGAGGAAGTTCCCAATCAAAATGATACACAAATGATGCCACCATTAAACTTACCATCCTATGAGCCAAAGGTATTCCCGGACACATCCTTCTACCGGACCCAAAAGGTATAAACTCAAAATATTGACCCTTATAGTCAATCTTGTTATTCAAGAACCTTTCTGGCATAAATACCGTCGGGTTTTCCCAATATTTTGTGTCTCGTGCCATAGCCCATACGTTTACAAGAATTTGGGTGTTTCTTGGTACAATATAGTTGCCGAGTTTGACTTCTTTCTCAGTTTTATGAGGTACTAACAATGGTACCGCTAAGTGAAGCCGCATTGTTTCCTTGATGACAGCATGCAAGTACGGCAAGTTGATGATTTTGGCTTCTTTAACTTTTCCATCATTTCCCACTATTTGTCCAACTTCTTTACGAACTCTTAATAGCATATCAGGGTTAAGTAACAACTCAGTCATTGTCCATGTTGTCGTGTTTGAAACTGTGTCTGTTCCGGCGATGAATAGATCCTGTGATTTCGTTTAGATGAATTCTTCTAAGTACTTTACTCACAAACTATATATGATAAAAAGAAAACTGACAGGTATGATTGCTATATACTTGTACGTTGAATAGAAGATAAACACTTACCACTAGTAAAGTCTTTATGTGTATGAGATCTAACTTGGCTTCCTTATCTCGACTGTAATCCAGAAGTGAATCCAACATATCACCAAACATCGGTCCCTTTAACTCTCGATGTTTTAGTCTCTCACTTACCAAACCTTCTATAATTTCATCCAACAACTCGTAAGCCGCCTTCACCTGCTTCCGTATGTTCTGCAGGTCAAACGGTTTCAGCACTGGAAATATGTCTGCTAAGTTTAACTTCCCTTGTACCTCTGTCGTGATATTCACAGCCTTCTTTAACTTCCCTGCATCTTCTGAATTGTAGCTGGTCACGTTTCGTGAAAGAAGGGTGTTTGACATTTGGTTGAGTGCCACCGCAAATGCCAGCTTTCCGAGGTCCACTGGAGACTTCTTCCGTCCAGACTCATGTAGAAATTCCAACATCTCAGCCACCACGTTATGACGGAGATCTACGAGTGTGTCAAGTTTCTTTTGGTTTGTGAGATACACGTTAAGGGCTTTTCTAATAACGCGCCATTTTTCATTAGGCGGCATCCATAAAATTGTAGCGTCCGGGTTTTTCATCACTGTGGCAGAATTTGGCATGAAACGACCGGAACAAGCTTCGTCGTTGCGTTGGAGGACTTCTTTTGCAGCATCAGGTGTGGACACTACCACACTAGTGATGCTGCCTAATCGGATGGTCATATATGGACCATGTTTCTGCGCGAGTTTGGCAAGGGATTTATGTGGTTTTGTACCAAGGTCAAGGAGGTTTCCGATGACGGGGAGGCCGGTAGGGCCTGGAGGGAGTCTTCTTCTCTGGTAAAGGTCGAAGACATGGAGGAAGAAGAAGAGAATGACGGATGACAGAATCAGCCATGTAAGCTCCATTGTTTCTAATGACAATGGATGGGTACGTGTAGACTTAATCATTTTCTAAGATGCTTAACAAATTCCTTAATTATACATAGTTATTGCGGTGTGCCTAAATAGCTAATGCTTAGGTGGTGGTGTCAAAAGCTTCATGCTAAGGGAGTAAATGCTACTTATGGTCATTAGACTCGAAACAATAGCTAGAAATTAAAGGTCAAAATGTGTTTGCTCATTAATTATGTGCTTCTATTTTTTTTCTTTCAGAGTCGGGATCACTTCTTTAAATCTAGCATCAATACACTATAATGTGTTGTACCACTACTAGAAAAACTGCCATCTCCAACGACCAAAAATCGTTGCCAATCACTCAAAATTCGTTGCAAATTGCTGTTAACAACGATTTTAGCAACTACATGCGTTCGTTGCCAATAAGCCCGTTGCTATTGGTAAAGTCGTTGCCAATTCTCTCAAGTCGTTGCTAAATAGCAACGAATTTCCACTTCGTTGATAAGTTCAGATTATTAATTATTCGTTGCTAATTCTTAAATAGCAACAAAATATATATGTTGCTAATTATTCTAGTTGTTGCTGTTTTCATATCTGAATATCAACGAACTAATCGTTGCTAAGTTAATAAATACAAAGAAGTGTATATTGCAAATTTCATATAATCCATTTACAAAAACCTCTAAACATGAAGCTAGATACAAATAATGGAACTCGAGATCTCCATATAAATTTCAATTGTATACAATGTATGAATCAATTCACGATTCATCTAGCATTCATTACAAAGTAGCAACACATCAAAAATTAGTAAGGTAGTTGTAGTTACAAGGATACCAAAAGATTACAATATTAGGTGCCATAGGTTAGTACTAATATACAAAAAGGGGTTGTTAGGCAACAAAGGATTACTCGCTAGAGGGCATGAAGCTTCGTAGATTTTTGATGTTTTCTTCATTTGCTCCATCTTAACCTTCGCTTCTTCCAATGATTCAACAAGGCCTCCAACTCTAACATCAGCTTGTGATTCAATAATGGCTTCACCATGAGAGCTTGGCTGCCCTCCAACTCTAGCATCAGCTTGTGATTCAATAATGGCTTAACCATGAGAGCTTGGCTGCCCATAAGCAATTTTTATGGCCTCAATATACCTTGAGTCAACCTTTTTCAACCTTGCATCGCACAAGTTGTCTTCATCTTTGTTTAGTTTCTGCAATTTATCATAAGATTAAATTTCACAAGGTCTTTTTCTGCAATTTATCATGAGGTGTTTTGTCACAAATCAATCCATTTGCAGAGTCGAGTGAGGTCCTCAAACATGTACATCTTGTCCTTGTCGGGCATTCATAAGGTGACCTTCTCTTAGAACCACCATTTGTAGATCCTAAATATAATATTACATGCACTTAATGTTACTATCTAGTTATGCACTTTATGCAAATCAACATTAAACTTCCATGTCAAGGTCCTTTTAAGAAAAGAAAAAAAAAATTATACCTGTGCCGAAACCGCAATTTGTCCATAATCTTGTTGTATGCATTCTTCACAATATCTCCCAAACCTGCATGGAAACAGAATAGCTATAAACTTAAAATTGTACCTGTGTTTTCTTTTTATTATCGGATCACAAATCAGATACACAAGTTCAACACCATTTCAGCTATATGGTTCAATAAAGAAGATGTAGACCAGTAGTGGCCTCATTTAAAGCAGGTACTTCAAAAAATTGGAACCGATAAATTTATAATAAAAAGAAAACATCTAGCCGAGAAGAAGTCATACTATTAATCCAAGACGATAAGTTAGATCACTTCTCTTCAGTGGGCATCTGTACGAGTTCATACATATAATATCATTCTTCCAATCTGAATGTATTAAGAAAAATGTATCGACTTAAATATCGTTAGCAAGTGCAGATGTACAATGCAACCTAAATAATAAGTAACTTGAGAATCTATATAGTAAGTGATCGACAAAGGAATAAACATGTAAAATCTCCTAATAATAGCTAATAAAATTATGAAAAGGGTATGTTTCTATATTCTCCTAAATATATAAAATGCAATATGATAGCCCATGGTACGGGGTAAAACTTCAAATTCTCAACTTATTAGGACTTTTTAGCATCATATATGTTGTATAGCTAAAGTTGCTGATTGTTAACTCCAACAAATGGTGATGGCTTAACTAATCATGAATACATGTTTGGCCATTACACATGTTCATCATCTCAAACCCAAGTTTGAACATTTACTCATTTTGCAGTAGATTGTGAAGCCCAACAAAGATAAAGAAAATTAATTTAATTTACATTTTTTAAAGTCCAGTTTATCAGAAACAAATAATCACTCGCTCTCAATCTAAGAATTTTGACTAGATTCAAGGTTGAACTAGAATACCAATTTTTGGCTAGAAAATATAATGAAAATGAATGCCAAACAAGCAATAAACAGCAGCAGCAGATGGTGTTATAGAAAAAATGTGTTTAAATAGAGATAGTATAGATGTATATACTTACGATAAGTCACGATTTTGATGTTGAAGCCAAGAGTAAGAATTAATAACACTGGTGTCTTCCCTGAATTGTCAAGTCCACTACAATACAAATATCATCAATCAATAAAAAAACAAAAATAAATACATACAGCAGTACATCTTCTACATATGTATCAAGAATTATATAATTTACGTATAAATTAGGAGCAACAGAAAACGAAATGGATAAATACACCATAAGAATGCGCATTTGCTTTCGTTTTCGTTCGATCTTCCGAATTATGCTCAACAGAACCATCTAAAACCCACACTAACACTTCTTCGCTTGCTTCGATTGTTCTGCTTTGGACAAAGGAGTTTTAGGAGTTGAAGTTCTTGTTTTAAAAGTAAACAAAAAGAAAATATTTCAACAACCAAAATTAAAACTATTTTGTGCCCTAACTATGTAGTTCCATAAAAAAATGAAATTTATATCAATAAAATAAATCACAAAAGTACTTACACCAGAAAACAGAGATGGAGGGAGGGTGATGCGGGTGTGACGGCTCCATCCGTGAAGTGAATTGTGGCAATGTTTGTGCAAGAGCAGATGGCGGCGATGAAATTAGAAAGGGGGAAATGAAAAAAGGATTAGGAGATGAGATCTAGGTCTGAGAGAGGGAAATGATATAAATTGGGGGGAATGTGAAAATATATTTGGGGGGAGATTGAAAAATTTTAATTTAGCTAGGTAGGTATCCTTACAACAAAAGGTAGTGATTCGTACACTATTATCCATTCATCACTAAATGTGCTTGCTGTCAAATATGTTTAGTGGTGTAAGAATAAATTTTTGTAGTGTACGAATCATTACCCTACAACAAAGTCGTGTATTTTTAATTTACTTTTTGATACTAATCATTAAAAAAAATTAATTTCATTTAGGTAAGATATTTTAATCTATTTTATCAAATAATTAGCTAAAAAATATTCAAATGATGCATTTATGCGTCTTATTTTGTTAACTAGGTGATTATGAAGGCAAGGCACAAAGAATAGTCAAAAACGAAAAAATAACAAATAATCTAGAGCGAAAATGAAGACCTAAAAATACCACTAGTGCACGAGAGTTACGATCCCACACATAGAGCAAAACAACCCTCACACGGACCAAGACCCAACCGTATACGATCAGTAGGGAGCCGTATACTATCACTAGCCAGTCGTATACGGTTGGTTCCCAGTGGTATAACTAATGAAATCATCACCATCCCATAGTATAGCTAATAAATTCACAACAAATATTATAATTTATCGTTGTTCATCCCTTAGTTTCAAATCAAATCTCTCATACTTTTATATCCTAACTAGTTAAATCCGTTCGATTGGAACGCTTTTGTTTCGATTTAGTTAGTTTTGATAACGACTCTAAATTGTAACAGCCACTTGCTACCCCTTCAGGTCCAGCAGTAGCAGATATCTTAGGTCCCTACTTATACAAATTATAAAAACCTAGCTATAAAGTCTGGTACGTCTATGTTTTTTAACATTCATAAAGCAATCACAAAGTCGTGTGCTCTAACAAACTCTAGAAGCGTCCGTCCTTCTTCGTTCATAACTCTATACCCTAAGCCGCCATGAACTTCCGACTACCCATAGGATTAGAGTAAGTAGTTGAAATATAAGGACGTTGACCGAAAAACGTCTAGAGTTAATTGAGTCGTTAACTAGGCGGAAGGTGAACATTGCACGCTACCAAGAGACCATATGGAAGGATGTCGATACCGTAGAAAAAAAATGGGTACAAACTTTAGTTCTCAAGATTAGCGACTGCACGAAATGGAGTATGAGTCATTTTGGCAACGTGACTAAAAAACAACGTAGTCCAAGTAAACAGATGTAGCGATAAGATTATGTCGGTTAAGCTATTCATTGAGGAAGAGACTTTTATTGTCGGCAGCGCTACGCCCCGTAAGCAGAACTCGGAGAGGTTTGATGTTTTGTCCTCGTTCAGTATGCTTTGTTTGCCATAATCTTCGATAAATTCGATGTTTGCTACAACCATTATATTTGAATCTTTAATTATATACTTGGTTTTGATTTACATTGTTAAATTGAAGTTGATGATTGAACTTGATGCATACGCCTTTCCGAATTTCTTCAAAACCCTAAGGGTGCGTTTGATTACAGAAAATTTCCCATATTTCTAGAAAAATTCTCTAAGAAGATAAGAAAATTAGAAAACGTGTTCAAATTCGAGTTTTCCATAAAAAAATTTATAAGAAAGGGAAAATCATTGTTTTCCTTTTTATGACTACAAAGTTGAAAACTACTTTTGATGGTTTTCTAAGTTTTCCATATCTACTCTTCCTTGGAAAAGGAAAACTCCACCCCTTGCAACTAAACACGTTTTCTAAATTTTTCATGTTTTTTAGAGGGGTAAAACACTTCTTATTCAATAGAGAAATGGAAAAAGAAAAACAGAGAAATATATCTTTTATAATTAAAAATTTAAAAACTACTTTTGATGCTTTTCCAAATTTCCATTTATATTTTCTTTTGGAAAAGGAAAACTTCAACCCTCACAATTGAACGCATTTTCTAAGTTTATAATGCTTTTCTAGAAAAATGAAACACTTCTCATTTTCTAGAAAAGCAGAAAAAGAAAAATGTGGAAATTTTTTTGTAACTAAACGCACCCTAAGTTTCTTTCTTTTGTAAAAATACTCAAACTTTCAAAATGTTTATAGTTAATCTTTTCATCCATTCAACATAATTAGTTTTACATACTAATTAGATACATGGTCAAACTAATTTATTATTATTTGATAATAACTTTAGTGTAGGGTTCAAATGAGAATAGGAATTTGTGTGAGAATGAGGGAACCAATGATATCAAGTCATGTGTACAAAGAGAATGTTCCACATGTACAAAACCCATTTACCCCCAACATCAATTATCTCACAAATGACAAATCGAAAAATTATGAAAATTGCACCATTAAATTCAGCGTTTTCTCCACTTCGATTTGCCGTCCCTCAAGGCATACTTTCGACGAGTTTTTTTTTCCATCTTTTTTGGTGGGTTTCACATTTACTAACACATGTGTTAAAGTGTTGCATTTAGGGTTTAGGGTTTAGGGGTTAGGGTTTGAGGTTTAGGGTTTCTCCCCGAAACGAAAGATGAGAAACGAAAGCACAGCTATTAAACAACTTTTAATTGGTTGTCCAAAATAAAAAGTCATTTGATAACATAATTATATTAATGCATGATGCTAGAATAGTATTGTGCTAAAAACTGGAGTAAAAAGTATATTCAATGTTATGTTTATATTATTGGCTTAAAGGAACCATATGTAGATACGGGTTTAGAATCTACTACATCATATTTGCCACACAATATAATCACATCTTATCTAAAAAAGCATCTTTAAATTTAATATATAAAACCTAATTCTTTTATCAATTGGTAATATATATATATATATACTAATTAACTATAAAAGAGATAACAATTAAGTAAAAATACATAGCAATATAGTTGCTAATTTTACAAATTTTATTACAAAAAATGGTGGGAATTTTTCCCTCCTAAAAATTCCCTCAAATAACTTTACCTCTAAAAAAATTTCATAAATAATTCCCTCTAATTAATTTTGTCAAAATGGCAACGATAGTAATAAAATTCCTTGCTGAATTATTTAGCCACAACCTAAAAGTCGTTGCTAAGTTCTCTAACAAAAATCAGCATACACAATTTGACAAAAGTCGTTGCTAATTAAAGGCAAGAATGTTCCCGCCTAAAATTCAGAGCTTAACAACGAATTTGGCAACGACTGTGTAGTTGCTAATCAAATAATTCAATTTTGTCTTTGTTCGTTGCCAATGTCGTTGCTAAAATGCACTTTTGGCAATGATTTTCAAGTAGTTGCTAAAATTTCGTTGGTGATGGCAACTTTTCTAGTAGTGTACATAGTCCTGTAAATGAACCGAACAAACACGAACAAAGCATGTTAGTATGCGTTTATTAAGATTATATGAAACAAACAAACGAACACAGACGGTAAGCAAACATATTTTGTTGTTCATGTTCGTTCACTAAGAAAATTGTTTGTTGACGAACATAAACGAACGCAAACGAATGAATATATGACTTAATGCATTTGTCCGTTAATACATTCAATGAACCTAAACAAGCATAAACACACACACACACATTGTTCGTTCATATAACGAAATGAACTTTCACCGAACGGTTCGCGAATTGTTCACTGGACATTCAGTTCGTTTACATGCCTAGTTGCACACCGGTGCTTGCGTGCACTATTTTACTTGAGCATGATTCTAGTATGACTTGATCAATTGCATTTTGGGTCCATTCATATCGCATTGTCGTTTATGTAGTACATACATTACAAAAGAACATAACATCTTACTCACACGCCAAGTATTACACATCGGAACTTAAAAAACATCAAAAACTTGGAAAAATATTTCAGAGAAAATCTTACAAGCAGAAGGGTGATACCAGTAAGGGGGAAGATAAAATCCAAGATAACAGCAACGGATTTTCATTCTGTAGTTTCTGTCTTCTCTCGAGCATCTTTGCATCATAACGTTTCCCATAAGAGAACCTACTCGAGACCATAGTTTATATTCATTTAAATGTAAAAAATATATAAAAATTTAATATTAATTTCTTTGTGATATCAGTTGGAACTTGGAAGTTTTGTAAGTGAATCCACGTAATAAAAACTCCATTTACAAGGATAGTACATTACAAAAGTCGTCTTTGAACTATTTACCGACCTGCAGATATAATTAATTCTACAGGACTGTTTTCTTGCATTTCCAGCTCAAAATCATACTATTGTTTGATAAAATATTGCATCTTGCTTCTTTGGAAGTTGTAGCATTTGGTTGATCAGTGTATGCAGCTCCATATGTGATGAATCATCAGCAAAAAAGTAATGCACCGATCCTTTAACTTGAATCCAACGACAACCAGCTTCTTTACAAACAACTTTATCCTTCATTTCTTTTCTCACTTGTCTCACGTCACTCCACATACCCGCAGAAGCATACAGATTTGATAAAAGAACGTACAAAACTAGACTCATTTTCAGGCCGTAAACGAGCAAGTTCTCTTGTAGCAACCCTTCATGATTTCAAACGTCTAGATGAGTGAAATGAGCATACTCTTATTATCAGTTCAACACCATGGCTGATAAATCGAAAAGGAGAAAAAAGGAAAAAGAAAATCTAAGAGTATCAACTATTCACATATATAATGAACACAAATTAATTATATAGTACGTAGTATCTATGTTTTCAGTCAAGCTTAATTTCCAATATTTTTAAAACTTGTACCACACGAGTTGATTAATACTTTCACCAAGAAGGACTCCTAAGCGTCAACAATCCAGCATCAGGTTCCTTTGTACCTAAACAAGCAAGTATCGTCAATGGTAGATACGTAAAATCACTTGAAGTTCTCCCACAAGGAGGAGCCCTAATTTTATTTCACTTACCTAGCAAGACTTATTTGATTTGAGAGCATAAAATCGAGGAAATAGGTTCATATTTCTGCAACACTTTCTGCACCAAACATCCTCACAAAATAACTTATAGGCACTTTCTTCATGAAGGAATAAAAGAAATTCCATGCTTATCAATATTTGAAGTATTTATAATGAAATCCCTCCATTAACCGTGAATTTTAATCAAGTGATCATTCGACCCAATACCTTCGTTGTTACCTGATGATACCTTAGTTCACGGGTCTAACCGATATGCACAAGTTAAGGATTATAATTAATGTTGGGTAATCTTGATGGGTTAATGGAGCGGGTCAGTTTAGTCATGGGTGGATACTTGGATGCTCCATTTTGTATGTGAATAAAGACATGGGTATGACCGAGTATTATGGAAGATCAAGCAATTCTCCACATGTTTTACGTGGGCATAGCGATAGTCTTATATTTTGTTGGCTCCTGTTTAGTAGGAATAGTGGTGCACGTTTCTTTGTTTAGTAGTTTACTTGTAACACCTGGTCAAAAAGTCAACTTTCGCGCCAAATTTAAACTTCAAATAAATGTTACATGTTTGGGAAAATATTAGACATTCGAAAATTCCATCCGTTTTGAGTTTAACACACGATTTTATTCAGTTGGGACAACGTAGGAACAAACATAAAACTAAATTTTCAATAAAGTATTCATACAAAAATACTTTCACTAAGAAACATTTCGAGATACAATAAATAAATTTTAGAGTTTAAAATGCTATTTTAAATTTCGATCAAGTACAAATACACGGGTATTTTGTACTGCCATTTGGGAGACGGTGTCTCCACCGAGGCAGTCAAAAAGGAGGAAATCTCCTCCCCTTTTCTCATTTCCTCCTCTTTCACTCACTCTCTCTCTTCTCTAACTCTTCTCTCATCTCTCTCTCTCTAACACCACACCACCGCCACCTAAATCCGCCATTTAACACCACTAAACGACCTCCAATCTCGAAGCTCCTTTAGGGAAAAACGATCACCACGCAACGATCTACAATCCTATCTTTTCAGATTCTCCTCGCACGGATTTGTAAGTTTCCGACAATTCTCGAAATCTCTCAAAACTTTGTTATTTTGCTTGTTTGCGGTTTAGATAAGCTTAAAATACTTAATTTTGGGTTGGGTAAAAGAATCGGACTCAACGGAGGCCGGAAAACTCGTTTTCGGCTCAAACTCCGGCGATCAGTCCGTTATGTCGCAGGGACCAAAAACAGTGCTGCGACGTCGCAGTTAAAGTCGTAGCCAACGTCGCACAAAACCTCAACGTCGCATTTAGCGACGCAAGCTTTTACGTCGCATTGACTTGCGAATGTCGCACATAGCGACGCAAGACCCTACGTCGCCTCTGACGTCGCATCTGACGTCGCAGAACCTTAAAAACCTATGTTTTTCACTAAGTATTGACAACCAAAATTTACCACTCGATTTTACCCGAATTTGGATTTCGAATGCGTTTTCTCTAAAGCAAAGTAGTATAAATAAAAATTTTCCAAGCTGACCTGGCAGCTCGACCCCAGCCAGGGGCTCTGCCCCTTGGACCCCGCCAGGGGTTGCCACCCCTTGGACCCCGCTACCAGGGGCGCTGCCCCCGGACCCCCGTACACCATTCCCAGACTTCAACAACAAATGCATACATGAATAACTCGCTTAGACAAACTGATTTGTCTCATACTTATATAACCTCGCGTGTTTAGGACACTAGAAGGTTACCATTCAGACGACGCGCGTATCATCGTATCGCTAACAACTCATAGGTGAGTTTCATAGCCCCACTCTTTCAACTGTTTTACTATTTTCGGGGTGAAACACATGCTCAATTACTGTTTTCAAATCATATTAACAATCGTTTATAATTTACAACTATTACTGTATGTAATACGAAATGTGTAATATTTAGGAATTACACCCGCAATATTGTTTTAGAACAATATCAATACTAAACCTAGATAGGTTACAATAGTACCCGGTTAGGTCATTGGAAAACGATTACCAACACATAACTTGATTTAGTTATCAAAATCTTTTGGCCATATTGTCACGGGACAATATCATTGAATACATTAGAACTAGTTAGTTCTACCTACAATGGATAACACCTATTCTGTTACAAGTTTAGTTATTCTTTAAGAACAAAAACTGTCGACACACTCCATTATCACTAGAATGGGAACTGAACTTAAGTGAACATTTTCCCTAGACTCCGTTATATATACTTGCTGGGCTTTAGGCTAGGAGTATACAATATCATCACACATTAGTACAGACTTCTTATATCAATATGACTCAACTGGTGACGACTCTGGCTCAGGATGTAATCCAACCAGGGATGGTCCCCCGGCCCAGGATGTAATCCAACCGTGGGGGTGTCACCTGATGAATATCTACATACTATTATACAATCTACTTAGTCAGGCATGTCGAGTACTGCTGGCTCTCAAACAACTTGGTCGGGCATGTCGTTGTACTGCCGGCTCAATCACAAATTGCTGCGAGCAATTCTAAAAACGATGCCTCGGTATTGCAGCGGGCACCAAACGATGCCACGGTAAAGTGGGCACAAAACAAAACCACGGTATTGCAGTGGGCGAGATTTCAACACAAATCAATGGATCAGCGAGTTATACTCGGGGTTCACAATAAGTTAACGGATCGGTGGTGCTGCCACGCGAGGCCATTAGCTCAATTCATGTCCGGGTTAGCTTATGCTAATCGGGTAAACGGACACGCTAAACGTTTTCAAACATAGATCTGTGGATCTACAATCACTTGTTGCTGGATGCAACACCTCATATAATAAATCATAGTTCTGCGGGACTACAGTTACTTACTATCATATGACGTGGTCATACAGTTATTTGGTTACAACTTAGGCAGGTATTGCCTCCCGTTATACACCTACTCATACCAGATAGGTATTCAGGCTCGGTATGCCTCAATTATTGTGTACTTAGGTACGGATCACAGTTGCTTAGGTATTAGATACCTAGATTTTCGAATTACACATTGGTAATTACAACTACAATTTGATACAAATCAGAATCGTGAATTCTGAACAATTTCTCAAAACATACAAGATTTATACTTTATGTTTTCAACTAACAAACCTATGAACTCACCAGCTTTATAGCTGACATGTTTTAGCATGTGTTCTCAGGTGCCCAGCAGGATTAGGAATTACTACAAGATTATGCTAGCTCGAGTCGCATGATTTCAAACAATTGGGACTACTCTGCATTACTTTTGTATTTTTAACTCATGTATTTGAGATTATTCTACAAACCTACAATTTGTAATTACTCTTATTTTGGAAATGTACAACTATTTTCAAACGTCTCATTTAGAGTCGTTCGTTATTTTCCTTTGTGCTGTGATATTGGAATTGGTAACACCCGACCCGACCGCTTCCGCAAACCGAAATTTGAGGGTGTTATAGATTGGTATCAGAGCCTAAGGTTATAGTGAACTAGGTTGCATTTAGTGGGCCTAGACTATGACCGTTAGGCAGTATTCCTCATTAGGTATGACTGGTTCAGGAATTACATCATACGAGTTTAATTTAACATAGCGTAGCTAACTATGTACAATTAAATAAAGATGATATAAGATCTGAAAGGGGTTATACTGAAACAGGAATGCGTAGTTGACTATGATTGTTATGTGCTAGACATCCCAGGCTATTATATGTACTGTAGGTATATATTAATAGGCCTTACATGTATACTACTTCTACGTATCAAATATATACTGGGTATATACAACTAAATTCCGCTGTACTATCATTTACTCGTGAAGAGGCACATCGTCGTCTTCCTAACTATCACGACTCGCCACTTTCTCCGTCTGTACGCATAGGAGGATATCACATATATCACTGGACCTCGGGAAGGAGGTACAACCGTATTCAATGGGAATGGAAACCCACACATGCTAAACGTCCACAAAATTTAAAACAAACAAACGAATCTTTCACCTTTGACCGTGCTGGTCACAATTGGATTAGTGTTGACTAAGTCCACAATAACTTAATGATCTCAATCACAACTTGATCATTTAGATCAATCAATTCAATACCTCAGTGCCTTGGCACTCACATTCTAGCCTCTGTGCTACATTCGAGAAATCACATAATTACAACGTATTTTGACCTTAGGGCTACAATCAAACAACACATGGCACGTGGTGTCACATCATGCTTTCAAGCACAACACATGGTATGTCGATACCACAATATGGGCACGTTAGTGCAAACCTCATAGTATGTCAATACTACAAATCATAGCATGTTGATGCTACATTCACAGTACGTGGGTACTGCAATTACGGTGCCGCGGGCACTTCATTACGGCACGTGGTGCTGAATTTCATAGTACTTCGGTACTACAATCACAATACTTTGGTATTTCAATTACTGTGCTGATAGCACTGC
The DNA here is from genome assembly GCA_949592205.1 of Helichrysum umbraculigerum. Lineage (NCBI taxonomy): Eukaryota > Viridiplantae > Streptophyta > Magnoliopsida > Asterales > Asteraceae > Helichrysum > Helichrysum umbraculigerum. Next base: position 9,616,083 of record CATIUR010000004.1, on the reverse strand, counting down.
ATTACAGTACGTTATTACTACACTCCAGTGCTTTAGGCACTGCATTTTAGCACTAGGTGCTACTCTCAATATACATGTAGACTTGTTATAGTTACATGTACCATTTATATATACATATACACTTACTTAACTGGGCACGAGGTGCCATACCTGACTTTTATTACGCACGTATACTTGTATAGTTACGTGTACACCATATATGTATATACGACTACTCTACTGGACACGAGGTGTTCCACTCGATTACTTTGCGTATGAACAATCGCTATAGGCACTTATACACTTATACGCATACGCGATTACCTTACTGGGCACGAAGTGCCACACCACGACTACTAAGGCATGTGATGCCTCATTCGATGAATTACACTCTAATTTATTGGGATTACATCTATAGTACTTTAGTACTACATTATAGTCTGATAGACTACGACAATACCATTAGTTCTGGTTGAACTACATATAATACACAACTAGGTCATTAGTACGAATACACCTTTAAATTTTCAAAGTCCGAGGACTTTCATATGGATACCTTAAGTGGTTTCTGGATAACTATCACTTTTACATCCGAGTATACAACTATAAAAGTCAAAATCTTTGAATAAAGATCTCACACTTTGTCATTTCATTCTTGTTCAAGAATCATGCCTCCTAAACGACAAACTTTCACTGAAGCTGAGCACGATCAAATCATTAATCAAGCAGTGACTGCGACCCTAGCTGCTCAGAACCAAGTAAAGCCTTGCACTTTTAGGGATTTCCTGAGGTGCGAACCACCAAACTTCGTTGGTACTGAAGGAGCTATCGGATTAATTCGATGGTTCGAGAAAATGGAATCTATTTTCCGTGTGTGCAACTGCCCCGACGACTGCAAAGTCTTGTACGCCACATACACCCTCCAGGATGATGCCTCTACCTGGTGGAATTTTCACGCCCGAACTGTAGGAATCGACACTGCTCACGAACTTCCGTGGGAAGACCTGAAACGAATCATGAAGGACAAGTATTGTCCCATCAAAGTACTTCACAAACTTGAGGACGAACTTTGGCACCTCACCGTAAAAGACAACGACATCGAAACATATACCAATCGTTTCCAACAACTAGCACACTTTTGCCCAACTATAGTAAACCCTGAACCCCAACGAATCGAAAAGTACATAAGGGGACTTCCGATACAAATTGAGGGACTGGTCACAGCCTCGAAACCTGTCACTATAGACGATGCTGTTCGCATGGCCCACAGACTCATGGCACAGGTGGTTCGACGCGGGCCACCTGCAACGGAAAATAACCAAGAAAAAGGGAATGGAAGTTCCAGTTCTAGTCAAAATCCAACGAATCAACCTGAACCCTTGGAGTACTATGCTGTCGAACCTAACGAAAGACAAGGCTATGCGGGTAACAAACCATTTTGTCACGGCTGTAAACGTCATCATGACGGATTATGCGGATTACCCTGCGAAAGGTGCCAACGATATGGACACGTAATTCGGAACTGCAGAGTTCCCGCCAATCCCAACTCTCGAAGAATATGCTTCAAATGTAAGGAACCCGGTCATTACAAGAAGGACTGCCCAAAAAGACGCAAAATTCGCTTAATCGACTCCGAGTAAATCAAATAAATCTCCAACAATAATGTAAGTACAATTTCTACTCGAAAACATAACCCTTCAATTATAGTTTCGTTAAGCGCGTACTTATTATCCCCGATATCATTTTATCAACCTAATGTTGATTTCATATTAGGGCTAGTTGACCTAGGCCCACATAAGACTCAACGTTTGCTTTCAGCAGACTAACCGACTAAACGTTTACCAACCATCTAGTCCTGATAGGACGACTTACAAAACAGACACTATGTGACAACCATCTAGACCCGAGTGGACTACGACGTAAACGGTTACCGAATAACCACAAAATAATCATACTCCAAACAAACAACATGGTCAGAATGTGACTACAATGATAAAACACGACGCGGTCACGGATTGACTGCTATTCAACCTCGATATAGACATCATATGTCTACAATCTATCCGGCAAACATCTCGTACGTACATTGCTCCCCAGACCACGCGCGACCACGACCTCACTTTAAATTTCGGGATGAAATTTTCTTAACAGGGGGAGAATGTAACACCAGGTCAAAAAGTCAACTTTCACGCCAAATTTAAACTTCAAATAAATGTTACATGTTTGGGAAAATATTAGACATTCGAAAATTCTATCCGTTTTGAGTTTAACACACGATTTTATTCGGTTGGGACAACGCAGGAACAAACATAAAACTAAATTTTCAATAAAGTATTCATACAAAAATACTTTCACTAAGAAACATTTCGAGATACAATAAATAAATTTTAGAGTTTAAAATGCTATTTTAAATTTCGATCAAGTACAAATACACGGGTATTTTGTACTGCCATTTGGAAGACGGTGTCTCCACCGAGGCAGTCAAAAAGGAGGAAACCTCCTCCCCTTTTCTCATTTCCACCTCTTTCACTCTCTCTCTTCTCTAACTCTTCTCTCATCTCTCTCTCTCTAACACCACACCACCGCCACCTAAATCCGCCAATTAACACCACTAAACGACCTCCAATCTCGAAGCTCCTTTAGGGAAAAACGATCACCACGCAACGATCTACAATCCTATCTTTTCAGATTCTCCTCGCACGGATTTGTAAGTTTCCGACAATTCTCGAAATCTCTCACAACTTTGTTATTTTGCTTGTTTGCAGTTTAGATAAGCTTAAAATACTTAATTTTGGGTTGGGTAAAAGAATCGGACTCAACGGAGGCCGGAAAACTCGTTTTCGGCTCAAACTCCGGCGATCAGTCCGTTATGTCGCAGGGACCAAAAACAGTGCTGCGACGTCGCAGTTAACGTCGTAGCCAACGTCGCACAAAACCTCAACGTCGCATTTAGCGACGCAAGCTTTTACGTCGCATTGACTTGCGAATGTCGCACATAGCGACGCAAGACCCTACGTCGCCTCTGACGTCGCATCTGACGTCGCAGAACCTTAAAAACCTATGTTTTTCACTAAGTATTGACAACCAAAATTTACCACTCGATTTTACCCGAATTTGGATTTCGAATGCGTTTTCTCTAAAGCAAAGTAGTATAAATAAAAATTTTCCAAGCTGACCTGGCAGCTCGACCCCAGCCAGGGGCTCTGCCCCTTGGACCCCGCCAGGGGTTGCCACCCCTTGGACCCCGCTACCAGGGGCGCTGCCCCCGGACCCCCGTACACCATTCCCAGACTTCAACAACAAATGCATACATGAATAACTCGCTTAGACAAACTGATTTGTCTCATACTTATATAACCTCGCGTGTTTAGGACACTAGAAGGTTACCATTCAGACGACGCGCGTATCATCGTATCGCTAACAACTCATAGGTGAGTTTCATAGCCCCACTCTTTCAAATGTTTTACTATTTTCGGGGTGAAACACATGCTCAATTACTGTTTTCAAATCATATTAACAATCGTTTATAATTTACAACTATTACTGTATGTAATACGAAATGTGTAATATTTAGGAATTACACCCGCAATATTGTTTTAGAACAATATCAATACTAAACCTAGATAGGTTACAATTGTACCCGGTTAGGTCATTGGAAAACGATTACCAACACATAACTTGATTTAGTTATCAAAATCTTTTGGCCATATTGTCACGGGACAATATCATTGAATACATTATAACTAGTTAGTTCTACCTACAATGGATAACACCTATTCTGTTACAAGTTTAGTTATTCTTTAAGAACAAAAACTGTCGACACACTCCATTATCACTAGAATGGGAACTGAACTTAAGTGAACATTTTCCCTAGACTCCGTTATATATACTTGCTGGGCTTTAGGCTAGGAGTATACAATATCATCACACATTAGTACAGACTTCTTATATCAATATGACTCAACTGGTGACGACTCTGGCTCAGGATGTAATCCAACCAGGGATGGTCCCCCGGCCCAGGATGTAATCCAACCGTGGGGGTGTCACCTGATTAATATCTACATACTATTAGACGATCTACTTAGTCAGGCATGTCGAGTACTGCTGGCTCTCAAACAACTTGGTCGGGCATGTCGTTGTACTGCCGGCTCAATCACAAATTGCTGCAAGCAATTCTAAAAACGATGCCGCGGTATTGCAGCGGGCACCAAACGATGCCACGGTAAAGTGGGCACAAAACAAAACCACGGTATTGAAGTGGGCGAGATTTCAACACAAATCAATGGATCAGCGAGTTATACTCGGGGTTCACAATAAGTTAACGGATCGGTGGTGCTGCCACGCGAGGCCATTAGCTCAATTCATGTCCGGGTTAGCTTATGCTAATCAGGTAAACGGACACGCTAAATGTTTTCAAACATAGATCTGTGGATCTACAATCACTTGTTGCTGGATGCAACACCTCATATAATAAATCATAGTTCTGCGGGACTACAGTTACTTACTATCATATGACGTGGTCATACAGTTATTTGGTTACAACTTAGGCAGGTATTGCCTCCCGTTATATACCTACTCATACCAGATAGGTATTCAGGCTCGATATGCCTCAATTATTGTGTACTTAGGTACGGATCACAGTTGCTTAGGTATTAGATACCAAGATTTTCGAATTACACATTGGTAATTACAACTACCATTTGATACAAATCAGAATCGTGAATTCTGAACAATTTCTCAAAACATACAAGATTTATACTTTATGTTTTCAACTAACAAACCTATGAACTCACCAGCTTTATAGCTGACATGTTTTAGCATGTGTTCTCAGGTGCCCAGCAAGATTAGGAATTACTACAAGATTATGCTAGCTCGAGTCGCATGATTTCAAACAATTGGGACTACTCTGCATTACTTTTGCATTTTCAACTCATGTATTTGAGATTATTCTACAAACCTACAATTTGTAATTACTCTTATTTTGGAAATGTACAACTATTTTCAAACGTCTCATTTAGAGTCGTTCGTTATTTTCCTTTGTGCTGTGATATTGGAATTGGTAACACCCGACCCGACCGCTTCCGCAAACCGAAATTTGAGGGTGTTACATTACTATTTTAGTATAAGTAGAATAGTGGGTAGCAAGTTGTATTGTAACCAATTTTCCATATTTTGCAAGTACAAGTAATATACATATCATGAAGTAATACATGAGAGTCGATTCTGGTAATTGCTATGAGTGTTTTTGTCGGGTGCAAAAGGAAGACTGATTCTCAACATGGTATCAGAGCCCAAGGTTTGGTTGGGTCTGTGGGTTCGTTCTCTTGATCGGGTTTGTTCCAGATATGACGAGAGACTAACCGGGTTATGGGATAAACGAACAGGAAGAGTTGGGAAAGCAGTTTGCTTTGATTCAATTCGTTTTGTGGATGATGGAAGACAGTAAAGGTGGGTGCATGTGACCTTGCTTTCTTGACCGGTGGAAGAGGACTCTCAGACCAAATTTGACTGGAGATGGGTTTTTTCAGCAGGGGGTGCTGCTATCAGGTTTTGCAGTCCTTGATCGGCTTGTTTCGTGATAAGAGGAGACCAGCGTAGGTGCGTGAAAAGCGGACAGAAAGGATCCGTCAAAGCAGGTGGCTTTGGGTTCGATTCGCTTGGGGGTTGAAAGAAATAAGGCGGTGGCTTTGTTTTCTGGGTTGGTGGAGAGGCCTCTTTGAACAAGTGTGATAGGTAAAGGTTACGGCTGTCAAGACAAGAAGAGATTGGAGAAAGTATACACTTGTAAATATTGTGGCATTGGAGTTCAAATCGGGTGGCTTTGGATGTGGCCGGGGAAGAGGTCGTCGATCCGTGAAGAGTCAAGATGTTAATGAACGGTTCCAACTGGATGCCATGTGAGATGTTACAAGTGTGGTGAATTTGATTCGGGTTATGTGAAGATTTTAGACGTGACCGAGGTGAAGGTCGGGTGTCCGGAAAAAGTCTTAAACACCGAGGTGGCGAGCAAGAACCGTGGAAAAGGCTCAGGTCAAGATCATCAAGATTACGAGGGTGAATGTTGGGTAATCTTGATGGGTTAATGGAGCGGGTCAGTTTAGTCATGGGTGGATACTTGGATGCTCCATTTTGTATGTGAATAAAGACATGGGTATGACCGAGTATTATGGAAGACCAAGCAATTCTCCACATGTTTTACGTAAGCATAGCGATAGTCTTTTATTTAGTTGGCTCCTATTTAGTAGGAATAGCGGTGCACGTTTCTTTGTTTAGTAGTTTAATATTTTAGTATAAATAGAATAGTGGGTAGCAAGTTGTATTGTAATCAGTTTTCCATATTTTGCAAGTACAAGTAATATACATATCAGGATGTCATACACGAGAGTCGATTTTTAGTAATTGCTATGAGTGTGTTTGTCGGGTGCAAAAGAAAGGCTGATTCTCAACATATAATTGTCTGTTTGTTAAGGATCAATCAACGAAAAGAGGTTTATGGGATCTACGAATATTTATAACCAGCTAGTAACTCGCATTGTATTCATGCAGTTATATGCCACATTTCCATATTTGGAGCCAAGCAATGAGGAGAATACGAATAGGGATAAGAAGGAAAAAGATCTCATTAATTGTAAGAGAAGGCTTTTGTATACTCATGGGATTAGACAACAATACCATGTATTTGTCCTTGATTGGGTTATGTAGTGTAGATGTCTTTATGTCAAGTATATACATATGTGTTATGTACATTAAGGTTGGATCCAACAGGTAAGGCAAGAGAGGTATGGTGCCACCTTGTAGCTTATTCCTTTGTATACTGATGCGCCCAGATGAGTCAGGTTGTTGAGTTCACCTTGCGAGTGAACCGTCCTTGTCGTTAAAGGACTGACCGAACAGCACCGGGCGACATCATGGGTAGTTTTAAATTTATAATAGTCGGGGGGAGCCAAAAACCTTCCGAACTACGTACTGATACTAGGTGTGAGTACCTGATACTAGGTACGAGTGGAATGATAAGTGTCTCATCAGACAGACACTTCTTCAGATTTGAAACATGAAATGTGGGATGCACGCTGCTGAGTTCAGATGGCAGCTGCAATCGATAAGCCACTGGACCAATCCTTTCGAGGATCTCGAATGGTCCAATGTATCTGGGATTCAACTTCCCTCGTTTGCCAAACCGGATTACGCCTTTCCAAGGCGATACTTTGAGTAGAACTCGATCCCCAACCTGAAACTCGAGTGGCTTGCGTCTCACATCAGCATAACTTTTCTGACGATCACGCGCGGCTTTGAGTTTGTTTTGAATTTCTACGATTCTCTCGGTCGTCTCGTGAATGATTTCTGGACCCGTGAGTTGGCTGTCCCCAACTTCGGTCCAACAGATAGGTGACCGGCACTTACGACCGTACAGTGCCTCGAAGGGTGCAGCTTTGATGCTGGTATGATAACTGTTGTTGTACGAGAACTCGCACAATGGTAGATGTTTTTCCCAGTTTACACCGAAGTCTACTACGCAGGCCCGTAGCATGTCTTCTAGTGTTTGAATTGTTCGTTCACTTTGACCGTCGGTTTGAGGATGGTATGCGGTACTCATATCAAGTCGAGTACCCAGAGATTTTTGAAGTGATTGCCAAAATTGTGAAGTGAAACGACTATCTCTATCGGAGATAATTGAAATTGGAACGCCGTGTTCGGTCACGATTTCCTTCAGGTAGATTCTGGTGAGGCGTTCCATTTTGTCGGATTCCTTGATTGCCAGGAAGTGAGCAGACTTTGTGAGACGATCCACGATCACCCAAATGGAATCGCAACCGTTCGAGGATTTGGGTAGTTTGGTTATGAAGTCCATGGAAATTTGTTCCCATTTCCATTCAGGAAGACTGGGTTGTTGAAGTAAACCAGAAGGTTTTTGATATTCGATTTTGACCTTGGAGCAAGTAAGGCACTTGCTGACATAGGTGGCGATTTCAGCTTTCATGTTCGGCCACCAGTAGAAGTCCTTGATACCGTGGTACATTTTATCGGATCCCGGATGGATAGAATATTTGGACTTGTGAGCTTCATCCATCACCAAGTCTCGTAGGTTCCCAAATTTAGGCAACCAGATTCGGGTTGAGAAATACCTAATCCCGTTAGGTTTGACATCGAATTGTTTATCCATGCCCCGCAAGGCTTCATCTTTGACATTTTCGGGTTTTAAGGCTTCGAGTTGAGCAGTGAGAATTCGAATGTTTAAATTGTTGTGAATGGTCATACTGAGGGCTCGAACCCGAAGTGGTTTCACTCGCTCTTTCCGACTGAGGGCATCAGCAACGACATTTGCTTTGCCTGGATGATATTTGAGTTCGCAGTCGTAATCGGTAAGCAACTCGACCCATCGACGTTGCCTCATGTTGAGATCCTTCTGATCGAATATGTGTTGGAGACTTTTGTGGTCTGTAAAGATTGTGCATCTAGTGCCATAGAGGTAATGTCTCCAAATTTTGAGAGCAAAAACGACAGCCCCTAGTTCGAGGTCGTGGGTGGTGTAATTCTTTTCATGAATCTTGAGCTGTCGGGAAGCATAAGCTATGACTTTGTCTCGTTGCATAAGCACACAACCGAGACCTTGATGAGAAGCATCGCAGTATACCACGAAGTCATCGGTGCCTTCGGGTAATGATAGAATAGGAGCACTGCAAAGCTTTTGCTTTAAGAGTTGGAATGCCGACTCTTGTTTATCAGTCCAGTCAAACTTTTTGTCTTTCTGGGTCAGAGTCGTGAGTGGTATGGCTATCTTGGAGAAATTTTCAATGAATCGTCGATAGTATCCGGCCAGTCCTAGAAACTGCCGTACTTCGGTCGGATGGGTTGGCGATTGCCAATCTTTGATAGCCTCGATTTTTGATGGGTCAACATGAATCCCCTGACTGTCAATCACGTGACCAAGGAATTGAACGGTTTTGATCCAGAACTCACACTTAGAGAACTTGGCATAGAGCTCCTCGTGTTTAAGTAGTTCAAGGATGGTTTTGAGGTGTTGCGCGTGTTCTTCTTTGCTTCGTGAATATATGAGAATGTCATCGATGAAGACAATGACAAACTTGTCAAGATAAGGTTTACACACCCGATTCATAAGGTCCATGAATACAGCCGGTGCGTTGGTTAGGCCGAATGGCATCACTTGAAATTCGTAATGCCCGTAACGGGTTCTGAAAGCGGTTTTTGGAATATCGGCATCGCGGACACGCAGTTGGTGATAACCGGATCGGAGATCTATCTTTGAATAACAACTCGACCCTTGAAGTTGGTCGAACAAATCATCGATTCGAGGAAGTGGATACCGGTTCTTGACAGTTAACTTGTTCAACTCTCGGTAGTCGATACACATTCGAAAAGAACCATCTTTCTTCTTAACAAATAGGACCGGAGCTCCCCAAGGTGAAGAACTCGGCCTGATAAACCCTCGTTCCAGGAGTTCCTGTAACTGGGTGGACAGCTCCTGAAGTTCGGATGGAGCTAAGCGGTATGGCGCTCGGGCCACCGGCGCAGCACCTGGTACAAGATCGATTGAGAACTCAACCTGTCTTGGTGGTGGTAGACCAGGTAGTTCTTCAGGAAAGACTTCTGGAAAGTCTCGAACAATTGGAACATCCTCAAGTCGCTTCTCCTCCGACTTTTTCTCCATGATGTGCGCGAGGATTGATGGATAACCCTTTCTCAGAAATTTCCGGGTTTTTAGGCAAGATATAATGTTAAGCCTCGTCCCACCGGTCTCCCCCTGTATGACCAAGGTTCTACCGACGGCGAGAGGTATGCGAACAATTTTGTCATGGCAAATGATTTAGGCGCGATGTTTGGACAACCAGTCCATGCCTACGATGATATCGAAACTTTCTATCTCAACAGGCATAAGATCTATGGAGAAGATTTCGTCGGCTAGATTTAAAGTGCAATTAGGTATCACACTATTGGTTTCTATCAACTTGCCATTTGCTAACTCTACGGTGTAATTAACATTTAAAGCAACAGGTGTGATGTCAAATAGAGGGCAAAATTCATCGGAAATAAAACTTCTATCGGCACCAGTATCAAACAGAATAGAAGCAGTTAAATTGTTGAGGAGGAACATACCCGTGACCACATTCGGGTCCTGACGGGCGTCCCCTGAGTTGATCACGAAGGCGTTACTTTTGGCGTTGTTGTTGTTGCGGTGGTTGTTGTTGTTGTTGCCCTTATTCTTCAATTTTGGGCAAGAATCCCTAAAGTGTCCTGGGTTTCCACATTCATAGCAGGACTTAGGTTGTCGGGTATTTTTGTCAGAGGGGTTGTTGTTGGATTTGGGGGCTCGGCAATCCTTAGTCAAATGCCCGTACCTCCTGCAGTTGTTGCAAGGGGGATTGCACTGACCAAAATGGTGATAGTTGCACTTGGGACAATGAGGCCTGTCCCCGGTGTAGCTGCGGTTGGATTCAGAGTTGGTGGTGTAGACTTGGATGGCGTTGTTTTTCTTGTTGGAGTTGTGGTGGTGTTCAGTGGATTTGCGTTTGTTGTTGTTGGAGGATGAGGTGTTGGAGGTCTCACGGCTGACAACTAGGGCCATGAGTTCGTGGGCCAATCGAATGGCACTCTCAGTGGTGGTTGGTTTGGATGAAGCGACGTTTCCCTGGATGTTCTCGGGGAGTCCACGAATGTATTTCTTAATGCCCTTACTTTCCGGTTCGACCAAACTCGGGCATAATAAAGCAAACTGCTGAAATTTGGTGGTATATTCAGCAACATCATTTCCCTGCACCTCCAGATGCCAGAATTCTTCTTCCAGCCTATGCAATTCCTCTTCAGGACAGTATTTTTCTGTCAGTTTCTTCTTCAGTTCGGCCCAAGGAAGCCGATTTGCAACCTCAAGACCTACAGAGTTTGCGTGGGTTTTCCACCACGTGAGTGCACCTTCCTGAAAGGTGTAAGCAGCGAATTTGACCTTGTTGTTCTCAGTGCAATCGCAGAGACTGAAAACAGATTCCATGCGCTCAATCCAACGGATTAAGCCAATGGCACCTTCCGTGCCCTTGAAGTATAGCGGTTTACAGCTAAGAAAGTCCTTATAGGAGCAAGGTCTGGGTGGTGGAGTATTGGTTGCTGTGTCCTCGCTACCGGGTGGTGTTCGGGTAGCCAAGGCTTCGGTCACACTGCGGGCAATGATTCCCGCGATCTCAGCTTCGCTAAGGGTAATTTGACGACGAGGAGGCATGATGCTGAGTAAGAAAGAACAAGGAAATGAAATAAGATACTAGTCCGAGTGTGATGAACTAGTGGTGTGTTTGTCATCCCAAGGCAAAACGTTAGAGAGAAAGAGGCCTATATTCATATAATATAATATAGCCTAAAGTTGTAATGAGGTCTATTCATGTAAATATATGTATATCACATAATAACCTATTGAGTGTCTAGCACAGACGTGTTTTGAGTCCCGTTTCTCTCGAGGTCAGAGTCAACTAGTGTATCCTGTTCAGCCATAACTTCCTTCAGATCTTACATCATCTTTATTTAATTGTACATAGTTGATCAGGCTATGTTAAATTAAATTCGTATGCTGTAATCTCTGAAATGGTTATACCTAATAGGGAATACTGCCTAACGGTCATAGTCTAGGTCCACTAAATGCAACCTAGTTCACTATAACCTTAGGCTCTGATACCAATCTGTGACACCCCCAGATTTAATGATTTGCGGAAGCTCGATTTGGGTGTCACTAATCAATATACAAGGCACATAAGATACAATGAACGACCACTATATGCGTCGTTTTAAACTTGTATAGATAAAGTAAATGTTTACATCAAAAATATAGTTACATTAGCTCGATTCCTGAAATTGAGAGATTACATAGCATAATTACTTTTACAAAATATAATAATGCAATCAAATCTCTAGTTGTATGAATGCTGACTCGAGCTAATAATTCCTGCTTGTGCAGCCAACCTACTGCTGGGTACCTGTGATAAATACTAAAATGGGTCAGCGGAAACGCTGGTGAGCTCACAGGTTTGTATGTCAATGTATAGTTGTAAGAACCGCAAAATTTATATTGAATTTAAAATGCAATTAAGCAAAATAAAAGTTATACTGTCCATGAGCACATAGTCTGAGCTTAACTTGAGCGCTAGGTCCAATTAAGGAAACCTAACTTGAAATGCCTCCTACGAGTGTCTAATCTACACTCGTCTTCCCAAATGCTAATACATCCGTTTGACCGATTAGTGCGTGCTAACCCGGATGAGGATTGTCAATCCCATATGATATCATATACTAACATTCACGCTATAAATACTAGAGACTATGCTATGGAGGACTTTAAATTGATTAGCTTGAAACTCATGTAGTATTTGAAGTTTGGCACTTGCGTTCTACTTGTAAAACAAAATGAAGTAGTAATATCACACCCCTAGTAAAAGTAGTGAAAATGGGGCCATGAAACTCACCTGAGTCTTGAAGTGTTAATTTAATAAGCTCGAAGTAATTAACTGTGAGTTGGTGTCCAAAGACTTGAAACCTGAATGTGTCCACGACACTTGAATTGTTATTAATTGTACAGATATCCCAAAGGACTACCTTTGTAGTTGTTATACAACTATGTATACATGTCCAAATTACTACGATTTGGTTGATTGAGTAGTTACAAGTTATTACGACTTGTTTGACTGACTTGATACAAGTTACAACGACTTGTTTGATTGAATTGATACAAGTTACAACGACTTGCTTGATTTTAAGAAAAGTTGTGAAAACTTGTACGGCCCGTTGGTGATCGATGAAATTTAAATATTTCAATGTTCTCATTATGATTTGACATGTTAACCTCGAAAAGTATGTCTCATAGTGTTTGAAAAATCACATTGTATAGCGGGTTGAAGTTGTAATAGTTCGACACTTAGTGAAATTGTATTTTGAAATCCTGCTGTTTTATGCGACACAATCATGCGACACTAAATGGGATATGCGACACAAGGGTTGTGTCGCATATGAGTGCGACACAATGTCCATACGACACAAGGGTTGTGTCGCATGGATGCGAAATGCTGATTCAACAGCGACATAGTGGTTGTGTCGTATGGGGTATGCGACATAGTCGTTATGTCGCAAGACTTGCGACACTAATTATCTGATACGACATAAGGTACGACACAATGAATTTTATGCGACACAAAAGCCAAAATGCGACACAACATGCGACACAAGGCTTGTGTCGCATGGATGAACACCAGCCCAGAAAGTCCGGCTGTTCGCGATTTTTCCGACCAAAACCCAATTTAAACTCGTTTTTAAGCTATAAAGCTGTGTTCTATTCTTTGTAATGGACATATATAAGTTGTGTAAACATCAAAACATCAAAATATTACATCAAAATGAACAAATCTAAGTTTTTAAGAAATTTCTTACAAATGCAAATCGAAGAAGATGGAGGCCGAAAATGATGGTAAAGCTTTTGTTAATCTTGTTCCTCACTTGATGGTGGTTCCAAAAATGTAAATTTTGTGGTCGGATTTGATGATTCCGAAAATTTGATGATTTTTGGTTGAGAGAGTATTTGGTATAATGTGTGTTTGGTTGAAATGGAAATGAAAGAAAAATGAAAGGAGAGGTGGGGTGTTGGTGAAAACCTCACCTCACAGTCTCCGTCCCGTACTCCGCGTGGTGTTCGTTTTCTCCGTCATTTAACGTTAAATATTTATTTTATTTATTTAAAGATACATTTTAATTTATAAATTATTACAAAATGTTTTATTGTAAAATTTTACCAATTATCTATTTATGATATTAAAAATGAAATTCGTTATATTTGTTTGCGCGTTTGTATTTTAATTATATATATGTTTTTGTGCAATACGAATTGACCACGAAATATTACAATAAATAATATTCCTAATAAAATTGAGTTATTGAATAGTGTTTGTATTACTTTAATAAATTTTACACCAACGTCCGTATTAATTGTGTCGAATTCCATTCGATTTGAGATTCGTACGATTTAAACAAACCGCATAATTGTGTGGGTATATATATATTTAACAATATATATAATAATTGATACATTAATTAGCCTAACACAGAACTAATTACATGTATTAAAACTTGATTAGGCACTAAATTCTAGTCCTAATTTGACGGGTGTCACAGACCTCCCATATTTCGGGTGGAAATGGCACGATACGAGCGAACACGGGTCAGATACGGGAGAACGAGGCCATATACGGGCGGACAGAGGCCGTATACGGCTGGAACATGGCCATATACGGGCATTCCAGGCCGTATACGGCTTGTGCATGGCCGTATACATTTGTGTTCAGCCGTATACGGCTTGTGCTCCCCCGTATCTCGGTCTTCGGTTGCCTTGATTCTTCGTTTGGGCGTAACTTCTTTACCGTATGTCCGTTTTCAGCATTCTTTATATTCACGCGATCGTAATTTCCTAATGAAGAAAATGACATAAGTTAGAGGTCATAATTTCAAGTAGAACTTAAAAAGTGCTTGAAAGCGTGAACGAGAACGTTTATGATCGTTTGTGCTCTATTTTATTCGTTTTTATGCCTTTTTGGTTGATTCTTGAAGCATCATCACCTTTTTAGCCTTCATTATGAAATTTAGTAATAAAATATATATTTCAAATGTTTTCATCCATAATCGGGCTAAAAAGGTGAGATAATAACACTTAAAAACTTGACTTTTTACGTGTTATCAAATATCCCACACTTAGACTTTGCTTGTCCTCAAGCAAAACTCAAATTTCTCACTTGCTTTCCCAATGAAAATATTTGAAAGTGTCAATGCATTTTTGGGTGAATCAAAACATATCAAGAGCAAACAATCTCGTATATAAGTAACATATCCTGGAAACTGAGAGAAAATAAGGTATTCGTTTCAGAAGCATGAAATAATTCTCTTAGGCATGCTTTTGGGATATATATGACTAGGCGATCTCACAAGGTGGTCACTCAATTCACTCAGAAGTGTTTCGGGCTACCTATCATTCTAATCAAACGAAATCGCTCATAAGCCAGTCATGCAGCATCCACCGTCATAGACTTGCTCGAGAATCACATCTCCACCACTTAGGTGAGGACGGCGCTAATCATCCCAGGACATTCAGATGGGTTGTAATGTTTGGTGAGGGTTAAAGGGAATGGCTAGATAAGAAATTGGTTTTAAATAAAAAGGGTTTTGCTTATCTTAGGCCTCTTTAAACTTATGAAAATTTTTATTTAGATAAACTTTTTAATGAAAACGGAAACGGATAACGATAAGGGAATGAGATAGCTATTTTGACTTCTATCCCCTTGAAAACACACGGAAGATTTTTTTTTTTTTTTTATATCTTTAGAGAACATAGTTTTTCTGTAGAATCGAAGCACTTAGCTTTATTACATATTTTTCGTTTCTTTTCTTTTTTTCTATATTTTTGGGCTTAGAACTTCTTTGCCAAGGAACTTCTAAGGCATTTTTATTTTATTGCCCTTTTTGAGATCCTTTCTTACTTTCATTTTTCAAACATATTGACAACTTCGAATTTATTTGGTGCCAATTTTTCGCACCACAAGATTCTCGATCTTTGAGTATTGATCATGAAACGCACGCGAGAAGTTATGAGTAAACACGAATTTGTGGATTTTTGAGTGAAAGCAAAAAGAATATCTAAATAACGTTTTTCAAAAAAATTTAAAAATTTCTAAGATAAGGTTTTGGTGGGTGTGGAAGTGAAATGGGTTTAAAGTTTGGGTTTTTAAAGAAACGAAAAGGCTAAGGCTCAACAAGGTTTTCTAGGCGGATCATCAACACTAAGAATGAGTGTTTGAAGGGTTTTGGGCTTGAAGAGGTATGTAAGAAGGGTTAAATCCTAAGGAATGTCAAGGTCCTCTGATTGCACCTATACCGCGTACGGTACTCTACCAATGTGGTCTCGACATGTATAACAGGAGCAAGTTCTAATTCCGGATGCAAGCATCGGCACACACTCATCAAACGAATAGTGAAGCATTAAAAATGAATGCTTTTCATGGGCTCAAGATACCTCACTACAAGTATGGGTTATATGTGCCTAGCCATGCGATGCCCTTTTTAGATCATCATTTCAGCTCAAGAAATTCTTAACTTATTTAATCTTAATTTCCAAAATACATTACTCATATACGAAAATGATTCCCCTCAAGACATTTTAATTCAAAAATTTTGAAAAATTTTAAGCAAAAGTGAGGTTTTTTTTTTTTTTTTTTTTTTTTTTAAATTGAGGAACATTTTCCGAGTTTGCTTTTGGAAATAAGAATCCAACCTATGGTATTCTATACCGCTATCCCACACTTAGAGGAACATTGTCCCTAATGTTCTCTTGAGTTGAGAATTTACTGAAAGTAAAATCCCACACTTAGAGTTTGAACATATCGGAAAATGTTTCTCAAGTGTTTGTTTTGGGCTGGAATCCCACACTTAGTGATAAGTTTAGGATATGGAATAGATTATTAAATGGTAAAAGTAAAACAAATACGATCATAACAAAACAGAGATAAGAACGAGGAAACTCCCCTATACGGCTGTGAGCTGAGGATCAGAAAAATAGACTATGTCGGCACCAGTGTATGCTGGGTCAAACTTCGTCTTCATAAAGTGCACTCAAGCTCATGCGGGATACTCTTCATTCAAACCATCCACCAACTTCTCTCATAACTCAGAATAAAAGGATAGATTGTAGAAAATGAAGTGATAACACCATCAGGATGCAGGCATAATCAACCAAGATGAACCAAATGTTGGATAGAGATGATGGACAAGGATCCTAATCATCGTGAGCCACTGATGTAACTTAACAGCTCACAATGATTTGACAGTGCTGAATCTATTGACCTTAAAACTTCTATCACCCAAGATCTTCTCTGACGAACTAATGGGGTAAATGTAATGTTGTTCTTGTCAGAAGAGATCTCCATCTTCCATTTCAATCCTGTCTTCAATACCTTGATATCCATTCCTTGATCAGCTTATATTCCTAAGGTTTAGCAATGAATACTTTATAAGCTGGAAAATACTACTAGCGTTGTGGTGATTCATGGTCCCCAATGGTGGTAAGGATAAGTGTGAATGGGTGGATGGGTGGATGGATGTGGTTGTGGTGGTAATGGTTCCATGAAATGCTCTACTAGCAACCAAGGATGTGGTAAAATATGGTTGGATTTATGGAATATGTGGGAACATATGGTGAATGTCGAGGTTATTTGCTCGATGAACAATTCTGAAAGGGGCTAGAATGTGATCATCTTTTGTATCCTAAAGATATATCATTTCTGATATTGCTTAATTTATACATATTTTTAGAGGCAATATCAGTCGCAATTATATCTCATCTAAGTCAACTATGTGAACTTTCGGTACTTATTTGGTTTAAAATTGATTTCAGGTGAATATGTTGAAGAATGATTGAAGAAGTGAAGAATCCAAATGAAAATGTGAAAATTTATAGCTTGTTGAATTTCAGTCCATCGCATGGCGATCTCCTTTCATCGCGCAGCGACCACTTTTTCTCTCCAGGTCATCGCATGGCGACCGTATATGGTCGCACAGCGAACACTGACAGCCCAGCAAAGCATAAATACGCATTTTAAGCCATTTTTAGGGTTATCTCATATGTGTGACGGCATGGGGCGATTTTCAGAGACTTTTGGAGATATCCTAAGTGCTCCAACATGATCTCCATCATTCCGGAACAAAGGATCAATCCCCAATCATCCGGTTTCATTACTCTTTTCGGTTTGATTACATAACCATTGTTATGGATTTTATCATGAGTTTTGATTGTTTGATGTTTGTACACTTTGGGGCTGAGATTCTTGTGTTTAATTAGATATTATGAACCCTTGATTATGGATGTATCGTACATGATTGGAAGATTAATGTGTTAATTTTATGTTTGATTAAAGAACCATGAGTGATCTAGGTTTTGATTTTGATTCAATTGATAAGTATTTGTTGCATTAAGTGAAAACTTGTGTTTATCATGTACTTATTTACAATCTATTGAGAGATTGATGATTGTATCTTTGTATTTGACCAAATAAAAGGTTTTGAATTGAAATTGAAAAACTTGATTGTTTGTGTATCACATTTAGGAACACCTTGTGTGGTTGTAACTCTTACGACGGTAAGGTTAGCTATCAAATCATGGAGTTACTAGAATTAACAATAGATGGTTAATAACTATTGGTGTCAAGGACGCTTGCACTAAGAAAGGTTAATCATTCAATTGGTTTTGTGACAACAAAGTGATTGTTTTGTTAATTGCACATTATCAATCGTGTCTTGTACTTAATCTATACATCCAAGTCTAGGGCGAGTAAACCTAAGTAAACATTGTTCATACCATTGAGATCATACTATCTTTATAGCTTTATTTATTTTATTGTTTGAAGACTTGTTGTTTATCTTGATTAATAACTTTAGATTGTTGGATATAATTATTAGATTGATTTGATTCGTATGATAATATGTTTGTTTAATCACTGAACGATTCGTATTGTGGTTTATTTATATTTGATTTAATTAATGTTATGTTTGTTTCACTAAGTGAGAACTTGTGGATTTAGCATTGCATTTACTAAAGTGACAGTTAGCGATTTGTATTAGAGATAAGCAAAGAATTGGATCAAAGTAATTAAACTGTGATGTGGGTGGATCATACTAAGAGATATCTTGTGTGATTGTTGATTATTACGAGAGTAAAGTCACAAGATTAATACTTCATATTAGTTGGGTTCATTAATCATAATTAAGAGGTCTTAAATGACAACGAGAGTTGCATTATGTAATCTTAGTTTCATATTTGGCTTGCGAGAGCAAGGGAATCGATTAGTTAAACCACGTACGTTAATAATTAATCTAGTTTGTTGAACTAACTTGTTATAATCAATGAGGTCTAAGGTGACAAGGAGACTTGCACTATGTAATCTTGATTAAGTGATTGCGTTGTGAGGACAAGAAATCCAACTAGTTAATTCACTTACGTTAAGTAACAATATTGTTCTTAATTAAATCATCCAACACTAGAGGTAAAAGGTCTAGATAAATACATTTGTTTAATCTGTAATGAATCTATCTTTATTTGCTTTATTTATTTCTGTCTTTACTTTCAATGCAACCATTCGACTGCCTGTCGTTAAAAGGTACTATCCCCAAATTTTACATGCTTTCAATAAAGGTTAACTATTAGTTGATAACAATTTCACAATACTCGTAAACTGTTCCTGTGGACGATAACCTGGAACTTATCTTTGCTATATTGCTACTCGATTAGGTACACTTGCCTATTTGTGTAATAGTCCATACTTAGATATTTTCTACTTAATTTTATAACTCGGTATTTGCACATCAATTTCCCTAAGCAATGCTCCAAATTTTCCAAATCTAATGAACGATAATGCTCCCCTTGTCATTTCTCCATTATACTCAAAGATTCTTCATCCATAGGCGCTAATCCCTGTCTGTTAGACATTTGTACAAACAAGAGAGTAGACAAATGTAATCTAATAGACATGTGATTATTCCCTAGGTCATAGACTCACTGGTTTTTGAATGATTTTTAAAAGTGAAGGTTTCTGAAAAAACAAACCAGTATATGACACACTTAAAAGTTTTATCCGCATATAATAAGCAACATATATGGAAGTACAAGTAGATTTAGTTAATCAGGAAGCCAAGTATAAAGATTTCCAAAGCACATATTTTTAAACGAGTTCGAGCATAATGCACACATGGACATACAAATCATGTTATAAGGCATTGAAAGATCTTATGTATGTTCACAGAAATATATGTAAGTACCTCAAATGCTCGAAATATGTGAGTGGTGTGTATGATGACTAAGGCACCTAGATAACCAAGTTGCTTAGCAGGGTTCCATGTTTGCAAATGAAAGGATGCAGAGAACTTGAGATCTTAGATAGCAGTGAAGTTCAAAGAAATGGGAGAAGGAAAGTTTCAGGTTTTTAGCAAAAGATTGACTTTAAAGTTCAAAAACCATGGCTTTAGTAAATATGAAATTTAAGTTCCAAGTCATTTTTGAAAATCATTCCCTTTTTTGTTCACATAAACTTAAGAAAACTTTTAAACATGCTTTTTAGGGTTTCATTTTTTACTTATTGGGGTTAGTTAACTACTACTGATACTATGTTAGACACGGGTTGCCTCCCGAGAAGCGCTTGTTTTTGTTCGAGTCTCGAGCCTTACTCTAGTTTTATTTCTCAGAAAATCCTAGCTCACTTGTATCCATCAGTAGACACAAGTGGTAGTATTGGCACATACCTATATAGTTAAAGCATGTTATTCCTAGGGTATGTCCAATAAGATGAGAAGATGCACCGAAGTAAGTGATTTGTTTTACTTGAGGTATAATAAATCTCTCAATTTCTTGTACTTTCTCAGTTTGGATGGGTTGGATGGGTCGGTCAAAGAGGTCCTCATCACTCCATGACGTATACGTCATTATGTAGTGGAGAGATGGTTTGTAGAACAACCTTGACGCCGAACCCACCTTACTTCCTATGGTCTCTTGGTTGATGATAATATTGTACTCTGGGCATGGAGGTGGGACAGAGTCCATTGACGTCTCCAATCTTGTAGCAACATTCTTATCAACAACTTGGGTGACTAGTTTATCAAAGGCAATCGAGGGTTCAACTAGATCAAAGGGTGATTCATCCGGAAAGATATGTGGGATATTATCAACCACAACTAGTTGTGGGATAGCATCAACCACGTCGGTTTGAGTTAGGATGAGATCACTTCTCAGAGTTGGTGCACATTCCTTCCGTCCTTCTGAAGCTGAGTCTTCTGTGTAAATCTTCTCTTCCGGGCTCTCCATTTCTATCTCCTCGTCGTACTCGTCACCCTGGCCAGTAGTTTCGAGTTGCAGTGATTCGGAGAGCTCCTCTAGAATGAACTCTTCTTTGGTCTCGGACGTTGATAGGTTAAGAATGGGTGGAAATGAGGATTTAGAAGATTGGTTAGGTGTAGGAGTTGAAGGTAGTTTGAAACCAGACTCGTGAGAGTGAAAGTCTGTGTCAAGTGAAGTAGATGTGGTGTGGGTGTTCCTATCATCTTCCTGTAGCCTAATGTTGGGTCTAACTTGATTCCTATCTCCCTTACTATTTACTTGTTGTTCAGTTAAGTTATGAGAGATGCATTTAAGCAAGTCCTCTTGTTCTTTTAATAATTGTTCAAGTGAGATGTAAGGGGGTGAGAAAGCAACATTATTGCCGAGAAAGGTCAAAGACGTATCTCTCAAGTCAAAACTCTCGTGCGGTTGAGGTTCAGATATAGGGTAAGATGAGTATGGGTAGATTTCGAGTGGTTTAGGATAATAAGGTTGATATTGATGTTGGAAAGTGTGAGGGTCATATTGATATTGTATTTGAGGCTCTAGGTACCCTACGTTATCCAAATGATTCCTATTATATCCTTGACATTCGTTATCTAAGTGGAAATCACTTCTACATCTATCTCGAACAAGACTATTAAATTGATCTATTAGTTGTTGTACATTTGCCATTTCCCAAGTTTTAAAGAACACACGAAGAAGGTTTAAGAATTAAAGTTGTAGTATGGAGGGAAGTTATTCTAAGCTACGCTAAGTTAATTAATCTACAGGCAGAAATTAAATCCTAACAAAGATTGTGAGTCCTAGTCAGAAGGATCGCTTAAAAACTACTTTATCTAAATAAGCTCCAAATCGTACTACCGTCCCCGGCAGCGGCGCCAAAAACTTGATGCGCCCAGATGAGTCAGGTTGTTGAGTTCACCTTGCGAGTGAACCGTCCTTGTCGTTAAAGGACTGACCGAACAGCACCGGGCGACATCATGGGTAGTTTTAAATTTATAATAGTCAGGGAGAGCCAAAAACCTTCCGAACTACGTACTGATACTAGGTACGAGTACCTGATACTAGTATGTGGTAAGGATGATCCAGGTTCGTTCCTTACGACGGTAGAATTGAAGCAGAGCTCACTCAGATAACTTAGTAATTAAGCTGGGTTTTGGATAGTTGGATAGGTTTGTGTTTGGTTTTCTAATTTATTAAACTAATAAAACATAAAATAAAAGGGAAGCTAGCATATATGCAACACTTAAGGATGACGGAGACGTGGTTCACCATGATTTAGGATAGTGCATTACTGTGATGATGTTCATTATGGGACACATTTAGATAACAGACAAGCAAACTATAGGTGTGAACACTAGGACCCTACTTCTTTAGATAGATTCTAAATTAGTATGTCACTGAGTACCTAGGCTATCGTGATTCTGATCAGAACAGGCTATTCGACCCACCACACTGCCTGGTTATGACAAGTGACCCATGAAGGGTGCAGGAATAAGGTAACAGACCGCCCTCAGGTTATTCTGACCGTTCTTAACACCTAAGTCTAAATGTTATTATGTAATTGCATACTGATTATTAACTTTGTATTCTAAACTATCAGTTTTGTAGAGTCTAGGGGTTTTAAGAATCCTGAACCACTGCTGGGCTTGACTTTCATCTCCAGACTCATGCCTTAGGTTTTATTAGCACAATTACTTCTGTCATGATCTTGAACTCTCCTTTGCGATCAGTCATTCATCCCTAGGCACGCTTAGCGGGATACAGTGCATTTTTCCACAGCTTTGCTAACCCTAGGTACTTTACGGTGTACAGTACTGTAACCATTTTCCATAATATCTTATAATCCGAGGTCAGTATACCGTGTACTCCAGCTGTCCCACGATTAACCCCCTCTAGGTACAGTTACAGTGTACAGTGCTTGACGCATTTCCACGGTGTTTGTAACTAGAGTTGATTTCACCATGTATGACTGCTTTTCCACCTGTTCACCAACTCTAACTATAGATACGGTGTACTTTAGTTACTGTATTTCCACAGTTTGTTGTAACCAGAGGTAGTCCTACGGTGTACTTAGCATTTCCACAGCTTTATGATGCCTATACCATATTCTAGGGTTTCTAGGTAGGGCACAATGTCGGTACCGACGGCTTTTCCTCAGGCTTCCACGGTTATACTCCACCAGTGGTGTTTCCATCGCTATACCCAGTACTTCAGCTGGATTACAGTAACAAACATGGATTCCGTACGATAACACAGATAACAATCTACCAAAACTTAGGCCTACAGCTAAGGTGATAGTCACGTGAAGGACTGGAAAGGGTGATCCGTAAACTAAGTCTAGATGCATGATAAGTTTAGACATATACAAGGTTTAACAATTCCATTTATATAATTATCGGGACCATTATTCCACAACGGATTGTGCCCGCGACTTTCATAGCTTCCACGTTCCGTACTCCACACATTAGTGATGTTTCCGGCGCTATACAAATGAAAGCCGTATAACGTTACCCCCGTTGTTTCATAATGATGTTATCCTATTAATCATAATTACATCTATCTAAATTATGGTAAACAATCAAGTAACTACTCACAAAGCATGGCAACACATATTTCAAACATTAATAAATCACAAACATCAAACAAGAACATTATGACAAATTAATATAAGAAAGGATAGATATTACCGATAAATAATTGCGAGCAGAATAACACTTGTATTTCTCCGAATAATATCCCAAGTATTACAAATGCTAGCTTCTACAAATTAAATTACATAGCTACTCCTAAAGCGACGGATTCTCCCCCTAATCTTCTCACCAGTTTCTAGAGAGAGAAACTAGAGAGAGAGACTAGAGAGAGAAACTAAAAATCTAAATACGAAAACGAAAATGAAAATGAGAAGTGTAAAGAGAAGTGTGTGTGAAAAATTGAATGAGAAATGAGATGATTTGATCCCATATATATACTAGTCGCTCAGCCGTATCGTCCAGCCGTATTCTAACCCTCAAATGCTCAACCGTATCGCTCAACCGTATCAAAATCTCATCTTGTACGGGGGAGGAGGACGATACGGGGGGACCTCCCGTATTTCGGGTGGAAATGGCACGATACGAGCGAACACGGGTCAGACACGGGAGAATGAGGCCGTATACGGGCGGACAAAGGCCGTATACGGCTGAAACATGGCCGTATACGGGTATGCCAGGCCGTATACGGCTTGTGCTCCCCCGTATCTCGGTCTTCGGTTGCCTTGATTCTTCGTTTGGGCGTAACTTCTTCACCGTATGTCCGTTTTCAGTATTCTTTATATCCACGTGATCGTAATTTCCTAATGAAGAAAATGACATAAGTTAGAGGTCATAATTTCAAGTAGAACTTAAAAAGTGCTTGAAAGCGTGAACGAGAACGTTTATGATCGTTTGTGCTCTATTTTATTCGTTTTTAGGCCTTTTTGGTTGATTCTTGAAGCATCATCACCTTTTTAGCCTTCATTATGAAATTTAGTAATAAAATATATATTTCAAATGTTTTCATCCATAATCGGGCTAAAAAGGTGAGATAATAACACTTAAAAACTTGACTTTTTACGTGTTATCATATACTTTATTTGATATATAGAAAAGGTTTTAGTTTGATGGTTGCATGTACGTAGGAGATATCCAATTATGCCTTCCGGTGCATGTAGGCTAAAACATCATTTTCCTTGATAAATCTTCATTTCTACCTTCCAACTAATTAACTCATATATTTTTGCAAATATACTTCCGTGACACCCGATAGCCTTAGCAAATTCCTTCACTCGATAGCCTTAGCGAATTCCTTTTTTAGAGAAAAAAACAAATCAATTTAATGACATAAATTGGAAAAAGAAAAACAATATAACCCACACCTCATTCACTATTCATAACACCTCGATACATGTTTCTCTTTGAAACCAGTCACCATCACGAACACCTGCCCTGTCATTCATATGAAATTATCAAATAAGGTTTTGATATATACTTGATCAAATTAATAGCTAGAGTCATTTCCACACAGTATTGAATTGTATATGATCGCATAATCATCAAAATAATATGATCAAGGCTGTGACACCCGACCAATTAGGGCTAGTAATTAGGGCCTAATCATAGTACTAATACGTGTAATTAGGATTAATTATGTGTATCATTATGTGTATTGATATATTTATTATATATACACACACGTATGCGATTTATTAAATCGTACATTTACATATTCGGATGAATTCTGACATCATAAATACGGACGTTGATGAACAAAATATTAAATAATACGAAATTATTTAATAAACTCAAAAACTCGTAAATATTATGTTGATAATATTTAACACGTTAATTATATCGTATAAAGTATCACAAACGCGTCGAAAACGCGCGAAACGCGCCCGATAATCAAATGAGAACCAAAATATATTTTATAAGTTTAAAATATATCATTTCGAGTAAAACTTTCATTAAAAATATCGTATTTCAAACCGATAACGAAAAACGTCTAGTTTAAACGTCACGCGATTAAACCTCCGTACAACGAACACGCAAATCGAGGCCAATAA
The DNA here is from genome assembly GCA_949592205.1 of Helichrysum umbraculigerum. Lineage (NCBI taxonomy): Eukaryota > Viridiplantae > Streptophyta > Magnoliopsida > Asterales > Asteraceae > Helichrysum > Helichrysum umbraculigerum. The sequence goes on along the minus strand of CATIUR010000004.1, from coordinate 9,590,632 downwards.
ATTAACGGAACATTTTTATAAATGTTTTCAAGTATTTTAATAAATACTTCAATCAAAAATATCGAGATTTAAATCGTTATCCAAAACGCGAATAGTAATCGTTAAACGTCTAAAAAAACGTCCAAACGAAGGGGTAAACGGGTACCACGCGTAACGTGAATTGGGGAATTAAATTAACACAATTACTTGGGGTGGGGCCCATGAAAAATCTGCTGATTTTTGCCACCCACATGCACCCCATCATTTCTTTTGATCCCTTGACCACTTCACACACTAACCACATGCACACCACCTCCTCTCATTTCACCATTTCATTTCAAAAATACACACACTCAATCTCTCTCTCTTGCCATAGATTTTCACCACCATCACACTCACAAAATCAGTTTAATCATCACCCATATTCATCATCACTCACCAAATATAACAAGAATCAAGAACAAGGAGGAGGAAGAAACAAGAATCAAACTTCTTTTCATCACAAAATCTTCTCTTCATCATTTTGTTGTAAGAATCACCAAAACCCTCATCTAATTTACTTGCATGTTGTTTATTTTGATGTTATATAGCTCATCTAACTATGTTATGTCCAAAAATAATGCTAAAAATCGTTTTTATACATTAAACATGAACATGCAAAAAGTGACAGAATTTGTCTTCATAAAACCAGTTTACAAAAACGATCATATCTCTAGTTCTAGGAGGAATTAGACAACGAATTTTTTTTTAAAAGTTGCATATTGAAAATATCTACAACTTTCGTGTTTTTCACTTTTTCCAGATCCGTACGAATTTTTGTGTATTATCTGATCTTTGCGACTGTATGATGTTTGTCGAAAACCGAGTACGGTTCTTTCGCGAAATTAATTACCCACCTATATGAACTCGATAATTGTTGGAATAATCACGTTAGGTTCTGGACACACACACGAACATCTGGTAAAAATTGTGGAATCTAATTCGGACTAGAACACGTTAAAATTGAGTGGCGAAGTGAACCGACATAAACCGAAAAACACATTTTGGGACTGTTTTTGACATAAATATAAAACCGACACTTCGGGCCGACCATAAAATGTACCGACAACTTTATAAGTCTTGGTTAACTATTTTAAGAATTGTGTAAAAGTTTCGGGTCAAACCAAACACGTTTGACCAAGTCAACCGAAACGAGCCTCGGTACGAAAAATGTAAAACTTTAGATTTTTGCTCGAAACAATTGTTTTAGGTGTTTTACTATGAAACTTGAACAAAAACGATGCTACGATATTTACAGATAACGATACATGTGTTGAAACACTTAAACAAATACGTATATTTTTACAAGTTAATAAACGAAACAAGCATAATAATAATACTTTGGGAATTATTATTACAAACCATCACCAACGGGCCGTACATGTTTTCAAAAACACGAACAAACAAACCAATGTAATTGGACATAACTAGTTGAGGGAACAACTAGCATAGATGTTCTGTTGAGACATCTAATCATTAAAACCTTGCGTGTTTAGGACGCCCAACAGGTTTCGATCGTTGGAGACGACATCATTTCCCTTGTACACCATCATTAGTGCTCGATAGCATCTCATCAGACTCAGGTGAGCCTCATAGCCCCTATTTTACTGTTTTTACTCTAGGGGTGAGAATACATGCCTGTTTTGTTTTACATGTGAACGCAAGTATCAAATATCGCTATATTCTGCATGAGTTAATCATCTAATCATCATAAGTCCTCATTAGCATAGTTTGGTAATACTTTGTAGCGTGAATGTTAGTGTATGGTACCATATGGGACTGACAATCCCCGTCCGGGTCAGCAAGCACTGACTGGTCAAAACGGACGCATTATCATTTGTTCATACGTGTGTTGATTAGGCATACGCATAGAGGCACCCTCGCTCAGGCACTTAATTGTGACCCTGACACCTCAGTTAAGCTCAGACTATGTGTTCATGGCAGTTATATACATCATTTATCATTTATTTATTTGCTTAATTGCAAATCATCATACTTAAATCTTGCGGTTCATACATTATACTTTATCATTAAACCTGTGAGCTCACCAACGTAAGCTGACCAATTTAGCGTGTATTATCAGGTTCGCAGCAACAGTAGGTCTGCTCACTCAGGATGCCCATTAGCTCGAGTCTCATGCAAACATCAGGAGATTATCATGCATTACTATATTTTGTATAAATTAGTTATGACATAGAATCTCTTACATCAATTCGAGCTTTTGTAAACTATTATAACAGTGTAAGACTTTTATAATATCAATGTATTGTAAACGACGCATATAGAGTCGTTCATTATATCTTATGTGCTGTTGATATTTGATTAGTCGCGCCCCGACCCGAATCGCTTCCGCATCATAATCTGGGGGTGCGACAAAGGCATAATCACATAACATCATAGTTGCAAAATAAAAGGGTTAATTGTTTGGTTATGTATCTAACTTTGCCCGTTTTACTATTGTATGTAACAAACTTTCAAAACATATATTGTATGCAATAAACTTGTAAAAATCCCTATTGTATGTCACAACCTTTAAAAACATCTATTGTATGCAATGAACTTGTAAAAAATCTCTATTGTATGTTGCGGGTTAGCATGTGTACATGCCAAACTGAAAATGGCTCTTTAACATTGGTTTGTGGCGGCACGAGCAAACTCTAGTAGATCATTGACTACCGCACCATACGATAGCGATTTTTTACAAGTTTATTGCATACAATAGATGTTTTGAAAGTTTGTTACATACAATAGCATTTTTTACAAGTTTATTACATACAATAGATGTTTTGAAAGTTTGTTACATACAATAGTAAAAGGGGCAAAGTTAGATACATAATCAAAAAATAGTTGCAAAATAAAATGACATATAAACAATGATTATGTATACGACAAACACATACTTGCCATACACATTACATATGTAATTTTATAATCATTCACCCTTGATAACTATTACAACCTTATAAAGTGAACTATAGTTTATTATGCTGAAACAACAGTATACACATTTCAAACAAGGTTTTATCTTGTCATATTATAACACCCTGCTTTCATACAACATTATAATAATGATATTTACTCGGAAGCGATTGTCCTAAAACAAGCCTTTCATTTTATATACATAAAAGTCCAGCTTATTTCAAACATATACACAAAAGTTATAAACATATAATTCAAATTTCAACCGTTGGGTGTTATAGAAAATCCAAACAGCATTGATTTAATAAAATCAATATCAGAGTAACCACAATAGTCGTCAAACATTCTTTTCAAGTCAACACAACTTCCTGCCCACCCGTCAAAACATAACCTGCAGGAAGCAGAGTGATGAGGTTAGCATAAAGCTAAGTGAGACAGAACTGCAACCAACAGTATAACTTAGTTACAACAATCAACTACAGCAACTAACTGTAAACACAGAACGCCCACGAGGATCGGTGGTCCTTGAGTACCCAACTGTCTCAAGAACTCTTATCAACCGCCTGTATCAACATATACAGCGACACCGATAGCCGGATGTTACTTTTCACACGACACAAACTCCTAACACCAACACGTGTACAAACCCTGTGTAGTCCAATCATAACATCCATGCCCAACCAACCATGTTGACCTCAGAGCTAACACAGATAATGCCAACAGCAAATATCACAGTCAACATATATATTTAACAATATATATATAACTACTACAATTAATCGTTGTAACCAACTGTTACAACTAAATCATGCTGAGGGTTTCAGGTCCACTCACCAACTACCTCAGATGTACGCTCAGAGATCTAATATTACTGAGCCTTCTTTCAATCTGAGAATAAAACAGAATAACGAGTTAGTAATTCTTTAATAATAATGGTCACATGTTATAATAATATAACATGTCTCAACATCTCGTTATTCGACATATATCATATCAACATGATAATATTAATAGAATTACTCGAATAATAGTTAATACTTATATCATCATATTATCACATTCATAAGCATAACTAACTCGAGATAATAACATATATTAACAGACCATATTGGGTTTATAAACATTAATCATAAGTAGTTAATCTTAATACAAAAGTTGCTGGAAAACAACTTTACCCAATATCAACACTGCCAGCCGGGTACCCACCTGGTAGGAGGGGGTACCCGCCGGATAGCTCAACCCAAAACCAAAAGTCCAATACCGGCTCCAATTTGCACATAAGGTACCTGCCGGATAGACTTTACCCGCCGGATTCCCATAGTTTAACCCCAATCCGCCGGATTCCCATACCAGACCAGCGATCTGCAGGTCTGTTACCTGCTGAATCCGAATGAAAACATACCCAAATTGACAACCCAACTATCTAATCGATTATACACAACAAATGACTATTTCTAACAGCAACTAACATCACCTATCATCATTTCAATCATCAATTTCACACATACAACACTAACCCTAAGGATTCAAAGGAAGTTAGTGTATACAATTAACAAGAACACTTACTCTTGATCAAGAACTAGATGATGAATCAGCTGATGATAATGATGAGAAGATGATGTATTAATCACAAGAACAAGCTGAGATCTTTCCTTTCTCTATTTTAGTTTCTAACTATAGGTGTGTGTTTTGATTTTGCATCAGCAAACAAGAATGAAAGCTTAGGAAGAAATAAGAAATAAGTCGGTCCTCACTAACCGCCTTCAATTATACGGGTATAATTTAATACCCCTTCTTAACCTATTGTCTGGAACCCGGAAACCACTCGCGAGTCCAAACATTTTATTGTACCGTCAACTATATTAATTTAAAACAATTAATATTTTACTAACCACAATAAGTCCTGAAACTTATTTTCTAGTTATTATTAAATAACCAACAAAATGATTTCCTAACATCACAAAAACAATTATTAAAATTCAGGAAATCATATTAAAACGTCTAGGCCCATTTTGCGGATGTTACAAATCTCTCCCCCTTAAAGAGATTTCGTCCTCGAAATCTGATCCAACTCGAAATTCATGATAAGGCAATCACATAACGCCCACAAGACGCAATCAGTACACCGGGTCGTGCTTTAAGACACAATGATCAGAATCCACAATAATGTCAGATCCAATTCATGATAATCCATCGAATAAACAATTACTCAATATTCAAGAGTTTCAGTTAAAGATTACATCTCAAAATTCAAATTCTCAAACAAACCGAACTCATCACAGGATTAGGAATCTTTAATCCACTATCATTATTCAATAGCAACTTTCCAGATTGCAAATGGAAATCTATCAATGTCTCAAGCTGAATAGCTTTCAATCAATCCACTAAATCTGAAAAGATTTCAAATACATAGGATAATTCTATCACAATCTTTTCACAGTATTATCTCTTTCTGGGTAATATCAAGTTCAACGATTAGTTTTATCCATCAACAATAGCTTCATGAGTTTAATGTAATACAGCAATTACAAACTCCAAGTCAAGGATAAAATAATTCCTGTACATAGCTTAGGCTATCCCAAATTATAAAATAATAACTTAATCTCATTGATGTGTGGAAAAGTATAGGCAATTATAATTACAAGTTTTAAATTAAGGAAATACTGAATAATACTATCACACAATTCAGGCAAGATTGACCTGTTCGTATAATATAGCTTTATAAGTAAGTCCAAATTCGAACACAAGGAACACAAGAAACTTGATTCTAATTTATAACTAATTATCTATTTATTCCTAATTACAACTATTTACAATTATAATACAAATAAAGGATCCAATGTACAATAATATACAAGATAAGGGGGACGTTTTAGTTCCGAACGAACATATGTATAATTATATTTTGATACAGATTCTAATAGATAAGTTTTAGGAACAACTTAAAAATACTCAATTGGATAGAATATTATAATTATTCAAACTATTATTTATTAAACTTATTATATTTACTTATGTCTATTTGCTTTGTTGGCTATTATTACTGGTGAATTACTAATGTAGAAAATTACTTAAGGTTAAGCTAATCTTCATCATAGCAACACAGTCATAAGGTTACGCAAAGTGTTACTAATTAATAAGATCTATCATCAGTTTATTAATACAATTTCATCGGTATGGCGTGAATCGCAATATTACTTTATATTAATAAATTATTCTTCATCTATCGCATAAGGTTAAGATCAAGACATAAACACAATCACTTAATTTATACAAACTTAATATGGTCATCCTCGTTTAATATAAATCAGTCTAACTATGTCAAGAACAATCATCAGTATATTATAATAAAGAAAATTCTTGTATAATAAACATTCAATAATATAGTTCCAACATAAACATATAATTCATATAATAAAATTAATAAACATTCATTCAAATAACTATAACGAAAACCTAATTAACAAGTAATTCAAATAAACAATATCCATAAGTTAACTCAATAAGGTTATTAAAGTTGCAAGGATAAAGAAACCGAACCAATTGTCGAACCAGCTTTTCCTAGGGTTAAAAACTTTCAAACCCTAGCTCCTTAGCCTCCAAAATCGCACCTTAAATCGACCTAAAACCCTATTATTCGATTTTGGTATTCTTGAATCGTATATCTCAAACCATAACTTAGGCCTCTATTTATAGTTTTGCTGGCCGACCTCCCAACCGTCGGTTGGGTATTCCAACCGCCAGTTGGAACAAGTTGCATCCTGGTCCAACTCCGCGTATTCCACCGCCTTATTCTCTTTATACCCCAACCGCCGGTTGGGTTATCCAACCGCCGGTTGGACCTTAATTCCAGAATCTTCCAACTTCGGGTTGAGCTTCATTTTTGGGCTTCTTCTTTTCACTTACGGATTTTAATCTTCATTTTGGCCCAATTCTTCAATATTAATTTTTAAGTCTTCAATTCTTTAAGGTTTAAGCTCCATTTTCTTCATTTCTTCATTTTCTTCAGTTTTCTTCAGCTTTGAATTCGTTCTCGTTCCTTTTTCTTCAATCTTCAATTAAAATACATCTCTGCAAATATTAACGAAATAAGTATCTAAAATCATATAAATGTACTAAAATGTATATAAATATAGGGATAAATTATTATATAATATACTATCTATTTGATGATTATCACTCATTATATCCCAACGAGATTTAATCAAATGAAACGTATCTCAATACTTTATAGGATTATTAAATACATCAAGTAGTACAAAGTCAAGACCTGTCACAACAACTGTTTCAATGTCAAAGGATCATTTCATGTTACTCATTTCACAGTCAATCCAAGGAATAATCATTTTCTCATATCCCTCGAGTCAAATTATATAACTCATCCAGAACAAAGTCAATTATCAATTTTTCGCATCGTATCACATTGACTTTATCAATTAATTATCTAAATTAAAGCATGTCAAATCTTATTGCAACAAAAGATTGACAACAACAAATTTGACTCACTAATAAATACAAAGTTTGGTCACCTACCAGGTAACCTAAATTATCTTATCATCAATTAATTCTAATTTAAAAGAATTAACTATCATAACAGAGTCAAATTCAGTTTATCACATAATAAACAACTATAAAGGTACAATTAACTCTAAGTCACATAAACATGTACTAATACAGAGTTAATACGAAAGTACTTGAATCGACGTCATCTGTCCTGACAGTTTTATCAACCGTCGTCCGAAAAGTTCTACTAGCAACTGATGTCGGATTCTTCCGCTTATGGCCAGATGATGACGACGTACCGACCAAACCCGATCCCTGTCTAACCACCTCCCAACACTCACTCGCACGTTGACCTTCCTTCTGACAGTTCCAACAAACGAAACTAGGATAATTACAATCCTTGATCTCATGTCCAAATAATCCACATTTTATACATCTAGCAGTTTGAACGGTACACTGTCCAACATGCCTAGATTTACATTTGAAACACCAAGTGGATCGGTCAATCATATTACTTCCCACATCTGATTTACTTTGCCCTTTCTTTTTGTTCTTTTTCTCAGATAAATCACTTTGGAGTTGTTGCAACTCTTTATCTTTATTCTGTTTATCCCTAGCTCGAAAATCACCATCAACAACACGAGCTAGACTAAAAGCCTGAGAAAGCGAACCAGCTAATCTTACTGTAGTACGATACTCTGGTGGCAAAGTCCCAACAAAATGTTCTATTCTGGTTTTATCATTTGGAACCCACTGTTGAACAAATCTCAGTTTCTCGGAAAACTGTGATATCAACTCATCTATGGACATTTCATCCGTCAAATGCAAGTCCATAAACTCTCGTCTGATACGAGACATATCAAAATCGGAACAATACTGCTTACAAACCTCGTTATAGAAATCTGACCATCGAATAGATTCCTTTTGCTGAGGTGTCAAAGCTGCAGTAATTGAATCCCACCAAACCATAGCATGTCCTTTAAGAAGTTGTACTGCATATGGAACCTTCATTTCATCTTCACAATGAAAAACCTCAAATTTTCTTTCAGTGTCTCTCAGCCAATCCAAAGTCACAGAAGGATTTGAACTACCATGAAATTCTTAAAAGAACACACCTGTTTTTGCTGAGGCGGTAGAAATGTCAGAATCCGATAATCAAAAGGTCCAGAAGCAGAAAATGGTATTGACATAGATGTCTGAACTGTAGATACCAAAGATGGTGGAACAGTACCAAATACAGTTTGCTGATGCTGAAACTGTTGTTGAGATGTTCCCGCTTCTATTTGTCATTTATATTCTCTGAGTTCAAGTAATTCACGCTCTATCTGGGACATATACTCATCCCTATCGGTACACTCATGAACTGAAAATATAGTACCAGTCTGCCCATGACTATCAAAAGAAGGAATATCAACCCTGGAGGTATTGTTAGGGATACTGGTCGGTTGGTCATTACTTACCCTTTTCTGTAATCACAACAACAACTCAAAACTTGTTAATCGTTAGTATCTACCTACTAACCAATTCACATACAAGGCTAAATCACATCCCCAAGAATGTTTGACTTGCACAACAATAGATTTGGGATTGAACACTTACCGATGTTCAATTCACCCAAACTATGCTCTGATACCAACTTATAACACCCTGCTTTCATACAACATTATAATAATGATATTTACTCGGAAGCGATTGTCCCAAAACAAGCCTTTCATTTTATATACATAAAAGTCCAGCTTATTTCAAACATATACACAAAAGTTATAAACATATAATTCAAATTTCAACCGTTGGGTGTTATAGAAAATCCAAACAGCATTGATTTAATAAAATCAATATCAGAGTAACCACAGCAGTCGTCAAACATTCTTTTCAAGTCAACACAACTTCCTGCCCACCCGTCAAAACATAACCTGCAGGAAGCAGAGTGATGGGGTTAGCATAAAGCTAAGTGAGACAGAACTGCAACCAACAGTATAACTTAGTTACAACAATCAACTACAGCAACTAACTGTAAACACAGAACGCCCACGAGGATCGGTGGTCCTTGAGTACCCAACTGTCTCAAGAACTCTTATCAACCGCATGTATCACATATACAGCGACACCGATAGCCGGATGTTACTTTTCACATGACACAGACTCCTAACACCAACACGTGTACAAACCCTGTGTCGTCCAATCATAACATCTAGGCCCAACCAACCACGTTGACCTCAGAGCTAACACAGATAATGCCAACAGCAAATATCACAGCCAACATATATATTTAACAATATATATATATATATATATATATATATATATATATATATATATATATATATATATATATATATATATATATATATAACTACTACAATTAATCGTTGTAACCAACTGTTACAACTAAATCATGCTGAGGGTTTTAGGTCCACTCACCAACTACCTCAGATGTACGCTCAGAGATCTAATATTACTGAGCCTTCTTTCAATCTGAGAATAAAACAGAATAACGAGTTAGTAATTCTTTAATAATAATGGTCACATGTTATAATAATATAACATGTCTCAACATCTCGTTATTCGACATATATCATATCAACATGATAATATTAATCGATTTACTCGAATAATAGTTAAACCTTATATCATCATATTATCACATTCATAAGCATAACTAACTCGAGATTATAACATATATTAACAGACCATATTGGGTTTATAAACATTAATCATAAGTAGTTAATCTTAATACAAAAGTTGCTGGAAAACAACTTTACCCAATATCAACACTGCCAGCCGGGTACCCGCCGAGTAGGAGGGGGTACCCGCCGGATAGCTCAACCCAAAACCAAAAGTCCAATACCGGCTCCAATTTGCACATAAGCTAACCGCCGGATAGACTTTACCCACCAGATTCCCATAGTTTAACCCCAATCCGCCGGATTCGATTGAATCCGTAGGATTCCCATACCAGACCAGCGATCTACAGGTCTGTTACCTGCTGAATCCGAATGAAAACATACCCAAATCGACAACCCAACTATCTAATCGATTATACACAACAAATGACGATTTCTAACAGCAACTAACATCACCTATCATCATTTCAATCATCAATTTCACACATACAACACTAACCCTAAGGATTCAAAGGAAGTTAGTGTATACAATTAACAAGAACACTTACTCTTGATCAAGAACTAGATGATGAATCAGCTGATGATAATGTTGAGAAGATGATGTATTAATCACAAGAACAAGCTGAGATCTTTCCTTTCTCTCTTTTAGTTTCTAACTATGGGTGTGTGTTTTGATTTTGCATCAGGAAACAAGAATGAAAGCTTAGGAAGAAATAAAAAATAAGTCGGTCCTCACTAACCGCCTTCAATTATACGGGTATAATTTAATACCCCTTCTTAACCTATTTTCTGGAACCCGGAAACCACTCGCGAGTCCAAACATTTTATTGTACCGTCCACTATATTAATTTAAAACAATTAATATTTTACTAACCACAATAAGTCCTGAAACTTATTTTCTAGTTATTATTAAATAACCAACAAAATGATTTTTTTAAGATAACAAAAACAATTATTAAAATTCGGGAAATCATATTAAAATGTCTAGGCCCATTTTGCGGATGTTACACATATAAGGGGTATAGGGGTAGCAACAAGTGATGTTTTCTTGTTCAAGGTAAAGGCAGAAGTATCATTCATATCCATTTCTTTTTTGGCATGAGGAAGTTCCCAATCACAATGATACACAAATGATGCGACCATCAAACTTACCATCCTATGAGCCAAAGGCACTCCTAGACAGATCCTTCTTCCTGACCCAAAAGGTATAAACTCAAAATATTGGCCCTTATAGTCAACCTTGTTATTTAAGAACCTTTCTGGCATAAAAAATGTCGGGTTTTCCCAAAATTTTGTGTCTCGTGCCATAGCCCATACGTTCACAAGAATTTGGGTGTTTTCTGGAACAATATAGTTGCCGAGTTTGACTTCTTTCTCAGTTTTATGAGGTACCAACAATGATACCACTAAGTGAAGCCGCATTGTTTCCTTGATGACAGCATGCAAGTACGACAAGTCAATGATTTTGGATTCGTTAACTTCTCCATCTTTTCCCACTATTTGTCCAACTTCTTTACGAACTCTTAACAGAATATCAAGGTTATGAGGGTTAAGTAATAATTCAGTCATTGCCCATGTTGTCGTGCTTGAAACTGTTTCTGTTCTTGCTAAGTATAGATCCTGTAATTCCATTTAAACGATATAGTGTAAGTACTTTACTCACAAACTACGACAAAAATATAAATGACCGGCTCCCACCCCTACTAATATATTAAATAAAATAAAAAAAACACTTACCACATGTAAAATCTTTATGTGTATGAGATTAAACTTGACTTCATTATCTCGACTGTAATGCAGAAGTGAATTCAACATATCGCCAAACATCGGCCCCTTCAACTCTCGGTGTTTTAGTCTCACTTACCAAACCTTCTATAACTTCCTCCAGCACTTCATAAGACGCCTTTACCTGCTTTCGCACATACTGCAGGTCAAACGGTTACAGCTCTGGAAATATGTCTCCACAGTTTAACTTCCCTTGTACCTTGAATAAGCTATTCACAGCCATCATTAACTTCCCCACATCATCTGAATCGTAGGTGGCCATATTTTGTGAAAGAAGGGTATTCGACATTGGATTGAGTGACACCGTAAATGCCAACTTTCCGTTGTCCACTGGAGACTTTTTACGGCCAGACTCATGTAGGAATTCCAACATCTCACCCACCACGTTTTTTCGAAGATCAATGAGTGTGTCAAGTTTCTTTTGGTTTGTGAGATACATGTTGAGGGATTTTCTAATAACAAGCCATGTTTCGTTAGGTGGCATCCATATAATTGTGGCTTCTAGGTTTTTTATTGTTGGGGCAGAATCTGGTATGGGACGACCAGAGCAAGCTTCATCGTTGCGTTGGAGGACTTCATTAGCTAAACAAACATCCATATAACGATCGTTACTTTAAGTATTGAAAGTTTTGAATTAATTAAGATTCATGTTGGAATGTTGGTCATTCAAAGGCTACTATTTTGCAACATTGGGTTTAATATTGCAGTTTTCAATATTGCTAAAAATAAAAAGTCTCCTGTTTATATTCTTTGTCATTGATCACTTGTAGTAACTTACCAGAAGTCCAGAATTCATGACATAATATTAAGAAAATGCTTTTATTTGTCCCAATTATTAGAGAAAATTGCATTGGTCGTCCCTGTGGTTTACACAAAATAGCACTGGTAGTCCCTCGCAGTTTTTTTTGCACTGGTCGTCCCTGTGGTTGCTAGTTGTTGCACTGGTAGTCCTTGTGGTTACTCTCCGTTAGTTTTCTCCGTTAAAAGGACCAGCTATATAATTTTTTTTCCTTATCGCTAACGATGGTTAGTTTTCCGTTAAAAGGACTAGCAGTGTAAATTTTTTTTCCAAATTTCAAGTTTATTTAAATTTAATATTATTTTTAATTATATTTAGTTAATTTAATTTTAGAATAATTTAATCAATTTAATTTAATTATTTTAATCAACCTTTTTCAGTGCAAATTATTTTTTTACAATTAAAATGATCATTTTAAATATTTCTTTATTTAATTTTTTTTTAAGTATCTCGATCTATAAAAAATCCACTAAAAATATAATATTTTAAAAATATAATAGTTTATACTCTTAATTTTGCATATCATCGTCGATTTCATAACTCTACATAAACAATTCTACATGCCACATATATATTGTTAACAGTTTTGTATACTATGAACGTATTCAAATTGCACATTATCAACATGTAACATTTTTAGTGGGTTTATATAGATCCGGGCACACAAAAAAAACTAGAATAAAGAAATATTTAAGTTAACCATTTTAATTGTAAAAAGTAAAATAATTATCACTAAAAAGGTTGATTAAAATAATTAAACTAAATTGATTAGATTATTTTAAAAATAAATTAACTAAATACAATTAAAAATAATATTAAATTTAAATAAACTTGAAATTTGAAAGGAAAAAAAATTACACGGCTAGTCCTTTTAACGAGAAAACTAACGGTCGTTAGTGATAAGAAAATAAAATTACATAGCTGGTCCTTTTAACGGAGAAAACTAACGGAGAGTAACCACATGGACTACCAGTGCAACAACTAGCAACCACAGGGACGACCAGTGCAAAAAAAAACTGCGATGGACTACCAGTGCTATTTTGTGTAAACCACAGGGACTACCAATGCAATTTTCTCCAATTTTCTCCAATTATTACCATATTGATGATAAGATTATTATTAGCTATATATATAAGTAGCGAAAAGACCAATATGGTAGATATATTTAAATTGGTATTATTAGTCAAAATAATTTTCTATTTGTTAGCTATTGTTATAGTATATTTTCGGTACCAAACCGGTATGGTACCAATTTTACCGTATCGATACCGGAACTGTACTGGTACCAACACGCTTCAAATGTTATGTTATTCGGGTACTCACTTTAGGGTCAAAAAGAAAAGTGGTACCAACCAATTAAGTACGGTTCGTGTTGGAAAAATTAAGTGATCATAAATTTTCCTACTCTATAAAATTTGATTAGACAAAGTCTAAGCTGAAAATAGACTAATTTAGTGTGCTTAAATAGTCTAATTATGAAGCTTCAATACTCAAGCTGATGAGACGGATCAAGAAGGGAAACAAACGTCCGCTTCTAGAAGCCTTTCATATAAAGTTAGAGACATTGAAGATCGACATTGAAGAATAAAATGAACTAGTCTCCTAATAGGATTGTGTTTCATAATGTAAGTCTTGTGGGTCTCTATAGATAAAGAGATCCCAGACATTTAGAGGTGTCTTAACCTAGTGTAAAATCCGATCTCATAAGAAAGATCGTCTCCTCCATGTTACCTCTAAGTTGTGTTTAATGATAAATACATATGACTTAGATAATCTTCTTCGTGTTCTTCATATTGTGACTATATTGTTTAATTCTTCTGTTTTAGTGATAAACGAGTCCTACAGTACGGCTACCGTTTCCATCCCAAGCTCCTCTCGATTAGTGATAATCTTACGTATGATCATTAGAGTCAAAATGATGGGGCTAGACATTAAAGGTCAAAATGTGTTTGCTCGTTAGGTACGTGATAGAGATAGAATGATAGAGAGTTAGCATGTGTTTATTTGTTTAGAGATAGAATGATAGAAAGTTAGCATGTATTTATTTGTTTTTTCTTTTAAAGTATGATCACTTTTAAACAAGTAAATATATTTAAAATCATGTATATTTTTATTGGTTAGCGGTATAAATGTGAGGGGTGGAGTAAATTGAAAATGGGTCAAATTGCTCGAAAATCATATGAACTAAATTTGCTAACATGTTCGTCTCGTTTTTACCTTTCCGTACATAATTGACACTTCACGTACCTCTTTACGGTTTAAACATAATTGACACTTTACGTACCTCCTTACGGTTTAAAAGTTATGTCATGTTTATTTGCTTTAGTTTTAATGATGTAGTAAAAATGAGGATATAATATATGTAGGGATATGCTAGTAATTTCAAGTAGGTTTTTCAAAAACTCATATTAACATTAAGCGTAAAGTAGTTATTTCCCTTAAAAAAAACACATAAAGTGCTTAATATAATTAAGGAGTATACATATATAAAAAAAATTAATTAATTAGTATTTAATGTCATATGTTTTTACTTTAATGTTTAATAATTATAGTATTAATGATATTTTAATATATTTAGAGGTATATTACTAATTTCAAGTAGATTTTTCAAATATCAATAGTAATGTTAGGGGTAAAATAGTAAAATCTATCATAAAATAATATTGAAATACATTATATTATTAGTATAGAAAATAGATATGAGAAATTTGATATCTTAAGTTGTCATTATTGTCGATTCAAATCTTATGTCGTGGATATTGCAGATCACGTTCTCATAAACTTATAAATAGAAAAATATACATATGTTATGTCATGGATATTTCTTAAAGCTTTGCTACATTCACGTAAATTTTATAAAAAGTTTTTCACAAAATGACATGGCATATGGAATACACCAATCACAATCATTTTTAGTTTCTCTCTTTTACATCTCTCTCCTCATCTCATTGGTCCAAGTCGCTTTGTGAATATTTTTTTGTAAAAATTTAGTGAACCTAACATTTCTCTATTTGTTATCACGTTCTCATAATTTTATAGATAGAAAATTTTACATAGTGCTGTAAAGTAAAAAGAACAAGGAATAAAAATAAATAATATTCTTTTTTTTCATTGCACCAAGGGTGTATATATATATATATATGTATGGGATAAGTCTCCCGAAATGCTACTAACTTTCACCCAATATCTATTGTGTGTAACTTACTTAAAGGTGGGTGTAAAAATGCAAGTAACCTTTTAAACTTGATTTTTTATGTAGTTTACCTTCTAATGTCCTACGTCATTCCGGTAACAATTTTTTTAGCTTAGTCAGCTGCCACGTGTTAATCTACATGGATTAATTAAATATTAACTAAATTAAAAAGGAAAAAAAAAATATTTATTATTTATGGTACGCCTTCAACACCAGCATATCATCATCAAAAATAATTGGGATAATTACATATATACCCACCTTAAACAATACAAATTACATATATACCCAATCTAATCTAAAAATTACATATATACCCAATCTACAAATTTAATTAATATAAAAAGCTTAAAAATTATTAGTAAACCATTCAAATGACTATTATATCCTTGTTCTTTTATCTTTTTCTTCCTCAACTTCAAAACTCCTTCAAACCCTAAAATATAATCAAAATAGAAAACTGTCGTACACCTACTCATTCATTCATAATTATAATATATAATAATTACATATAAACTACTTCACTAAGGTTGCAGCTTGTGATGAGGGAGTTACAACCACGGAGTTTTACTCGGGACAAATTTTATGCCGTCGCCGGAGTTTATGTCGTATTTAATATTATCCATGAAGTTTTTGGCATTTTTAATGTATATGTATAGACATATGATGGGGCTGTCCGTAAGCACCAACCAATAGGTTTGAAGGAACAAGATCTTGGTTTTATAAAATGATGGGGGTATTGTAAATTTGTTTAGTGTATGAATTAGTAGTTGGTAATGTATATCTCTACCTGTACAATGTTTATAAGATCGACGAGTGGATAACTACGAATTCGTGGTTCAAATTACAGTGTTTTGAAGATGAGGAAGAAAGAGAGAAGGATAAGGATATAATAGTCTTTCAAGGGGTTTATTAATAATTTTAGAATTTTAGTATTAATTTAATTTGTAAATTGGGTATATATGTAATTACGAGATTAGATTGGGTATATATGTAATTTGTATGGTTTAAGGTGGATATATATGTAATTCACCCAAAATAATTTGTTTTTGTTTTTCTCAAAATCAAAACTATTACAATAATTTTTCACAAATCCATGAAACCATTTCATAAATTATTTCTATGAATTTGATATTATGCTTCTCGGAATATGAACAATAGCTACATCAGCCTCTCAATATATTGACCATTAGATACCTGTGTTCTTCGTACCGCCGGTGCCGACAGCCATCTCCGGCCAACGACCACTCGTTACCCATTCCGACCAGATCCGCCGACATCCTCGTCACCACCGTCACCCATTCCGACTGCAGTTACGGATCTAGATAAGAGATCTCGACGGCGACTGCCGGCGACCACCACAACTTCCCACCCAATAATTCCGACCACCTTCAAACGGCCGGTCACCACTTTCTTTAAGGTTCGATCTAACACCATCGTTGACTGTGGGAGTTGTCGAGAAACCCAACCAGATTTCTAAACTGTTGGTGTTGTTCATCGTCGGAGCAAATCGCGGGGTTTTAAGTTGGTGTTTGTACCGTCGCGGAGCTGGAGCAAGTAATCGGAAAAGTTGCAGATTGTCGATTCTAGAGATCATGGCTCTAAATTTGGTTTTTATTTGTGGAAAAACCTGTGTGTTCATGAACAATGATGTTTATTATGGTTGGTGTGAAATAATTTGGATATCTATGAACAATGATGTTCATGGTAATAGGTCATGTAAATTGATTTGGATATATTTGATTATCTCCCCACTGATTTGGATATCCATGAACAATGACGATGATGATTGATGAATACCGATGCACAACCAAATAAAATAATAATTGATTATTTATTTATGGGGTAAGTGCACGAAAATGTAATGAACTATCCTATGATATTCATTGTATGTAACGAACTATTCTGACATTCATTGTATGTAACGAACTTGCTAATTTCCTCCATTGTATGTAACGAACTAGTATTTTCCTTGATTTTTCCAAGTGTTGATTATGTAGGGCAACACGTGACGTTCTTAGGACCGTTGATCTGCCCAAAATACAAGTTCGTTACATACAATGAAGGAAATTAGAAGTTCGTTACATACAATGCATGTCAGAGTAGTTCGTTACATACAATGCATGTCAGAGCATAGTTCATTACATTTTCGCGTACTTACCATTTTATTTATTAATTGATTATTTATTATTTATTTATATTTATTAACAGATTCCATAAAAAAAAAAAAAAAAAAAAAATTGATTATTTATTGTAAATTATCTACATGTCACAACAAAAAATACGTGGATAAAATTTTTCTGAGTTGGCATGCCACGTGGACAAAAAATTTGAAAAAAAGTCAGCGGTTAACCTGTTACCTTCTATACCTGTCAAAAATTACATCAAAAACACGTTTTTGAGAGTAAATTGCATTCTTACACCCACCCTTTAGATAGTTACACACAATAGATATCGAGTCAAAGTTGGTTGCATTTCGGGGGACTTATCCCTATATATATAGCTACGAAATAGCTTAATCTAGAAGTAATTAATCTCGTACTAAAATACACACTTGTCTAATAGATATGGACATCCATTTCATATTTATTCATAACGCTCCTCCATTATGGCTCATTAAAACCATACTAGATAAAACCCGGAGGGTCAAAATCTAGTGAAGTAGAAGAGTACATAATTCATACAATACTGAAACGCCCCAATTTTTTTTAACTCAGTTAATATTTCTCGACTTAAAAACACTTTATTTAATGTCCCATAACTCAAATGTAAGTAAACAAACTCATTAGGACAATTAAAGAGTCACATTTGGCTCAAAACACAACGATTCAAACTCTAGCCGGTACCCGCAGGGTAGGCGGGTTCCCGTTGGGTAGTCCACACCGCTTAACTTTCTGTCTTAAAATACAAAGGGAGTAACCGTTTTTGACCTTGGTACCTGTCGGGTATCCACCCGGGTACAAAGTGTACCCACCACGTAACTCCGGTACCCTCCAAGTACACCTGCAGGCTCAGGAAAACTTAGCTTTGACACCCAATTTGCTGCAGATTTCAAACACCCAAAAACCAAACTCTTGCAACTTATTGACCACATCTTAAAGACTCACATTCTTACAAAAATGGCCAATTGTAAGTTATCATATTCGTCAAATTCTCAAGTAACACAAATCTCATTACCATAAATATTAACCTTACTTTAAAATCACAACACTTGATATATACAAAGGAACTTCCGCATTGTTAGCTACATTTACATACTAAACATTCATTTTTCCTCCAAAATGCTTATCAACAACATCATGGACATATTTAACCAACTTACGTAACAAAACACAACTACCATTAAAGGGGAGATGGGGGAGCGTTATGGACTCCCTCCATAACAAAACATAACAGCGTTTGAAGTATTAATAAATAATGAAATCCCTCCATTAGCATTGAATTTTAATCAAGCGGTCATTCGACCCAATAGCTTCGTTATTACCTGATGATACCTTAGTTCACGGGTCTAACCGATATGCACAAGTTAAGGGTTATATTGGTTTGTTTGTTAAGGATCAATCAACGAAAAGAGGTTTAAATTTGCGGGATCTATGAATTTTTATAAGAAGGTCATGGCTCGGGTGGTGATTCCCCAGCTGGTAACTCGCATTGTATTTGTGCGGTTATACGCCACGTTTCCATATTTAGAGCCGAGCAATGAGGAGATTATGAATAGGGATAAGAAGGAAAAAGATCTCAGTTAATTGTAAGAGAAGGCTTTTGTAGTAGCTTGTATTGTTATATGGAATATTGCCAACTATTTATGGACCTTCATATAAAATATAATCTGAACACATGTGATTAGACAACAATACCATGTAATTGTCCTTGAATCGGTTTGGTAGTGTAGATGCCTTTATGTCAAGTATATACATTTGTGTTATGTACATTAAGGTTGGATCCAACAGGTAAGGCAAGAGAGGTATAGTATGGTGCCACGTACACCTTGTAGCTTATTCCTTTGTATACTTTATTTGATATATAGAAAAGGTTTTAGTTTGATGGATGCATGTACGTAGGAGATATCCTATCAAGCCTCCCGGTATATAAAATGCACATAGAGACACACCACCCATAATTGTAAAGAGTAGTGTGTATATTTATATAAGGTATATGAAATTACAGTTTCACTATAATAGGTTTGAATTATATAAATTGGGAATTATATAATAGGTTTGAATTATATAAATTGGGAAAAGAAAAACAATAAAACCACACCTCATCCGTTATTCGTAACACCTCGATACATGTTTCTCTTTGAAACCAGTCACCATCACGAATACCTGCCCTGTCATTCATATGATATTATCAAATAAGGTTTTGATATATACTTGATCAAATTAATAGCTAGAGTCATTTCCACACAGTATTGAATTTTATATGATTGCATATATAATCATCAAAATAAAATGATCAAGGCATAATCACATAACATCATAGTTGCAAAATAAAATGACATATAAACGATGATTATGTATACGACAAACACATACTTGCCATGCACATTACATATGTAATTTTATAATCATTCACCCTTGATAACTATTACAACCTTATAAAGTAAACTATACTTTATTCCGCTGAAACAACAATATAAACATTTCAATCAAGGTTATATCTTGTCATATAAGGGGTATAGGGGTAGCAACAAGTGGTGTTGTCTTGCTCAAGCTAATGCCAAAAGTAGCATTCATATCCATTTCTTCTTTGGCATGAGGAAGTTCCCAATCAAAATGATACACAAATGATGCCACCATCAAACTTACCATCCTATGAGCCAAAGGCATTCCTGGACAGATCCTTCTACCTGACCCAAAAGGTATATACTCAAAATATTGGCCCTTATAGTCAACCTTGTTATTCATGAACCTTTCTGGCATAAAAACTGTCGGGTTTTCCCAAAATTTTGTGTCTCGTGCCATAGCCCATACGTTCACAAGAATTTGGGTGTTTTCTGGAACAATATAGTTGCCGAGTTTGACTTCTTTCTCAGTTTTATGAGGTATCAACAATGGTACCACCAAGTGAAGCCGCAATGTTTCCTTGATGACAGCATGCAAGTACGGCAAGTCGATGATTTTGGATTCGTTAACTTGTCCATCTGTTCCCACTATTTGTCCAACTTCTTTTCGAACTCTTAACAGCATATCAGGGTTAAGTAATAATTCAGTCATTGCCCATGTTGTCGTGCTTGTAACTGTTTCTGTTCCTGCTAAGTATAGATCCTGTAATTCCATTTAAACGATATTAGTGTAAGTACTTTACTCACAAACTATGACAAAAATTCAGGGCCGGATTTGGGCCTGTGCAAGGTGAGCAATTGCACAGGGCCCAAAATCCATAAGGGGCCTATTTTCTGCTCAACGTATATTAATGTTATATAGCCCAAATTTAATAAGCTTTGGCCCAACACTCAAATAAGACTTTGTTAACTGCTTTCGTTTTTTTTCGTTTTTTTTAAATAAAAAAATAAACGATCACTTATTAAATTTGTATTTTATAAATATACTTTCGCAATTATTTTAAAAATCAGATTAGGAAACATAATTTTCAAACAATACGTCAACACCGAAGTTCATGAATCAGAATTGCGTCAGACCTAAGGGTGTGTTCTTTAATCATTAATTATTATTATTATTATCTTTCGTAAATAGTTTATTACTAGTATATAATCATTATCATTTAGTTATGTTATATATTCGAACTTTTAATTATCAGTAGTATACAATCTGAACTTTAGGTCATACTCTTTTAACTTTTAGGAATTAGGATTGGACGATTAATTTATAGATGTGGTGATATTTGCCTATTTGGCATAATACTATGATGATGTTGTTAAGATGTGGTAATTGATATTATATAATTCAATTTCACATGATAAGTAACCCAACGATGTTAATATTCTTAAGTTAACATTTATAAAGATTATATCATACAATGATTGTGATGCCTTTAATCTTTTTCGGGGTAAAGGGTTGCTACCTACTACCTAGTACAAATAAGATATATGTTGCTTATCGTTCAAGTGTTGATAGGGAAACCGTAAGAATGTATCAAGTATTATATATATCGTTTAGGGGGCCTATTTTGTAGTTTCGCACGGGGCCTATAGAATCCACGGGACGGCCCTTACAAAAATATAATGAGCGACTCCCACCTACTTATATATTAAATAAAATAAAAAAGAACACTTACCACAAGTAAAGTCTTTATGTGTATGAGATTAAACTTGACTTCATTATCTCGACTGTAATCAAGAAGTGAATCCAACATATCACCAAACATCGGCCCCTTCAACTCTCGGTGTTTTAGTCTCTCACTTACCAAACCTTCTATAACTTCATCCAACACTTCAAAAGACACTTTTACCTGCTTCCGCACGTTCTGCGGGTCAAACGGTTTTAGCACTGGAAATACGTCGCCTAAGTTTAACTTCCCTTGTACCTTGAATAAGCTATTCACAGCCATCATTAACTTCCCCACATCATCTGAATCGTAGGTGGCCATATTTCGTGAAAGAAGGGTATTCGACATCTGATTGAGTGACACCGTAAATGCCAACTTTCCGATGTCCACTAGAGACTTTTTACGGCCAGACTCGTGTAGGAATTCCAACATCTCACCCACCACGTTTTTTCGGAGATCAATGAGTGTGTCAAGTTTCTTTTGGTTTGTGAGATACATGTTGAGGGATTTTCTAATAACACGCCATGTTTCGTTAGGTGGCATCCATGTGATTGTGGCGTCTAGGTTTTTCATTGCTGTGGCAGAATCTGGTATGGGACGACCAGAGCAAGCTTCGTCGTTGTGTTGGAGGACTTCTTTTGCGGCATCAGGTGTGGATACTACCACACTGGTGATGCTGCCTAATCGTATGGTCATAAATGGACCATGTTTTTGCGCTAGTTTGGCTAGGGATTCATGTGGTTTTGTACTAAGGTCAAGGAGGTTTCCGATGATAGGGAGCCCGATAGGGCCAGGAGGGAGTCTTCTTCTCCTGTAAATGTCGAAGACATGGAGAAAGAAGAAGAAAATGATGGATGAAAGAAACAGATTTGTAAGCTCCATTGTTTCTAATGATAACGGTCGAGTGCATTAGACTTTATACACACAACAACTATAAAAAAATAATTTATAATGATGGACGACAAAAACGGAAAAGTAAGCTCTATTATTGTATCTAATGATAATGGTTGAGTGCTTTAGACTTTATACACACAACAATTACTCCGTATAAAAAATTGCACACATGTTTCCCAATATGCATGGTAGATATATTTAAATTAAAAAAGTATAGTATTCACCAGGATCGGAGAATATTTACTATTAAATGAATAGTAACTTTTTATATATGTTTATAGAGTAAGGTTCAAATGAATACATCAATTTTGAGTGAGAATGAGGGAACCAACAGATTTCTGCCATGTGTCACTTTATTCTCTCTCCTCCACACTTTATTCTCTCTTCTCCACATTTTTAAAAATTAAATATCTCACAAACGGTAAGTCGAAAAATCATGAAAATTGCACCATAAAATTCAGCGTTTTCTCCTCTTCGATTTGCCGTCCCTCAAGGCATACTTTTGACAACTTTTTTTTTTCTCATTTTTTGGTGGGTTTCACAAATTAGTAACACATGTGTTAGTGATTAGTTGTACATTTAATTTGTGGTTAAGGTTAGGGTTTAGGGTTAGGGTTTAGGGTTAGGTTTAGGGTTTAGTAGGGTTTATGGTTTAGGGTTTATAAGGGTTTAGGGTTTAGAAGGGGTTCAAGGTTTAGGGTTTAGAAAGATTTAGGGTTTAGCGTTTTGTAAAGCGTTTAGGGTTTAGGGTTTGTGGTTTAGGGGTTAGGGTTTAGGGTTTGAGGTTTGGGGTTTCT
Source organism: Helichrysum umbraculigerum (assembly GCA_949592205.1). Taxonomy (NCBI): domain Eukaryota; kingdom Viridiplantae; phylum Streptophyta; class Magnoliopsida; order Asterales; family Asteraceae; genus Helichrysum; species Helichrysum umbraculigerum. The sequence continues at coordinate 9,566,872 of CATIUR010000004.1, read as the reverse complement.
CCCCGAAACCCCAAACCTCAAACCCTAAACCCTAACCCCTAAACCACAAACCCTAAACCCTAAACGCAACACTTTAACACATGTGTTTGTAAGTGTGAAACCCACCAAAAAAATGAAAAAAAAAAAAAACTTTTCGAAAGTATGTCTTGAGGGACGGCAAATCGAAGAGGAGAAAACGACGAATTTAATGGTGCAATTTTCATAATTTTTCGATTTGTCGTTTGTGAGATAATTGATGTTGGGGGTAAATGGGTTTTGTACATGTGGAACATTCTCTTTGTACACATGGCTTGATATCATTGGTTCCCTCATTCTCACACAAATTCCTATTCTCATTTGAACCCTACCCTATGTTTATATATTTATCTTATAAAATATAACAAATCTATTTGAGTGGTTTGTTGGTAAGGTGAGGTAATAGTTGAACTGATAGACCTGTGTTCAAATCTCGCTGTTGCCTTTTTTCTTTTTATATATGTTTATATATAATTCATCTTATAAAAACATAACAAATTTTTAGTGGTTTGTTGGTAACGTGACGTAGTAGTTGAACGGAAGGACCGTGTTCAAATCTTGGTCTCACATTTTTTCCTAAAAAAAAAAAAAAACATAATTGACGGTGAGAAAAAAAAAATTCCTCTTTTTTTTTGTACTATATACTACCAAATAACTTTACAAATACGTATAGCTTAAAAATTTGAGTGTGCGTTATTCTGCCATTCAAAAACAAAAATCATAGGTTACTATACTTTATATGTGATTCTAAATTATAGGTTTTGTAAATTATGTACACTTTACCTAAGTAAACTTATTTTGATTGATGAGTTGTCTTTTAAATAATCATTTAACTTGACATGACAAAAGAATAGATATTTTTATATTAATTTAACGTAAGTGTAATTTTTGTTTGATTATTATTTACAAATTTTTTAATAAAGCGGCAACCGATTGATCCCAAATTACACTATTACCTTAATATAGAGTGATTAAGACAAAAAAATGGATGGATTAACAAATAATATAATAATAATTATTATTAAATATTTGGTATTATCATGTTCAATTTGAAAGTGACCAACATATATGGTATGATATATTTTTTATTCAATTGTGAGAAACTACATTTAATGGTATTGATAGTTATACATAGATATTCAAAAATGTAAGTATATATATTTTGATATGTTATTTTTTTATATATAACATGCGTGCGTAATATATTCACCTAAAAGTATAATATTTTTTCGCTTCGCCGTAACGCGCGGGTTAAAACCACTTGTTGGTATTATTAGTCAAAATACTTTTCTATGTGTTAGCTATTGTTATAGTATATTTTCGGTACCAAACCGGTATGGTACCAATTTTACCGTATCGGTACTGGAACTGTACTGGAACCAACATGCTTCAAATGTCACGTTATTCGGGTACTCATTTTAGGGTCAAAAAGAAAAGTGGTACCAACCAATTCAGTACGGTTCGTGTTGGAAAAATTAAAGTGATCATAATTTTCCTAGCTATACTATAAAATTTTATTAGACAAAGTGTAAAATGAAAATAGACTAATTGAGTGTGCTTAAATAGTCTAATTATGAAGCTGATGAGACGGATCAAGAAGATTGTAACTCAGGGAAACAATCAAGGTCCGCTTCTAGAAGCCTTTCATATAAAGTTAAAGACATTGAATATCGACATTGAAGAATAAAATGAACTAGTTTTCTAATAGGATTGTGTTTTCTAATGTAAGTCTTGTGGGTCTTTATAGATAAAGAGATCCCTAGACATTTAGAGGTGTCTTAACCTAGTGTAAAATCCGATCTCGTAAGAAAGATCATCTCCTCCATATTACCTCTAAGTTGTGTTATATGATTAATACATATGACTTAGATAATCTTCTTCATAATCTTCTTCGTTTTCTTCATATTGTGACTATATTGTTTAATTCTTCAGTATTAGTGATAAACAAGACCTACAGTACGGCTAACATTTCCATCCCTAGCTCATCTCGATTAGTGATAATCTTACGTATAGATGGCAATGGATCGGATATGGATCGGGTGACGCTATATCCATATCCATATCCATTTATTTTTCTTCATCCGCATCCATATCCATATCCATAAAAATGACAAATCATCCATCCACATCCATATCCGATGGATGGAGCGGGTTCATGGATATCCATTGGATATTAAAAAAATTGTTATAAATTGTGATAATTTTGACATAATTTGATACAGAATATAGGTAAAACATAGTTTCTAAAGATATTAATCACTTTTTTATTGTATTTCATCTATTAGTGACCTCTGAAATATAGTAGGAATTATATTTTATATACATGTTGTTAACCTATAAATGGAGATGTAAGAATTTTGATTTACTAAAAATAAATGATGATAAATTACGATAGAAAGGTAAATATATTTGGGGGATCTAAAGATATAAGAACAATCCTCTTAAATAATTAAAATATTATACTATTTATAAGTTCAAAGTGTAAGTACACGTACACGTATATATGTATTTCGGATGATAATGGGTGTATCCATGGATGAGAATTGGTCATCCACATCCAATCCACTAATCATCCACATCCATATCCATATCCGGTATACATCCATTTAGATCGTCCATATCCATCACCGGTGGATCGGGTGGATGGATATCCACTGGATCGGATGTTGATTGCCATCCCTAATCTTACGTATGATCATTAGAGTCAAAATGATGGGGCTAGACATTAAATGTCAAGATGTGTTTGCTGGTTAGGTACGTGATAGAGATAGAATAATAGAAAATTAGCATGTGTTTTTTCTTTTAAAGTTTTAAACAATTAAGTAAATATATTTATAGTTTTATAGCCCGTACTGTTAATGGATACTAGATCATAACCCGCAAAATTTACGAGCTTTGCCATATTATATAGCAAACGTTTTATTATTATAATATTATTTGAATTTTACGATAATGCTATAAATACATATTTTACCTTTATGACGTTGAATATATGTTTAGAATTTAAGGGTACATAATTGTCTATCAATATACATTATGATTGACACAGTTACTATATTTGTTGGGTTTTCATGACCCTCTACCCAAATAGTGATTACTACAGATTAATATATGATACGTCTTTAATTAAATAATTATATGAAATAGTGTTTAATAAGAGATACCAGCTTGAACATTACAACTTGGTAGTAAAACTTACAATTACTACTACAAAACATCTAAAGGTGAACCACAAAACAAATTTGTTTTCATTTGTAATTCCTGACCAAGTCTGTTGTGTATCAAAATATACATGTAGCATAGATGAAAATCTTAATAAAGTATAAAAAATAAGTAGAAGATAATAGAAGTTAAAATTAATTTGTCAAAGAGCTATCATTTGAGATTGTTAACTCTGGGCTCCACTGCACCGTCAGGATATCAAAGCAAATGCTACCACTATTGTTAATGCTTGTGTGGAAGACCTTCGTCCTAAATGAAACCTGAATGATGCATTAACATATATGATGATTACCAAAACTATTACGCACTATCAGTAGAAAGAAAAATAGCCCAAATGACCGGGGGCTACATTTTCCAATCTAGCATATGTAACGTCATTATAACCATGCATAACTTTTTACCATCTAAGGTGAAGCTAGTATGTAACTGAATATTCAAAACTAATTAATAGACGTCCAAAAGTAAAAACCACCAATAAAAAGTAGCCTAAAGTATAATTCTAGTGCATAAAACGTCCTTATTCATTTTTTTCCTAAAATTATAGTTTTACCTCAAAAGTATAACTTTTGTAGATATTTCTTATCCATTAGCTTGTTAATACAAAAATATGTGTCTTGGGTTAATCACACCGTATTCACTGTTACATGTTACCCAATTGTCATGACCCATCCATTTAGCCACATTTACTCCTAATAAATTCAAATAAACTCATGTATAATAGATTTTATTTATATTTATAATTGTCATTGTAGTTTACCTGTTCATGGTCTTCTTTAGGAGTTTTAAGAATATCCGCAATCAGTGGCATCAATGACGGCCGGTGCCTTTGAAAGATCCAAATTGCTCATTTGTCATAAAATAACATTAGAAACTTTGTATATGCTTCTACCAGATAACTGGTTTAGTCCATCTCGCGTGTCCAGACTTTCAAAAATAGTCACTACGCCGCTAGAATCCTCCACTTGACTATCAAAGTTACTCTTTGAGTCAACTGAATGCTCTCAACCTCCGGTACACATACATGAATTCAAAAATGTTGTAATAGCGGAACTGAAACGTTGTTATAGTTTCAGTTATTAGTTAATTAAACTAAGTAAATCGTATACACAATATTCACACAATATTGAAAGTCTGTATTTCGTCCTATCAATTTAGTACATCATAGCCTCACCTGAGCCTCTACACCATAAGCTCTTCGAAAGCAAACATGAGGACCCAAAGCTCATACAGTTTTCCGAAAGACACTCCAAATACAGTAGCAAGCCTATTACAAAACAAAAATATCATTATAGAAATTCCAAGTGCAATTTATAACTTTAATTTTGGAATACACATTATAATATACATGAAACTCAATGGTGATATTCCATTCACATGAATGTCTCACAAATTAACAGTCAAATTGACATATTTAATTATAATGAAACAATTATAAAGGAAAAATAGTGGTCAAATAGACATGTATACATGAATCACCACATACCAAAATAACTACTTTATACAATAGTTGATTGCAAACTTTTGAAATATTGCATGGCTTGATCATGAAATAGATCATTTAATTCTAAGAAAGAGAAGCAAGTAATTTCATGTATTCATTTAATAGGCACATATACATCAATCATCACATACCAAAATACAAACTTTATACAGTAGTTGAAGTAAAGGATCTGTAGTAATTATTCAATAAACCCCAAAATTATTATATCAATATTAGTATTTAACTACATGGTTGATGTATAAGTTGGAAAGGTTCAATACTATGCAATTATCGTCAAGTATCATAGCAAGTTTTGTCATTTTTTTCAAAAGCCATGGTTGGAGGAAACCATTCATTCATTTTTTTCACGTTGAGATACATTTTAAACCTCTTCTTTAATATAGCCAGGACATATAGTTCAGTTGAAATTTCTCTTGATTTGCCGAACGAACCTTTTCTAACATAAATCAATTTTTTTTTTAACATACATCACTTTGTCAATACCAAGTAGCAGTTTCGTAAGGAGATCCAAAAAATAGGTAGCAGTTTCGACCCATTTACATATGAATGGGTCGATAGATGGAAAGATAAAAATGGTAAATGTGTAAGGTCAGAAGTCGCTAAAAGAGTACTCTTTCCATAAAGCCAAGCAAATTTTGTCATTCAGTATAACTTATTATAAGAAATAATCTTTTGGTCAAGACTTTATAAGATCAAATTGATCAAACATGTTTGGACCCTTTTATGGATTCTCCCAATTTGACTTCTTACCTAACCATCTCAATCACCAATTTTGCCACCTCATCTTCAGGAGCACCTTGACTTCTGGAAAATTGCTTGAGCTGTTCCATATCTAGAATATGTAGGAGCGGGAAAGATAGAATGAGTACTCTTGGGAGAATTTTTTTTACTCCATATATATCTCAAAATTTAACCAATGAAAGTCAACTGATAAATAACTCCATATAAAAAATCCAAGAAACTACAACAATTGACCATGACCTTTAACTGAGCATTCCAAGAAGCACTTCTAAGCTTTTTGAGAAGCTCTGCTGCTCTACCAACATTAGCCATCTTTGTAGCCATGCTTAACTAAAGATTAATTCCCAATAAACAAATAAATAAAAGGTTAATTTACATACAAAGTGTAATACCATCAAAGAAAAACTTACCCCTATGCGTAGTTATTATAGGCAAGAAGCTTATCCCTTGACAACCTCAGCTTTAAAATTTGGTCCATAACCGGAGTGTTATCTAACTCTCCGCTTAAAGCACGGTTACATAAGCACGGTAAAGTTACCTCCCGCAAATTTCAGTTCTTAGCAAGTTGCATAACAGACTTAAAGTTGACTAATACAATCGAAGCATCTCATATCATTGTCCTTAGATGTTTGGAATTCGAATACTGATAAATATAAATAAATCTTAAAATCCATATAAGCACATTCAAGTATCGAAATAGTCCATCATACGATTATGTACATGAGAAAACTACATCTACGCTCTGATAGCCAAAAACTTATAATAAATCAGCTGCAAGAGGTTCGTGGTGCTTCTGGTGACACATCAATCTTTAACATTCAGTAGGTTACTTTGTGGATGCAACATTATCACTATAGAATCACTTAGCTATATAAGTCCTACATCATAACACAAAAATCTTTAAATCAAATTATAATAATTCTTCACTCACTTTATATAGTAGTTACATGTTTATTATTCCCTGAATCAGGTCAATGGGACCCATATTCCAAGTTTCAACGTAGCTTATAAATGTCATCTAATCCAAACATCCTTCTAGATCATAACCGCAAATTTGCGGGCTTTTGCATAAATATAATACAAAAGTTATATTAAAATTAAAAAATCAGAAAAACCTGAATTTGTGTATCTATGATTAGTACTTATACAAATTAAAGTTTTTTCCCTGTGAAGGTATTATCAGCAATTGCTCAGAATTGCTACTCTTATATGTTTTGCACCCTCGTGACTCATTTCTGTCTTCTTGCACATCGAGCATTCTCCATCCAATTTGCATCACGTTCAGGCTTATAGGTACTCATGTCATTTAAAACATCACGATTTCTCCATTGCTAATCACTTGGAATCTTGACATACCTGCAAAGGTAGGACTTGTGTGTTTAGGCATAAACTAAGAGACTATGAAAAATTAGAAGACTATTTGAAGCCAAAGATACGGTTAGCGGGTCAACCCAACCACCATACTATAAAGTTAAATATGTATTGAACTCAAAGGATATACTTGCACTATATTCAATATATCTTGATTTATTCTAATGATATTGATCTTTTTAAGTACCGGTCAAAACAGGGCGGGACAAAAACTAATTTGTCCTTTCTATTAGTTTCTTATAATGACAGGAAAAATAAACTTATTTGAGTAAGGATCTAAAATTTTACTTTGAAAATTTCGATGTATTAAAACTACAACATAAAATATTTTCAAGGTTTGGCCCCTTCAACCCATGACCCGTTAAGTATAAAACAATATGAATTTTATTATATAATTATTGAAACAATATTGACCTTGTAAACTTAATTAATTTATACGCTTAATTTTTATAAGAATCTAAAATGTTGGAGAAAATGGAGTTTCAAGTCGATCCAACCCCTCTTGATCACTACAAAAAGGACCCGTTTGACCGCAACCCATTTGAACCCAACACACCAATTAAAGCATTAATTATTACCTTGTTGCAACAACATATCATTTGCTTGACACTCAGGGTGAAAGCAAGCAAAGCATGCTCACGAGTCTGTCCATCCTGAGAATACATATAAACCTCTATATCAATAATCAAATCAAATGATGTGTTTAAAATCTTGATACCTGTAATATCAGCTCAAATTCATGGATGATGTTAAATAGTTCTTCCAACAATATTTCTATGGACCCTTGGATTCAATGATATCCCACCAACACTCTACAGATACACCATCTACACGCAATGATTTCAAAAACCTTAGCTTCTTTCTAACAGCATCACGGTAAAGCAACCGGCAATATTCGTTGATCAAGCCAGTCTACACAGTCAAATTACGCTTATTAAATAAGTTACAACATGTGCATAGGATAGCAAGTTAATTATATAAACAAAAAATCAGAGTAAAGAAAACCAACCACTTATTCCAAGCATCACATAAACTCTTATTCCAAGCATCACATAATCAGGGACATAAGCAGTCCATATAAAGTTAATTCCATGCTCAATTGTATTTCCATCTTCCATAAGCTACAATCATCAATTTAAACGCTAACGCTTTGTTAGATGTTCTTACAAAAAACGGACAACATAAGCAACACACAATAAACTGAAAAGCTCGTATGGTTCGAAAGTAGCCCACTTGTAACTCATAAAACCACCTAAATCAATTAAATAAATATTTAGATAACTATTTAAATAATATAAATGTACTCATATTGGATTTTATAGAATTGAATTTTTTTTTTTGAAAAGTGTTTTCGGTCCGCGCTACCCATACAAAATGAGCAACTGTTTTGCCCCATTACCAAATCCACATGCCCACCTTGGCCATTTTGACACTTGTAGTTAAGAAGGACCCATACATATACGAAATGCCTGTGCATGTTAATATAGTTGCTTTTATATTTTTTTATATGATAATAATTAAATTATTATAAGATAGAGCATACGTTAAAGACAACCTTAGTGCTTGAGCAACTTCTTTCTTCAGATCTTTGTCCAGAGGCAGCCTCCCTTTCAGGACTCCTCCAATTTGATTCTTGTGTTCATCTATACTACATAGTAATAAATACCGAAATTATGATGGCACAAGTAGCAAAAAGATGAAGGTTCAATAAATTGGGAATAAAAGTTCAACTTGCATTCTTTTGTGTTTTTTCTTGTGACTTTCCAGCTCTTCTTTCCTGAATGATAGCTTGATTCACTGCTCGGAATTTGCAGGTCTTTCTCACGACCTAGAGCTTTAATTTTATTTGCAAGATCTGCTACCTCTGTTGACTTTCCTGTATTTTAGGATCAAATTCTCCTTCCAAAAGCAGCTTAGTCAATTTTTCAACCTCAATGCCCTACTAATTCCAAATAAAATGGATCAGATACCCATAAAGCCATACGCCATAAGAAAAGTGGTATCAAATAATAGTAGAAAAATGGACAGGTCAATCTGGATGGCTATTGGTCAAATCAGGTTAGCGTTGACATGTGTAAGTATTAGTACGGGCCATCATGGAGCAGGTCAGGTTTGTTCGACCCGCATTTCTTTTGTCCAGTTCAAAATATACATATTCAATTGATGTGTTTACTTATAATTACAATAACAGTACTACTACAATAATAATAATCTAAAGTACTAAAAAAAGTATTGATTTAGGAGGTTGTATACATCATAATAAACTTTGAGCGCCCTACATCACATATGACCCATTCCCCTTCAACTAAACTTTTTGATTTAACCTATTCACGTGTTTGAGTTAAAACGCAACCAGATCGGCCCATTTATAGTAAGATTTCCACCTCTAATTGAGATTCAGGTGGTTTTTTTACACACTTGTTCAAGTTCTTCCGAAGTAATCAAGAGAACACACTACCGCATTTTGAGGTAGCTAAAATGTAAAACCCATAATCGAAATAAGAACCATTACCAGGTTCCTTTCTTTCTGATCAATCTGCTGCAAATTGTCATCAGAAATTTCAAGCTCCAATTTCTCATGCTCGTATTATTTTTCTTTCCTTCGTGTCATTATGCCACACTGCATGAAGTTACAACTTAGTGCAATCCCATATTAGTGAAATAAACAGCACTTGAACAAAATCATCTACAGACATAAACCTTTAATTCTGACTTAGCACTTTAAAAATGAATAGATTTAGGAGGTTGTATATGTCATAAAGGATATGGATTTACACATCACCAAATCCATTATTAGATTGAATTGGAGGCTTCAGTCCATAAAATCAAATTATTTCATTAAGGTTAGAGGACTAATTGGTCAGGCTACACCCGATTGAATTAAAAGATAGGGTCATACCTGGTGAATTTGAATTTCATGTCTAGCAACACTATAACCATCAAGATGCACAATGAACTACCACAAGGACCGGGAAAAGATCAAAATCAAATAAAAAAACAATACTCTCTTCCCAAACCACACCGTTCTCTCTATCACGCATATAATTTACCTCATCATAAATGACCCATGCCACCTCCCTTGTGAGCTCTGATCCTCTATAATGCATACTACGCCATATTTCCGTGGTCATCAACTAAAAAATCCAAAATTTATAAAAATATAAAAAAAAAACAGTAACACTTATAATGGATCAAGTGGATATAAACAGCATTACCAAGCAAGAAGCATTGGGATCTATATCCTAACCGAGCTTGAAAAATTTAGAAATACAAACACTACTTACTGACAAGCAGAAATACGCATCACTTTAGGTATATTCTTCACGAAATATACTCCCCTAGGTCTCCTTTGTTGTTGTGATAACTCTTAATCTCTATAAATAAGAGCCTGTAAATGAAGTAGCAAGATATAAGTAGTTAGTGACTGAGCATTAGGAATGAAATTTGTATACACAAATCATTTTGTTTCCTTTTATATTGAATATGTGTTTGCTAAATCATTTTGTTTCCTTTTATATTGAATATGTGTTTGCTGTTTTCTGTAGATTATAAATTTGTTTCCTTTTTAAATTTCACAAGTATGTAGGTAGTTTAAATAACTCGAGATTTGGAAAAATGAAGTGAAACACAGAAACTCAATCACAGAAAACATCTAATAGCTACAGTATAGTTTTAGGCAAACCTTATTTGTCATCAGATGACAAAGATACCCACAGTCTCCAGGAACAGGATTTGCAGGTCTGTTGTACCCTCTAAAAAGATAAAAGAGAAATTGTTAAATAATGCTCAATAAACCAAGTAACTTTGTAGCTCCGAAACTCCGAAAACTAAAACTTCATGGTGAATTGACTGACACAAATAGCAAACATTGACACCCCTAAATGCAAATTTAGTATTGTGAGGGAGCCGTATTGTGTATGTATATGACTTTCATTTCTCTGTCATAACTTAGATTACCATTTCTGCACTACAAGCATTGGTTATCGTATTGATCACAGAAGCAGGTTATATTAAAAAACCAACCTGCATAATGAGTCTGATTTATTAATTCCATGAAGTTAAATTTACATTTGTTGACAAAGGCACATAATTGTGAAGCTGAGTCATGAATTGTAGGAACGTGGTAGCATTTAAATCATAGAATATGTATGCATACCCATTTGAGAAGGTTCAACAAAAACTTAACGTTATGATATATGCCTTATCCGTCTTCAGCAAATGTCCCATCTACAGTCTCAGCATCAGAGCATTGTGGTTTCCCACCACTAACACAGAGTGAATCCCCTGCCATATATGGGCATCGTTAAGCAACTTGATTTGGGCCTTTTCTTAAAATAAAATATCTTTTATTTCCATGCTCGTATAATTGTACAGAATGAAATTGGGGCATAGAACAGAAATAAAGACATAATAACACGTTAGGCCATAAAAGTTTACCAATCAAAGGATGTCCAATGAATGAAAAATGAATTCGGATTTGGTGTGGCCTACCAGATTGAATCTCCACCTGCTCACATTGCCAGAAAACACATAACCATAAAAGATCGGAAGTGTTATAAAGTAGCTACTCTTTAGAAAAACTTCCAGAGCATTGTTCATCTGGTGAAGAGAAATCCTTATTATCATCTTTTAAGCCGAACATTTGAGCGTCAATGTTTCTATCTGCTGCTTTTATTAAGATTTTGAAATTTACAAATAAGTAGTTAGTGACTGAGCGTTAGGAATGAAATTTGGATATGTAACACCCCCAAATTTGATGATTTGCGGAAGCTTGATTTGGGTGTTACTAATCAATAACAAAACACAAAGATATATAGTAAACGACTCTATATGCATCGTTTTAACAAAATATATTGATAATAGAAATGTTTACAACATTTAAGCTTTACATAGCTCGAGTTTAAATCAAATGAGATTTCAGTACATAAGTACTTGTACAAAATATACTAATGCAAGAAAATCTCAATCTTCTGTATGCTGACTCGAGCTAAAATCCTGAAGCAGAAACATCCTACTGCTTGGTACCTGCGATATATGCTAAAAGGTCAGCTATAAAGCTGGTGAGCTCACAGGTTTGAAATCAAGTAATATCGTATGAACCGCAAGATTTAAATAATGAATTGCATCCAGCAATTAAATAGTGAATTGCATCCAGCAATTAAATGATAATCATCGTGTATACAGCCATGAGCACATAGTTGAGCTTAACTCGAGGGCCGGGTCCCCTATAGAGAATTCCGGGCGAGGTGCCTCCACGAATGCCTAATCAACATTCGTCTTCCCAAATATTAGTACGTCCGTTTACCCGGTTAGTGCTTGCTAACCCGGACGAGGTTGGTCAATCCTATATGGTACCATATACTAATATTCACGCTACAACGTATTAACAACTATGCTGACGGAGGACTTTCAAATGATTAGTTTCGAAAAACTCATGTAGTATATGAAAAGTTTGGTACTTGCGTTCACATGTTAAAAGTTTGAGCAGTATATCACACCCCTGAGTAAAACAGTAAAAAGAGGGGCTATGAGACTCACCTGAGTCTGAGTGCGTTTAAACAAACGTAAGTTGATTAGCCGAGTATGAAGTCCAAAGACTTGTAACCTGAGGGTGTCCACGACACGCGATGGTTATAATCATGATTTGGGTATCTCAACAGATCACCCTTGTAGTTGTTCGTTCAACTATAATGTCCAAATTTCCACTATTTGGTTGATAAGTTTGAGTATTTGAAAAGTGTACGGCCCGTTGGTGACGGATTTGTAATAATAATCTCAATTATTATTATTTTGATTACGTGTCGTTTTACTTGAAAAATGTGTTTTGATTGTGTTTTAGAAGCCGTTACGAAATCTAAGTACGGGGGTCCGGGGGCAGCGCCCCTGGTAGCGGGGTCCAAGGGGCGGCAGCCCCTGGCGGGGTCCAAGGGGCAGAGCCCCTGGCTGGGGTCGAGCTGCCAGGTCAGCTTGGAAAATTTTTATTTCTACTATATTGCTTTAAGGAAAAACGCACCTGGACTTGAAATTGGGTGAAATCGAGTGATAAAATTTAGGGTCTCGACACTTAGTGAAAATCTATGTTTTTGAGGTTCTGATTTGTGCGACGTTGGGTGCGACGTCGCAGGTAGGGTTGCGACGTTGAGCATGACGTCGCTAAAGGCGACGTTTCGCAATTTAATGCGACGTAGGGTGCTGCGTCGCTAATGCGACGTAATAGGCTGCGTCGCTATATGCGACGTAATAGGCTGCGTCGCTATATGCGACGTCGCAAATTAATGCGACGTTGTGACTGACGTCGCACCATGCGACGTCACGAGGGGTTTTGCGACGTTGAAGCTGACGTCGCATAAATTCTGGGCCAACTGCGACGTAGCGGTCTGTTGGCCGGAAAATGTGTCGAAAACGAGTTTTTCGGTTTCCGTTCGGTCCAAAACTTTTACCCAACCCTTATATGGACATTATAAGTTGTTACAAACTACTAACAAGCAAAAACACTTAAAAACGAGAGATTTCGGGATTTGTCGGAAACTTACAAATTGTCGGATGAGAAATCCGAAAAGATAGGATGATAGATCGGGAGAAGGTGAATGTTTTCTTCCAAAGTAGTAACGAAATCCGAGTGCGTTTAGTATGTTTATTTGGTGATTTTGTGAGGTTGTGGGTTTTTGTGATTTGAGAGAAAAGAGAGGAGAAAGAGAAAGAGAGTTGAGTGAAATGAGAGGAGGAGAAAGAGAGAGATGGAGGTTGTAGGTGGAAGCCCCACTTTTCAGCCTCCGTCTCCATGCTCCGTGCGGTGTTCGTTTGTTCCGTCTTTTAAACGTTAAAATAATTATTTTACATATTAAATGTTAAGTTTTAAGATACGGATTTATTACGCGATATTTTATTTAAATATTTTACAAATCAATTTATCTTTGAGTTAAAAATGTAAGTTAGTTTATTTAGTTTGCGCGTTTTAATATTTTAAATTGTGTAAGTTTTGTTTGTACGATATGAATCGAATACGAAATATTATCATAATAATATTTTTGACATAAAAGCGTTATTTAATAAAATTGGTCACCAACGTCCGTATTAAATTGAATCGAAATACATTCGATTTAAATTGCGTACGATTTAATCAAATCGCATTTTCGTATATATTCAACAATATATATAATTCGATACATTAATTAGCCTAACAAAGAACTAATTACATGTATTAACATACGATTAGGCACTAATTACTAGTCCTAATTTGGCGGGTGTTACATTCTCCCCCTGTTAGAAGAATTTCGTCCCGAAATTTAGCTCGAGGTCGTGTTCGATGTAGCATCAGTGAAAAGTTGAGGATATTTGAGTCGCATCTGGTCTTCCCGTTCCCAGGTGAAATCCGGACCACGCCGCGAATTCCATCTGACCTTGACGATGGGAATACGACTTTGTTTCAGTTGTTTGACCTCACGGTCCATAATTTCAGCGGGTTCCTCAACGAAATGAAGTTTATCGTCAACACGAACTTCATCTAATGGAATAATAAGCGTCTCATCAGACAGACACTTCTTCAAATTTGAGATATGAAAAGTAGGGTGCACGCTGCTGAGTTCGGATGGCAGCTGCAATCGATAAGCTACGGGGCCAATCCGTTCAAGGATCTCAAAAGGCCCGATGTATCTGGGATTTAACTTCCCGCGTTTGCCAAAACGGATGACGCCTTTCCAAGGCGATACTTTCAAGAGTACTCGATCCCCAACCTGGAACTCGAGTGGTTTGCGTCTCACGTCAGCATAACTTTTCTGACGATCACGTGCGGCTTTGAGTCTGTTTTGGATTTCCACAATTTTCTCAGTGGTGGCGTGAATGAGTTCAGGACCAGTGAGTTGACTATCTCCCACCTCAGTCCAACAGATCGGTGATCGGCACTTACGACCGTACAGTGCCTCAAAAGGTGCAGCCTTAATGCTGGCGTGATAACTGTTATTGTACGAAAATTCGCACAACGGTAGATGTCTTTCCCAGTTTGTACCGAAATCAACTACGCAGGCTCGTAGCATGTCTTCCAGTGTTTGAATGGTTCGTTCACTTTGGCCATCGGTTTGAGGATGATACGCGGTACTCATATCGAGACGGGTACCCATAGCTTTCTGAAGTGATTGCCAAAAGTGAGAAGTGAAACGGGCATCCCTGTCAGAGATGATCGAGATTGGAACACCGTGATGAGAAACGATTTCCTTGATGTAGATTTGTGTAAGGCGTTCCATTTTATCGTTTTCCTTGATTGCCAGAAAATGAGCAGATTTGGTGAGACGATCGACGATCACCCAAATGGTATCGCAACCGCTCGACGACTTGGGTAGTTTGGTTATGAAATCCATGGCAATTTGTTCCCATTTCCATTCAGGAATTTCAGGTTGTTGGAGTAAGCCAGAAGGTTTCTGATGTTCGGTTTTGACTTTCGAGCAAGTAAGGCACTTGCTGACGTAAGTGGCGATTTCGGCTTTCATATTTGGCCACCAATAAAATTCCTTGATGCCGTGGTACATCTTATCGGATCCCGGATGGATAGAATATTTAGACTTGTGAGCCTCGTCCATCACCAAGTCTCGTAGGTTTCCGAAATTAGGCAACCAGATTCGGTTTGAGAAATACCTAATTCCGTTAGATTTGGTTTCAAATTGTTTGTCAATACCCCGTAAGGCTTCGTTTTTGATGTTTTCAGGTTTCAGGGCTTCGATCTGAGCGGTATGAATTTGAAAAGTAAGATCATTATGAATGGTCATACTGAGAGCTCGGACTCGAAGTGGTTTCGGTCGTTCCTTTCGGCTGAGGGCATCGGCTACAACATTAGCCTTCCCTGGATGATACTTGATCTCGCAGTCGTAATCGGTAAGCAACTCGACCCATCGACGTTGCCTCATATTGAGATCCTTCTGATCGAAGATATGTTGGAGACTTTTATGATCGGTAAAGATTGTGCACTTAGTGCCGTAGAGATAATGTCTCCAGATCTTGAGAGCAAAAACGACAGCTCCAAGTTCGAGATCATGAGTGGTGTAGTTATTTTCGTGAATTTTCAGCTGTCGTGAGGCATAGGCAATAACTTTGTCCCGTTGCATCAGCACGCAACCGAGACCTTGATGGGAAGCATCGCAGTATACCACGAAGTCATCAGTGCCTTCGGGTAAGGATAAAATGGGAGCACTGCAAAGCTTTTGTTTCAGAAGTTGGAACGCTGACTCTTGTTTATCAGTCCAATCGAACCTTTTGTCCTTCTGAGTCAGTATTGTGAGTGGTTGAGCTATTTTAGAAAAATTTTCGATAAATCGCCGATAGTACCCAGCAAGACCCAAAAATTGTCGTACTTCAGTTGCAGAGGTGGGTGCTTGCCAGTCTTTGATAGCTTCGATTTTTGATGGGTCAACGTGAATTCCCTGACTGTCGATTACGTGACCAAGGAATTGAACAGTTTGGATCCAGAACTCACACTTAGAGAATTTGGCGTAAAGCTCCTCGTGCCTAAGTAGTTCAAGGATGGTTTTGAGGTGTTGCGCATGCTCTTGCTCGTTGCGCGAGTAAATGAGTATGTCATCGATAAAAACAATGACAAACTTGTCGAGGTAAGGTTTGCACACCCGATTCATAAGGTCCATGAATACAGCCGGTGCGTTTGTTAGGCCAAAGGGCATCACCTGGAATTCGTAGTGCCCGTAGCGAGTTCGGAAAGCAGTTTTTGGAATATCGGTGTCGCGAACTCGTAACTGGTGATAACCTGATCGCAAGTCGATTTTTGAGTAGAAACTTGAACCCTGAAGTTGGTCGAATAAATCATCAATGCGAGGAAGTGGATAACGGTTCTTGACGGTCAATTTGTTCAACTCTCGGTAGTCGATGCACATTCGAAATGAACCGTCCTTCTTTTTAACAAATAAGACCGGAGCTCCCCAAGGCGAAGAACTCGGCCTAATGAATCCTCTATCCAGAAGTTCCTGTAACTGAGAGGACAACTCCTGAAGTTCGGATGGGGCTAAACGGTACGGTGCACGGGCCACCGGTGCGGCACCCGGCACGAGATCAATTGAGAACTCAACCTGTCTAGGTGGAGGTAAACCAGGTAGTTCTTCCGGAAAGACTTCGGGAAAGTCTCTAACAATCGACACATCCTCAAGTCGCTTCTCCTCCGACTTCTTCTCTGTGATGTGTGCGAGTATTGCAGGGTAACCCTTTCTCAGAAATTTTCGGGTTTTTAAACAAGAGATGATATTGAGTCCCGTCCCACCGGTCTCCCCCTGTATGATCAAGGTTCCACCGGCAGTGAGTGGAATGCGGACGATCTTATCGTAACAAATGATTTCAGCTCGGTGTTTGGACAACCAGTCCATTCCAATGATAACGTCGAAACTTCCGATTTCAACGGGTACAAGATCGATTGAAAAGGTTTCATCAGCTAGGTTTAAAGTGCAATTAGGTATCACACTATCAGTTTCTATAAGTTCCCCATTTGCTAGCTCTACAGTGTACTTAACATCTAAGGCAACAGGATTGATGTCAAGTAGTGGGCAAAAGTCATCAGAGATAAAGCTTATATCAGCACCAGTATCAAATAGAACAGAAGCATTTAAGTTGTTGAGGAGGAACATACCCGAGACCACATTCGGGTCTTGGCTGGCGTCCCCAGATTTGATGACGAAAGCTCTGCTTCGGGTGTTGTTGTTGTTGTTGCTGTTGCGGTTGTTGTTGTTGTTGTTATTCTTCAGCTTTGGGCACGTGTCCCTGAAGTGCCCAGGTTTCCCACACTCAAAGCAGACTTTGGGTGGTCTGGTGTTGTTGTTGGAATTGTTGTTGGCAGGAGAGCAGCAATCTTTGGTGAGGTGGCCGTACCTCTTGCAATTGTTGCAAAAGGGACCACAGGAGCCTTCATGGTGGCGACTGCACTTGGAACAATAGGGTTTGCTCCCAGTGTAGCCCCGGATGATGTCAGTGGTGGTGTTGTAAGCTTTGATGGTGTCGGGTTTCTTGTTTTGTTGGTTGGAGGGGTTGTTGTGGTAGTCAGACCACTTGCGTTTGTTGTTGTGAGAGG
Organism: Helichrysum umbraculigerum; assembly: GCA_949592205.1. Taxonomy (NCBI): domain Eukaryota; kingdom Viridiplantae; phylum Streptophyta; class Magnoliopsida; order Asterales; family Asteraceae; genus Helichrysum; species Helichrysum umbraculigerum. Next base: position 9,548,966 of record CATIUR010000004.1, on the reverse strand, counting down.
ATGAAGTGGGTGGTTCAGAATCTTGACTCATGGACATCAGGTCTTGGGCCAATAGGATCGCACCGTCAATGGTGGTTGGTTTTGAAGATATGACGTGTCCCCGAACAGGATCAGGGAGACCAAGGGTGTACTTCCTGATTTTATCAGGTTCAGTGCTAACCATAGCTGGGCGGAGGGCAGCTAGTTGTTGAAACCTGGTGGTATAACCATCGATATCACCACCCTGAACCTTTAAGTTCCAGAACTCCTCATCTAGCTTTTGGAGTTTGGCGATAGAGCAGTATTTGGCAGTGAGTTTTGCCTTCAATTCCTCCCAAGTGAGTTGGTAGGCAATGTCACCACCCACTGATTGGGTATATGAATTCCACCAAGAGTGGGCATCATCTTCAAGAGAGCAGGTGGCGAAGTTTACTTTGTCGTTCTCCGCGCATTTACTAACACGGAAAACAGTTTCCATTTTCTCGAACCATCTGATCAGTCCGATGGCTCCTTCAGAACCCTTGAAGCTCGAGGGTTTGCAGCTTTGGAAGTCCTTGTAAGAACAAGGTTTGACGGCAGAGGTTCCAGCGGTATCGCTGTTTCTTGTGGAGTTGGGTGGGGTATTCCGAGCCAAGGCTTCAGTAACAGCCTGGGTTATGAGTGACGTGATCTGAGCATCTGTGTAAGGTCGTGTCTTTGGCGGCATGATTCTTCAATAAAAGAAATGAAGATACATGAGATTTTGTAAGAAAGTTGTATTTATTTCAGATGTACATGTATAAAGGTGGTAATACATAACATCAATATGAAAAAGAATTAAGGCAATTAATATGAGTTGAACAACAAGAAATATTTGATAGTTAATGCGAGTTCAAAGGTTACATCCTACAGATGTATTACAAAAGATGTAGGGAATTGTTACATCCGACTGAATTATAGAGTAGCGCGTAGATAGTTACTAGATTACAGGATAGATTACAAGACAAAGACTACACTAGTCTTGACGTAGATTAATTTGTTCCATCATCGTGACAAGACGGTCCATAGTGTTTGCAAGCCTGCTAGCTTGTCGGGCGTTGTCTTCTGCTAGCGCAAGTCGTTGTGTTATTCCGCGCGCATACTCTTCTGCTTCATGTGAGCGTTGCTCACATTCTTCCATCCTTTGTTGTAGAAGGGCATTTTCCACCCTTATTTCTATAATTTGGTTGCGAAGGACATCCATGTTGTTGTTTGTGGTTTCAAGGTCGTCGGAGACCTGTTCTATGCGTTCAAGAGACGTAAGTCGCCAGTTTTCATTTGTTTCCTGCAACACGACATCCATGGTGCGAAGTCGCTGCTCGTGTTGATTTACCCTAGCAGCTAAAGCCGGTAAGGCGATGTGAGTGGGATACGGGCCAGCTCGAGGCAACCTGTTGTTCCTCCTTGCTACCCTTGGGTTCTGCGACCCGGATTGAGAGCAAGATGAATTTGATGGGATGTTTGCCATTTCTGAGACAAAGCGTTAGTAAGATTGAGGCCTATATTCATATAGTTCCTATATAATATAGCCTATTGAGTGTCTAGCATAAACATGTTTAAGTCTCGGTTCTCTCGAGGTCAGAGTCTTCTATTGTACCCTGTTCAGCCATAACTACTTTCAGATCTTACATCATCTTTGCTTAATTGTACATAGTTGATCAGGCTATGTTAAATTAAACTCGTATGACGTAATCACTGAACCAGTTATACCTAATAAGGAATACCGCCTAATGGTCATAGTCTAGGCCCACTAAATGCAACCTAGTTCACTATAACCTTAGGCTCTGATACCAATCTGTAACACCCCCAAATTTGATGATTTGCGGAAGCTTGATTTGGGTGTTACTAATCAATAACAAAACACAAAGATATATAGTAAACGACTCTATATGCATCGTTTTAACAAAATATATTGATAATAGAAATGTTTACAACATTTAAGCTTTACATAGCTCGAGTTTAAATCAAATGAGATTTCAGTACATAAGTACTTGTACAAAATATACTAATGCAAGAAAATCTCAATCTTCTGTATGCTGACTCGAGCTAAAATCCTGAAGCAGAAACATCCTACTGCTTGGTACCTGCGATATATGCTAAAAGGTCAGCTATAAAGCTGGTGAGCTCACAGGTTTGAAATCAAGTAATATCGTATGAACCGCAAGATTTAAATAATGAATTGCATCCAGCAATTAAATAGTGAATTGCATCCAGCAATTAAATGATAATCATCGTGTATACAGCCATGAGCACATAGTTGAGCTTAACTCGAGGGCCGGGTCCCCTATAGAGAATTCCGGGCGAGGTGCCTCCACGAATGCCTAATCAACATTCGTCTTCCCAAATATTAGTACGTCCGTTTACCCGGTTAGTGCTTGCTAACCCGGACGAGGTTGGTCAATCCTATATGGTACCATATACTAATATTCACGCTACAACGTATTAACAACTATGCTGACGGAGGACTTTCAAATGATTAGTTTCGAAAAACTCATGTAGTATATGAAAAGTTTGGTACTTGCGTTCACATGTTAAAAGTTTGAGCAGTATATCACACCCCTGAGTAAAACAGTAAAAAGAGGGGCTATGAGACTCACCTGAGTCTGAGTGCGTTTAAACAAACGTAAGTTGATTAGCCGAGTATGAAGTCCAAAGACTTGTAACCTGAGGGTGTCCACGACACGCGATGGTTATAATCATGATTTGTGTATCTCAACAGATCACCCTTGTAGTTGTTCGTTCAACTATAATGTCCAAATTTCCACTATTTGGTTGATAAGTTTGAGTATTTGAAAAGTGTACGGCCCGTTGGTGACGGATTTGTAATAATAATCTCAATTATTATTATTTTGATTACGTGTCGTTTTACTTGAAAAATGTGTTTTGATTGTGTTTTAGAAGCCGTTACGAAATCTAAGTACGGGGGTCCGGGGGCAGCGCCCCTGGTAGCGGGGTCCAAGGGGCGGCAGCCCCTGGCGGGGTCCAAGGGGCAGAGCCTCTGGCTGGGGTCGAGCTGCCAGGTCAGCTTGGAAAATTTTTATTTCTACTATATTGCTTTAAGGAAAAACGCACCTGGACTTGAAATTGGGTGAAATCGAGTGATAAAATTTAGGGTCTCGACACTTAGTGAAAATCTATGTTTTTGAGGTTCTGATTTGTGCGACGTTGGGTGCGACGTCGCAGGTAGGGTTGCGACGTTGAGCATGACGTCGCTAAAGGCGACGTTTCGCAATTTAATGCGACGTAGGGTGCTGCGTCGCTAATGCGACGTAATAGGCTGCGTCGCTATATGCGACGTAATAGGCTGCGTCGCTATATGCGACGTCGCAAATTAATGCGACGTTGTGACTGACGTCGCACCATGCGACATCACGAGGGGTTTTGCGACGTTGAAGCTGACGTCGCATAAATTCTGGGCCAACTGCGACGTAGCGGTCTGTTGGCCGGAAAATGTGTCGAAAACGAGTTTTTCGGTTTCCGTTCGGTCCAAAACTTTTACCCAACCCTTATATGGACATTATAAGTTGTTACAAACTACTAACAAGCAAAAACACTTAAAAACGAGAGATTTCGGGATTTGTCGGAAACTTACAAATTGTCGGATGAGAAATCCGAAAAGATAGGATGATAGATCGGGAGAAGGTGAATGTTTTCTTCCAAAGTAGTAACGAAATCCGAGTGCGTTTAGTATGTTTATTTGGTGATTTTGTGAGGTTGTGGGTTTTTGTGATTTGAGAGAAAGAGAGGAGAAAGAGAAAGAGAGTTGAGTGAAATGAGAGGAGGAGAAAGAGAGAGATGGAGGTTGTAGGTGGAAGCCCCACTTTTCAGCCTCCGTCTCCATGCTCCGTGCGGTGTTCGTTTGTTCCGTCTTTTAAACGTTAAAATAATTATTTTACATATTAAATGTTAAGTTTTAAGATACGGATTTATTACGCGATATTTTATTTAAATATTTTACAAATCAATTTATCTTTGAGTTAAAAATGTAAGTTAGTTTATTTAGTTTGCGCGTTTTAATATTTTAAATTGTGTAAGTTTTGTTTGTACGATATGAATCGAATACGAAATATTATCATAATAATATTTTTGACATAAAAGCGTTATTTAATAAAATTGGTCACCAACGTCCGTATTAAATTGAATCGAAATACATTCGATTTAAATTGCGTACGATTTAATCAAATCGCATTTTCGTATATATTCAACAATATATATAATTCGATACATTAATTAGCCTAATAAAGAACTAATTACATGTATTAACATACGATTAGGCACTAATTACTAGTCCTAATTTGGCGGGTGTTACAGGATACACAAATCATTTTCACTAATGACCGGATGATGTCCAAATGTCACAACTTTCTGCTTAAACCTATGTTACATTTATTTCTTACTTGCAAATTCACAAAAGAAATGGGGAAAGATAAAAAGTCAAACTACCTTTTGAGTTCCTGAAAATGGCAATGTTACCAAGCATAGGGCTCAAACTCGACAATCACATATGTCTTATATTGAAAAACATCAACAAAATAAAAACTTGCAATGAATCAAATTAACGATGCTTCTAGACCAAAAAAAATTTTAGTTTAGGAACAGAGGGCTTAATCGCATAATATGAGAGAGGTGGATGATGTGAGCTTGTGAAGAGGGTGGGGGTTACTGATTTATTAGGACAAAAAGAATGTGAGTGAATCATTTCAGAAAAACGATGATACATGTTGGAGTATACGTATAAGTAATTTCAATAAGCTTCAAAAGGGAATTTGTATCTAACACTCATGGGAGCATTTCATCAAACACATGGCATGCATATAAAACTAAACAATATGGAATAAATGAAATATATCAAAACCCTCTTCCTCATCAAACAAAGACAAATATGAAGATTCGTAAATCAAAATAGGATTCAAATTAGATTTTTACGAAAATTTACAATTTTTTCTTATGATTCGTTCATGAATTATGCAAGAGGTTTTCGGGCAGTTCTTTTTCCTGGATATTGGATGCCGTTTGAATGATCATGTACAATATCTAGTCCTGCAAAATCAAAAATCTCTAAGTAAAACAAACATACATATTTAATTCAATTGGTCAGTAACAAAAACAATTAACAAATCATAAGACTTGTGAAATTCAAGTACAACAAAAAAACTACACCTGATTCTGAAATCGTGGAAGATATGTAGGATTAGGTTTGTGGAAACAAAGATTGTGAGGAAACATCGATCGTCTCTTTTTTTACGTATGATTCATCATGGATTTAGCGTGGCCTTTTTTTCCATGTCTGCCGTTTTGTTTCCTCGCGGTAGTAGAGGTTTGAATAATCTATCTATCTATCTATCTATATTATATATTATATATTAAAGGGCAGTTTCCGCTGATGTCAATGCTGCTGATTTGGCGAATTCTTAGGTTGCCTTACATGCTGACGTGGCGCAATATTGTGCAAGAAAATTTCTCCTTTTTTTGAATTATTTTTGTACGCTAAATATTTAGGGTTTTCCATTAAGGCCGATTTTATTTTCCAAGGCCCAATAAGTATATGTACGCTGCACGTTTTTTCAAGTTTTTTTGTGTATACGATGCCCACTCATGGCTGTTGCTTGGAATACCAAAAGGTTTCTGTGCCTGTATATGAAAGGTTTTAGTCTGATAATTCCTCAACATCTGGTTTTCAAACATCTCCAATCAATATTCTCTCTCAACTCCATTTGTTACCTTATTTCACCATGGAAAACGAAGACTACAATTTCATAGCGGATCTTGACACCATCAAGGATAACTGGAAACTGAAGGTGCACATCTTAAGGTTGTGGAAGACGACGTTTTCGCTTGAGATGATTGTGATGGACGAACAGGTGATGATTTTACCTTAACAATATTTTTGATTTTGATTTTAAAACTTGTTTTAGTTACCTGAAATACTTTGTTAACTATGACATACAGGCTGATAAGATCCAAGCCACCATCAAGATGTCGTTGTATCCTAAGTTTGATAAGGTTTTGGAAGAGGGTATGACTATGTTTGTCAGCAAGTTTGGCGTTGGAGACAATAAAGGGAAATACCCGTTGTTGAAACATCTTTACAAGCTAAACTTTTACCGATCTACTTATGTAAAGAGATGTCTCAACTTTGATGGACCATTGCACGGTTTTTAATTTCTTTGATTTTATCAAAATCAACAAGCACCTTGATGACCCAGATCTTCCTGTTGGTAAGCCATTTTTAAAAAAATCACTGAACAATCATATGTACATAGCCGCCTTATTTTGACATGAAGTTATGTTTCTTACAGATGTCATTGGATGTGTCATTGAATCCGGTAACTTGGAAATCTATGACAAAGATAATGGAAAGGAAGGGAAACGCATGGACCTGGAACTTGAAGATCTAAAGTATGTATATGTTTGGCGTTTTCATCAATACCTTTTTTAAGCGTTAGTGCAGATGTATTTACTATCCCTTATTTTGGTGTATAGAGGGGTTAGGGTGAAATGTACTTTATGGGATGAGTTTGCTGAGCAGTTCCTCAAATATGTTGTTGGGCTTAACAAGGAGCATCATGTTGTTATTATTCTCCAGTTTGGCCGTATTCGCAATTGGCAAGGTATTAGAAATTTGTTTATTTTTTATGCTTTATAACATACATGCAATGCCCTTTCTTATTTATCTATCTCAGGTCCATCTTTTCAAAACAACCTTTTTGGCTCTAAGTTGTTCATAGATGATAATGTAGAGGAAATTATCGATTTCAGGAAAAGGTAACTTTGTAAACTTATTTGCCATTTATACGTATTCTTCACATTGTATTATATATATAAACAATGGTTCATGTGTTTGTAACTGATTGTCTTTCATATATAGGTTCATGTGTACATCTGGTTGTGCATCTTCATCTCAGGCTGGTAGTCAACTGTCAATCCAGCGTGTTCATTCAGTGAGGGAAGAGTTTCTTACCAAGACCAAGCATTGTACAATTGACGAAATTGTTGATTCCCCCGAGGTTTAGTGACAATTGGATTTACATAATTATTGTGCACAAGTATGTGTGTATATATATAACAGAGTTTTGTTTTCTTTTTATCTATTTCAATACCAGCCTATTGTCTGCATTGTTGCTGCTACTATCACAAGTATTCCTGAACATAATGGATGGTTTTATATCGCCTGTCGTAAACATAAGACTAAGGCTGTAAAAAATTTGATTTTGAGGGTAAAATAGACGTACAATAACAATAGTTGAGTACAAAATAAAGATAAATGTGAAGATGCTTTATATGTAATGTAGATATACCTACATAAAGATAATCACTATTAACTAATCATGATTTCATCAAAATATAGTAATAACTAATCATATTCTCTAATTCTTCTACGATTCATAATTTACAAACTAATTTCATATGAACTCATGTTGTATTTGTTTGACGGGTTTAATTTGAAAGAATAGAAATTGAAAGTGATCGTTGATTTTTGGTCTTATTTTAAACCACCAAATAATAAGACTCAACGGAAAAAATAAAATTTTAACATCCATATGAACAAAAAATAGTTTTATTCGGTATCCGTGTGTATCCACAGGTTTGGTTTGACATTCAAATATGTAAAGATAAATTTATTCGCATCCGTGTGTACTCACGGGTTTACATTCACATAAACGACAATAATTTATTCGCTATCCAATTCTTCTTGCAAGTTTGTGTGTATAGACGGGTTTACAATAAAATATTATACTATAAAACAATTTAACCCTTAACATTAATAATGTTTAACGATGACAAATGTTGCTTAATTATATATGAATAAGAGGATCTCCAACGTTATTACTAAATATTATCACTAAGATAGTGTAAAGATGAAATCTTATTACTAAAAAATTTCGCTCCAATGTGTACAATTGTACACTATAGTTTTGCACTAAATGCACTTTGAAACAACCAAAAAACATAATAACGCAATAAACATAAAACATAAATAGAACAAGATATAACAATATTGGACTCATTTTAATTTTAATGATACTTATAAGAAATAGAATATTCAATAATATTAGTTTTTATTGTTTGATTTAAATAACAAAGGAATAGTATTTAGTGCAATGGATAGTGTTACACTATATTTAGTGTAATTTGACCCATATTTAGTGCATCACTAAAATACTGCTAACCTTTAATGTTAACATTGGAGAGGGTTTTTTTGTACATTTTGCACTATCTTAGTGCAAAAAGTACATTTAATGCTAACATTGAAGATGCTCTAAAGGGTGTTTGGGCCTTTGGGGGAGCTTATTTTTCAAGCAAACTGCTTAGAAGCAAATAAGTTAGGAATTTGAAGTTTATTTTAATCCCTCTCACAAATAAAGCAAATAAGCAAACTAAATTGTGCAGAATGTTCAAGATCAAACTTGATTTGATGATCAAAGACTTCAAGAAAAAACGTTTATTTGGTGAAATTGATTCAGGTATTTACAATTGCAAATTAATCTTAAGATTTTGTTACTTACCTGTAATCATCCTATTTTTTGTTTCCGCCAGAATTTTAATTTTATTTTTTCCTTCTTTTCCTGTCACAGTGATCTACACAATTGAGTTTCAAAAACGTGGTCTCCCTCACTCTCATATTTGTCTGTTTCTTAAAGCTGCTTATAAGTTTTCCACTGCACAACATGTTGATGGTATTATTTCGGCAGAGATACCAAACAAGAAGGAAGATGCTGACTTATACGACCTGGTTAATGAGTTTATGATGCATGGTCCATGTGGTGCCGATAACCCCAATTGTCCATGTATGGAAGAGAACAAGTGTTCTAAAGGATTCCCGAAAGATTTCAGAGATAGCACATCTGTGGATGAGGAAGGTTATCCTCTATATAGAAGACGTGATAATGGTGATCATATTTTTAAGGGTGATACAAAATTAGACAACCGACATGTTGTACCATACAACAAGTTTCTTTTGAAGAGGTATCAGGCTCACATCAATGTAGAATGGTGCAACCAGTCCGGTGCAATTACGTATTTGTTCAAGTACATAAACAAAGGACCGGATAGAATCACGGCTGGTGTATACACTGATAATGTAGATTACAATGGTGAGGTTCAGGAAAGGCAGGTTGATGATAATATCGAGAACATGCATGCCGACTTTTCAAACTTGCGTCTGATGGTTTGCTTACTGCATGTAGAGCTGGCATCGATGACAGTAATATGGTATTCCTTCAAGGCTTTTCATATATCCGTCCGTGTAAATATCATTAAATGCGTGCACCTTTTGAGTTTTTTTGTTTATTCGGATTATTATAAAAGTGACGTTTGGTTAGTTTACTTTCATTTTAAATGGTACCAAATACAAGTCACTGCTTCATTTTCCTTTCCTTTAAAATTGCTTAAAACCCTCTAACAAATGGCTAGAAACCCTTTCATGCAGCTGGTTATGATAGACTACTACTTTAGCGAAGTTGTGCTGGAAAAACAGAGAAAAAGTCAAGCTGAAACTATGCTCCAAGAAATTCAAAGTTACTACAAACACATCGATTCTGTTACCCCTCATGTTAGGAAAATACCATACGGTCAAGCAAAGATTCAATGTGTTGGATCGATCTATGATCAAAATAACTTGGAGGTAGATTACGAAGATGTGCTGAAGAAAGTAATAGAGTCGTATGATAAAAGCATACAAGACAAGGAGTCGTTGATCAAGAAGTTACTATTAATGTAGTTTTTATGTTTTGGTTGATAGGTTTGCACATTACTGCTAATAGTCAAGCAGATCTTTTGTATGACAACCTTTCTTTGAATATCAAATATATTATCAATATTTGGTTAATATGTTATGTTACAAATATGTTTTAGAGTACATATGTTTTAAATTTGATTTGTTTTGTTGACTATCTATAAAAACTGTAGAACAGAAATGAACGAACACAGTTAACGGCGAAACATTTTTTGTATGGTTTATGCAATGGACAATTTAAGTTATTGTAAAAAACTTATGTACAAAACAACCATACGTGTAATAAAATGAAATTAACATGACTTTTCAAAAGCAGACAGATTTGTAGTCAAAGCTATTTCCTTTTTAGGGAAGTTCAAATAGGTAGAGTTAGGTATTGTCACATATCACCTATCCTATCACTTCTTCTCTTGCCATTTATTTGAAGCTATATTTGTATTAAGTTACTCATTCTCATAAATTTTTCCTTCTAAAGTATCATCTATAATCATTTCCTGTACTAGCAAAACCACTACTGCAACCATGTGTTTAATTTTTTGCACTTCCTTTTTTTCTAACATTTTGGAGAAGCAATGTGTGTCCGACGTTATTGAATACCTTCATGATGAAATGATGGCTGAGTTGAGTAGGAATGATAAAATTGAAAGCAATTTGGAGTTAATCAACGAATGTTTCGATGAAGCGAATATCCTTTTCGAAAAGTTGGAAAAATGGCGGTTTTCAAGAATTACAGATGTTGCTACCTCCTCTCTACAACAACTTTTACACCATAAAGAAAGTTTTTTTTCATGCAATTGAAGTGTTGTTGTTGTCATTGCAAGAGCGTTATGAAGACAAAAAAACCTTCATCGAAAGTGTAAGAAAAGTTTAACCTCAGTCTACCAGTAAATTGACTCAACATGTTGTAAAACATGATTAATTTCCTTTACATATTTTGCACCACATGTATTGGCAATATAATTTATAATGAAAGTATGATTATGTTTGTTGTATTAATCTGTTAATAATTGCTTTAAATGTTATGATTAATTTCATAGAGTGATTAATGTTTGTTGCGAAAGTGTTTTTATTTTCATCACGTTTTTAGTTCGCAATTAAATCGCAATGTTTGTCTCTATCAATGTTTTTAGCAACCAACTGCATTGCTATGTTTGTCTCTACTAATATGCTGTGTACCTTTTTTTTTTAAACAGTCCAAGTCATCGTATGTCAATTTTTATAGTACTATCCAACGAAAAAGGAACTAAAATATTTTGATCAAAAAAATCGTATTAGTTATAATCATGTTTGACCACAACTTTAGTGACAGGTGCCAAAAAGCAACAACGTATAGTCACTTTGCCTAGCACTGGTGTAACGTTAATATTATAGTGATAATATATTGTAAAAGTATGGCTAACTTTTTAATACATTGTTAAGTGTCTTCCATGTGTAACTATACATTGTTTTTACAATCTAAACTTTTATTGATATCTGATTACGTAAATACATCACGATAAACATCCTATAAAACGTAACAACACAATTACACAATATCAATAAATAGAAAATATATAAGCTAATTTTATATTTTGGTTTTATGTCAAACCCGTGTATACACGGGTCAATTAACTAGTAAGAAAAAAAAGGGAGTTTTGCTCTATTAATCTTGAAGGGTAAAGTTGTCACAAAGTGAACAAAAGTTAGTAAGATTAATAAATCACCAGAGTTAATTAGATCCACGGTCTAAATTAGAAGGGCTAATGAAATGAAGGGACGAGATTAAATCTTAAGGTCCATGATTAATTAATTTAGGCTTTCTTATATTAGTAAAGAGAGATTTTGGCCCGTTATGTTTAAGAGGGCTTGGCCCATTTTTATGTTAGGGTTTGCGTTTTCCTGGTATCAGAGCGGGTTAAACCCTAAAACTTTATCCGTTTCTTTCTTTTTCCGGTGAGATAAGTCCGTCCTCGTCTCCTTACATTTTCTTATCTTACGTCAAGGTTTCCACTGATTCAATATCTTCTAAATATTAATAAAAGAAAACTTGTCTACCTTTAATTTTGCTCAAAATCAACTCCTATTGACCAATCAAATCTCTTAACTAAATTCAACTTTCAATTAACCAATCAAATCTCTTTAACCCACTAAAAAATAGATAAATTTATAATAAGAATCACGTCAATTTTTAGATATATACAATATTTTTTATTTAATCTTATCAAGTATGGGGTATATAATATAATAATTAATTAATAAAAAAGATCACGGCATATTTTGTTTATTTAATCATACGTATTATAATATAATATTTGTTTATTCAATTCTAATCTTAATTATCAATATCATGTTTAGACTCACTCACAATTCGATCTTCATAAGAATTAAATTGTAACGCCCACTTCTGTGACTTGAGGGTAATCTGGTAAATTCCCTTACTTAAATGTTATTAGTTGTTATATTTTAATTATTGTGCATTTTATATGATTTGAACTATAACTTAGATAAGTAAGTTGATTGGCGAATTGTGAATAGTGAAATATTAACTGTTTTAAATAGTTGTAGCTTACGGTAAAATAAAATAGTTTTCTCGCAAATGGTTTTTAGGTTCCAGACAATAGATTAAAAGGGGGCTAGTTTTAAGGGAATACGGAGTCGATTTTAATTTGGGCCGACTTGTTTATAACCTTCCAAAAAGGGAAAGTTTTCAAATTCTTAAAACTTCAAAACCCCTGAAGAACAAAAACCTAAAAAACCTAAACTAGAAGCTAGAATCAAGCTTGTTGGACTAAGATTAGTGATCTTTGCATCAGTTTCATCATCATCTTTGCATCTTAAATTGTAAGTTTAATATGATTTTAAATTCATGTTTATAAATAGTTTGATGAACTTGATAGATTAATGAACTAAGTGTTATATGATGTTAATAATACTCCTTGATGTTATGGTGATATGAGTATTGAATTCAAGCTGTAAGAAACTGGTTTTGATGGATGAAATACATGATTTTCGGACCTGGTTTTGATCTGGGTTCAGGGCGCTGGAAGATGGATAGTACCCGGCGGGTACTATCCTTACCCGGCGGGTAAGTGGGCCAAACCGGTAAACCGGCGGGTAAAGATGCTATCCGGCGGCTAGAATAGCCTTTAAAACTAAACTTGGTTCTGTTACACCAAAATGTAATTTACCCGGTGGTTTGGATCAGTACCCGGCGGTTTGATTGGGTTACCCGGCGGGTAACGGGTATACCCGGCGGGTATTTGGTGGTTTCCAGGATTTTGATTGTTTTAACAATTGATGATTATGTTGATCCTAATATTGTAAAATAAATGCAATATGTACAATTAAAGGTCATAATATTATATGGTACGTGATAACTGATATAATTACTGATATTCGGTTAATGTTACGTTTGATTAAATTACGTTTGTGAAATGAATTACTAATTGTAATTCTGTTGTGTTTTCAGACACGCCGAAGACTCAGTGAATTAGTCAGCTGAGTAAGTGAATTGAAGTTGACAGGTGAATTGACTTGGAACTTCAGTGTGATTTGGTTGTGACATATTGGTTACAACAATATAAATATAGGGATTGTTGATTATATTGCCGAGATATATATATATATAACTGTGATGTGTTGCCTATGTGCATTCTGGTGATTCGGAGGTCAACAATTGTTGGACTGATTGCTACAGGTTAGTCAATGTGAGATTTGTAATCATGTGTTGAGAATGGAACACATATTGACTAAAGGTAGCAGTCAGTTATCGGTAAAATCACTGTAATGGCCTGCAGTGATTGTAAGTGTTGCTTGGTGGGCCACCGCGGTCTGAGGGCTCCACGAGGACCACCGATCCTTTTGGTGATGTTGTGTTAAAGTGATATTGCTGCTAATTGATATTGTTACAAACTATTTGTAACAGGTTTATTCACTTAGCTTCATGCTAATTCCGTTATTTACTCCTTGCAGGTTTTGATGTGACTGGGACTGGGCAAGGAGTGACCGGGAGTTGTTTGACCAGGATTACTCTGATTTTGTTAGACAATGGTTCTTGTTTTGTTATCTAATAATTATGATAAGATAATGGTTTGTAAATGAGCAGTTAATACTTATAACTTGTAATATGTTTTGGTTGATGACATAATTTCATCAGCGTTAAAATGAATGGGATTCCACTTCCGAGTTTAAAAAAAAAAAATTGTCATGAGAAATTGTGGCGTGTTATAAATTGGTATCAGAGCATAGGTTTGGGCGAATTGAGCAGTGATTAAGTGTTCAATCCCAAACCTAGTGGTATTGGTCAAACATTCCAGGTTACGGGATTAGTTATGAATTGTGATTTGGTTAGTATATTAGTACTAACAATTAACGAGTTGTGAGATGTGTTGTGATTACAGGATGGCTGAGAATGAGCAACCGAACCCTACCCTTAATAATGCCTCAGAGACAGATGTACCTCTAGATAATCAGGGCACTTCTTATTCAGTTGGTGGAGAATCTGATCGTGAGTATATGATGAGATTAGAGGCTGAGGTGATAGATCAACGGAAACAGTTGGCCGAGCTTTCTCAACGTCAAGCTCCGAGCCAGCCACATGTTGAGAGTACTGTTCCACCTATTACATCTACTTTTCGGGCTCCGACATCAGTTCCGTATGTTTCTCAGCAGCAAACTCAGGGGTATACTTTTCAGACTTCTGTACCATTTTCTACGTCTGGATCTGCTGGTTTTCCGATATCTATTTTCCCACCAGTTCAGCAGTTAAAGAAAAGTTGTTCCCTAAAAACATTTATGCCTAGTAATCCTTCTGTATATTCTGGGAAATCTGATCCTACAGTTACCCTTGACTGGTTACGTGATATGGAGAGAAAGTTGGATGTTTGTCATTGTGAGGAGGAGGATAAGGCACGTTATGCAGTACAGTTGTTAAAGGGGCAGGCTATGTCATGGTGGGACTCGATTACTGCACCATTGACTCCATAGCAGATTAGTGCTATCAGATGGTCAGATTTTCATGCTGAGGTTTGTAAGCAGTTTTGTTCTGAGTTTAATCTTTCTCGTATCAGGCAGGAATTTCTTGATTTGGAAAAGACTGATCAGATGAGTATTGATGAGCTTATAAGACAGTTTTCAGAAAAGCTGCGATTTGTACAGGAGTGGGTCCCGACTGACAGGACCAAAATTGATCAGTTTGTTAGAGCTTTACCTCCTGACTACCGTACTACTGTGAGATTAGCAGGTACACTTTCCCAGGCTTTTGATCTAGCCCGTTCTGTTGACAGTGATATTCAGGCTAAAAGACTACGAAATAAAGAAAGGTTTCAACAGAGGCAAAAGAGTGATTCTTCTGATCGAGGCAAACAGAAAGGACAGAGTACACAGCCGAGCAGGAGAGTTAGTTTTGGTGGTAATACTTCCGACGGTTCTTATTGCATTAGGTGTAAAGCTAGACACACTGGGCCTTGCACTCCTCAGACATATAGGTGCATCAAATGCGGGGTATTGGGACATGCAGCCAGAGATTGTACTTATCCTAATCAGGTATGTTGGAACTGTCACAAAGAAGGTCATAGAGCTGGTGATTGCCCTGAGGCTAGGAGACAGGGATCGGGTATGGGTGGTGGTTCCTCTTCTTCGAGCTAAAAGCGGAAGAATCCGCCATCTGCTACTGGTCGTGCATTTCAGATGACCGTGGATGAGGCTGTTGTCACTGATGACGTTATCACTGGTACTTTTCTTGTTAATTCTGTACCAGCACGTGTACTTTTTGATTCAGGAGCAAACTGTTCATTTATATCTGTGAATTTCTGTGAAAAGTTAAAGTTGACTCCCTCGTTAGTTGTGAATCCTATTGAAGTAGAAGTGGCCAATGGCAAAATGGTGTTTGTCCCAAACCTTGGATCTATACGAACCGAGTCAATCAATTGATGGCGGAAACAACAATTGACTAATCAAACAATCACATGAATAATCAATACGCAATAATTATCAAACGAAACGTATTATATTGATTTATAATCGATCAGATTACAGGGATTTCGACAAATGGCGTTTAGGGTTTCGTCAACCCTAAACTGAAAACGAAAATACGTTTTTATACTAAAACTGGATCCTGCGACGTCACATGCGACGTCGCAGGCCCAAGCCCATGCGACGTCGCAGGCCCAAGCCCATGCGACGTTTGACTACGTCGCAGGCCCAATACCTGACGTCGCACCTGCGACGTTACGCACAACGTCGCAGGAATCAGGAAACTCAAATTCTAATTACAAACTACGAGCTAGACCAACTGACAGACACAAACATGTACCAACAAACTCCCCCGTGTCTTCAGCTTGGTCTTCAAAAATCTTCTTTAAACCCAGCCCGCAGGAAATTGACAGTCGGCGTGAATTCCATTAGCCACACAAACTGTAACCACATTATAAAACTGTTCGGCTAAACATTTATTGAATTCATTCTTTCCACCGACCCGAATCCGATTGTCGTAGAGTTTTCTCAAATCTTTTTCATGAAGATTAATCAAACTCATCGGATCATATATTCTAAACGTTGCTTGCTTTAAATTCCATATACCTCCAACTTCTGGCCACGGTTCATAATCTGGAACGAAAGTAATAACCGCTTCACCAGTTTGTGAATCAAGTTCCCATTTTACAAGTCTTCTCAGAAAATAATAAGGAACTGGTTCCAGAGGTATCTCAGTCAAACATTTAGCAGGCGGATAGTGAACTTTAACCATAGGCTTCTTGGTGACTGGATCAATCTTCTTTTTCTACGTATACCGAGTGCCCAACGTCGGTTTCAATTTAGAATATGTCTTCGATAACACTTTCCGACGTAAATTTCTCTGAATAAACTCAGCATAATCATTTTCGAACGGATTGATCAGATTCAATTGAGCTAAACGATTTATTTCTCCTTTCGGCAACGTGCTCAATCTATCAAAACGCATTCTGAAGTACTGAACTCCATCTCTTCTCTTTATCATAAACAAATTTCTCTGACATTTCCAGCTTCTGATAACTCCAGTATAATTTCGACTAACTCGATAAACTTGACATTTAACTGGAATAGGAACTGGATTGCGTCCCTTAGGCCACCATTGCTTATTTCTTTCTCTCTTTTCTTCAGCAGTTAATTTCTTCTTAGGAACATCAGAAGATTCAGTTTCAGGAGCTGCTGAGTCCGGTGCCTGTGTCTCTGGAGCTAGAGTTGCAGCAGAACTTGATTCTCCATGTTAAGATTTAGCAGGCGTCTCATCTTCACTTGAATCAGATTCTATAATCGGTGCACCATCGTAAGCCTCCCCAGATTGTGCATCATCATACGTTTCATCTGAATTCAACTGTTCCTCTTCAATCGAAACATCATCATTCATCTCAAAAACATTCTCCGTTTCTTCCTCAGAGCCAACTCCACTGGCCACTCTCTGAATAAACGATAAGTCAGCAAATGAATAGTCAACAGCCAGCAGTCTCGGTTGCCCTGGAATATCATCAACACAAAAGTAATCCAAAACAGAAATATTTTCATTAACATTTTCAAGTACAGGGTTGGGATTTACAGACGCAGGTTCACTTGACTCTAAAGTGGGTATCCCAGACCCAGACTCCCCCGAGGCAAGTAACCTGCCTTCCAAAACATTAACCCTAAACTTCGTTTCCTCAAGCTCCTTAGCTTGAACCTCAATCAGCGCAGCTTGCTCAGCAATCTTTTCATCTTGAGCTGTCATCCGTTGCTGCATCCGCAAGATATCATCCATCATCCTTTTCATGAACGCTGGAGTCGGTTCAATCGCAAAATCATCTTGCGGCGACGGGTTGACTGGAGCTCTTGAAGAAGTAGATTGACGAGAACGACGACGATGAGGCTCAAAGTCTACATCCTCAGGATCATCACCTTCTCGAATACGTTTGCCAGTATTCTTTGGAACATACACACGTCCCTGTTTCAAACGACGCTTAATTCTTTTGTACCTCTCAGAAAACTGTCGTCGAATTGTTTCCATCTGAGACGGGTGCGGGACCGCACCATCAGAATCCGAAGCCGTTGGCCCGCCATCATCAGGTTGTTGAACAGGAGTTTCTTCAGAATCAGATCCTTCGACCGTGTCATGAGATGCTGAATGATCCGAGTCAACATGGCCAAACTGCTCAATGTTTTCCAAAATAGCATCCACATGCTCCCCCGCAGCTTGAACAGGAATGTTCACAAGCGGTTGCTGCGGTTGCTGTGGTGCTGGAATGTCCATATACTGAGGTTCCGGGGGCGGCACGTAATTCTCATCAACAATATGACCAAACAAGGCAACATCTGGTGGCGCCTGAACCCCTCTTTCATAACCTGCACAAATGGTAAAGATCCGATTCATCATCGGTGAGATCTTTATTCGCTGATCAATATCACCCTGTGCCTGAAGATCTGGATGATGACGATTGATGTGCAACTGAATAAACCTCGGATATAATACCCATTTCTGATCCCCGGAGTTTGCATTGTCGACCATAGCCTTGAATAGAAAACCAGAGAAATTGAAAGGCTTGTTATAGACCAAAGCTAACATAGCAGAAGCCAAACTCCTGCTCATCCCATCTGTACCAGCCTTACGATTTCCCAAACAAACAATTATCACATGCATCAGATATCTCCAAACACGCGTAAGATTTGCTTTCCGATACTGATCAGTGGGAATCCCAGGATATCCAATTCTCTGCATAGCCCCTGCAACAAAATTTGGATCGAAGCTGACTGGCATATTCGGTTGATCGTTCAGCTGTAGAAGTTCCCGAATACTCTGTTCTGTAATCGTGATCTCTGTACCAAGAACTGTAGAGACCAATCGGCGAACATTGTTGTCAGTAACAACAACAGCGTTTCTCCAAAATGGGTTTATCAAATTCCCAAAAACCATTGTATTGTCGGAGATCGCATGAAATACCCTCGAACGTCTCAAAAATGCTATCATTGGGCGATACGGTGCAGCCTTATCTGAAGTATCATCAAGATAAGCAGCAGTATTGTGACGTGCTTCGAACACAAGAGCCATATCTGCAAAACAGAAACAGTTTACAACTCGAAATAGATTAGCAAAAGTTATACAAACTTCCTGGAAGTAGCGACGTAGGTACTGACGTCGCATAACACATAGCGACGTAGAGATGTACGGCGCCAGAAATCAGAATAAATTGTAGAGCGACGTAACACTTGACGTCGCAGAAAATTCGAGCGACGTCAAGAGGGACGTCGCATTTTGCAATTTATTGTGAATTTAATCACATTAATAAAAATAGCGACGTAGTGAGGGACGTCGCGTGGGACGTCGCGATAAAGGGCGACGTAGGGAAGGGCGACGTAGACCATTAATAATAATTAAGCAAAGCGACGTAGGCCACAACGTCGCAGCGTACGTCGCACCGACGAACACTCGTCCCCAACCCAGAAAACCTAACCCTCAATTTTAGGGGTTTTCAAAATCAAACGCACGAAAAGGTGCGGCTTACGATGGTGATCACGAAAATATAATTTATAACACGTAATTCATACAATACACCATCGAATTTATCCCAAAACCCGAAACCCTTTAAACCGTAATACATACATAGCAATTATCGCATAATTACACGGTAAAAATAGGTTAGATTGGTACCTAAGTGTGCGGAATAACGAGTAGATCAAAATTACGTGAATGAATCTGAATGAAAACGGCTACAAATCACAAAGATGCTCGAAAAAATGCTACGTCGCAAATCGCCAAATGGTACATCGCAGGCTACGTCGCAAGTGAACAGTGAATAGTGTGACACGTTACGTCGCGGTTGAGACTATATATAGTCTAACCCTATGTGCGACGTAGGCTGGGATGTCGCATGCGACGGCGAGAGGTACGTCGCATAGAGCAGTTAGGATGTAATTTGAGTCGATTTTGAATTTTTCAAGAACCGTTTACTCGTTATGTTAGCAAATAATATCCAAATGACTCGTGACTTGGGAAAAATAACTTAGAATAAAAATAAAACATAAAATGAAATAACTAAAGTAAAAAATCTTTTTGGTATTTTCTTTAATATCACAAAAAGTAAAATATAACAAAATAAAATTACTAACACTCTATTTTTGGTGACGAAGTTGTTTTGCCTGATTAGGGATCATATCAGAATAACATGCAATTATTAGGAATAGTAAGTGTTATTTCGATCATCAGTATATTTGTCCACTTTAAATTTACGTGGCACATTTAAAACACCTTTTATAAAAATTATTTCAAGACGATTATTGGTATTGTTTATCCACCTAAACATATTACATTCGTATTTGTGAGCTAACTTTTATTGTTAGTTTGAATATTAATTTTGAGAAACCTATTATATGATATACTGATAAACTTTAGTAAAACAAAACACTGCATATTCACACAAGGTAGAGATTACAAGACCAAGTTTATCTTGGCTTTCTCATAACATACACTTGATATTCAATTTTAGGCATACATCAAACCGACTATGAAGATACTAGTGGCTCCAGTTCTGTACATAGTACAACAGAGGATCCCTTAGTATGAACATAACAAGTTTGAGACTATTTGCATAACTAATGGATTCAGGTCTGTACGTGAGTACAACAATAGTCACCATTAGTTAGGCGAATAATCATATTATTACTATATGCCAATTTTACATTTCATAATTATGACAGTGTATGGCAGTACTTCCATTTATCAATTAAGACATATGTCATACATCATATAACATTTTTCACAAAGTAATAGACAAGTTTTAATATTACTTCTTACTCACTCACAAACCGGTGTGTATCATGCCTACCAATACATCGTGTAATGAAGACAATTTAGATAGAAACTGTTTTAAGTGTGTCATATAAACCTACTGACACATCCAAGATAAAACTTAAAATTCCATTTTGTGCATGTCACCCGATGTACTATCATATCCCAAGTTGTTTACAGACACAACTTCAACGTCTATTTTAAAAATGTTGCAACCTCGCGTTTTCTTTAATACTAAAGAGTATAAAGAGTGGCTAGTGCGAATTTTTTTTTTTTTTAAATGAATTTAAAAAGTAAAAAAAAAATTCAAGTCACAAATCAATTCTTTGACTGAAAGAACCTTAAACCTATCAGATTGACCAGTTCAATAAAACGTGATCGCAAAAAGGCTTTTGTGAAAAGGTCCGCACACTGCTTAAGGGTTTCTATATGTACGACATCTATAAGGTGTTTCTCAAAGCAATCCCGTATAAAGTGGAACCGAAGTTCGATATGTTTGGTCTTAGAGTGCTGTACGGGATTGTGTGTTATAGATATAGCAGCTGTATTATCAATGTAAATAGGAGTCATAGAGAGATTAAACCCGTAATCGCGTAGCTGGTGCTGAATCTAAAGAACTTGAGAACAGCAACTTGCAGCAGCAACATACTCGGCCTCAGCTGTGGAAATAGCAACCGCAGTCTGCTTTTTGCACTGCCAAGAAACTAAGCGCGATCCAAGAAACTGACATCCTCCAGTAGTTGACTTCATATCTACCTTGCAGCCACCAAGATCCGAATCCGAATAGGCAGTTAACTCGAAGTTTTTCTCATTTGAATACCATAGACCCAGAGATGGCCTAAAAGCAAGATATCCAAAAATGCGTTTTACTGCCTTCATATGAGACACCTTCGGATTTGCTTGAAATCGAGAGCAGAGTGAAACGGCAAACACTATATCTGGTCTTGAGGCGGTCAGGTACATAAGAGAACCTATCATAGAGCGATAGTCTTTCTCCTTGCAATCTTCGTCGTCCTCATTAGGTCCAAGATTGTGTCTCACTTCAATTGGAGTGCCATAGTGTTTACAATCGAGCAAATCATACCGCTTCAACATGTCAGTGACATATTTTGACTGGTGTATATAAATTCCATTGTTAGATTGCTCGACCTGTAGTCCCAGAAAGAACGTGAGTTCCCCCATAGCACTCATTTCAAACTCAGATTTCATCAGTCTTTCAAAATCCTTGCACAACTGATCATTAGTTGATCCAAAAATTATGTCGTCCACATAGACCTGCACAAGTAATAAATCCGCTCCTTCCCATTTGATGAAAAGCGTGCTATCAATCTGACCTCTATCAAAACCATGCTTCAGCAGATACTTGGCTAGTCGTTCATACCAAAGTCGAGGAGATTGATGAAGACCATACAAAGCTTTCTTCAGCTTGTAAACATAATTAGGATGCTTTGGGTCTTCAAAACCAGGAGGCTGACACACATAAATCACTGCATCGACATCTCCATATAGAAAAGCACACTTTACATCAAGTTGATACACACGGAATCCTTTAAAAGAAGCATAAGCTAGAAAAATTCGAATTGATTCCAAACGGGCTATAGGAGCGAAAACTTCGTCATAGTCAATACCCTCTAGTTGACTATATCCTTGAACTACCAGACGGGCTTTATTTCGAATAACTGCCCCACGATCATCCATTTTGTTACGGTAAACCCAATGAGTACCCGTCAAGTGAGCACCCTTGGGTAGAGGAACAATTTCCCAAACATTCATCTTGTTTATTTGCTGTAGTTCCTCCTGCATAGCCTCGACCCAAGATGGATCCTTTAAGGCTTGTTCAACCCTTTTAGGTTCAATTTGAGACAAGTGACATGAATCAATATGAGCTATAAGTCCCAAAAGCTGCTGAGCTGAAGTCTGCTTTGCTTGTTGTCGTGTTTGAACAGATGCATGAGGATCACCAATGATATTATCAATGGGGTGATCCTTATGTATACAAGTTTCTGGTATGGCAGTTGGCACAACGTCCACACCCAGATTGTTCAAATCTCCCTCAGTTTCGGGAGTAGCAGCAGACTCAGGAAAGGCTAACTCTTCTTCTTCCCCCTTCATGTTCAGAAGTATATAAGTGAGAGTAGGCCATTGTTTCTTCCACTTCATCTTCTTCTTGAGGTTCCTCTAAAGGAGGCATGTTTGGATTATATGGAAGCTCCTTTGTGTAGTTATAGACTGTTTTAGAAGGAGCAGCCAAAGATGGTGGAGTAAGAGATGGTGAAGGTGTAGATGGTGGTGATTTGGTTGTTGTTTTTGATGGTGTGGGTGTTGTTTGTGGAGGTGTAGGTGTTGTTTGTGAAGGTGTAGGTTTAGTTGGTGGAGGTGCGGGTGTTGCATTGGGAGATGGGTCGGATGGTTTATTAACAGGTGTATCTTGAGTAAGATCAAGTCCATGAAGTATAGAAACTAATTCATCCGCATCATCCTCTTCCGGAATATTGAAAGAGTTGAAGAGGTTTCCATAGTTGAAAAACCAATCCGGACCCGTTCCTTGAGGAGGTTCCGTATACCTTAAACATTTCACCTCAAACTGTTCCTCAATCTGATTCGTTGATTTGTTGAAGACTCTTTTGTTCGGAGAGTTGACTGAATATCCAAGAAAAATCCCTTCAACAGCTTTATCACCAAACTTAGAGACCTTATCTTTTGTAATCATGATCATGCATGGACACCCAAATGGTTCTAGAAACTGAAGATTTGGCTTACGGTTATTGAAAAGTTCATAACACGTTTTGTTCTTTTTCTTAACCGTGAGCACTCTGTTGAGAACATAACAGGCAGTATTAACTACCTCAGCCCAGAAGATGATTGGTAACTTGGAGTCAGCTAACATAGTCCGAGCTGTCTCGATGATTGTCCTGTTCTTCCTTTCTGCAACTCCATTCTGTTGTGGAGTCCTCAGAGCACTAAATTGATGCTCAATACCTCTTGTAACACAAAACAATTCGAGAGTTGAGTTCTTGAATTCAGTTCCATTGTCGCTTCGTATCCTTTTCACCTTCAAGTTGCATAGATTTGCCAACTTGTCCAACAAATACACTAGAATATCAGGAGTTTCCCCCTTTGTGGTCAAAAAGTAAACCCACGAAAACCTTGAGTAGTCATCAGTAACTACCAAGCAGTAAGATCGACCACCAATGCTCTTTGTAGAGACTGGACCGAAAAGATCCATATGCAGTAGTTCCAATGGTGCAGTAATGGAATTCACCTGCTTAGACTTATGGGACTTCTTACGTAACTTTCCTTTTTGGCAAGAGATACAGTCATCCTTTAGAGCAAATGACTGTTTTGGAACTCCTAGCACTAGGTCACTTTTAGTCAAGAAATTCATTTTTCGGAAATGAATGTGTCCCATTCGTCTGTGCCAAAGCAGTGAATCCTTTTCAGAAGCCTTAGACAAGAGACACGTATACTCATTCGAGGTCTCAATAGTTCTCATGTTTAGAATGTATGTGTCATTCTTTCTTGGTGCTCTCAGTAACACCCATTCTTCCGGAATGACATATCCAGGCTTCAGTATCATGCACTCTGTCTTTGTGAACGCAGTGGTATAATCCTTATCACAGACCTGTGAAACACTTAGCAAGTTGTGCGTAAGCTGTTCCACGTAGTTCACATTTTCAAAACTAACATTGCCGTTAGTTAGCGTTCCTCTTCCAGAAATGGTTCCTCCAGTATCTCCAGCAAAGGCAACATATCCTCCTGCGTATGGTTTAATATCCACAAGCAGAGATACATCGCCTGTCATATGTCGCGAGCAGCCGCTATCCAAATACCATTCACTATCTTTAACACCATCTGACTGCTGCAACACACAAACGAAAGGAGATTAGTGAGAAACGGTGACCCAAGCCTTTACAGACTTAGGTCTACCGTGGTCATCAACAATAAGCACGTCAGATAGGACTTTATCTTTAAACAAATTAGAATTTTTATCTGATGTGTTATTGTTGACGACTGAAGAGTCAACATCAGACTCTTTTCGTTTCCAAACTTTAGGAGGTTCGGAATTGATATTAGAAATAATGTTGGGCTTTTGAATTAGCAAAGATTTTTGCTCAACATTACTTGGCTTCAAAACAGGCTTGGGGGAGTTTGAGTAATGCCTAGGTGGAGATTTTGAAAAGGAATTTCTATAAACAGATGTCCTAGGCATCTCTCTCCCATAGCGCTGATTTGACAACTTTGGGCATTCGCGAATTAAATGTCCTTGTTTCTTGCAGTAGAAACAAGAATGAGTCTCAACAAACGGTTGAGGCTGAGAAATTACCACAGGAGATGAAGAAACATTTCTAGAACATGAACATTGTGTACACGTCTTAGAAAGTGTTTGTGTTGGTTGAGAGATTGAAGTTGAAGGTTTATCATACGAAACTCTTTCATTTACTATTTTATGTTGCAAAATCTTTACAGGTGACTGTAAAGTTTGTTGTTTCGAATTTAAAACCTTGGCTTTTCCCTTGTTTGGTTGAACCTTAATTTCAGGTTCAACTTTTGAAATTACTTTTTCAGGTTTAACTTCAACGTTCTTAACTTCAGGATACTCCTGATTCGTAATGTCCTCAATCTCAACAAACTCCTCAAAACAGATTGGAGATTCATTCTTTAGTTCAACACTCTCCTCAACACTAACAGGATATTCATTCACAGACTTAACAAACGTTGGCAAGGGGTACTCTGGCCGCTTGGTTTTCTCCTTTGCCGGTTTGTTATGTTTGGTCTCTTTAGCATCTTTAGCTTTTATACCGTAAAGCTTTGACCAATCAACTGGAATCTCTTCAAAGCCTTCCTTAACAGGCAGGGGACAGTGAGTAGTAGGAGGTGGGACTGAGTGATATCCCAATCCCTCATTCTTTTTCCCACTAGTTCCCTGCTTGCTAAGAATTTCATTAAAGACAACCGTTGAGGAATTTGAACCTAAGATTTTACTCTTATAATTCTCATACTCGGTTTTTAAATCTGTAAGTTCTTTCTTTAGTAGTTCAATTTCAACAAGATAGCTTTTAATGGCATCTTCTTGACTAAAAACCTTTGATTTATATTTCTGAGTATCTAACCGATGAGCCTCAAGATGTTTTTCATAAAGTTTCTCATTAGCTTTTAAAAAATTATTTGACTCGGTTAGTTTTTCATTCTTTTTCCTCAATTCTACGGTGTCCTTCTGATATGCCTCTAGAGATTCAGTTAACTTAATGCATGAGATACAATTTAATGGTTCATTAGGTACCTCATTAACAATGTGAGCCATCAAACACTGTTGATATTGCTGGGAGACAGCCGTCCAATCCTGACTTGTGGGCTCGAAAACAATCAGGGCATTATCAGCAGGCCCTTTCTTAGTAACTTCCATTTCTTTGGTCTTTGGAGGAGTAGAAGGTGTTGTGAATCCTGATGCTGGTATTTTGGGTTTCTCGCATTCCCTGGCGAAGTGACCCAAGTTTTGACAATTGTAACATCGGACCTTACTTTTGTTAAATCCGAAGCCAGTCTTCCCGTCACCTTCCAAGCTTTTACGCCCTGTCCTCTGCAAAAACTTTTGAATTCTTCGGGTGATCATTGCCACATTCCAAGTTAGATCCATTTGCTCCAGATCATCTTCATCAAGCTGAGCATAGTCTTCCTTAGTCAACTCCAAAGTAAGATTTGGTTGAGTAACCAAATCCTTGTATGAGCTTAAGAAAGCTGTGTAAATGGCAGCTTGCTCCTGAATAGCAGGTGAAACTTGAACCTATTGTTGATTTGAAGATGGTCCAGACATGAAAACAGAATGAATCCCATCATAAGAAGAAGAAGAGGTTGATGAAGCATTTGTATTTGTCACGAAGGCGACTCCAGATCCATAAGTCTTTCCAGAGTTAAGTTGAACACCATACACACTAGGATTCTGAACAGCAGCACCAGACCTTGTTTCTTTCTTCTTAATCTCCATCGCGTGAGCTTGAAGATCCCCTATCAACGTATCCAAAGACATGTTTGCAAGTTCTTCATTTTCTTTTAAAAATTGAACTTTAACATCCCAAGAACTCGGTAACACATCCAGTAGCTTCTTATTGACTTCAATTGAAGGAAAAGTATAACCCCCTTCAAACAACTCACCTACTAACCGTGAGTACCTAGTGAATAAAGAAGTTGTGTCTTCATCAGGAAGGATGTCAAAGATATCGTACTGTTTCTTAACTAGTTCGAGCTTGGCTTCCTTATACTTATCATTTCCTCCACAACGAGTTTCAATTGCCTTCCATAAATCAAAGGCTGTTTCATGAGTTCTGAAAAGCCATAGAACATCCTTGGTTAAACACATTTTAATCATTGAAAATGACTTTCTCTCAGTATCATAATCTTTCTTCTCCTCGGGAGTCATAGCTTTATAAGTCTTAGCAGGACGAATACCACGGTATTCTCCTTCAGCTAATGGAGGTACATAACGCTCACGTAATGGTCCCCATAATTCTGGACAATGAAAATCAATGTATTGCTCAACTCGGTCTCTCCAGTACACGTAATCCATGTCCGCAGTAAATAGTGGAGGTTTATTACTTGAACCTATGTCATTACTTTGTTTGATCATTTCTCTCAGTCCTCTAATATCCTCTTTATCAGCTGCCATTGTAATTGTTTAACCGAAAATTAAATTCTCTGATATTAGCGACGTTGTAGGTAACGTCGCACAACAAGTATGCGACGGCGGGAGTAACGTCGCAAAAGGCGAAGGATTCAATTAAGAATCAGAAGTAAGCGACGTTGAGTATCACGTCGCAGATGACGTCGCAGAGGACGTGGCAAAATCACACTACGTCGTAACAAGACGTCGCAACACAGCGTCGCAGAGACTAATTAAAGTCAAAATAGCGACGTCGCAGATGACGTCGCAACAGTACGTCGCACAGACTAATTAAAGTCCAAATCACTAACGTCGCAAGCGACGTCGCAGCTGATGTCGCAGGTAACGTCGCAAAACGCGAAAACCTGCGGCCAAAAACCCTAAAAACGAATTTTTAACCCGAAAACCAACACCACGAATGAAAATCGACGAAAACCTTCAACTTTCCCAGTAATATTGATCGAAAACCTGTAAAAACATAAAACAAACATAATAATCACGAAAACACAATGAATACCACGTCCTTTTAATCCCAAACTCGATCCGTTAAGCCAAAAACGAGCACTTTCTGCTCTGATACCAGTTGTTTGTCCCAAACCTTGGATCTATATGAACCGAGTCAATCAATTGATGGCGGAAACAACAATTGACTAATCAAACAATCACACGAATAATCAATACGCAATAATTATCAAACGAAACGTATTATATTGATTTATAATCGATCAGATTACAGGGATTTCGACAAATGGCGTTTAGGGTTTCGTCAACCCTAAACTGAAAACGAAAATACGTTTTTATACTAAAACTGGATCCTGCGACGTCACATGCGACGTCGCAGGCCCAAGCCCATGCGATGTTTGACTACGTCGCAGGCCCAATACCTGACGTCGCACCTGCGACGTTACGCACAACGTCGCAGGAATCAGGAAACTCAAATTCTAATTACAAACTACGAGCTAGACCAACTGACAGACACAAACATGTACCAACAAATGGTTCCTGTTACCACCTCGGTAAAAGGGGCTAGTATTACGATAAAGAGTCATGACTTCCCTGTTTCATTTCTTCTGTTGCCTATTCCAAGTTTTGATGTGGTGTTAGGTATGAATTGGCTGAGTCAAAACAAATCCAATATTGAGTGTCATAAAAAGTTGATTAAAATCCCAATTTTCGAAGAGTCATATGTAGTGGCTCGAGGAGAAAGGGAAAAAGGCAGTATTTCATTGATTTCGGTGATGAAAGCTAGAAAATCTCTAGCTAAAGGGTGTGAATTTTATTTGGCCTATGTTGTGAATACAAAGTTAGAAAAGAAATATGTGTCTGATGTCCGGGTGGTTTCTGAATACCCGGAGGTTTTCCCTGATGAGTTGCCCGGTTTGCCGCCTGTTAGGGAAGTTGAGTATCAGATTGATTTGATTCCTGGTTCCTCCCCTGTAGCTAAGTCTCCTTATAGATTAGCACCTTCTGAAATCCGGGAAATGATGACTCAGATTCAGGAACTGTTAGATAAGGGTTTTGTACGACCTAGTCATTCTCCCTGGGGCGCTCCTGTTTTATTTGTGAAAAAGAAAGATGGCACTCTTCGTATGTGTATTGATTATAGGGAGCTGAATAAAAGGACTGTGAAGAATAAGTATCCTTTACCCAGAATTGACGAGTTATTTGATCAGTTGCAGGGATCCTCATATTTTTCAAAAATTGATTTGAGATCAGGTTATCACCAGGTGCGGGTTCGTGAAGAAGATATTCCTAAGACTGCTTTTCGCACCAGGTACGGCCATTATGAGTTTTTAGTTATGCCGTTTGGGTTGACTAATGCCCCTGCTGTGTTTATGGATCTAATGAATCGGGTTTGCCAACCGTTCCTTGATAAGTTTGTGATTATATTTATTGATGATATTCTGATTTATTCAAAGTCTGAGTCTGAACATGAACAGCATTTGAGACTGGTTTTGGAAACTTTAAAAAGGGAACATTTGTATGCTAAGTTTTCAAAATGTGAATTCTGGTTGCGGGAAGTACAGTTTTTGGGGCATGTGATTTGTGATAATGGGATAAAGGTTGATCCATCTAAGGTCGAGGCTGTGATGAATTGGAATACACCTAAATCTCCTTCTGAAATTAAAAGTTTTCTGGGGTTGGCGGGTTATTACAGAAAGTTCATTAAAGACTTTTCTAAGATTGCAAGCCCGTTAACCAAATTGACACGTAAGAATGTTAGATTTCAGTGGGATGATCAGCAAGAAACAGCTTTTCAGACTCTGAGACAGTTGTTATGTCAGGCCCCAGTGTTAGCTCTGCCAGATGGTTCTGATGATTTTACTGTTTATTGTGATGCTGCTCATGCTGGGTTGGGATGTGTTTTAATGCAAAGGGATAGGGTAATTGCTTATGCTTCTCGTCAGTTGAAAACTCATGAAAAGAATTACCCTACACAAGATTTAGAGCTTGCTGCTGTGGTATTTGCATTAAAGATTTGGAGGCATTACCTATATGGCACTAAATGTGTGATTTGTACTGACCACAAAAGTTTGCAGTATATGTTTACTCAGAAAGATTTGAATATGAGACAGAGGCGGTGGTTGGAGCTGATTAAGGATTATGACTGCGAAATCCGATATCACCCGGGTAAAGCTAATGTGGTAGCAGATGCGTTGAGCAGAAAGATGTCTTCTGATCGGGTATGTTTTATGCGTTTGGACATTCATTCTGATTTGATTTCTCAGTTAAAAGTTGCACAGTCTGAGGCTTTATTAGATGTTAATTTGAAATCTGAAATTTTGTTGAAACGAAAGGATTTATTAGTTGATGATTCTCGAGGTTTGAAAACCTTTCAGTCTCGGGTTTGGGTTCCATTGATTGGGGGACTTCGGAATTTGATATTATCTGAGGCACATAAATCTAGATTATCTGTTCATCCTGGAAGTACAAAGATGTATAATGATCTGAAACCTATTTATTGGTGGCCTACAATGAAAACCGATGTTGCACGTGTTGTAGAAACTTGTCATATTTGTTCCCAGGTGAAAGCAGAACATCAAAAACCGTATGGTTCATTGAAACAGCTGGATATTCCAGAGTGGAAATGGGAGCATATTACTATGGATTTTGTCACCAAACTTCCCAGAACGCAGAAAGGTAACGATATGATTTGGGTGATTGTGGATAGATTGACTAAGAGTGCACACTTTCTGGCTACCAGTGAGACTGCTTCTTTGACTCGATTGTCCCAGTTGTATATTCATGAGATAGTTTCGAGGCATGGGATACCGTTATCGATCGTGTCAGACAGGGATTCCAGGTTTATTTCTGGGTTTTGGCAGAGTTTACAGCGGGAATTGGGTACCAGAGTTAACCTCAGTACGGCTTATCACCCACAGACAGATGGTCAGACAGAGCATACCATTCAGACTCTGGAAGATATGCTGCGAGCTTGTATATTAGAGTACGGTGGTTCTTGGGATTTTCATTTGCCTTTGGTAGAGTTTGCTTATAATAACTCTTACCATTCCAGTATCGGTATGCCACCATACGAGATGTTATACGGACGTCGCTGCAGAACGCCTACTTGCTGGTTAGAGGCTGGAGAAAAGCAGTTTGCAGGTCCTGATATTGTACAGATTACAGCCGATAAAGTTGCTATAGCTCGTGAGAAACTGAAAACTGCCAGAGACCGACAGAAACAGTATGCTGATCCACGTCGTCGTCCTGTTACTTTTGTTGAGGGTGAACTTGTTTACTTAAAGGTTTTCCCGTGGAAAGGTGTAATCAGATTTGGGAAGCGTGGAAAACTCGCCCCGAGGTATATTGGTCCTTTCAGAATCAGACAGGTGGTTAATGATCAGACAGTCGCCTTGAATCTTCCTCCTGAGTTATCTGGTATTCATGACACTTTTAATGTTTGTTATGTAAGGAAATATAATGTGGAGGATCAATCCCAAATCCTTCCATTACAAGACCTTGGAGTTGATTCTAGTCAGAAACTAGTTGAGGAACCCATTGAGTTAGTTGATAGAAAGGTGACTAAGTTACGTAAGAAAGAGATCCCGATGGTTTTAGTGAAATGGAGACATAGTTTGGGGGCGAATCTTACCTGGGAGACTGAGTCGAGCATGCGCTCACGATATCCTCATTTGTTTGAGTCTAGCGAGATTTCGGGGACGAAATCTTCCTAAGGGGGAAAGATTTGTAACGCCCACTTCTGTGACTTGAGGGTAATCTGGTAAATTCCCTTACTTAAATGTTATTAGTTGTTATATTTTAATTATTGTGCATTTTATATGATTTGAACTATAACTTGGATAAGTAAGTTAATTGGCGAATTGTGAATAGTGAAATATTAACTGTTTTAAATAGTTGTAGCTTACGGTAAAATAAAATAGTTTTCTCGCAAATTGTTTTTAGGTTCCAGACAATAGATTAAAAGGGGGCTAGTTTTAAGGGAATACGGAGTCGGTTTTAATTTGGGCCGACTTGTTTATAACCTTCCAAAAAGGGAAAGTTTTCAAATTCTTAAAACTTCAAAACCCTTGAAGAACAAAAACCTAAAAAACCTAAACTAGAAGCTAGAATCAAGCTTGTTGGACTAAGATTAGTGATCTTTGCATCAGTTTCATCATCATCTTTGCATCTTAAATTGTAAGTTTAATATGATTTTAAATTCATGTTTATAAATAGTTTGATGAACTTGATAGATTAATGAACTAAGTGTTATATGATGTTAATAATACTCCTTGATGTTATGGTGATATGAGTATTGAATTCAAGCTGTAAGAAACTGATTTTGATGGATGAAATACATGATTTTCAGACCTGGTTTTGATCTGGGTTCAGGGCGCTGGAAGATGGATAGTACCCGGCGGGTACTATCCTTACCCGGCGGGTAAGTGGGCCAAACCGGTAAACCGGCGGGTAAAGATGCTATCCGGCGGCTAGAATAGCCTTTAAAACTAAACTTGGTTCTGTTACACCAAAATGTAATTTACCCGATGGTTTGGATCAGTACCCGGCGGTTTGATTGGGTTACCCGACGGGTAACGGGTATACCCGGCGGGTATTTGGTGGTTTCCAGGATTTTGATTGTTTTAACAATTGATGATTATGTTGATCCTAATATTGTAAAATAAATGCAATATGTACAATTAAAGGTCATAATAGTATATGGTACGTGATAACTGATATAATTACTGATATTCGGTTAATGTTACGTTTGATTAAATTACGTTTGTGAAATGAATTACTAATTGTAATTCTGTTGTGTTTTCAGACACGCCGAAGACTCAGTGAATTAGTCAGCTGAGTAAGTGAATTGAAGTTGACAGGTGAATTGACTTGGAACTTTAGTGTGATTTGGTTGTGACATATTGGTTACAACAATATAAATATAGGGATTGTTGATTATATTGCCGAGATATATATATATATATATATATATATATATATATATATATATAACTGTGATGTGTTGCCTATGTGCATTCTGGTGATTCGGAGGTCAACAATTGTTGGACTGATTGCTACAGGTTAGTCAATGTGAGATTTGTAATCATGTGTTGAGAATGGAACACATATTGACTAAAGGTAGCAGTCAGTTATCGGTAAAATCACTATAATGGCCTGCAGTGATTGTAAGTGTTGCTTGGTGGGCCACCGCGGTCTGAGGGCTCCACGAGGACCACCGATCCTTTTGGTGATGTTGTGTTAAAGTGATATTGCTGCTAATTGATATTATTATAGCTAAGTCAAACTGTTTGTAACAGGTTTATTCACTTAGCTTCGTGCTAATTCCGTTATTTACTCCTTGCAGGTTTTGATGTGACTGGGACTGGGCAAGGAGTGACCGGGAGTTGTTTGACCAGGATTACTCTGATTTTGTTAGACAATGGTTCTTGTTTTGTTATCTAATAATTATGATAAGCTAATTGTTTGTAAACGAGCAGTTAATACTTATAACTTGTAATATGTTTTGGTTGATGACATAATGTCATCAGCGTTAAAATGAATGGGATTCCGCTTCCGAGTTTAAAAAAAAAAAAAAAAAATTTGTCATGAGAAATTGTGGCGTGTTATATAAATAAAGAGTAATATACTTGTGGGAGTAATATATTCGTTATTATGATTATGAACCCGAATGAAAATTAAATCTAACAATGGAACTATCACATCTAATTACCTTGAACTTTGAAATATATATATATATATACTAGCAGTGTACCCGCACAATGTATCGAGTTATTACTTATGTGTTGATGTTCGATTAGTTTTTTTTTTGTTTGATTCGGGTTAAAAAGTTTGCATTTAAAAACTGTATGAATCGAGCGTCATGATAATGTGATTAGACAAAACAATAACTGTGAGATTAAAATTATTTAACTTTATAGAGTTTAAATTAAAATAGATAGAATTGTATGATTCGAAAAAATAGTAATATAGATTTTATTTATTTTATTTTATTGTCAAGTAATTAAAATTTTGAATTAATGATCAAACAATTTCAGATGTTTGACTTTTTAAAAATTTGATTTTGAGGGTAAAATAGACGTACAATAACAATAGTTGAGTACAAAATAAAGATAAATGTGAAGATGCTTTATATGTAATGTAGATATACCTACATAAAGATAATCACTATTAACTAATCATGATTTCATCAAAATATAGTAATAACTAATCATATTCTCTGATTCTTCTACGATTCATAATTTACAAACTAGTTACATATGAACTCATGTTGTATTTGTTTGACGGGTTTAATTTGAAAGAATAGAAATTGAAAGTGATCGTTGATTTTTGGTCTTATTTTAAACCACCAAATAATAAGACTCAACGGAAAAAATAAAATTTTAACATCCATATGAACAAAAAATAGTTTTATTCGATATCCGTGTGTATCCACAGGTTTGGTTTGACATTCAAATATGTAAAGATAAATTTATTCGCATCCGTGTGTACTCACGGGTTTACATTCACATAAACGACAATAATTTATTCGCTATCCAATTCTTCTTGCAAGTTTGTGTGTATAGACGGGTTTACAATAAAATATTTATACTATAAAACAATTTAACCCTTAACATTAATAATGTTTAACGATGACAAATGTTGCTTAATTATATATGAATAAGAGGATCTCCAACGTTATTACTAAAAATTATCACTAAGATAGTGTAAAGATGAAATGTTATTACTAAAAAATTTCGCTCCAATGTGTACAATTGTACACTATAGTTTTGCACTAAATGCACTTTGAAACAACCAAAAAACATAATAACGCAATAAACATAAAACATAAATAGAACAAGATATAACAATATTGGACTCATTTTAATTTTAATGATACTTATAAAAATAGAATATTCAATAATATTAGTTTTTATTGTTTGATTTAAATAACAAAGGAATAGTATTTAGTGCAATGGATAGTGTTACACTATATTTAGTGTAATTTGACCCATATTTAGTGCATCACTAAAATACTGCTAACCTTTAATGTTAACATTGGAGAGGGTTTTTTTGTACATTTTGCACTATCTTAGTGCAAAAAGTACATTTAATGCTAACATTGAAGATGCTCTAAAGGGTGTTTGGGCCTTTGGGGGAGCTTATTTTTCAAGCAAACTGCTTAGAAGCAAATAAGTTAGGAATTTGAAGTTTATTTTAATCCCTCTCACAAATAAAGCAAATAAGCAAACTAAATTGGGCTTTCCAAACACATTACACTCTGCTCCAGAGTTTTAAATAGAAACACATTACAATGGTTATAGCTTTTATAGGGTTATTATAATATCGAGAACATGCATGCCGACTTTTCAAACTTGCGTCTGATGGTTTGCTTACTGCATGTAGAGCTGGCATCGATGACAGTAATATGGTATTCCTTCAAGGCTTTTCATATATCCGTCCGTGTAAATATTATTAAATGCATGCGCCTTTTGAGTTTTTTTTTATTCGGATTATTATAAAAGTGACGTTTGGTTAGTTTACTTACATTTTAAATGGTACCAAATACAAGTCACTGCTTCATTTTCCTTTCCTTTAAAATTGCTTAAAACCCTCTAACAAATGGCTAGAAACCCTTTCATGCAGCTGGTTATGATAGACTACTACTTTAGCGAAGTTGTGCTGGAAAAACAGAGAAAAAGTCAAGCTGAAACTATGCTCCAAGAAATTCAAAGTTACTACAAACACATCGATTCTGTTACCCCTTGTGTTAGGAAAATACCGTACGGTCAAGCAAAGATTCAATGTGTTGGATCGATCTATGATCAAAATAACTTGGAGGTAGATTACGAAGATGTGCTGAAGAAAGTAATAGAGTCGTATGATAAAAGCATACAAGACAAGGAGTCGTTGATCAAGAAGTTACTATTAATGTAGTTTTTATGTTTTGGTTGATAGGTTTGCACATTACTGCTAATAGTCAAGCATATCTTTTGTATGACAACCTTTCTTTGAATATCAAATATATTATCAATATTTGGTTAATATGTTATGTTACAAATATGTTTTAGAGTACATATGTTTTAAATTTCATTTTGTTTTGTTGACTATCTATAAAAACTGTAGAACAGAAATGAACGAACACAGTTAACGGCGAAACATTTTTTGTATGGTTTATGCAATGGACAATTTAAGTTATTGTAAAAAACTTATGTACAAAACAACCATACGTGTAATAAAATGAAAGTAACATGACTTTTCAAAAGCAGACAGATTTGTAGTCAAAGCTATTTCCTTTTTAGGGAAGTTCAAATAGGTAGAGTTAGGTATTGTCACATAGCACCTATCATATCACTTCTTCTCTTGCCATTTATTTGAAGCTATATTTGTATTAAGTTACTCATTCTCATAAATTTTTCCTTCTAAAGTATCATCTATAATCATTTCATGTACTAGCAAAACCACTACTGCAACCATGTGTTTAATTTTTTGCACTTCCTTTTTTTCTAACATTTTGGAGAAGCAATGTGTGTCCGACGTTATTGAATACCTTCATGATGAAATGATGGCTGAGTTGAGTAGGAATGATAAAATTGAAAGCAATTTGGAGTTAATCAACGAATGTTTCGATGAAGCGAATATCCTTTTCGAAAAGTTGGAAAAATGGCGGTTTTCAAGAATTACAGATGTTGCTACCTCCTCTCTACAACAACTTTTACACCATAAAGAAAGTTTTTTTCATGCAATTGAAGTGTTGTTGTTGTCATTGCAAGAGCGTTATGAAGACAAAAAAAACCTTCATCGAAAGTGTAAGAAAAGTTTAACCTCAGTCTACCAGTAAATTGACTCAACATGTTGTAAAACATGATTAATTTCCTTTACATATTTTGCACCACATGTATTGGCAATACAATTTATAATAAAAGTATGATTATGTTTGTTGTATTAATCTGTTAATAATTGCTTTAAATGTTATGATTAATTTCATAGAGTGATTAATGTTTGTTGCGAAAGTGTTTTTATTTTCATCACGTTTTTAGTTCGCAATTAAATCGCAATGTTTGTCTCTATCAATGTTTTTAGCAACCAACTGCATTGCTATGTTTGTCTCTACTAATATGTTGTGTACCTTTTTTTTTTAAACAGTCCAAGTCATCGTATGTCAATTTTTATAGTACTATCCAACGAAAAAGGAACTAAAATATTTTGATCAAAAAAATCGTATTAGTTATAATCATGTTTGACCACAACTTTAGTGACAGGTGCCAAAAAGCAACAACGTATAGTCACTTTGCCTAGCACTGGTGTAACGCTAATATTATAGTGATAATATATTGTAAAAGTATGGCTAACTTTTTAATACATTGTTAAGTGTCTTCCATGTGTAACTATACATTGTTTTTACAATCTAAACTTTTATTGATATCTGATTACGTAAATACATCACGATAAACATCCTACAAAACGTAACAACACAATTACACAATATCAATAAATAGAAAATATATAAGCTAATTTTATATTTTGGTTTTATGTCAAACCCGTGTATACACGGGTCAATTAACTAGTAAGAAAAAAAAGGGAGTTTTGCTCTATTAATCTTGAAGGGTAAAGTTGTCACAAAGTGAACAAAAGTTAGTAAGATTAATAAATCACCAGAGTTAATTAGATCCATGGTCTAAATTAGAAGGGCTAATGAAATGAAGGGACAATATTAAATCTTAAGGTCCATGATTAATTAATTTAGGCTTTCTTATATTAGTAAAGAGAGATTTTGGCCCGTTATGTTTAAGAGGGCTTGGCCCATTTTTATGTTAGGGTTTGCGTTTTCCTGGTATCAGAGCGGGTTAAACCCTAAAACTTTATCCATTTCTTTCTTTTTCCGGTGAGATAAGTCCGTCGTCGTCTCCTTACATTTTCTTATCTTACGTCAAGGTTTCCACTGATTCAATATCTTCTAAATATTAATAAAAGAAAATTTGTCTACCTTTAATTTTGCTCAAAATCAACTCCTATTGACCAATCAAATCTCTTAACTAAATTCAACTTTCAATTAACCAATCAAATCTCTTTAACCCACTAAAAAATAGATAAACTTATAATAAGAATCACGTCAATTTTTAGATATATACAATATTTTTTTATTTAATCTTATCAAGTATGGGGTATATAATATAATAATTAATTAATAAAAAAGATCACGGCATATTTTGTTTATTTAATCATACGTATTATAATATAATATTTGTTTATTCAATTCTAATCTTAATTATCAATATCATGTTTAGACTCACTCACAATTCGATCTTCATAAGAATTAAATAAAGAGTAATATACTTGTGGGAGTAATATATTCGTTATTATGATTATGAACCCGAATGAAAATTAATTCTAACAATGGAACTATCACATCTAATTACCTTGAACTTTGAAATATATATATATATACTAGCAGTGTGCCCGCACAATGTAGCGAGTTATTACTTATGTGTTGATGTTCGGTTAGTTTTTTTTGTTTGATTCGGGTTTAAAAGTTTGCATTTAAAAACTGTATGAATCGAGCGTCATGATAATGTGATTAGACAAAACAATAACTGTGAGATTAAAATTATTTAACTTTATAGAGTTTAAATTAAAATAGATAGAATTGTATGATTCGAAAAAATAATAATATAGATTTTATTTATTTTATTTTATTGTCAAGTAATTAAAATTTTGAATTAATGATCAAACAATTTCAGATGTTTGACTTTTTAAAAATTTGATTTTGAGGGTAAAATAGACGTACAATAACAATAGTTGAGTACAAAATAAAGATAAATGTGAAGATGCTTTATATGTAATGTAGATATACCTACATAAAGATAATCACTATTAGCTAATCATGATTTCATCAAAATATAGTAATAACTAATCATATTCTCTAATTCTTCTACGATTCATAATTTACAAACTAAT
This sequence comes from Helichrysum umbraculigerum, assembly GCA_949592205.1. Taxonomy (NCBI): domain Eukaryota; kingdom Viridiplantae; phylum Streptophyta; class Magnoliopsida; order Asterales; family Asteraceae; genus Helichrysum; species Helichrysum umbraculigerum. The sequence continues at coordinate 9,510,410 of CATIUR010000004.1, read as the reverse complement.
TTCATATGAACTCATGTTGTATTTGTTTGACGTGTTTAATTTGAAAGAATAGAAATTGAAAGTGATCGTTGATTTTTGGTCTTATTTTAAACCACCAAATAATAAGACTCAACGGAAAAAATAAAATTTTAACATCCATATGAACAAAAAATAGTTTTATTCGATATCCGTGTGTATCCACAGGTTTGGTTTGACATTCAAATATGTAAAGATAAATTTATTCGCATCCGTGTGTACTCACGGGTTTACATTCACATAAACAACAATAATTTATTCGCTATCCAATTATTCTTGCAAGTTTGTGTGTATAGACGGGTTTACAATAAAATATTTATACTATAAAACAATTTAACCCTTAACATTAATAATGTTTAACGATGACAAATGTTGCTTAATTATATATGAATAAGAGGATCTCCAACGTTATTACTAAATATTATCACTAAGATAGTGTAAAGATGAAATGTTATTACTAAAAAATTTCGCTCCAATGTGTACAATTGTACACTATAGTTTTGCACTAAATGCACTTTGAAACAACCAAAAAACATAATAACGCAATAAACATAAAACATAAATAGAACAAGATATAACAATATTGGACTCATTTTAATTTTAATGATACTTATAAGAAATAGAATATTCAATAATATTAGTTTTTATTGTTTGATTTAAATAACAAAGGAATAGTATTTAGTGCAATGGATAGTGTTACACTATATTTAGTGTAATTTGACCCATATTTAGTGCATCACTAAAATACTGCTAACCTTTAATGTTAACATTGGAGAGGGTTTTTTTGTACATTTTGCACTATCTTAGTGCAAAAAGTACATTTAATGCTAACATTGAAGATGCTCTAAAGGGTGTTTGGGCCTTTGGGGGAGCTTATTTTTCAAGCAAACTGCTTAGAAGCAAATAAGTTAGGAATTTGAAGTTTATTTTAATCCCTCTCACAAATAAAGCAAATAAGCAAACTAAATTGGGCTTTCCAAACACATTACACTCTGCTCCAGAGTTTTAAATAGAAATAAAAGAAATGAAGAGGAAAGAAAAGCATAAGAAAGAAAAGAAGGTGAGTGATCATTATACTATTTTCGGTGTTCCTGAGTTGGAAGGAAAGGAAAAGAAAAAAAATGGAAAAGTGTTTCGGAGTCGAAAAGAAGGGGATGAAGCTTATTTTCCAAGTTTACTACTTCTAAGAAAACAAGCTAGGAATTTAAAGTTTATTTTCATCCCTCTCACAAATAAAGCAAATTAAATTGAGCTTTCCAAACACACTAGGAAGCTTATTAGTTAAAAATAAGCATATAAGCAAAAGTTCCCCAAACACACCTAATTAATTTTTTCTTACACAGCCCGTGTGTATACACGGGTTTATAATCTAGTAATAAATATAATATAGGAAGCGGACTTGAGTCATTCAATTTCAAAATTGAAGTTTAATTAACCAATCAGAATTCAGTATTTATTATTTTATTATTATTTAATTTTATTTGTTTTTTAATTTAACTAGGTGAAAAACCCGTGTATACACGGGAATTATAAATAGATTGTTATTAAATATATGTTCTAAAAATGTTTGATATAAATTAACAAATAAATATTTAAAAATATATAAGGAGTCCTATAACTAAATGCAAGACATCATACTTTTTGTAGAACCTCTTTGTATACTACATTTGTTGTTGTATTTGTTGGCTTTCCTTGTTCATCACAAATAAGCACATTCAGCCTCTTCATTGTTGTGACGCGTGAAACTGCAACATATAACTGGCCGTGTGAGAATACATGTCTTTTCAAAAACAAACCAACACTGGCCAACGATTGTCCTTGGCTTTTGTTTATTGTCATTAAGAAGGATACACTTAGACGAAATTGTCTTCTGTTGAACTTGAAGGGGATTGTTTTATCCAGATGGGATTAAACCCATTTTCTTGGAATATATGTTTTCTTTCCAATATAGCTTACTAAGATGATTTTTGCTTCTATTACATGTTCAGCAATAAGGCTAATCTGTAATTGTGTTCCATTGAATAACCCATTTGATTGGTCCATATTTCGCAACAGCATAACCGGTATTCCTTTTTTCAAAGTCAATTTGTGATTTGGGATGCGAGATATTTTTAATCCACTTAATAATTTCGGTGAGTATATAGAGTGTTCAAATGTATCGGTTATCTCCTCCTCACAAATTGTATCAGAACTAAAGTATCTGTTTTCTTCTTTGTCAATCTTTGAAAGTACATAAACATCATGAACATATCCACGTCTTTCACAATGGAAGTGTGCGGTTGGTTCAATGTCATCAGGTGCGTTGGATTTTCGATTGGTCCATTGTACTTTCCTCCTGCATTTTCGGCAAGCTAAATACTTCCAACCTAGATCGTTGATAACTTTTGTTATCGTTGCAACAATTACGCATCTTGTAACCTATATTCAATTTTAAGAATTATAGTGTATGTATTGTGAAGTATAATACACTTAACGAAAGGTTTGAATTGTACCTTCTTAATTGCAATTAGCTCATTAACATTCTTCAGAACTTATTGTAATAATCCTCTGGTTTTGTAGAGATGGTGTCACTTGAAAGGTGGACATTATTTTGTGGACCTTTATTATCTTGAAGATGTACATTGAAACTATATATCATTTGTTTGAATGTTAATATGTATTTTCTCCCACTTGAGTCTTATCATTTGGGGGTTCTTAAATACAATTATTATAGTAAACTATTTAATTCATGAAAGTGAGCCGTCTCAAAAATAAGTATTCGCCTTTTCAAAGTTATTTTGTTACATTTTAATATAATATTGTTATTACTCCCCCATCCCAAAAATAAGTATATATATTGTTGATAATACCATAATTACTAAATACTAAAAAGAAAATTTAAACTGTTGAGTTTTCTTCAATAAATAATTTTCTATTTATGTAAATGTCAAACCTGTGAATACACACGGACATTGAATAATATTATCGTCGTTTATTTACCTTTCCTTTATTTGAATGTCAAATATGTATATGGACACGGATATCAAATCAAACTATTTTTCTTTTATGTAAATGTTAAACCGGTAAATACACATATATATCGAATAAACATATCTTCGTTTATATTAATGTTAAACCAAACCCATGAATACACACATATGTCGAAAAAACTATTTTACAGTTGTAATCATTCTATTAAACGACTATACATAAAACATATATTGTTAATAATACCGTAATTACTAAAGGATACAGTTCACAGGGGAATACCCTCTAATGAGGGAAGGGAAGACAACCATAGATAGCTTCCACCTCATTATCCCCACCCACTTCATTAAGGGTAAAATAGTAATTTAATATTTTCCTTTCACATTCAATTTTCTCCTTTATCATCTCTACACTTCCTACACTAGCAGGTTGCCCCGTTGACCTCCCGCCATTGATGTCCACTTCCACCCGCCACCCGCCACCGTTGTCAACGCCACCAATCGTCGCCGGCATCTGGTCGCCGAATTTTTTTTTCTCTGCTTCTTTTGGTACGACTATAGGCTTTTTTGTTGCTATTTAATTAAGTTATTTACTTATGTTATCACCAACAACCAATATAACCTAACATATTTGATGTGGTAAAATCAAGGTCGGAATCGTGGAGATGACGCTGCCGAGTTCACTCCGTTGAACAATCCGGAAGTGATGAGTTTGATGTTGTCGTCACTCAGGGCTATGTTTTAGGTTATGCTGAAATGATTCAAACATTTTAAGGCTTCATTTTGATTTTTTTTTTTTTTTTGTTTAAAATTATGTTATTTGATGATTGTGATGTCTGATTGTATGCATAAAATGGTGGAGAGAGGAGCAAGTATTGTTGAAAGATAATGATTTGATATTGTTAAAAACAGTATTCTAAATTCTAAATATGTTACTGAGGCCACGTGCATTTCTCTCACAATATCCAAAGTTGTGGGTTCCATGTGATACCTAGTTACCTACTTCTCTATTTACTACTCGTATTTAGTAGACAACTAAACCATTAACTTATTTTACTTTTTTTATTATTTTTATTTGGTGATTTAAATGGGTAATAAGCTAATACATCAAAAATCTTACTTATTATTTTTAAGAAGCAATATATCATGATTTTACAAAATAAATACAACATTATTATTTAACAAAAACACTGCATCATTGGTTTTCAAATAAAAATATTGTATCATCATTGAGTAAAAAAGCACTCCATCATATTTGGCTAAATCACTATATATAACTGCACAATCGTTCGATAAAAAACATTGCATCATGTTAAAAAACAATTGCATCATCGGTCGATAAAAAAACATCACAACATCGTTAAAAACCACTGCATCATCATTGGATAAAAAATTGCATCGTATTTGGCTTATTCATTATATATATAACTGCATAATCTAAAAACACTGCATCATTGTTAAAAACAATTGCATCATCGACCCAATTAAAAAACACCGCAACATCGTTAAAAACAACTGCATCATCAGTCGAAAAAACACTACATCATGGTTAAAAACAACTGCATCATCGACCCAATTAAAAAACACCGCAACATCGTTAAAAACAACTGCATCATCAGTCGAAAAAACACTACATCATGGTTAAAAACAACTGCATCATCGACCGATAAAAAATACCGCAACATCGTTAAAAATAACTGCATCATCTGTCGACAGAAAATACTTCATCATGGCTAAAAAACAACTGCATCGTCCTTTTGTAATAAAAACACCGTATCATCTATATTATATTTTATTTTGCAAATATGACTCTTTCTTATAAAATTTGTAAAATCGTTCGGATAAAAAAACACCGATTTATTGTTAAAAGTTACTGCATTGTTGGTCAATAATAGAATACTGCAACAGCGTTAATAAACCAGTGCATCGTTGGTTTCGAATAAAAATGCTATATTATCATTGAATTGAATAGAACACTTTATTATAGATGGCTAAACACTGTATCATAGTAAATAGAATATATACTACTACGTACTACACAATTAAATACACATCTTTGTTAAAAATTGAAATCATAAGACCCATTTTCTAAATAAGAAAAAAAAGAATCAAATTACATTTTTCAGTTTATATGTATCTAGATTGTAGACGGTGTAGTTATCTTAATAATCACATTTTTGAGTTAAAAAAAGCCTAAAAAAGTAGATTGCATTGTAATAAATTTTAAATTTAATATTTTTAGTCAATAAAAGACAAGAACCTATCAAAACTCAAAAGTAAGAGTAGGACACTGCCATTCTGCTACCACTAAAGTATCCCTTAATTGACTACATACACTCTAGTTTTTTTTTTTTTTCCTTTCTTTCTTTCTTTTAGTGTTAATAAATTACATTTAATTCCTAGAGCAATTTAATGAATCATTCTTCACATTTGTTCTCGTATCTAGCAGGTATCATTTTAGATCTTTTTCATGTAGACTTATTTATGGAGAAGAACGGACGCTTCGACAGTTGAGGTAGGTGGCGGCAGAAGACTTCGCCAGAGACGGAAAGATTTCATGTATAACTCATAATTATTAGTTTATCTCTGTCGTACGGTGGTTGTCGGATTTGGTTGGGCTGTTCGGGGAGGTCGGAATTTTGTGACTGCATGCGAGGTCGTCGGAATCCTGTTGTAACGTGTGCGGTGGCCGAAATTTCACGAGTACGGGTGAGGTGTGGAATCTAATTGCGGTGTGCCGAAAGACTGAGATTTGGTTTGAGTTGCACACTGGTCGGAATCCGGTGACTACGTGAGGTTGTAGCCAACGGGAAGAAAGAAGGTTGAGCACAACGTTAGAATGGAGGTTAAAAAAGAAAAAGTTAGTAGTGTGACCAAAATACCCTTTTGAGGGGTTTTTATTAGTTTTAGTTGTCATTAATAATCTTAGCCGTTGATATTGGATTGGAGGGTTAGGATGGACCTGCCCCTCCATGCCCTCTTTAAGTAGCATGCTTCTCTGATCCAGAAACATTACTAAATACTAAAAATAAAATTTAAACTCTTGAGTTTTCTTAATAATCTTCAAATTCTGTAAATGTTAAATTTGTGAAAACATACCGACGTCCAATAATACTACCTTCATTTATTTACATTTCCTTTATTTGAATGTTAAATATTTATATGCACACGGATGTCAAATCAAACTATTTTTCTTTTATGTAAATGTTAAACCCGTAAATACACGCATATATCGAATAAACATATCTTTGTCTATATCAATATTAAACCAAACCCGTGAATACACACATATGTCGAGAAAAACATTCTTCGTTTACTTGAATGTTAAGCCCGTATATACACACACATATGTCGAATAAAACTATATATCATTTGTTTGAATGTTAATATTTATGTTCTCCCAGTTGAATCTTATTCTTCGGTGGTTCTTAAACCATTATATTATAGTGAAACTATTTAATTAAATAAAGTGATTTTGTAATTTACATTTTTTGTTTGTTACACGTCTCAAAAATAAGTGTTCACCTTTTCATTTTATTTAATTTTATTTTATCCCAAAATAAATGTCCACTTCAAAAGATAATATAGTAACTCTACTAATTTACACATTACTTATTTTTTCGCAAAATATTTATGAAACAATGTGCAAATTATTATAAAAAATATCAAATATACATATTTTCTTTTTGGAATGTGCTAAATAGTTGTGTAATTTCAATTTCAATTAGTCATAAAGTATTTAAGAGGAGAAGGGGTTGATTTTTCTCTTAAAGTAAACAAATATAAACGTAAACATGCAAAGTAATAATTATATACTTTGTGATAGTTAGTAACATGTAATTACTAACTTATGTATACTTTCATAAATATATAGTATAGTATAAGTTTACGTAAAAGAAATTTTTAAATATATTACCTAAGAAACTTAGTTGGAATCCTTATCCCATCACAATTCTTTAAATATATGGAAATTCACATGCGATACCGTATATACTTTATCAATCATATGATTCGTAAATTTAAGAATATTAAGGATAAATATTATTTAATTTAAATGGATGAAATAAAGTATTTTGATTGGTCAATAGAATAGTAAAATAAAGCATTCTGATTGGTTAATAGGTGTTGATTTTAAACAAAATTGAGGGTTAAAAAGTTTTCTTTTATTAATAACTAGGTGAAAGACCCGCGAGAACGCGGATTTTGTTAATTTTCTTTAAAAAAAAAATTTTCCTTCTGCTTTTATTGTAACATGTATTTTTTGTGATTCTTTTTTGTTTTATTCTAGTATTTATAATATATGTTATGTAATGTATTATTTTATTTGAATCAAATATCTGAATATATATTTTTTTGTAAGATATATTTATTGTAATGTGTTATTTTTTATAAATGTGACTGAATCACTAAAATTTAATTAAATTATGAATCACTAAAATTTTATTAAATTATAATTATCAAAAGCTATGGTTGCTAAATTTTAGTTTATATTCCTTATATTTAACAAATTATAGAAAGATAACATTTATTTTATATTAAGTCATGTTTAGGTAATATTTCATGATTTCATCTTAGGTTAATTACAACCACAATTATAATTTAGTCAACATATATTACTTCGAATTTGTTTTGTATATTATGGAAAGATTAGATTTTATCATGTTTTGGAGATTTGAACAAATAGTCTAAATTCGTTATATTTAATTCAACAAAATAAAAAAGATTTGTTTTATACTAAACAAATGTGTAACAAATTTGGCATACAAATCGTTATATATATGAATTAATATATTTTAAAAGTTTTAGATTAAAACTAATCATTTATTATATTCACTATTTATTAAACCCGTGTATATATAAATACGGGTGTTTAATGCAAACATATTGATATGATGAATTATTATATTAATTATTGACGGTTGTAGTTGTGGTTATATTAATGATGATACTTTCAGCACAGTAAACGATTAGTTAAATTATAAACGCAGTGTATTTAATATAAGAAAAACATTGATGATAGGCTATCAAAAAATTGGACTAATTAGACATCTTATATTAGTAACAATTAAAAATAATTGAATTTTGAGCATAGGTAGCTAATTATATCCTTTATTAGCTCAAAATCTTTAAATTTAAGTAATTATGTAAAATAGAGAAAATATGATTGGTTAATATATGACTTTTTATATGATATCTTGGTATTTTATATAAATATTCAACCAAGTTCTCTTTCATCAATAATAAGTTATTGATATTATAATAATTTCTAAATTCAACACCATTAATAAAATTATATATGAATTTAAGTGAATTTTAGTAGATACTTATACTGATAGTATTTTATTATACGTTTCTAGCATTGAAAGTAAATACATATTTTCAATTCCAAGGCATTGTGCCGTATTTATATTCGATATCGAGACGTCAATTAAATATATTTTTCTCAACTCTTTCTAATCACAAGGTTGAAATTCGCATACGATATTCTCAGACTATACTAATTAAGTTGTTAGCAACAGACAACTTCATACGTTCACAAGGGCACAAGTCAACAATACTATGACATTCACATAATATATGTATAAATCAGTTCAAAATCTAAGTATTAATTGCAAATGGTTAATTCGACTTTCTCTTGATATACAATTGGATTCAAATGATATAATAATGTAAAAAGGAAAGCAATTAAATTTAATTTTGTTCAAGATGTATTTAACAAATATTTTTAACGATGTTTACAGCAACAGCAAAAAAAGAAGATGGAGACACTTTGGATATCATTGAAGACAATTTCAAAGAGACTATTATCCCCTTTTTAAATTTATTGTTCACGTATACAAAACATGCAGTTAAATGGACATAATTATTACAAATATGCTTTTCTGGTCATATGATGGTTTACCCTTACTTTTTGAAGATCTTAATATGGTGTATACATACATTAGGGTTATTTGAGCAGAATAAAGTAATTATACACATTTATTTATTGAAGTGAGCAATTAAATTAGTCAAACAAAAAACGAATTTGGACTATGAATTTGAGATGGGGGAATCAATTTGATTGGTTAATTGGAACCTTTATAAAATTGAAGTATTTTATTTGTTAATAGCTCTTTTAAGAGATTTTAGTATCATGGGTATTCTTTTATATAAACCTGTATACATACACGAGTTGTATAAAGTAAAATGATTTTTTGAAACCCGTACACAACTAAGGTATCGCATTGTCCACAAATACAACAAATAATTAACGCATAATTATACATACATGCAATTTATCATTATAGTAGAAAATTAAAGTAAATAACTAATACGTAGTATGACTTAAAATTAACTAATACTTACTAAAAAAAAGTTTTGATAGGCATTAGCATATAAAAAAGAAATAATTAATTTAGCAAATAATTTAACTTTTACTTTGTGACGTTAACGTTGTTCCGTATGATAATAAAATTTCGTAAAGTAACGATAATGTCGAATATTTAATTTTGACGTAGGAGTATATAATATAATATAATATAATTAATTATTTTTAATGAAATATTTAAATAAAAATATCAATAATAAGTTTTTTAAGATAGATTTTTTAGGAAAATAGATGAATGTGATTGGTTAATTGAAAGTTAAATAAAATTGAGTGATTTGATTGGTTAATAGCTTTCTAATTTTCAAAAAATTTGAGTAGCAAAAGTTTTCTTTTATTAATATTTATTATTATTATTATTATTATTTAGATTAGATTAGATTAGATTAATACAGTATAAAAAACAACGAAAAGCAGATATAATAATTTAAAAAGAGCCGTAATCACTTTTTTATGGAACTAACTAGGAATCTGGAATTCTAAACCTAATACTACTATGATTGTTATAAACAACTCATATTAAGATTAAATAAATCATTTATTCACTTTGAAGGTGTCAAAATATTACTGTATACAACTACATATTAGACGCATCATTTGATAGTACAATTAATTAATATTAATATAAAGATTTATACATCATCGCTCGTCATCATCAATATAGATAGCCAAACAAATTTTTATAAGGAAAACATATATAAACATCAAAAAGTTAATATTAAAGATTAAATAAAGTATCATCATCATTCATCAATATAGATAACCAAACAATTTTTATAAAGAAAACATATCCTCAAAATTTTAATACGTATTTCAACAATCAAAATTTGATATGAACAAGTATTTTATTACTCTCGCGTTGCGATGGGTTTTAAAGATAAATATTTTTTAACTTAAAAGTTAAATCTTATTCAGTTCTTTTAAATTTAACGTAAAAAGTATGAACTCATACTCTTTTATAATTATAAATTACTAAAATGTTTTCGAACAACAATGATATAATAATTTAATTTTAAATAATAAAAATATATATAAAATATTTTTTCTTTCGTAATTTTAAAACATATATATATGTAAGATATTATTTCTTTCGAAAATTTAAAACTTTTACACTTTATTAGAGTTCAATAATTATTATCAATGGATAATAATCATGAGATATAGCTATTGTAACTAATAGTATGGTAAAATAATAATAGTAAATATGAGTTTATTTAGATACGATATAAAGTTAAATACTTTTATCTCACTTTTATATAACTTCAAACATGTTTAGATGAGTTTTCAAAATAATAAAAATGTTAATGTCATCTTAAAGATTTGAATTCATGTAGCCTATAATAATCCAAAGTCCCTTATTATCAAACTACAACCATATTATTATAATATATATATATATATATATATATATATATATATATATATATATATATATATATATATATATATATATATATATATATAGGATTGGGATCAATGGAGAAGGTTTTTAATATGGAGAAGGTGGAGAAGCAATCCTGATCGTTAGATGAGTAAATCAATGGATGAGATTGGTCAAAGGGGAAATTGAAAAATTAGGTGTAAAAAAAGGTTGTAGTGGGTATTAGTGTCTTTTTGCTTTATGCACAAAGAAAGGAAACAAAACCCAATTAATTTGAAATTAAAATTTTATGCGATTCACATGCAAAAAAAAACCGATCAAAAAACCCTTCGTTTGCTTCTTCATCGGCGCTGAACCCAAACGGTCGTAAACCCTAAATGCAATTTGGCTTGAACACAGAATCAAGAGTAAAAGACGAGATTGTTAACAACTGCAATCGGTTATTTAAGTGTTGAATTATCCACAAAAAAACGTTGTACTTGTTGGAGGTCCGATCAGAACCATGGTGAAATCAAGAAATCCAAATCAATCGAGCGTGAAAGGTAGCGGTTTTTATTGTTTGTATTGTTTTGGTGCGTTTACGAATCATGTAGTTAAGATATCCTTTTAATCAATCGACATAATGTGTAAATTTTGGGTTGATTCAGTTGTACTTGCAGAATAATCCTATGTGATTTTTAGGGGGTGTTTGGATTGTGTTATAAATCAAATGAACTATATATGATGAATCACATATAGTCGTTGCTGAACCAACGCTACCTATAATGATCATCCGTACATACATGAAATTTGAAGTTACTATTATTGTCTTGCTATAAAAAGTGCAGAATCAAAAGTTTATTTGTGATTCGGATGTTCAATACGTATGGCTTATTATGATTCACGGTTTATTATAACTCCCTAAGATATAGTTCATTAGGAAAAATGGTGACATTAAACACACGTAAACAACCGAACATGAAAGGTTAGCTATGTTGGTGCGTCTTTATGTGTTGATGTTTTTCCTTGAATGGGTGGTTGACATGTAAGTGTTTTTATTGCTTAAAATTGGTTGCATATCAGGGGTTGGGCAGCGCTCATAAACATCTATGTTTGTGTGTTTTGTGTATTCATTATACATCAGTAGTATTATGAAAGTGGTAGTTTGATTGGAACTTGTAAAGGGAGTGAACCACTTACAATTTCTTGTGAATCAATGAACTATGTATGATGAATCACATATAGTCGTTGCTGAACCAACGATACCTTTAATGATCATCCGTACATACATGAAATTTGAACTTACTATTATTGTCTTGCTATAAAAAGTGCAGAATCAAAAGTTTTTTTGTGATTCGGATGTTCAATACGTATGGCTTATTATGATTCACGGTTTATTATAACTCTTTCAGGCAAGGCCCTACTATGTGATGCTGACTCTGATGACGATTTATGCAACCAGCTCCGAAGCTACTAAAAAGTCAAAAGCATAAGAGGGAAGATGGTAAGAAAAAGTGAGAGCTGAGTGTGAGGAGAAAGTCCTAAAAGGAACCACGATATCAGTTAGCATTAGGAACCCGCCAAACGTCATAGTCGATGTGCTAAGTAAGTTTACAGAGGAACAAAAGGCAGTTGTCAGTAGAATCGGATTTCAAAGTGTGTTGGATCTTGCTGTTGGGAAGTTGCCTTTATGGTTGTTGGATTTGTAGAATCTTAAAGTTGGTCAAAAGTAGGTTGGTTATTTTGTTGTTTCTGATTTGAACCGGTATGGTGGTTACTATGTAGGTGATTATCGTAACTGAATCAAAGATGCAAATGACTGAATCAATGTGTTTCCGTACTTAAGAAAATTGGGAAATTCACTGATTCAATGAGTTGAAGCACTGAATCATTTTGTATATGAGATGTTGTGGAAAGCTATTTGACAACGTTTGTGTGTATATGTGTTCATGGTATGGTTATGCTGAATCGTAGTTAACTTAATGTTGCATGATCATATAATAAATGCCGAATCAAAGTATTGTCAAATGACATTCCGATCGCTAGTTTGGTATCATCGGGAACATCGGGCACCCAATATGGCATGCCTTCCAGGGAGACATGCATAACACCAACCGATATTGTTTTTGTCAACGCTTCACTACCTGTTTAACTTTTTTAAAACACTTAGATTGCATAAACGATTCAACGAAAGTGACAACAGATATGCTAATATACTATGGTTGTGTTTGTTTGTACGAATCACTTATAATTGTTACTGAATCTAAATCATTTTAAATCGAATATGATGGGTAACCACAAAAACATGAATATCGATATCATCGGAATCATCCGTTGAATACATATCTAAAAGCTCCTTCACTTGTTCATCGTTCACCATCTCGATTCACCGTAAATCAACGAGTAATAAAAGAACTTACGAATAGTTCCCACAAAACGTCAAAGGTATTTGATCAACATACAGCTATATATCGAACCCAGGAATCTTTGTAGAAATAGTTGATCGTATTAAAATATGCAGTGGAATTGAGTATCGAATAAAAGAACTTACGAATAGTTCCCTAAAAAAAATTCTCACAAACATACGTGGATCAATCTAAAATTGATAATGAATGGTTAAGATATTGTTGATAATTCCCTAAAATAATGCAGAAGCATTCTTGTTACATGAAATAAAAATAACCGCCCATATATTTGTATTTAAATTTCAAGATATTAAATTTAATTATCAAATTACAAAAGACTAATATACCCTTTGACCTAGAATTGAAATGATTGGTCAGGATTCGTTCTCCCCCTTCTCCATCAAATTTATCTTCTTTTTAGATCCTCTAACTATATATATATATATATATATATATATATATATATATATATATATATATATATATTAATGTGTCACAAAAAAACAAAGAAGTTACTATTTATAAAGAACTACAACCATATTATTATAATATACTAGTTTATAACCCGCAAAATTTGCGGCCTATACCATTTTAAAAAATGTAGTATGAAAGGTTCAATGAGATGAAAAGGTAATGACGAAGTTATACGAAAGTGCAACCTGATACCAAATAAAGAATATAGTCAGGCAGTCAAATCGTTGAAGACAACTAAATAAATAACAAATCTAAAAAGAAAGGCTTCAACATACAACCATACGAAAGGCATAGTGACTAATATGAGGAAACAGCACTATAGAATCAAAAAACATATCCAATTATGTTTAAAAAATTAAAGTCAAATAGATTGGTACTAATGTCATATTTATAACGATGATAAGAATTATGAAAAGCTATAGGCTATAACTCATTTTCTCGGACGTGCCAGTCATAGGGTGGTTATTGCTGGAAACCTAATGAAGTAGTCGGTTATGGCGATTGATGCAAGTGCAGATTGGCGCGTAGTTAAATTATCATGAATATCTTTCATAGTTTTTTTCACGCAGCTGGTCCGCCTTTCAGATGGAAGAAAAATGTGCCAATTAGCAGTTGTTAAGAAACATACAATGTTATCAAACGATCGAATTGTAGTAACATATATAAAACTAACAAAATGTATATTGAATTAACGTTTATTTAAAAAAAATTGGTTTAAATTAAATTGTATGAATATAGTACCTGGTACATAAAATTTTCAAATGCTCCCAATTTTCCTGTAGCAATTGCCATTTGAACCATGTATGTAGACAAGTGGTTAGTTTCAACAGAAGGTGTCATACCTGGACAGCTGGATTAACCAACAAATCACGCATTGTTTGCTGCAATCTCTTCGTCACATGTTATTTTTTTTAATGCTCTTTGACTTGTTATACTGGGATTCAGTTAGCTCAACCTGATTCTCAATTAACTGCGTGACAGTGTTAATTAATTATAAATTAAATTAGTCATACAACTTTCAATTGTTGGTCAAAATATGTAGATTGTTAGAATGGACTTATATGAACCTTTGTTTTGAAATTGTATGTTGCCATCGAAAAAAGAATATATGCAAAATAGAATGTAAGTAAATTGTATAAAATTGTATTTGTTTTGACTTGCCTTGATTATGATAGATGGACGGAACCCACAAATCCACATTGTACATTGTTCAGCATGGGAGGTCCACGTCCCATATAGGAGTTGGAAAACGTCACCTTTGGCTATAGATCTTTTCATGTCACATTATTTTGTAAAGTGTGTGACCGTCTTAACAACTATTGGTTGAATTTCAGTATCAGTTTTATTTGAGTAACATTGGTCCTTCAAATAAAATTCCAACTAACCTCTGCTGATGGGAAAGCTGCCTGACCACCTTTTCCAACATCGCGGAGATACATTAGAACAGTGGCTATGCAGTGTCCACCATGTGCAACATTAACGCAATTTCTGCTCATGACGATGTTTAGCTCTAAAAAAATACACATAGAAGATGTCTAGCTAATCCCAAAGTGACCATTTTAAAAGTTAGTACAGAGAAATCAAGCTAATTCATTTTCAATACCACGGCATACGAAATATATCAGGAGATACATAAACAGAGCAAACAAAAGTAATATCCCCATAACCACACATAAAAAACTTATCAGCTCTAAATAAGATTGACAATGATAATGGAAAAGGTGTTCCCTGAAGCAAAAATCGACTGACAATACGTTACTTTAATGTGCAATTTTGGGACTGCTTTACCTCCATGATCATATGAACTTCTTTCCGATTGATAATCAGTTGAAATAGGTCGTGGTTATAATGCATCAGGCAAAATAGCTCGTTGTCTTTAACCATCGTATCTCCAAGAAAATCAGCAAGATGCCTTGCTGTGGTTACTACACACGATTTCAGTTCACCATAATCTACTAAAGATTTACTCATATTGCTTGATTCTGATATGTAATCCAGCAAATCAGTGTATGCAGTATTGTTAGCTTGATTATATAATTAATTCTTCATGTGCACCAAAATCACATGCCCAACCTCGCTTCATAACCAGATAATGGTATGCCTAATCAAAAACAAGGAAATTTCCATATTGACATCAGGAACAGATTGAAAGCGGTATTCTCCCTTATATCCAAAATAAGTAGAATCATGGAATTCTCTCCGAGAGTTGCTGAAGTAACGACTCTTTTTCTTTATGAATAACGATGATCATGTAATCCCAATATCGTTTACAGAACACTGAAATGAATTAGGAAGAAACATGAGCACATACCTTGCCAGGAGCATCTCTTTGACCTTTAGAACCACCACTTCGATGTGACAATGATGCTCCATGAGATGCAGTACCTCCTCTGAAATCCATCTTTTCATCACATCCTGGGTACCATAAAAATTCCGTGTCAAGTATTTTCCAAAATTGTTTCATTTAAATAAATAAATATGTGGGAGATAAAGTCATTTATAATGGATGGCCTTGAACCTTTAAATAGGAAAAGGTGTTCCCTGAAGCAGAAATCGACTGACAATACGTTACTTTAATGAGCAATTTTGGGACTGCTTTACCTCCATGATCATATGAACTTCTTTCCGATTGATAATCAGTTGAAATAGGTCGTGGTTATAATGCATCAGGCAAAATAGCCCGTTGTCTTTAACCATCGTATCTCCAAGAAAATCAGCAAGATGCGTTGCTGTGGTAACTACACACGATTTCAGTTCACCATAATCTACTAAAGATTTGCTCATATTGCTTGATTCTGATATGTAATCCAGCAAATCAGTGTATGCAGTATTGTTAGCTTGATTATGTAATTAATCTTCATGTGCACCAAAATCACATGCCCAACCTCGCTTCATAACCAGATAATGGTATGCCTAAGCAAAAACAAGGAAATTTCCATATTGACATCAGGAACAATGAATAAATAAACCACATACCATGATTCCATTGCCGACTCACCCTCTGGACAGCCGTTGTGGGGGTGGTAACTTTTCGTGGGGGTTTTCATCAAAACGGTCCCGAGCCATTCTAAACATCTTCACAAGAGGATTGCAATGATTTAGAAGTTGCATAAGGTCAGTAATGAGGGCTAATTCAAGTGAGTTTTTTGTAGACGTTGAAGCTTCATCACGTGAACCCCTATTCATAAAAGATATACAAAATAGTTACAATTTAAAATAAGGAAAAAATATCTTTTTATACATATTTCTTGCATTTGTAAGAAACTAAATTCGAACGTACCTGATTGCTTTTTCCTGTTTTCAGCCTCATTTGAGGTGTCATATATGTAAAGTTGGGAGAACTTTGGTGATAATCCATTAGTTGGAACCAAACCACCCATTTTATGACAGTGTTGTCCCCGGAGTGAAAAAGTATATGGACCTCGACCTTTATTTACACTTGTATCAATCTTTCCACCCATAGATGTAAATGAGAAAATCATGTTATATTGACGAATATATTCAATAAAATGTTTGCTCATTGGGTGGTTATTGTTGTAGAAATCCAGTAACAATTTTGGTGGAGGTTTACTTAAAATGGGAAGGACAATATTCCCTTCCATACAACACAGTGAAAAAGATCCCTTAGTAGACTTACGCGTTGTGTCACATGATACCACAACATTGCTCCACGTTCAGCAAAAGTGTAAGTTGCATCTCTTCATCAACATATTCTGATACAACGAAATGTAAAGATGTTATGAAGAGATTTTAACAAAGTCTATATTATTATATCTACAATGTAAGTAGTTGAAAAATATCTTAATTTACCCATTGTATATTTTACCTGGTGAAATATCACGAATTTCTTCTTGATCAATATCAGAATGAGTAGGTTCCTCCATGTTAAAGGGAATAGGTTGAACACTATGACTGGTAGTACGTTTCCTTTTACCACGTTTAATTAGAATATCTAACACCTTCTTCTTGCTTCTTTACACGTATTGTTTATTGTGCCTGTAATTTTTGAAATCACCAATTCAGCTGATGAAGTAATTCCATTCACTACGGCTATTATTTCTTAGAAGATACGAACATACCATTGAGTTATTGGTGATAGGATAGGTTGACATCGATGGAGAATGGGCTTTTACATAGTTTGACGAGTTTGGTTCTTCATTGCTGAAAACCGCAGGTGGACGTTTGGCACCTTAAATATTTAAATAATTCCAATTATTAGTAATTTGTATATTATAGTTGAGTTGCATATATTTTAATCATAATTTGTCATACACCAAAGTTCGATAGTCAGGTTCAAGTGACGATTCAAAACAAATCATGTACCTGATCAGCCGTAGGAGGAGGCCAATATAGTTATAGAAGAAATCTTCCATTGGTAATTTCTTCCCACCTGCTTTTAAATCACTAAAAATTGTAAACAATAGATTTTAAGATTAAATGAATGACTTTCATTGGTAGTTTCTTCCCACCTGCTTTATAATCACTAAAATTTGTAAACAATAGATTTTAAGATTAAATGAATGACCCATTAATAATGGGCTGGATGCAAACAGTAGATTTTAAAAGTTCCAAATGTAGGTAAACTCATGTAATTTTACACTTCTATATATATATGCAAAAGTTATCATGTGCCTGGTGTTATAAAGAAGTATATCAACAATTTACTTGTAACAACTAATAAAAGATTTAGAGTTTTAGTGAAATACATAGAATACAGGGGTCAATCATTGCAACTTTGCTATCCTTCATCACCACTTCCTTTTTATTTCTTGTCGTGTTTAATGCTTCATCACAGTTGATCCAACCTGTGAGCAAACTTTAATTACATATTCAATAAAAAAAATATGTGTAAAACAATACTAAGTAATTAGCATATACACGCAATGCATAAAACCGCTTACTAATCAACATTTCGAAGTATCATCACCAAGACGGCGAGACACCAACTTTGATAATTAGTTTATGTTTAGGTAGTCCCCCAATATTACCTGCAAATCGGAACTTGATTTAATGTGCATTCTCAATTGCTCATCAAAAGGTCTCTGGGACCATATAGAAACTTCTCACTTTTAGCACCATTGAATACTTATATGACTGAAGTAATGAAACTAAGCAGTGATCTTATAAATATTTTCCTATGAATCTTCGTTTCATCCTAAAAATAATCTGCTATAGATTCCATTAGGTGAATGGAAGAAAGAATATTATATTCAAACAAAATTCCTCATCAACTTAGAGTAATGTAAACTAAACTGATGATAAGTTATTAATTGATCATGGTCAAATTACTTAAACTCTAAATCATCAGGTAACTTGATCATCAGGGAGACCTTTGGAAAGCCTGAAATATGCTATTTTAGCATCCATATTTATATAAGAAGGATGTTGGCTGACTTCATGTCTTTACACTTCTATACATATCCAAATTACCGTATAACTCTTTCTCTTGGACATTTCTTCAAACACCTTCCATGCACCTAAATGATCGCAATCTAATTGTAACTTGTAACTTGCTGCGCCTGCATATGATCCAGCTATAAAAATCATAGCAGATTGAATTCCAAACGCAATCTTATTAAACACACTCAAGCCAAAGACTGAAGTGTGTGATTTCGTTCGAGCGTACAACCCACATATATATACACCCAATAACCAATTTCCAGGAAACTGAATGTAATCCAACACACTCTTAACAAAAGTTGCCAACAATCGATGTTAAATTCAGTTTTATTCAAGCACATCAATGCTAAATTGCAACTGATCATCATTAAAAGGGCCAAAATAAATAAATTAAAACCTAAAATACAAACAGAAACATTATTGTATATACAAATCTAAGTCCAGATGTCTTCATATCAATGTTTATAACCTTGAAATTTCAAATAATCAAAATAATAAAACATAATTGAAAGTAGACTGAATAGCATCCAAACCTTAAGAATTAGCAGGGTGTTTCGATTATGTGTAGAGTGTATAGACCATCGGCGTTTCAATTTGGCGTAGGGCTGGTTTTGATCGGATATTGGAAGACGATCTTGGAAAACGATGATAAGCAGACCCGGGTTTGATCAGATTTTGAAAGACGATAATTATTCAGGGTATTAGATCCGTATTTTTGTTTAAAGGTTTGATAGTAGGGTTTTTGCAGTAGCCGGTTGTTTTGTTTTTGAAGAGATAATAGAGGAGTATTAGGTGACGTGGCATAGCTTGTTTTTTATTTTATGCTTTTCACTGTTTTGATTTTTTCTTTTTTTCTAAAATAAACCTTAAACTTAAATTTAATTAAATTATTAAACAAATCTGTAATATTTAAGAAGGGACAATTAGGACTTTTGAGGAATAGACATTTACTATTTAGGTTGTCATTTATATTGGAGATAATCAATGGTTTTGATTTAAAAAGGTTAATTAATGAAGGGTTGAGATTAAATTAGAGTTGCCTTAATTTATAATGACAACCTAATATATACTCTATTATAATATATTAAAGAGATTTAGAATCAAAATATATATATAAATTAATGTGTCACAAAAAACAAAAAAGTTACTATTCATAAAGGTACTCAATTGATATTATGGGGTAATTGAGACTCTCACGTTTAACATAAAATTGCATGAGAATCGATTGTTCATTCAAGTAATTCGATTTTTAAACCGGACTAAATAGATAAAATCAACTGATATTCGATTTTCAAAAGTATTGTTTGTTATCAACGTTCTTGCAAGAGAAAAAGTTAAAATCAAACCATCCAAACAAAATAAAAGAATGAAAACCAAAATAAACCAAATTATTATTAGAGTGTGTTTACTTTTCAGTTCAATTTATGCGTTAATATGCTATTATAGAAATTCGATCAAAATTATAGAACGTAATTGCCAAACAAAGCTAAGGATCACGCTACATAAGTTCTATGTATGTATTGAACTTGTGACATCATCAATAAAATTAAAATTAAATTAATCAATTAGACCCCTCTATTTATTTTATTTTTTCATTATCTATCATTTAAATTAAATGCAATTAATCAATTAGACATCTCTATTTACTTAGTTTTTTCATTATGAAGAGGTTTATATAATTTGAAGTAAGACTATACATACTTAAACGTGAATAGTAAATTATTCTCAAATCTTAATCTTATACTAACGTATCCACGTATATATAAAATAATTTAAGTTAAAAATTAAAGTACTATTAATTTATTTATGTAGATAATAATAATAATAATAATAATAATAATAATGATAATAATAATAATAAATATAATAATAATAATAATAATAATAATAATAATAATATAATAATAATAATAATAAATATATTACGTGAAGCGGAGTTAAGACATCATTAATCAAAATCATATTCAATGTTTAAATTAAAATCAATCAATTAGGGTTTAGATCTAGTTTGCTACTATAATATTCTATTCACAAATAATATTCAGAAGCTTTCAAAAGGTTATTAACGGAGATAGCATCTACCTATAAATCTGATCGCAGCCGTTTCCTTGTCTTACTTTCTTTAGTCTTCATAAAGTGGTTCAATTACAATCAGGGATCCTCTTTATCATGTGTATAATACCAAGACACAATTATTTAGCATTTGATAATTATCATGGAGTCACAAGATAAACATTGGTATATGGACACCGGGGCTACTTCTCATCTCTCTTCAAATATTATTAATCTTCAATCTTCTCATTTTAATAAAAAATTTCATTCAGTTATTGTAGGAAATGGAACTTATATACCTGTTACCCATTCTGGTTAAACACAAATTCCCAATCCCTATCGTCCTCTACATCTTAAAAATGTACTCGTTACACCGAATTTATTAAAAATCTTATTTCAATTCGAAAGTTTACCATTGATAATAAATGTTCCATAGATTTTGACCCTTATGGGTTCACTATTCGAGATTATCGTACCCGTCAAACTCTTCTTCGTTGTGACAGTACTGGTGATTTATATCCCCTACATGTTGCAGCTTCCGCATTTGTGTCGATTTCTAATAGTCATTGCCTCTGGCTCCAAAGACTTGGTCACCCGTGACTCAGTCCTCCAAACACTTGCTTCTTAGGGTTTTATTTCATATAGTAAACAAAATACACCTCTTTTGTGCCATGCTTGTTAGTTAGGTAAGCAAACTAAACTACCTTTCTATTGATTTACGTCTTTAGTCACGTCCCCTTTTGACATTGTACATTCTGATATTTGGACATCTCATATCTCCAGTATCAGTGGATTCAAATACTATGTTCTTTTTCTAGATCACTTCTCACACTTTCTGTGGGTATATCCATTACGTAGAAAATCTGATGCTCTATCAAAGTTTTTACATTTTCGTGCATTTGTGAATACCGAGTTTAATCGTGAAATAAAATCTTTTCAATGCGATCATGGCGGAGAATTTGACAACAACAATCTACATGATCTGTTTGCCAAGCATGGCATTCAATTTCGCTTCTCATGTCCACGTACCTCTCAACAAAATGGCAAATCTGAACGCATGATCTGTACCATTAACAACGTTGTGCGTACACTTCTTTTTCAAGCTCGTCTTCCACCGGAGTATTGGGTTGAAGCACTTCTTATGGCTACTACCCTACTTAACCTCCTTCCATCCACCTCTATCAACAATGCCATCCTATACACTAAATGGTTCAATAAGCCAACTTCCTACTCTCATCTTCGCACATTTGGATGCCTTTGCTATCCGTATGCTTTCCCTCAACATAAACTAGCTCCTCGCACCACACCATCTATCTTTCTCGGGTACCCTGCTGACCATCGTGGTTATCAGTGCCTTGATCTAGAAAAAAAAAAAAAAAAAAAAAAAAAAAAAGGTTATTGGAGGGAACCTTTAACCCCGGATCCGTAGATCCACGGAGCCCCACCCGCAAGAGGCAACCCGTCCGGCTAAACACCTGGCCCCAGTGACCCCACACACGGAGCATAGGATTTTTTGTACTCCCAGAGGCTTGAACCCGGGTGGGGCGTGGGGATTTGCGGCGGCGGTACCACTGAGGCAAAGCCCCATTGGTCAGTGCCTTGATCTAAACACCAATAAAATCATCATCTCCCGTCATGTCACCTTTGATGAGTCTGTTTTTCCTTTCGGATCTATGACTCCTACTAAATCTCCTTCCTACCATTTTCTAGACAATAATCTTGATCCTTCACCAATTGCTATACGCCTTCTCACCACACCTAGTCATTATCAACAACCACCACCTCAAACTCAAAACACCTCTCAAACACCACCTCCACCACCACTGACACCTCAAACACCACCACCACCACCACCGCCACTAACAACAACACCAACACCGCCTCCAACTCATACACTACCTCCATCAACCAACAACGTTGTCCCTAAACACCCAATGATCACGCGTTCCAAGGTTGGAATAGTCAAACCAATTGAAAGACTTAATCTTCATGTTACCAATATTTCCCCTATCCCCCGGTCTCCTTTCCATGCTTTGAAAGACCCTAACTGGAAACATGCTATGTGTGATGAATACAATGCCCTCATTCAGAACAACACTTGGGTTCTTGTTCCTCATCCACCGAATGTCAATATTGTGCGCTCCATGTGGTTGTATAAACACAAATTTCATGCAGATGGTTATTGAGTCGCTACAAAGCGCGACTTATTGCTAATGGCCGTAGTCAACAACAGGGTATTGACTGTGATGAAACTTTTAGTCCGGTTGTTAAACCCACTACTATTCGTACAGTTCTCAGTCTTGCGGTATCTCGACAGTGGCCCGTTCACCAGCTGGATGTGAAAAATGCCTTCCTTAATGGTCATTTATCTGAAACAGTTTATATGCATCAACCACCTGGGTTCTCAAATCCTCTGCACCCGAATCATGTTTGCCTACTGAAAAAATCCTTATATGGTCTCAAACAGGCTCCTCGTGCTTGGTTTCTGATTTTTGCGGGGTATGCCACTCGTGTTGGTTTCCAACAAAGTAGATGTGACTCATCTCTATTTATATTCAGCAATGGGTCAGAGATTGCTTATCTATTGCTTTATGTGGACGATATTGTTCTTACTGCTTCATCTACAGTTCTTCTACAATGGGTTATCTCCTCTCTTAATCAAGAGTTTTCCATGACTGATCTCGGTCCTCTTAACTATTTTCTAGGCATCTCAGTTCTACGCAATAACAGCGAGATGTTTCTCTCTCAGAAACAGTATGCTACCGATATTCTTGAGTGAGCTCATATGCTCAACTGCAACCCGTGTAAAACTCCTGTAGATGGTGAGACCAAGCTTGGCCCAGATGGCCCACCTGTTACCGACCTCACCCTGTATCGCAGTCTTGCAGGGGCTCTGCAATATCTTACTTTCACGAGACCATACTTGACCTACGCTGTGCAACAACTATGTTTGTTTATGCATGATCCACGAGAACGCCATTATACCGCTTTGAAGCGTGTACTTGGCTATATTCGCGGGACTATTGATCATGGATTGCAATTGTATGCGTCTCGTACTACCCAACTCACAGTTTATTCTGATGCCGACTGGGCTGGGTGTCCTTCTACTCACAGGTCGACCTCAGGCTATTGTGTATTTATTGGTGATAACCTCCTCTCTTGGTCTTCCAAAAGACAATACACCATTTCTCGTTCCAGTGCTTAAGCTGAGTGTCGTCACCCCTATCGGTCGGTCGGATTTGACTCCGGTCGTTGTTCCAACAGCAACAGAAGCGGCGGACAGTGAGTTTTAAATTTATATGAGCTGGGGCTCAAACTATAAGTACTACCTACCTTGGGAGCAAGCAGTAAGTATAACTCGAGGTCGTTCTTAAATCGGAGCGAATTGAAATAAAGCGGGTCACCAAAGATTATGGTTGCAATTAGGATGGGGGTAGGTAGATAGATCTTGGATTGATTTGGTTTTCTAATTATCCTAAATGCAGAAAAGTAAATAACGAGAAATGAAATTAGGGTTTAAGCAGGCAGGTAGAGATGTGATTGCTGAAACTTGGATACTAGGGTTTCGGGATGATGTTCATTATAAAATTGATTGGAGATTTACCAGAATAAGAGTAGACATACTTTCGGTGTAAACACTAGGACCCTACGTAACATATGTCACTGGAATCTTAGGTTATCATGATTCTGATCAGATCAGGCTTTTTTCAAACCCTCCTGAGCTTTTGCTTAACTAAGACAAAGTCACCCTAAATGTTCTAGGGATCAGGCATAAGGCAACAGACCGCAATTGTATTTACTGACCTTTCTTAACACCTAATCGTCTATTTACTTTCATTATAGCAAATACTGATTGTATCATGTGTATGTTAAACTATTGGTGTGATTAGGATTTTGCATGTCTAGGTATATGATTGACACTACCCTGTATTGTTTCTATTGAAGCACATACTTAACCATCATAAATATAGACCCTCCTTTACAGTCAGGCGTTCATCCCTAGGAATAATCACGGTGTACAGGGCAATTAGGCATTTCCACAGTGTTCCAAACCCTAGATGTACTGACGGTGTACTGGGCATTTAAGCATTTCCACAGTGTTCCAGATCTTAGGTGTATTAACGGTGTACAGTGCAACAAGCATTTCCACAGCTTTGATTCCTAGACCACAGTTCTAGAAGGATCACTTCTAGGTAATTCACGATGAAACAATCCATGGCATTTCCTTAGTTTCCACTTATTTGTACTCTACACGAGGTGTTTCCAACGCTATACGAAGTACCGTGCCTTTTTAAAGGAAAGTTCATAGTTTCATACTGTAACTGGAGATAACTGTATATTCATAGTATTAGGGTTGATCAGATCCTATCCTAGGGCAACAGTCACGTGAAAGTCTGGAAAGGGTGATGAGAGACTAGATCTATATTCAGGATAAGCTTAACCAGATACACAGCATAACAATTTCCAATCGTATAAATGAAACATTAATTTAACATCATCCCTACTCCTAATATCTACATTTCAACAATCACAATATTAAACTACTCTATAAACATGGCAATATGCAGAATACAAACTGAAATAACATAAAGCACAAGCATTATAACAGTAAGTAAAGTTTAGATATCACCGGGAATACAGCAGCGTAATACTGAGGATTACAAATAGTCTGAACTTGAAAAACTCGTTACAACAAGATTACCAAGCTAAAACTTCCTCTAGACTCGAACCGTAAGCTCAACCCTAACCTTTCTCCTCTAACTCCTAAGAGTAGTGCTAGAGAGAGAAAGTTAGAGAGAGAAAGTGAAAGAAAAGAGAGAAATAAGAAAAGTGAGAGAATGAGAAATGTGTGAATGTGTTGAGGTGTGTAAAATGAGGAGGAGTGATCCCCTATTTATAGGTAAAGCTCAAAAATCAGCCGTACAACTCGCTAAACAGCACGTACAAGCAAACGATGCACGATACAGGGTACAGGGGGCCATATACGGCCTTGGTAGGGCCGTATACGGTCTCTGTGGGGCCGTATACGGTTCCCAGGGCCGTATACGGTGTTCCTCTGATTTCGTTCGTTGCTTAAAACGCGCGTATCTCCTTCGTTATGCGTCCGTTTGACCTGATTCTTTCGCCTGTGGTTTCGTAATTCCGTTACGCTTCTAATGAAACCAACTTCACTGAAATTGGATGTGTATAGCTCAAGCATAGCCGAAATGACTTTATAGGGTCTGATACTGCTCAGTCTTCTCCGTTCTTTATCCGATTTGCATGATTCTTGATTTTCCCGTCTCGATTTTACCTGTTTTATCATATGATGAAGTTAGAATGTGATCTATATAAGGTAAATGAGGCCGGGTGATTTTGTGCACGTTTATTCGTCCTGATTTGCTTGTTATTTGGACGTTTTAGGTGATTTTTGCAGCAACGCCTATATTTAGACCACTTTAGTGAAATTTAGTAAATAATGATCATTTTGGAATGTTTTCACTAAAGTTACGTCCAAAAAGTGCGGAATATTGCCCTTAAAAACATGACTATTTGAGTCACATCAAGTTATCTCACACTTAGGCGTTGCTTGTCCTCAAGCAACACTCAGTTAGAAAAACATTTAAAATGAGGTTTTTAAGGGGTGAGTCAAAATAATTTCAAAATGATACCACTTCTAATATGACTAAGACTGTTTAAGAATAAGGGAAAGGATAAGATGATCCTTTCAGAAGCAAGAAGCAATTATCATCAAGCATACTACCAATTCTCATGATCTTGGAGTACACATGACTAGGCGATCTCACTATAGGTGGTCACTCAATTCACTCAAAGTGTATCGGGTTCCCTAATAATCTAGAACAATTGAAATCGCTCAAATAAGCCAGTCATGCAGCACTCATCGTCATAAGTTTGGTCGAGAATCGGATCTCCACCACTTAGGTGAGGACGGTGCTAACTATCCCAAGACATTCAACGGGTGGTAGTGTTTGGTGAGGTTAAGGGTATGGGTAGTGGTATATGTTTGGTTGTAAGGGTTTGACTTATCTTAAAACTCAAAGATAGTGAAAAACTTTATTTCAGAACGGAACGGAGGATTTTGTAGCTGCTCGTCTTCTATCGAATTTTTCTTGAGAAGGTGATACTTGAAGCACTCAGCTTTATTTGATGGAAATGTTTCTTTTTCTTTTCTTGATTTTCTACTTTTTATTTTTCTTTTCTTCTTCAGAACTTCTTTGCCAGAGAATTTCTAAGGATATTTTATGTTGATCCTTTCAGAAATCCTTTTCGGAACTATGATCTTTGATCTTGAACCTCAATTTCTTTTGTCGTGCCAATTTTTCGCACTTTGACTTTTTAGAGTACACAGAAGAGGAAGACTTTAGAGCATAATTGAAGAGGATGTTCCAAAAGATGTTTTTCACGACCTTAGAAATTCTAAGATAAGGTTTTGGGAATTTTGGGTGAGTAGGGATTTTGTACGAGGGTTTTTAAGAAATGAAAGGTTTAGGCTCAACAGGGTTTACTAGGCGGATCATCGATACTGAAAGTAAGTATCGGAAGGGTTTTAGGCTTGAAGAGATATGTAAGAATTGGGTTTAAATCCTAAGGAATGCCAAGGTCATCTAGCTGCACCTATACCGCGTACGGTACACACCAATGTGGTCTTGAAACGTATGTCTGGAGCAAGTTCTAATTCAGAGATGCAAGCATCGGCACACACAAGAAATGAAAGTGAAGCATTAAAGATGAATGCTTTTAGGCTCAAGATACCTCACTACAAAATAGGGTTGTATGTGCCTAGCCATGCTCCTTTCAGATTATTGTTTCTTGCTCGAGAAATTTCTACCTTATTTTCCCTATATTCCAAAATACCTTACTCATATTTCGAGAATGATTCTTTTCGAAAGTATTTAACTCAAAAACTTAGAGTTTAGTTTCATAATTTAACTCATAATTTTAAATTTTTTGAAAAAATTTGTTTGAAAAATTCGTTATTTGGGAAAACATTTTCTGAGTAATACTATTTTGGACATAAAAATTGCCTAAAATTATCCAAGGTATTCTATACCTTGCTATCCCACACTTAGAGGAACATTGTCTCTAATGTTCTCTTGAGTTGAGTTTTTACTGGAGGTAAAATCCCACACTTAGAGTTTGAACATGTAAGAAAATGTTTCTTAAGTATTAAATTTGGGTTTGAATCCCACACTTAGTGATAAGCTCAGGATAGGGTGTAAAATATAACAAGCTAACGAGACATAATATATGTGATCATGAAATGGATAGAAGGTTAAGAAACTCCCCAGATAACGTTTTGAAGCATGTGAAATTTTGCAGGAGAGAGAGTCGAAGTGAGCTTTCTTCTGCATTCTTCTTGAAGGACATCAAGCTTCATACGGGGTTATCTGGTGTCATGTATCCAACGTTATCAGAAATCAACTTCAATTCTTTTAAGTGGGGATCATTATGGTGTAGAATCCCATACTTTAGGTTTTGAAGAAGTTGGAGTGATTTTGATAAGTGTTTGCGGTGTGGGGAGTGATCCCACACTTAGTTCTTTGAAGTGCTTGGATACAAGGAAGTTTTGAGAAGAACGAGGCCCCTCCATGAGATGTTTGAATGTTCCGCAGTCTGCAAATATTGGAAACTGGTTCGGTTGCCTTTTGACTTCACGGATTTTCTTCTTGAAAGTGCGTCATCTCGCCTTTTTCCACGTTCATACATCACAACATTTCTACTTATTAAACAGAAAGAAAATAAAACATAATAAGTAATAGCATAATGTAAATACGGATAGAGTGATCAACCAACTAGTGGCTGATACAAATAGGTTCCAAAAGTAAGGTTTAACAGTAGCCAACAAACACAAGATAATAATAATGATAATGTCTGAAACCAAAGTGATATGATGCAAATGGGGTAGAACTATGAGGCTGGGGATCCCTGGTCAGGTGCATCAATATGCTGAGTAGGAGTTGGTGCTGTGGATGGTCCTACGACTGACTGCTGGCCACTAGATACTCTCTGTCCCTGTTCTTCAGCATTGATCAGTTTGAGCTGAATCAATATGTCTCTGAGGGTAGCTGCTGGCAGTCTCATCGGATCAGTGTAGCCCCACTCTAACAAAATAGCCGAAGTAACCCCTGCTTGCTCTAGTAAGGTCATGTAAGCCTGGCGTAGCATAGTCTCTGTCGGTACAGCTGAGGAAGAGATCGGTCCCAAGTTTAATAGCATCCCGGAAGCGTCAAAAGATACAGCATCCGTGCCCAAGTAGACTGTGTCAGCACGGTAAGATCTACTGGCGACTGGCTGGGCAGGATGAGAAATCACAGGTGCAGAAATCTCTGGCTGAACTACCGGTATCTCGGTCTCAACTGACTGGACCTGCTCTGGTACTGGTGTGGTCCGGATAGCGGGTGATGGTGTATGGGTGGTATGTGATGGGATGGATGTATGTGGTGGTGCTATGGCTGGTGGTGGTGGACCGCATCGGTACAAGTAAGGCTCTGGGTCAGGAATACCAAGTTTCCTGGAAATCAACAGCTGATGGGAACGGCTAACCTGAAGAGCATGCAAAAGATAATACTGTGTCAGCGAGGTCACTGGATCTGTGTAGTGAACAGTAGCCTGAGCTGGTGGCTCGGCTGTCTCAGCTCCTCTATGCGGGACACTAGCATGAGTAGTAGGTGCTCGGGCTCTATCAGATGGGCCATCCTCAGTATCTGCAACAGGTGAGGATCCTCTAACACGCTTCCCAGGGAGACGACATCCTGGAATGATCTGTTTGGTGTTCTTCCATAGGCACTGTCTCTGCTCATCTACCTCAACAAGATGGATCAATTTGCAGTAGTCCAAGTTGAATGGCAAAGAACGAGAACAAACAGTAAACTCCTCAGTGTGGGCCTCAGTCAACAATCCCATACTATACAGCAATCTAGTAATGATCGACCCCATGAACATGTGCCTATCCATGTCTGTCTCAGCTCCAAGTCTCTCAGCGATCAAGAAAGCAACATTCAGATTATTTCCTCCTATGATTGCTTCCATGAACTTCAATTCTTCGGCACTCACAGCACCACCTTCCTTCTTTCCAAATATAGAACATGCTAACAACTTGTGAAGGATGTGATGAACCGGCTTGATGAAAGTGGATGACTTAACACAGCTCCTAAAGTTTGATCCTGCTAAATCCATCCAAATATCCTTATGGTTCCTGTTTGGTAGGCTGGAGATGTCTTGAACACTGTTTCTGAACCATGCAGAGTTGACCTGAGACTCTGTATATAAACCAAGATACACTCCCAAGTCGGCAACTGAGATATGATGAATCTGTTCCTGAAACCTGAATGAAATCTTTCTTTTGTCGGATACGCTCATTTTTGGGTTCAGCTGGTAAGTCATCATGAACTCTATCACTACTTCTCGGTATGCATACTCATCTATATCGAAGAGACGGAGAAAGGCATTGTTCACTTGACCATCGGTCTCATACATCAACAAACTCTTCAACTCATCCCTGATCCCTAGCTTAATCATGTCTTTCCATACCACATATCGATTACTGCCTATCGGTCGCTGCAACCACTGGCGAATGAGTGACCTATTCTTTGAAGATTTGGCCAAGTAGCTGAGTGAAGGTGGGCAATTTTCCATCTGTGATAAAAGACAAGAAAAGATTAGGCCATAATAGTGATATATTAATGGATATGCTAAAGTACTTCCCAATTTTCAGAAAAAATTGGAAATGTAGGCTTTAGAAATAGGCATATCCAGAAATTTTAAAATTGCTAAACCTAACCGCAACCAATCACAAATCCAAAAACTTTTATCAACTTATGTCTAAATAAGGGTAAGTGGCACAAAGCTTTTCAAGTTTCTAGCATAATTAAAGCAAGTCAACAAGGTACCTAACTTAATTATCCCAAGCACTAGAAACTTAAATACTTCATGTTCATGGTTAATCAATCTAAATGAGATTAAGTCCAAGGTCATATAGTTACCTCAAGTAAATCAATTAATCATAAAAGGGCATATTACCAATTAAATATGCAATCCAATATTCCGTAATTTCCAAAAGACATAAAGCTTTATTTACATGATTTCAAGCAAATGACGGAAGTAAACTTATTTGACAAGATGGTAGTTTTTTAAGAAAATGGCGTTTTTGTGGGTTTCATTTCAAAGTCATACACTTTATTAATTAAAGTGATAAACTTAAAAAATGATTAAATGAACCGAAGCTTGTTTTGATAGTCTTGTAAGCTTTTTAAGTTTAGAAAAGTCATAAACATGGTTTAAAAATAAAAGTTTTAAGTAAAAATAATGTTTATAATGATTTTATTAAAAATGAGCTTACTTTAATTACCAAAAACTAGCTTCACCCTTTTCTAATCGCAAATGATCAATCAAAACATGTTAACCTATCATATTTAAGCATAACCCAATCAACAAAAGTCAACATAAGCAATTAATCAACCAAAAAGTCAAACTAGCCATAGTTCATCAAAAAGTCAACACTTTAATTCCCAATCTTGCAATCAAGCCAACAAATCACTAGATTAAGCTTGTAATCATGTTAAGCATCAAGATAAGCATGAAATAACACTAAAGATTGCAACTTTTAACCATGAAATCTATGAAAATGAGTTACAAGCCCTAATTTTTAAAGTTTCATGAAAATCACAAAAGTAGGTCAAGAATTACCTTAAACTTGATGTAATGATGTTGTGGATGCAAGAAAGATCATAAAATGATGAATTTTGAGCTTGGAATCATGCAAAATGGTTGAGTAATGGAGATTTGGTGGTGATGGGGTGTAGGCCGACGGTTTGGGTGTGGGGAGGAGGAAGAAGATGAAGTTTTTAATGATTTTGTCTTTTGTGTGTGGCTAAAATCCTTTTTATACCCTTTTAAACGTACGCGATTTAAAATTTGCGAAAGATACGAAACATACAAGTAAAATTTCAAAGTTTAAAAATTTTTAATAAAACAATTTTAAAAAGTATGTTCGTAATTTTCTGAATCTTTACGCGCAGTCTGAAAAGATATTGCGAATCGTATGCGAAATCGTATACGTTTTTATTTAAAACAAGACAATCTTTTTGTGTTCTTTAAAATCCAAGACAAATTCAAAATTAATTTTTTCAAAATTTAAAAATAAACTTTTTCGAACTTTCTGAAAATGTCTTAAATTCGTTACTGTGTT
Organism: Helichrysum umbraculigerum; assembly: GCA_949592205.1. Taxonomy (NCBI): domain Eukaryota; kingdom Viridiplantae; phylum Streptophyta; class Magnoliopsida; order Asterales; family Asteraceae; genus Helichrysum; species Helichrysum umbraculigerum. The sequence continues at coordinate 9,478,186 of CATIUR010000004.1, read as the reverse complement.
GTGCGAATTTGAATTTTAAAAGAACGTTTTCTTGTATTTTTAAATGCAAGCTTTTAAATTTAAAAATAAACTACTAATATTACTTATCCTAAATACTTAAAATAAAACTAAATTAACTAAAGTTTGGGTTGCCTCCCAAAAAGCGCTTGGTTAAAGTCGGTAGCTCGACTTTTGGACAAATTTATTGAATATTACCCAAGAGCAATTGTTTAAGTGAATTTGGTGCTCTTGGTTGAGGGAAAGTGTAGCGAGGAATAAAGTCACAAGTGAGAATCTTAATGACAGAATCAACTAGGTCTGCGGGATGTAACGAGAATCGTTCGTGTTCGGTGAGAAACATACGTTCCTTTTTGCCTAAATCTAGAAGATTGTCAATAAACTTGTTAAATTCCTTTCTAACTTTCTTAGGGTTTGAAATTCCGTTTCGTGATCCGTCATCTATATGGTTTAAGTCATGAAGAAGCATTCCTAGGGTTTGTTGAAATTTCCATTCTTCTCTTGAATCGGGATCTCCGGTGGTAGTGTGAACTGACTCCGTGATTTCTTCGATTAAAGATGTTTGTGAAATAGTGAAAGGAAATTTTGACTGAGCAAATAACAAAGTGAGTGAGACGTTAATATCCTTCCTTCCAGCAAAGAAAGTAGCTTCCATGTTATCGTCAGTGGCTCCAGGGAATATCTCTAACAACTTGTCGATCATATAAGTAGCGGGGTCAACGAAAAATGGAATTTTATCAGAAATGATGAGAGATATAGCGGGATCTTTGCTGATCCAGAACTCAAGCTCATAAATTATAGCCGCAACATGACGATTAATTAGGGTTTGGGAAACCGGTTGATAATCGGTGCAGGCGAATAGGTCCATTAGTAGGTCTATTTCTGATTTAAGCTTTAGTTCTTGCTCTCGATAATGTGTGAAGATACCTTCCTCCTTTTGATTTGGAAGATGGTGGAGAATACCAACCTGTTTCTTTATCCTACGAGCGACTTCTCTTTGTTCAACTGAAAAAGGAAAGTCAGACGTTTTGAGTTGTCTGGCAAATGCCCGACAAACATCCAATCTCCTATCAGGATCAAAAGAGTTACCTACGTAGCGGATATTTTCTTCAGGTTTGATTGGTAAAGTCCTATCAACAACACGATAGATGGTGTACTCGGGTTCGGGTACGAGGTTCAAAAAGATAGGTGATTTTGGAGGGTATTCGTAAACTTCTTCGTCCCATGGTGGAAGACGTTCTTCATTGGGTGGAAAACGAAAGGGTTGAAGATGTTCAGAGTTACTCTCGACAAAACCAGATGAGGTAGGGAATTGAAAGAAGTTTTCTAAGGAATATGAAATCTCAGGGGCAGGTATAACCTGGTAACTTAGAATGCTAGATGCAGAAGTTGAGATCTTCTGATAAGAATCATGGTTTCCTAAGTCAAGATCTAAGAATTGCCCTATGGTTCTAGATTCATCGTCTGAATTAGCGGAGATAACTTCGGAAGAGGATAAAGATGAAGAGTAGACGTCAGATTCCAACTCTTGTTCTAAGCAGGCGAAGAACTCAACGTCATCCATGGCCATCATTTCTTTGGACGTCTTGAGGGCGAGTGGAGAAATGGGGCTAGACGGAAATGAATCATAGAAAGATGTTTTTGTATTTTTCATTTTTTTAATTTAACTATCTAAATTATTCTAAAGAAAGCAAATAACTACCAACTAAGTTTGGGAAAACCTAATTGGAAAGGGTCTCCTAAAAGCTAGAATATCTAAGGCGGCTTCAAATCGTAACGCTCAACGATCCCCGGCAGCGGCGCCAAAAACTTGTCGTCACCCCTATCGGTCGGTCGGATTTGACTCCGGTCGTTGTTCCAACAGCAACAGAAGCGGCGGACAATGAGTTTTAAATTTATATGAGCTGGGGCTCAAACTATAAGTACTACCTACCTTGGGAGCAAGCAGTAAGTATAACTCGAGGTCGTTCTTAAATCGGAGCGAATTGAAATAAAGCGGGTCACCAAAGATTATGGTCGCAATTAGGATGGGGGTAGGTAGATAGATCTTGGATTGATTTGGTTTTCTAATTATCCTAAATGCAGAAAAGTAAATAACGAGAAATGAAATTAGGGTTTAAGCAGGCAGGTAGAGATGTGATTGCTGAAACTTGGATACTAGGGTTTCGGGATGATGTTCATTATAAAATTGATTGGAGATTTACCAGAATAAGAGTAGACATACTTTCGGTGTAAACACTAGGACCCTACGTTCAGGTGAAACCCTAGAAACATATGTCACTGGAATCCTAGGTTATCATGATTCTGATCAGATCAGGCTGTTTTCAAACCCTCCTGAGCCTTTGCTTAACTAAGACAAAGTCACCCTAAATGTTCTAGGGATCAGGCATAAGGCAACAGACCGCAATTGTATTTACTGACCTTTCTTAACACCTAATCGTCTATTTACTTTCATTATAGCAAATACTGATTGTATCATGTGTATGTTAAACTATTGGTGTGATTAAGGTTTTGCATGTCTAGGTATATGATTGACACTACCCTGTATTGTTTCTATTGAAGCACATACTTAACCATCATAAATATAGACCCTCCTTTACAGTCAGGCGTTCATCCCTAGGAATAATCACGGTGTACAGGGCAATTAGGCATTTCCACAGTGTTCCAAACCCTAGATGTACTGACGGTGTACTGGGCATTTAAGCATTTCCACAGTGTTCCAGATCTTAGGTGTATTAACGGTGTACAGTGCAACAAGCATTTCCACAGCTTTGATTCCTAGACCACAGTTCTAGAAGGATCACTTCTAGGTAATTCACGATGAAACAATCCATGGCATTTCCTTAGCTTCCACGTATTTGTACTCCACACGAGGTGTTTCCAACGCTATACGAAGTACCGTGCCTTTTTAAAGGAAAGTTCATAGTTTCATACTGTAACTGGAGATAACTGTATATTCATAGTATTAGGGTTGATCAGATCCTATCCTAGGGCAACAGTCACGTGAAAGTCTGGAAAGGGTGATGAGAGACTAGATCTATATTCAGGATAAGCTTAACCAGATACACAGCATAACAATTTCCAATCGTATAAATGAAACATTAATTTAACATCATCCCTACTCCTAATATCTACATTTCAACAATCACAATATTAAACTACTCTATAAACATGGCAATATGCAGAATA